>CM030358.1:93994887-95194887 GCA_017893485.1 Hemerocallis citrina | reverse complement strand
TCTCGAAAGAGAGGGGCTTTTATGTAAAAAGTCGTTTGGATCTTAAATAAACTATGAAAATTTGTTTTTACTGATATTTTGGTTTCCCATGGTTAGCATTTAAATTTAAATATATTTAGATTTCATTTAAAGTCGATTTGGTGAAGATTTAAACAAAAATGGTGTTTTTGCAAATATGAAATTTATGTAGAATCTAGTGCAAATGTTTTTCTGGAAGGTAAAGGTCAAATATTTTGATTTGAAAATATAATATGTATTATTAGATATTATTTCGTATTTTTCTGGATTTTTATGAATATTTTATGAGGTATTTGCAAATATTACAAAAAGGAGGGCTTTTGTGCAAAATTGCCATCCTGAGTGTAAATCCGGGATTTTCTTATCTCTAGACCGTGCTGGGTTGTTGGAAAACTTAGTGGTAAAAGGATTTTATTTAGTTTGATTTATTTAACTTATTTTGACTAAGGAAGGTTATATATGTGAAGTAGTAAATTGAAAAAGGACTATTTTGCAAAAGGTACTTCAAAACCCTAATTCCTTCAACCCCGGCCTGTATAAAAGAGGGTGTGCAGCCGTCATTCACTGCACAACTCCAGATTTATTAAAATATTATTTTCTTGGTGATCGGGAGGAGGATTTTTGGATCTAGCAAAAGGAAGGCCTTTTCGTGGATTCTTCTAAAAAAATCAAAGGTGAGTGACATTGTTTGTGTTATTGTTTGATTTCGTGGGTGTTATGAAATCGTTGTTTTGAATCATGTGAATGACATCGTTTACTTGTTTTGTAAATGAATGATATGGATCTTATATTGTGGTATGTATGTGAACCATTGTAATTTTTTTGGACCATGTCGTGAAACTTGTGGACATTGAGTAGATCTTGTTTTATGAAATTATATTGTTAGAAAGCATGCTAAGAATTGATCATGGTTGTGATCGGATGGTGAACATCTGGATCTAGGGTATATAAATCAGATTTTTGATCATAGTTGTGAAAGAAATTAGTTTTGAGAAACCCTAATGGAAAGATTAGTGATTATGGATCTTGAGAAGTGAATTCCGACATTTGGATGATTAGGTAATATATCCTTAATGGAGATTATTTGAGGTTGATTAATTTGCCTGAGAACAACTATCTTTTTGTGAACAATGAATCTTTAGAAACTCCAGTTTGGATTTTGTATTTAGACCTAAAATAGGAAAACTGTAGGCCGACAGTCGACTGGCCTACTATGCAGTCGACTGGTACGACCCTACTACTGTACCTTCAGACCTTTGAAAATTGTTCGGGACAGTCGACTGGTCTGCTGAGAACCTTCTTAGTAAAATTTGTTCAGTTCTTTCTGGACAGTTGACTTATTTGTTCAGTCGACTGGTTCACTGAGAATTCTATTGTGTGAAATTTGTTCAGTCCCTTCGGGACAGTCGACTTGGCCTTTATGCAGTCGACTGGTGACCCCTTAGGTCGACTGATATGACTTAGTCTATTCTTGTGAAATTTTTGGGATATTGTCCTCGGGACAGTCGACTGGACTACTGTACAGTCGACTGGTACTGAAGGATGTTTGTAATCTTTAGTGTTATTTCGAATGATTGGTTTCAGATAAATCAGTCTATACCTTATTCAGTTCAGTATTTGATTTTGAGATATTCAGTTCATTATTTGATCTTAAGATTTTCAGATGAGCCACTCTTGTTAGTGGAAATTTGTTTAGACTTTTGAGTCTCTAGAGGTACGTGACCCTAGTATACCGGTGTTGAGATATTTGTTAAGTTATTTTGTTGAGGCCCATTGAGGCATTTTCAGTTATTCAGTTTTGATTTTGTTAGGCCGGTAGGGTACACCACTCTAGGAGATTCGTTGAGTAATTAAATAACCCACAAATAATAAGGACAAGCACTAGTGGTGATATGATGAACGGGAACATGAGTTATGCACCCCAATATGGCTTTAGATGAGAGATTTGATCTCCTGAATTATCCAAGTAACTATCTTGAGATGTGGGATTTATCTCCTGAATTATCCAGGTAATTTACCTGAGATGTGAGATATATCTCCTGAATTATCCAAGTGGTTTGCTTGAGATGTGGGATTGAACTCCTGAATTATCAAGGTCGAGGCGACGCACATGGGATAATCATGTGATGATGTGTCTATGTCTAGATGTGGGATGATCTCCTGAATTATCCAGGTAAAATACCTGAGATGTGGGATCCATCTCCTGAATTATCAGGCATGGGCTAATTCTCACAGTTTATCTTTATCTCGTAGTAGTCATCGTGTTAAGATTAGTTGCATAGCGGGGATTGAACCCATATGAAGTGGAGACGTTAAGGGCTTGCACCGAACCTATGTAGAATGGGATGCATAGACTTCGACAAGTATGCATTAGAGAGTCCGCATATAGAAATTGGGTTTTCTTGACTTTGTATTATGCATGTGTTTTCCAGTTTTTCCTACACTTGACCTTTAGACTAGATGCACTTGTTGTTTTCATTCTATGATGTTTTCATGCTTTACATCTTTGTTATTCCTTATTCATTTATCATTGTGGTTAATACATGTTGTTGATGACCTGATGTTTTACAATTAAATTATGTTGATTATTTTATGTCACTCACACCATTTATGGCTAACCCCTTTAGTTTTGGGGGTTAGGGATCATCTCTAGCCTCACATGATGCAGGTTGTTGCTTAGAGTTGGAGGTGGGATGCATTTTGAGATAGATTGGATTATTAAGAGTTTGGTGTAAATTTGTAAAGACATATTTGAGATGCTTTGTGTTGTAAATAAAAAGAAATCATGAGTTGAGTTTGTTTTTGAATTCCGCTGTGATTTGTAAAAGATTTGTTGTAATAAAGTTGAAAATTTTAGTGGTGTTGGTTGTGTTTATTGTTACATTGAAGTGGATGCTGGGATTGTGCCACATATTTTCTAAGTTATTATATTAAAAATTCGGGGTGCTACATATAGTCTGGAGTCGTGATGCGCTAATATGACCTAAACGTCTGTGTCGCAGATCAGCATCAGAGAAAACAATACCGGTAAAACTAGAAGAAGAGTGATGTGCACGAAGAAAATCTAGATAATATAGATGACCCTGACGATTAGCATACCCAAACTCCTCACCGGTGGAGGAGTCAGTAATATAACAACCTAAGGAGTCAAAAGTAACGACAAGACCACTATCGCACAACGCACTAATAGAAATAAGGTTTATTGATAAATGAGGAGCATAAAGAACATATGGTAATGTGAGTGTGTGAGAGCTAATTGTCCCTGAGTGTGTAATAAGAAGTGGTGAGCCATCAGCTGTGTGTAGAGATGGAGAGTGAGAGGGAAGTGCTGTGCAGGTGGTGAATAGTGTCTGATTACTGGTGAGATGATGTGATGCACTAGAATCTAAAATTCGGAACGAATTCATGCCGGGTGTGGCAGAAAGTGCAGGAGCAGAGGAGTCAGCATTGATAGACTGACCCATGAGCTATAGTTCTAGCTGAGTGAGGCATTGCTGAAGATTAGCCCAATCAGCAGGAGACGACAAGGCTGGAGTGACGGGCATGGCTGAGGATGTGAAGGACGACGCACTGCGAGGGCTGTTGTGACTGAAAGCACAGTGTGGAGGGAGATACTACTGGTGTCTGAATCGAGGTAGAGAGTAGGATGGTGCTACCAGTGTCGGAAGTAGAGGTGAGGTAGGGTGAGCAATGATGTTAGGAGAAGGTAGGAGGCCGGAGGCAGACTGAAAGTGGCGCTGCTGCTATTTGAATCTGGAGGAGGAACGAGAGGCAGTTGCATCGGGGAAGTCAGTGGAGGCAGAAATATGTGGGAGAGACTGAGATTCCATCAAGTAGTAGTACCTGTATATATATATGGAAAATGCTACATTGAAAACACAAATGTCTGTGAAAACGTGGAAAACCACCTAGGCCATTGTTGGAAACAACGGCCTAGGTTATAATGCATTATAACCTAGGCCGTTTTTTCAACAATGGTCTAGGTTGTTTTCACGGGTTTTCACAATATTTGCATTTTCAACTGAGCATTTCTCTCTCTCTCTCTCTCTCTCTCTCTCTCTCTCTCTATATATATATATATATATATATATATATATATATATTTGATTTTTTCTCTTTTTTTTTTACAGGGAAGAAAGAAGAAGAAAAAAAAATAGGGTATTGGGTTTGTGGGTTTATGGGTTTCGGGTAAAAAATAAAAAAAATGGGTTTCAGGTTTTGAGCAGTAGAAGGAAAAAAATAATTAAAAAAATTAGGGTTTTTAGAAATTTTGTGTTGGGGTTAGGGGGGGGGCTGACGGCAGTCACAGAGGCGACGAGGGTGGCTTTCAACGAGGATCTTGTTGAAGATGTTAGGTTTCGATGAGGATTTCGATGAGTTGTTGAAGATGACGAGAGTTTCGATAGAGAAGGATTTTGATGAGGATCTTGGTGGTTCAGATGGTGGATTTTGACGAGGATTTTGATGGGTTGCTAAAGATGACGAGGATTTTGATGGGGAAGGATTTTGACGAGGATCTTGGTGTTGAAGATGGTGGATTTCAATGGGTTGCTGCAGTGATGTTGCTGAGATGACGATGGCTGCTGCTGCGATTTTTTTATAATTTTAATTTTTTGGGAATTTGGGGATTTTTGGATGGGAAAATTTTAGGAGAAGAAAATTTGAGTAATTGGCTCTGATACCATGTTAAGATAAATCAGAGAGAATGAAAACAATACTGAATATTGAATTGAGTTTAACCAAGTACAATACCACCTATATAGGAGGAGAACAAATATCAAAACAACTCTACAACCAATATGAGACTATAATAATATCTAACACCTACAAACATCCTCACTACCACAAGAACGAGATAGAGAAATGGGTTAAGGAAATGTTGGTCTCAGGACTGATAAGAGCTAGCTATAGTCCTTATGCATCTCCAGTGATTTTAGTGAAGATGGAAGACGACAGTTGGAGGCTTTGTGTCGACTATAAGGCTCTCTCAACAATCAAACCATAAAAGACAAATTTCCCATCCCAGTTATAGATGAATTGCTAGATGAATTTCATGGTGCTAAGTACTTCTCTAAAATTGATTTGAGGTCGGGATATCATCAAATTAGGGTGAAAGAAGAGGACATTTCCAAAACAGCTTTCCGAACACATAAAGGGCATTATGAGTTTTTGGTGATGCCATTTGAGCCCACAAATGCACCAACAACATTTCAATGTTTGATGAATGAGGTTTTCGAAGACTTTCTCAGGCATTTTGTTTTTTTTCTTTGATGATATATTGGTATATAGTCCAAGTTGGGATAGTCATTTGCAACATTTGAAGCAGACACTCGAGGTTTTGAGACAAAACAAATTGATAGCTAAGGCAAGTGAATGCAACTTTGGGCAGAACTCGGTGAGTTATTTGGGTCCTGTTATTAGTGCAGAAGAAGTGGCAGTTGATCAAACCAAGATTAGGGCTGTTGAACATGGCCAGAGCCAGCTAATATCAAGGAGTTGAGAGGATTTCTAGGCTTAACTGGCTATTGAAGCTCCTTTAACTCAATTATTGAAGAAGAATGCCTTCAAATGGACATCTGCAGCAGCAAAACCTTCTTTGTATTGAAAAAAGCTCTCACATCTACTCCAGTTCTAAAAATTCCTGATTTTTCGTCACAGTTGATACTGGTGCTTCTCAGAGTGGTGTGGGTGATGTGATTATCCAAGAATCTCAACCAATAGCATATATGAGTAAGGGGTTGAAGGGAAGGTCTTTGGCTGACCTATGAAAAAAAAGTATTTGCCATATTACAAGCTATTAAATAGTGGAGGCAGTATTTAGTGGGGAGGCCATTTGTGATCAAAACTGTTCAAAGGAGTATAAAATACATTTTGGAACAAAGGATTAATACGGAGATGCAGGAGAAGTGGTTATGGAAACTGACGGGCTTCAATTTTAAAGTTGAGTACAAGAAAGGATCAGAGATTTCTGCAACTGATGGGTTATCAAGGAAAAAATGGAACAAGGTGAATACTGTGAAATCACTTTTATTGTTCCACAATGGCTTGAGGAAGTCAAGTTGATGGTGCAACAAGACCCCTATTTCACTGAGTTACGAAATGCTTCAAGCAGGAAAGCTCAATGCTGCTAACTACAAGTTTTTTGAAGGGTAATGGTATTGCAAAGGGAAGTTACTACTAAGCCCCACCACCAATGTGAGAAAATTGATTTTCCTTGAACATCACGCATCCAATTCAGGGGGACATTCAGGGTATCACAAAACCTTACACCGTATTAAAAGATCTTTCACTTGAGAAGGCATTAGCAAAGATATTAAAACATTGGTGAGAGACTGCTTGGTTTATCAGAAGAGCAAGGGAGAAACTATATCTCCTGTAGAGTTGCTACAACCAATCTCAATACCTGAGAGGATTTGGGAAGACATTTCCTTGGATTTTGTTGAAGGACTACCAAAAAGTTTGGGCAAGTCAGTATTAATGGTGGTGGTGGATAGATTATCCAAGTATGCTCACTTTATAGGTATCTCTCACCCTTTAACTGCCCAATCTATAGTTCAAGTATATGATGATCATATCTATAAACTCCATGGTATGCCTAAGAGCATCATAAGCGACAAAGACACAATTTTTATTAGCAATTGTTGGAAGGAGTTCTTCATAACTCAAAGGAGCAAGTTGCAATTCACCACTGCATATCATCCCCAGAGTGATGGCAAACTGAGATCGTTAATAAAGCTTTAGAAATGTATCTTAGGTGTATGTGTGGACAACAAGTCAAGGAGTGGATGTGGTGGTTACCGTGGTTAGCTTGGGCTGAATTTTGGTTTAATACTAATTGACACTCGTCAACTTGTGTCACTCCATTTGAAGTGGTTTATGGCAGGCCACTATCAACCTTGTTGCATTATGTGCGTGGTACCTTTGCAGTGCAAGCAGTGGAAGATGAGTTGATGCAAAGAGATGCAATAATCAAAGCTTTTACAAGATAATATCCAACAGGCTCAAAACCGAATGAAGGTGTTTGCAGATCGACAATGGACTGAAAGGTCATACACAGTGGGTGATTTTGGATCTTTTGAGGCTATAACCATACAAGCAGATGTCCATGAAATCCCCAACTCCTCAAAGTCAGTAGCAAAGTTTATATTTTGGCCCTTATAAAGTGTTGGAGAAAATATGAATTGTAGCTTATCGGTTGGAACTTCCCCCTTTAGCTACCATCCACCCTGTTTTCCATGTCTCTAGGCTGAAGAAATGCCATGGTGATCTCCTTCCTGCCATTTCCTCTGCACTTCCTCATTGGTGGGTTAATGATAATGCTGAATTGCAACCTGAGAAGGTGTTGGATAGGCGAGTATTCAAGAAGAATAACTGTATGGGTATTGAGTTGCTTATTAAATGGAGAGATATGGACATTCACTGTGCCACCTGGGTTGATGTTGATGTTTTGCATCGGAAGTTTCCTACCTTCGAACTTGGGGCAAGTTCGTTTCCAAGGATAGGGGAGTTGTCAGGGTTGTCAGCTTCAACCATTTGATTGTGCTATACATCAGAGTTGTAGAGGTAATAGTGAAGAATGGATGGAATAAAATGTATTTGTAAAGTGGTATCAATTTTTTACGTGCTTTGCACACCATTTTAAGTGTAGAAAGTTCAGTTGTAATAGCACGTGCACTGCACGTGCAATCTATATTGTAACTGCCCATAAAAGGCTGTAACTGATGTGAGCGGGATTTATGAAAATTGCTCGATTTCTTTTTTCCACCTAACCCTAGATTCTGTAAGCTCGGATCCATGGCGAAATCCAAGCACTCTAAGGCCAGAGCTCCTAACTCCCCGAGCCAAGGTCTCTCTCTCTCTCTTCGTCTTCTCTTTTTTTCCCATAATTTCAATTCTGCAAACTTCGTTCACGTTTTCAACAACTTCAAACCCTAATTTCAAACCCTGGAATTGATTCTGAGTTTTCTCTGTGTTTTCGTGTAACTGAGAGCAACTATTTTCCATGCAATTCTCTAATTGCTGAAAAATTATCTTAACTTGCTTTTGAATCTCCATCTTGAGGTGATCAAATCAGTGTTGCTACAAATTTAGGGGCATGTCATTCACATAAATTTAGGGCTTTCCTGTAAGGTAAATTTAGGCCTAATTAATTTGAAACCGTAGAATTGATTCTGAGTTTTCTATGTCTTGTGTTGTAGGACCGACTCATCGGGGGACTTCAGAGGTGAAGTTGCGAGCAACAGAGCAAGGTATTGAATCAATCTCTCTCTCTATCCTATATTTCGGGTTTCATGTATGTTTTTGGCTTTTAGTTGCTGCAAAACTGTATCTTGATTTGCTTTGGAATCTATATCTTGATGTGATCATCGTTGCTGCAAATTTAGGGGTATGCCATTAAGGTTAATTTAGGAACCTTTAGGCTTCAGAAAAGCATGAATATGTGTCAGAAATGAATCAACATATCGCAATTTGCCGAGTCACTTTTAGCACTTTACAAGACCAGGTTGGTTAGTGAACGAATTTACCCTACATTGTAGTGCTTGGTCTGACTGTTGAAAATTAGAGCTGTGAGTGAAGCATCAATACATTAGTAAAACTAGTTGGTTTGCTAAGCTATGTATTGATGATGACTTGAGAACATAGTGGAGGTATGAAGGATGACTATCGAGGACGATGAAAAAGTACTTCAGAATTGAACTAGCAGAGGTGTTCAATAGCATATAATGAAGTATGTGAAATGGTGAGCATCTCGAGAGTATTGTAAAGCTTTGAAGTTGAGAAGTGGATACAGGACACTTGCTGGTGAAAGGATGAAAATTTGACTAGAACAGGAGCCAAGGAGAAAGTTAAAAAATATTGTTGTAGTTTTTAATGAAGAAGTATTTGTGTGGATTCGGTTTCATATACTAGAATTAATTAAAGTGTATGGAAACTTCTACTTTATAAGCATATGGATCTGTATATTGAAGCGTAACTTGTTTAGTTTGAGAATGCATGCACTATGAAAGTAATATGGCGGTATTTTTTTTGTGCATCTGCATGATGTGAAGAGAAATAGAACAGAGATGGTATCGTAGAGCATCTGTAGTCGTTGCTATACAAATTTTGGGTATTTGGAGTTTGAAAATCGGAATCTGGGTTTGTTGCCGCAGTCGTCTAACCCAAAAATTGGGGGTTTTATTTAAAAAAAGGAGAGGGACGATACATATTCTTCTGTCCCTTTTAATTTTTATTTTTTCTAATCAAACAATTGTTGCGGTGGCAAATTTGGGTCGTCCGACTCTAATTTAATTAAAAAAATATTTTAACAAGAAGGGACTAATTAAGCATGGTTTTAACAAGATTGAACTAATTAAGCAATCCATAATTTTGAACGGACGGAAGATCAATGGATGGAAGATGATCTTCCGTCTGTTCAAATAATTTTAAAAAAATAATTGTCGGATGAAATTTCATATTTCGTCCGACAATTTTTAGCGCAAAAAAAAAAACCCACAGATGAAATTTCATGTTTCGTTTCCTATAATTTGCAAATTCCTATATCGCTTGCCAAATATAGAAAAACACTGTATCTCTCATATCCCAAAATTTGGGTTTTTGGCCAACGACTGCGCGGTGTTTTTTCTCATATTTTGCAAATTTTGGGTTTTTACCCAACGACTACAAATGTTCTTATAGAATATAAAATGTGTATTATCTTAGGATAAATTGTTTTTAGTTCTGATGACCGAGTATTTTATTATTATTAAGCAATCTAAATAATTGCAGTACTTTAAAGTGGTTAGTAATATAGGCTTATATAGCACATGTGGTTACTAAGAGCATCTGTAGTCGTTGAAGGGAAAAATATCGATATATGGATAAATGGAAATAGGAATCGAAGTTTTGCTGCAGTCGTCAAAAGCTATTTTTTAGCTTTTTATAATAAAATAATAAGCGACTGCGGCACTCGAAGGGAACATTAGAAAAAAAAAATGAAAAAAAAACAAAAAAATGGAGTGACGACACTCGAAGTGCCGTCAGAGGAATAAAAATTCGTACTCGGGGTGCAAATAAAAAATTACAAAAAAATTAAAAAATTACAAAAACATTTCAGAAATTACGAAAAAATTACAAAAATATTTCAGAAATTGCAAAAAAAATTTAAAAATTGCAAAAACATTTCCAAAAATTGCAAAAAAATTTTGAAAATTACAAAAACCTCCGGACGGCACATGAAGTGCCGTCCGAGAAATTTGGCTTGCGATTTGGGGTTTTTTAATTGGAAAAAAAATAAAAAATCAAGGGACGGCACATGAAGTGCCGTCCGAGGGATTTGGGGGTTTTTTAATTGAAAAAAAATTAAAAAAAAATCAAGGGACGGCACTTCGAGTGCCGTCCGACGAAAAAAAAATATTACTTTTTTTGTGGGACGGCACTTCGAGTGCCGTCGCTCAAATATGGATAAATCTCAAACCCATTCTCATTTATAGCAAACGACTGTAGCGAAATATGGATAAAATAGATATTTGGCAAACGAATGCAGCGCGTTTTTTAGCCAAATATTCATTTTATCGATATTTAGCAAACGACTACAGATGCTCTAACTGGTTAGGTTGAAGAAATAGAAACTGTGATGTGTTTGATGTGGGAGCTAATCTCAATGTGGAACTTATGTAAAGGAAGGTCTAATCATATCTTTTCACGCTCAGCCTTCAATGCGAACGGAGGTGGCCAGCAACACATTGGCACTGTGGATGTTCGACAAAATGCAAATGCCAACACATCAGGCCTCAACTGGTCCATGCATGGGCGGATCGATGTACTGGTTAAGGTGGCCATTTGACCACCTTAATATTTTGAAAAATGTCCCACTAGTACTGTTAAGTTTTGTAATTTCAGTTAAGTACCCCAATTTGCCAACCTTAATTTTATTAATCTCAATTGGTGAATAAATTGGCCCAATTTTTCCTCCAAATCAAAAGGACACAAGCATGAATGAAGCCCGCTGCTATAAGTCTATAAATCTATAATCCCAGTAATATATGTCAAATATTTAATTACTTTTTGACTTGTGGGTAGGGCTGCAAACGATCCGAGCTACTTGCGAGCTTCTCAGCTCGAGCTCGGTCAAAGCTCGACTCGATACGAGCTCGAGCTCGGTCAAAGCTCGACTCGATACGAGCTCGAGCTCGAAATCGAGCTTGACAGCTTAACGAGCCGAGCTCGAGCTTGGGCATTTTGTGATTATTAGGCTAAGCTCGTGAGTACTCGACTCGAACTCGGTCAAAGCTCGGCTCGAAACGAGCTCAAGCCGAGCTCGAGCTCGAAACCGAGCTCGATTGCTTAACGAGCCGAGCTCGAGCCTCAAGAAACTCGGCTCGATTGCAGCCAAGAAAGAGCAACATTTAAGTTAATTTTTCTTCCTGACATTGAAAGCATTCATAATCAAAATACATGCAAGTGTTAAAAGAATTTGCTTCTCGCCTAACGCCTAACGCCTAGCTGCCTAGATCCTGCTTACAAGATCTAGGCGCTAGGTCCCCATTGGCAGCCCGACTACCGCCTAGCGACTTTTAGAACATTCTGTTCGAAGTAGTCAGTTAGACTATGTCAAAATTTTTACTTTAAAAAATATATATATTTATTAAGACGTGCAATCACGTGTAAATTACAATTTTAAAATTTAACGGAAAAACCTCTCCTCTACTTGCAAAAATAAATTTACTCCTATCTATATAATAAATTACAAAGAAAGCTATCAAGTGGCTCTCCTTCAATCTCCCCTAAAACCAATGGCCCACATTAATTCTCACAAAACATATTTTCCCGCCCAAAATTTCAAACCCACAATTTCAAAACCCCCTCTCTTTCTCATCAATCTTGTCTCTCTCTTCCCCTCCACCGTCTCTCTCTCCCCGCTCTCTCTTTCTCTCTTCTCCTCCACCGTCTCTCTCTCTCTTTTCCTTTTTGATTTATTGAGAAAAATGAGGGGTTTGGTTAAAGAGTTGTTGAGGAAGCTCTGCGTTGAATTCGGATGGTCGTATGCTGTTTTTTGGAAGGGGATTCGATGCGGAAATCAGATGTAAGATTTTGATTATTATGTAATTAATGAAGTTGGTAGATAAAGACAGTGTTTGTTATTTAGTTGGTACTTTCTTGGTTTGGAAATGTACGAGATTGTTGATTAATTGGGGGAAAATTGAATTTTTGTAGGCAATTGGTGCGGGATGAAGGGCATTGCGAATGAGGTCCGAGTAAAGTTACAGCGTGTTCTGGGTTTGAAGCTATGGATATGCTTATTAAGGAAAGTGGGGTTTTTCGGAGCTTGCAAAATGGGGGCTTTTCACGGAATGGTGGGAGTCCAGCTGAGGATAGAGTAGGAGTGTTGGTGTTTAAATTGATGGCGGGTGAAGTTCTTGTAGTAGGAGATGGGTGTGTGCAAATTCAATCCTAACTATGTGCTCCACTTTATTTTGATTTCGTTGCGTTTTTCTTTACTGTTTGGTTGGAGGGGAATGGAGGGAAGGGGAGGGAAGGGGTTTTTTAATACTTTTCTTGTTTGGTTCAATTTTTAGGAGGGGAGGGGAGGGAAATGGGGGGATGCAGCACCCCTCCTGAGCCAATTTTGGCTCCCCTCCAAAAGTGGGCGGATTTGGAGGGAAGAGAAAATAGGGCTATTTTTTTAAAGTGGCTAGACTAAATTGCCCTTTAAAATCTAAATCCTAATATAATAAAGAACCTCTCTCTTTCTCCCTACTAGTAGCCGACTGTTTCTCTCCCGCTCTCTCTTTCTCCCTATCCTGGTCGCCCTCGACTCCGCCGTCCGCCGTTCGCACTCCGCAGTCATTCTGTGAATATGACTTGTTTTGCTTCAGATTCTAACTACGTCCGTGGTAGTAACTTGAATTGAGTTAAAGATACGTTTGTTATACGTCAGGGTTTCTACTTTTGTAGATTCTTCTTCGGCTTGGATATAAAGGATACTGACCAATTAGTTTCGGCCATCAGCACTAAAAAATTGAAGGAGAAGTTCATCATTTTGTCACCCTACAGAAGGTCCACATCTTCTGCATCGCCATCGGCATCCTCAATGTCATTTTCTTCGTCTTCTTCCGGTGCATCAGGGTCCACTCCCTGCAAATGCATGAACAAAAATTGCAGGCATCATATTAGAAATGTGTTTACAGTCTATTTGATCGTATAACTGAAGGGAAACTTTTCTTAAGCCCGTCGTGATCGTAATCTTCTTCCATTTGTCCCTTGACTATTTGAAATACACTCTAATCTACTCAATCCAAATTAGTTCGGAAAACCTTGCTGTTACATATTGCAGTTTAACATTACTCAACTACTTGAAAAAACCCTCAATCAAAACCCTCAATCAAAATAAGTACATGAAACAATACAGTTGACTAAAGGTTTCATCTTATAGAAACATAGTATACTTTCTTAAAAGAAGACAGTGTAATGAACAACAGTACATTTCAGTGGGGGTATTTTCAAAAATGGTTCTTTTCAGTTGCTTTTTATAACCGGAATTTTCTGAATTATTTTAGGTGTCTCATACAGCACATTCCTCCACCTCGACGGCTTCACCTCTTCTCTGATACTGTTATCAGCAATAGCACTTCTCCGAATTTCCCCAAGTTGCTGTCGTGTTGACTTGCCAAACTCTGCAATCACTAGCGGTTTCTTCAGAATTGCATTAGCACCTTGGATGTGTGATGTAATCCAGCTTCGGAGAAAGGATAGTTTAGCCTCATTATCTGTGGAAGCATATCTGTATCGGTGGAAGCATATCAATTTGAGTTGTTCATTATGCAAAATGTGTACTTCATGAAAGAAAATGGAATAAAAAAGGAGAAATTATGAGCAATTCTTGCTTCTTGCTGTATGTACTGAAATGATACCCTCCTAAAGATTGAATGAAGAACTAGAAAAAGAAGAAATTTTTTTCTCTAATTCGTTGTTGTTTCAATTCTTATTGTATGAAGTGGTTGTATGAATTTCTTATTATATGCAAAAGGGTATAAAAGTAATTTTATTATAAAATCCATTCCCTCCCCTTGTCAACCAAACAAGAAAATTATTATTTTCCCTCCCTTCCCCTCCTTTGAACCAAACAGAGTTTTCATTAAATCCCTCCCCTCCCTTTCCCTCCCCTTCCCTCCCCTCCATTAAAATCCCTCCCCTCCCCTCCCTTCCTTTAAACCAAACAGACCCTTATAGTCGTTAGTTAATAATGGGTTGTTGTGTTTCAGGATAGTAGGGAAAGCTGCTTTGACAGGGAAGCATGAGTGGGTAGTTGGAGATGTGCTCAGTCGTAATGGATCTATAACTGAGGTATACCCCCAAATAGATTTACTGCTTCATTTGACAACTATTTTGGAAAAAAAGTTTGGTGACTGTATGCATTACATATGTAGCATTTTCTTATCTTCAAGCAGAGGTGTTTATGTTGATAACTTGAATTTTGTTTCACAAATTTGATATTTACTAGGTTTCGTAGTGGGGGTTGAATTTTCTGGATCTATATGTGGCCATAACACATTTTCCCTATATACTCGATTTTCTTTCACTATAAAAATTACATGATTTATTTCCTATCTATACTGATTATGATTTTTCTTTGTTTAGATTTGGTAGGATGATGTTTTCAGTTGGCCTCTTAATATATATATAGATATACATAGAGAGAGAGCGCCTCATATAAATTATGAGAAAAATTTTCTCATACAAAGTGATTATATTCACTTGGTGTGACCATTATAGAAGATCCACTCCGTCCATCATGTTTATCATGCTAATGGATATATGTGTAGAAAAAATCAAGTGGTTTGGAGATCATTCACCCATGCATCATGTCGTTGAAATGTGAACAATTTCAACAGTAATATAAATCGAACTACAAATTGGACCCACATGATGCATGGATGAATGACCTCCAAACCACTTGATTTTTTCTACACATACATCTATTGAGATGATAAACATGATGGACGGAGTGGATCTTCCATGAAGATCCCACCAAGTGAATATAATCACTTTGTATGAGGAAAAATTTCCTTATACAAATATGAGGCTCACATTACTCATATACTAGTATAAGACACGTGCACACGTGCACGTGGTAAAAATTGGAGGATAATGAAAATGGTAAGAAGAAAATAATTTCCAAACCGATCCACTTTCGAAAATATTTACAAAACAGGTCCACTTTCGGAAATATTTACCAACGTTAGTCCATGAGTAAAAAGAAAATAATTTCCAAACTGATCCACTTTCCAAAATATTTACCAAACATGTCCACTTTCGAAAATATTTACCAAAGTAACCCAAACCGTGCGTTGCACGGGTTGGGTTACTCTCTAAGGGGTTCTCCCATTATAGTATTAGAGATATATACTGCCTGTGAAAATTTTAGGGGAGGATTAATATTAACTGCGTGTGAAATTTTAAGGGAGACTGTCGAAATTTTTACTAAACAACTTAATTAATTAATCATTCTTTGCTATAACGTGTCATAGGTATGTGTCAATGGGCAAACCTAGTAGAAAATAAAATTCAATTTTTAACTATAAGTATATTTTAATATAGAATAGTAATTTTCAAGAAAATAGAAGTCGTACAGACTTATAGAAAACACCAAAACATTTTGGAAAACAATGGGCCAGCAATCAGTATTGAGCATTGGGCCTTGGGCTTTAAAAAATCCCTGGCACCTGAAGTTTGAGCTGTTGCTTTGTTGCTCGCACGCGCTTTTCACGTGCGTCCTACATTTAATTAACACGGTTTGCACACGGTTAATCATGCGGATTAATGCGGGCTTTGGACGCGGTTAAGTTAATTGCTTGATCTGTACGGCACGCGGTTTGCACGCATTTAGAGTACAGGTATAAATAATAACTCTGACAGTAGTTCTTCCTTTTATCAGTCACATCGCCGCTAATTCATCATCTCAAAGTTCTGATACTGACAGAATCAAATTTATTTATCAGGTCCCGACAAACACCGGTTGGTCGCTTTAGTCAAAATACTGTACGAATTGGTCCCGAAAGCCATGGATGAGTGCGGCACTGTCGGGTGAGAAATCTCCTCTTTTAGACAATTAGGGTTTTTAATTCCTAATTTATTTTGTTATCTTCTACTACTAATAGTATTTCTGAAACCCTAATTTCTGATTTTATTTTCGATTTTTAATTTGGGTTCTTGAAATCCTGAAACCCTAATTTACTACTCGTTCTTGATTTCTATCACAAATTTACCGCAATCCTCTTCCTATTTCAAAGATTTCTATCGATTTCTTGCAGTTTTAGATGTCTAAACCCTAATTTGCGTAGGATTCAAACATAAAGATTAGTTTTTTTTCCAGAGCAAACCCTAATTTTTTGTTCCTGATTTCAATCTAATTCATTGTTTTGTTCAGTTCCCCTAATTTTCTAGTTACCATATCTAGAGAATGGGTTTTCAGAGGTGATAAGTTTGAACTTCAGAAGGCCAAGAGATGAAGGAAAACTTTAAGAGGTAATGTGAGCATTTATTGATTTTATTAATAAGTTTGTTTTACTGTCTTCACATACTTACCACACACACACCCTCTTTGTCTCCTATTTTATACACAGCAGATACCATCATGTGGTACTTGCATTTGGTACAGAAGATGTAACTAACCTGAAAATTTCAACTCAGCAAATAGAAGAAGAAGAAGAAGAAGAAGAAGAGGAGGAGGAGGAGGTAAGAGGGCAATGTGTTCATTTCTTGATAAGTTTATTTGTTTTGCTTGCTTCACACAGTAAGATGGCAGCTAATCACGGATATGGTAGCCAGTTGGATCAGATGAAGCAAAGAAGATGTGTGGGACAGACGGTGAAAAGAGGTAATGTCAAAGTTTATTCATTTTATCGATAAGTTTGTTTTACTTTCTTAACACACTAACATACACAGATACACTTTGTGTTTTTCCAATTTTCACAAACTCAGGCTGTTGGAAAAAGGTAATGTCAGTTAGGCCGATTGATATTGTGTAGTCCAGATACTCAGTTCTTCATAAGGTAATGTGTTTCTCACAACTCAGTTCTTCATAAGACTAATTGATACCATTTAGTCCAAATCACTACTAAAGATGGAAACTTTCTCGAAATTGACGAGCAGACTATATAAAACTCTTGACTGACAGTCATATGTCTAGAGATAGGTTACCCACCCAGAGTTGAAAAGATTAGTGTAATCTACTTCAAGGATCCATGCATTGGTGTCATTGATAAGTTGTTGCCTCATATGTGGGAATCTCTTACATGCTTCTTATATTAATATTATGTTTTATAGCTCCACTCTTCCTTGTAGCTCCACTCTTCCTTGTTTTGAATAAAATATTTGTTGATGATGAATTTTAGTTTAGGTAAAAAGGACTGAATCCGTTTTTAATTAATCAGATAACAAACTAATGACTTCCATGTAGGGTGAACTACTTGGGGGAAAGGATTCAACTACTTCACTAAGAGGACTTTTAAATAATCTTTTTGCTATAACACAGAACTTGTAATATGGTATTGATGCTTGAAAACTTGGAAATCCTTCTCATCATATTCTCATACACCTCATAGGTAGAGTAGTCTGGCATTATTTACTTGAAAAGATGCTTACATTTATTGAATTTAGTCTATGTATTCTTCAGAATTGTACATGGAGATTAGTTATTTTCAAACCTATGCCCATTGTGTTTGTTGATTTCTACTGGTTCACAATTTGTCATGATTTTTCTTGAATTTCTAGACACTGGATCTGAAAATTTTGGATTTGGGAGGCTATGGTTGAAATTGTGGATGGAGCATATAGCTGAGAGAAGTTAAGAGGGAATGCGTTTTTGCTGATAAGTTTGTTTGCTATACTTTGTTCACACACTTACAAACAAATGTGTGATTGTGTCTCTCTTCTATTTACTCTTACAAGCAGCTAACCACAAAACCAGATGCCAACTTAGTTCTTCATTGTTATGCATGGTAATATGGCATCTACATAATTTCCAATTTTCTTCCTGTTCTTCATTGTTTTGGTAATATGGTCATATGACAGTTAAATTCTTTTCCAACTACAGAGATGGCAGTTAGACTGATATCAACTTGTAATTGGGATTTGAGAGGCCGTGGTGGACATTGGGGAATCCAGAGAGTAAAATGGATGAAGCAGAGTAGAGGTAATGAATTTTGTTATTAAATTTATTTGTTTTACTTTCTTCACACACTTACAAATTAACAACTAACTGATTGTCTCTCTTCTATTTACAGTAAGCAGCTAATCACAGAGATGTTAATCTGGCTGATATCATTTTTTTAAGGGAAAGTCGGGCTGATATCATGCCATGTGGTCCCTGGAATTGGACCATATGCCAACTCAGTTCTTGGTAAAGGTGATTTGTTTTTCATTACCTAATACCTATAGTCCGTTCAAGTTTTTTCGTTAGGAACACGTTGCTTTTACTTCATTTTTATGTTGCAAATTTAATTTAGAAAGTAAAATAGCATACAAACACGAATCCACTGCAAACATAACTTAAAGACTTGCTGTCCTACCTTAACACAGTCCCCTGTACAGCTGATTGATGCAGCATCAGAGTCGCATCCTGAAGTGGAATGCTCCCACCATGAGGTGACCTGCATTAGGTTAGGGCAGGGCAGAGGGTTACTTGCATGAGTGTAGAAGAGGGCATTTGAATTAGGATTTAACGATAGTGTGTTTCGTGATGTTAGGGTGATTGACTCTTCTTGTTGGGCAAACAATATCAATTTATTTAGGTATCCTTTTCGAGCTACCACTTTTATTCATCTACATAGCATCTTCGTTTGAGGTTCATATTTATGTCATCTTAAGAAAATTCACCATTACAAAGAACTAATATTGACTTTTATTTTTTATTATTCTGGGAGTTAAAGATGGGGTTTGTATCTCTACTTCTTCAATAAATAACTGTTGGATGTTTCCTTCTTTTAGAGTTATTAACTGTTAAGTATAAGCTAACGAAATTAGAGATCTACTCATCATCAAATGGTTTAACTTTCAAGGCTAATTTAAGTAGAACTTTTCATCTTTAGTTTTGGTAATCATTTGAGATATCACTTTATTTATGGTAGTAATTTTACATTTATTTAGTCCATTCCAATATCAAATCTTTTGAACATTGTAGATGTGAAGTTCCACTTGGGGGTGCAGGATCGAGAAGAAAGTGGAGTTCACTTATGTCTCGGTAAAGACATGATTTTTACTTTTATTGGTATCTGGTTCAGACTATTTGTCGGTAGATTGTAACGGCGCAGGATGAGTTGCCATTTGTAGACATGCTGAAAGGAACGTGTGCATGTTCAGGTTCTACATTGAAAGGACTGATGTAAGTCTCACACGTGCATGTTCAAGTTCTACGTTGAAAGGACTGATGTAAGTCTCTTGCTCATATTTTTTATCAGCATTCTTGCATCTATCTGATTATTTGACCTTTGTAATCATTGTCTATTATCATGACAGCTCTATTTCCTCAATCTAGTCCCCAGATCCAAAAGGTTTGGAATTCAGAAGCCATGGTAGAAATTGGGATTTCGAAGTCCAAGAGATGAAGGAAAGAAGAAACCCTGGAAAAGTAAGAGGTATTATTGATAACTTTGTTTGTTTTACTTTCTTCACACACTTACAGTTTCTCTCTCTCCTATTTATACTCGGCAGATAATTACAGTGATGGCAGTTAGGCGGATAGTTTGAGAAGGCAGTGAGCTATTTATACTAGGCAGATAATTACAGAGATGGCAGTTAGGCTGATAGTTTGAGAAGGCATTGAGCTAGATGAAGGAAAGAAGAAGTGTGGCAAAGTTAAGTGGTAATGTGAGCATTTGTTAATTTTATTTGTAAGTTTGTTTTACTTTCTTCACACTTACGCAGATTCTCTCCTATCTATACTCAGCAGATACTTTACAGAGGTTGCAGTTAAGTTGATCATGCCCTGCAATTGACCCAGATGTAAGTAACCGAAGGTATCAACTTAGTCCTTCAATGTGATGGTAATTCTGTTTCTTAACCTTGACTTGTTCATTATTCTCATGTTTGTTGAGTTCTACCTGATCCAGAAAATTGGGGAAATTCAGAGAGCAAATAGATGAAGCAGTGAAGAGGAAGAGGTTAGCCGGAAATGCAATTTTGTTGATAAGTTTGTTTCTTTGTTTTACTTTATTCACACAATTACAAGTAACTAACTGATCGTCGTTCTCTATTACAAGAAGTAAGCAATGCATGAAGATGAAGCAAAGATGAAGCAAAAAAGAAGGGCGTGAAAAGGGGTAACATGAGTGTTTATTAATTTTAACGATTAGTTTGTTCTACTTTGCTAACACACTTACAAACACCTTGTGTCTTATACTCGGTTTATCGCAAAAGTGGCAGTTAGTTAGGTTAGGTTGATTGATATCATGCGTGCATGCCTCTCACATCATCCATAGTTTTACAGTTTTGATAGGGTAAACTGACACACACCTAGTGTGCAAGTTAATTTAGCATTTCTAGAGGTTCACAACATGATCAGCACATGACCAAGTTAACCATCTGGCTATTGATGCAGCATCATACTCGCATTCTTAAGTAGAATGCACCCACCACCACTTTATAGGGATTCCATGAGGCCTTATGATGAACCTGATGCATACTGCACCACGCCGCCCTTAACTCAGCATGATAAATAGAGCAACAGCTCTGCAAGAAGCAACCCCCGTCTACACATACTTGCACCAAAACAGCCATGAAAATTACATTTTGCCTTCCATTACATTTTCAGATCTCTTGAAATTTGTAGGTGTGGATTCCAACTTTGGGATTGAAGACCTAAAAGAAGAAGATGGAGTTCACTTGTTTCTCTGGGTGAAGACACGACTCTTACTTGTTTTTCCATATAACTTGCTGAATATATTAGGGTTGCTAACAATTTTTTTGTTTCTATTTGGTCCAGACTCTCCCTCGTTAGATTCCAATGGAAGAGGATCAGTTGCCATTTTGTTGGCATGCCGAAAGGAATGCGTTCAGGTTTTGCATCAAAAGGACTGGTGTAAGTCTCTTGCTCAAAATATGCCATTGCTAAATATCTTTCTTACTAGCACTCATGCATACATCTATTGGTTCTTTTAAATTGTGGATTATTTCTCTCTCCGATATTTTCTCGAACAGTTGCCTTAGAAATTTACACTTTTAAGCATCTTTTTTTTTTGTAGGAAGAATGGAATTCCTTTTCACGAGGTTTTGAAGTTGAGTTTTATCGCTTACTAAATCTTATGATTAAGAATTAATTGAGTTTTATCCTCCAATATCATGTTATGTAGTCCCTCCAATTTGCCCAGATGTAAGTAACCTGCAGATCAACTTAGTCCTTCTTTATGATGGTAATTGTTTTGTCAATTTCTACTTGTAATTATATCTCATCAAAACTATATTTCCTCTAAATCTAGTTTTTTTTTTTTTTTTTTTGGATAAAAGATGACCTCGTCATCGTTTCATTAATGCGATGTTAAAGAAACAAAGTAGTACTACATACAAAGATCCATGAAAACGAAGACCATCCAATCGACCAAACAACACTACTACAAACGCAGAAACAACGAAAAACTACTAATAAGCGACGACAACATCAAGCACACTAGAAAGCGGAAAGATACAAATAGATACACTGCCCTTGGGCACACTACTGAGGCCTAACGATGACAGAACCAGATTGTATCAAACCCGAAGCAATGGATCTGAGAAGCGTGAGTGATCCGTGACCCACTATGCCCCCTACTCCTCTTCTTCCATCCTTAGTCGTTTCATAGCGTCCCTGTTGCCTGTCCAATCATATGAGAAGGTTAGGATTTTGTGCATAAGCATAGACAATGTACATTTGATATTGCGAAAGCATAAATCATTCCGCATAAGCCACAAACACCACATAGTGGCTGACGCGACTATCCCCCAATCCTCCTCTAAATCTAGTTACCTAGATGGTTCATCAAAATGGGGATTTGAGTGGGCATGGTGGAAACTGGGGGATTTCAGAGTGCAAGTAGTTGATGAAGCAGAAAAAGTGAGGTAATCTGATTGTTGATAAGTTTGTCCGTTTTACTTTCAGTTCACACACTTAAAATTAACCAACTATCTGATAACTGATTGTTTTTCTTCTATTCATACTCTGAAGATGGCAGTTAGGCTATGATTGCATCTACATTTTTTTTCTCAACTTGAAATCAGTCTTGCAATTTGATGGTAAGATGGCATCTACATATTTTCTCAATATCCTTGGGATAGATGGAAACTTTTACTGCTTAATTTGTAATGTTTGTCGAAGTTTTAGGTCGTGGTTGGTTTGCGGTGCAATTGAAGATGACAGGACATCACTAAATAGATGGATGAAGGAGGAGAAAACCCAGCAGTCGAGCACGTGCTGAACCTGTGCAATGAGATAAGAAGTAGAGGGTTCAAAAAATTCATCTTACCTGTACGGAAGCAGCATCTAACAGGTGCCCTACTGTCAGCCTCATCAAGGCTCAGCTCATCTAAAGGTTTTTATCTCTATCCTATCACAATTTTATAGCTTTATGTTTTCTTAACATCATCTTAAGATTTCTAGCGCATACATTTCACATACTTTTTTCATACTAATAGTCTTAAGCAACTTTGGAAATTGACGAGCATAGACTAAAAAAGGCTCTTGACTGACTGACTGCTCATACCCTCCCAGAATTGTTCTACTTATAGTATGGAAAAATGGAAAAAAAGAGTGTAATCCACATCAAGAATCCATGCATTGGTGTCATTGATAGCTTGTTGTCACTTCATGTGTCTGATATCTCTTACATGCTTCTTATATTACTATGATTTGGTACACTATATACAAGAGTTTGTTGACGTTGGGTTTTGGGGGAAAAAGACTGAAATCACTGTGAACTAATGAAATCCGTGCAGGGTGAACTAGTTTGGGCAAGGATTGTATAATGTTAGCTAATCAAATACTTTGAGCATTTATATTTACTTACTATTCCACAACGTCACTAAGAGAAACTCTAAATAATGTTTTCTGAAACACGTAACATTGATGCTGAAAATCTTGGAATTCGTTCTCCTTGTGAGCATATTCTCATACACCTCATATGTAGAGTAGCTTGGCATTTATTTACTCAAAAGAGATGCTTATGTATTCTTGAATTTAGTCTTATGTATTCTTCTATTTAATTGCAAAATAAGCATGTAAGCATATGTTTCTTCTGTCATTAAATTTTAGATATCCGAATGATCTGACCTAATTTTCTGACTGGAGGATGCTTTTCTGTGTACTCCAGCTGGTGTGATCCTCTATATGAGTATGAGGCCATGAGGTTATGTCGTTAGTATTCCCTAGTATTAGAAGGCATCTGTACAAAGTGGTAAAAAAATATTTATTAGCTATTTACATTTTTCCTTTTTAGCTTAGTTTTTACTAAATACTTAAATTGTTATGGGCATTTAAGTGAACCTGCAACCTGTCGGTTTATGTTTTGCCTTTTGGTGTGTATACTTAAAATTGTTGTTTAAGTATGCATGGATATATGTGCTCGAGAATGCCCCTCAAGATTGATCTAGAACTGATCGTTTTCATATAAGGAAGTTAAAAATCTGTTAACATCAAGTGTATTTCTTCCTGTTGTGGTTTGAATCATGTGCTCACTGCTAGCATAACCATTCTTGTGAAACCACCCTTTTAAATGGTGTAATAGAAAGAGATAATATGGTTAGCAAATCCAAGCAAAACACATCATTGTATGCTACTGTTTTGGTTTGTTATTTTGTTTGCATGTTATGATATACAGAGATCTGGATGCAGATAACTAGAGAGATGGCAGTTAGGCTGATACCGTGTGGTCCTGCAGTTGATCCATATATAGGTAACCTTAAGATCAATTTAGTCCTTTGTTATGGTAATTGTGTTGTTGATTTCTACTTGTTCATTATTTCTCATCAATACTCTATTTCTCATTTTCTACTCACCAGATTTGAAAAACTGGGGGATTTTAGAGATCAATTGATGATGCAGAGAAGAAGGGCAAGAAGGAATGTGATTTCGTCTGTTGATAAGTAAGTTTGTTTGTTTGACTATTTTTTACTTTCTTGACACACTTGCTAACACCTGATTGTCTTGATCATACTTATACTCTGCAGTGGATCACAACTGGGATTTCAGAAGGCAGAGAGATGAAGCAAAGAAAACGTGGGGGAAAGACAGTGAAAAGTAAGAGGTAATGTGAGAGTTTATTTTATCAATAAGTTAGTTTGTTTTACTTTATCAATAAGTTAGTTTGTTTTACTTTATACTCAGTTCACTTTTGCAGTTAGTTAGGCTGATGAATATCATGTGTGCATGTTGTTGATTTCTACACACACCTAGTACCACCTGTACAAGTTAAATCAGCCTCTCTAGAGGTTCACAAGGTAGGGCTGCAAACGAATCGAGCTATTCGCGAGCTATTCGGCTCGAGCTTGGTCAAAGCTCGGTCAAAGCTCGGCTCGAACCGAGCTCGAGCTCGAGCTTGGTTTTTTTTTAGGCTAAGCTCGCGAGCTATTCGGCTCAAATACAGTCAAAGCTCGGTCAAAGTTCGGCTCGAACCGAGCTCGAGCTAAAAAATGAGCTCGTTTCGTAAACGAGCCGAGCTCGAGACTGAAGGTATTCGGCTCGGCTCGGCTCGATTGCAGCCCTATTCACAACATGATCAGGGCACTTGTTAGTTGTAATCCTCGGGAAAAAATGATTAAGATAGACACCCAGCTGTTAATGGCTATGATAACCTGCATTGGGTCCAATTCAGCCCATATTGGCATATTAGGATACGTATGATGAACTCGCATGCATATCTAGCATGCCGTCTTTAGTGCAGCCACACAAACACATGCTAAAATTGACATCAAAATTACATTTTGCCCTGATTATTCTTCCATTAATATCACATCTCTTGAAAATTGTAGATGTGAAATTCCAACTTGGGATTGCAGAATCGAAAAGAAGATGAAGTTTACTTGTTTCTCCTGGTAAAGACACGACTTTTACTTGTTTTTCCATATGCATTGGTGAATATATTAGGGTTGCTAACAGTATTTTTTGTTGTTATTTGGTGCAGACTATCAGTCGTTAGGTCGTAATGGTGGAGGAGTTGGGTCGTAATGGTGGAGGATCAGTTGCCATTTTGTTGGCATGCCAAAAGGAATGTGTGTTCAGGCTCTGCATTAAAAGGACGATGTAAGTCTCTTGCTCATGGTACCACAGGTTTATATTTTCTTACTAGCATTCATGTATACATACTAGTTCCTTAAAATTGGAGGACTATGTCACAAAAATTTACACTTTTAACCATCCTTTTTGTGTAGGAAGAATGTGATTCCTATTCATGAGGTTTAGAAGTTGAGTTTTATCGCTTACTAAATCTTATGATTAGGAACTAATTTGCTGCTGGTGTTTTTGGAAAAAAGAAGATAGGTTTGCTTAAATTTCCATTATTGATTTGTTGCTCTAAGATCTTTTTTGACATTTCATCATTTTTTTGGGTTTCCGATTCACTTAAAATAAAGGAGGATTTACAATGATATACATGTCTCATAGGTATTTGAGTGTGAAGCTTATTTTTCTAATTATTTATTTAAAAATAACTTCTGTGATGCTTTAATTTTATTTACCTGCTGGAGAGAAACTAGGTTTTACTATTGGCTTGGTTTCCTCTTATTTGAATTTAAGAATTCTAATCCTATGAGCTTCGCATTTGTACATAAAGATTAGTTCGTTTTAAACAAATACCCTAGTAATGTCTTTGTTGATTTTTATTTGTTCATTATTTCTCATGAATATTTTATTTCTTCAATTTCTAGTCACCTGATCCGAAAATTGGGTTTTGAGAGGCTGTGTCCGAAATTGGAATTACAGAGAGCAAATAGTTGAAGCAGAGAAGTAAATGTAAGAGGGAATTTGATTTTGTTTGTTTTACTTTATTCACACTGTTGCAAATAACTGACTGATTAGTATGTATATATACTCAGTAGCTAATCAGTGGAGATTGCTTTACTCAAACAGATGAAGCAAAGAAGTGCTGGAGAGACGGTGAGAAGTAAGAGGAAATGTGAGTCATTTTTAATAACGTTTGTTTGTTTTACTTTCTTCACATATTTACACTCTGTTTCCTATTTTGTACCCAGCAGATAATTACAGAGATGGCAGTTAGGCTGATATCATGCCATGTAATTTCGCCGATATGTGAGTAACCGGAAGATATCATGCCATGTTGATTTCTACTATTTTTTTATTTTCTCATCAAAAATTTATTTCCTCATTTTCTACTTGTTTCATTATTTCTCAGTTTCCATGTGCTTAAACCCAGATGTAAGTAACTCTGAAACACCAGCATGGTGGAAAATGGGTGATTTCAGAGAGCAAATAGAGGAAGCAGAGAAGAAGAGGTTAGACGGAAGTGTGATTTTGTTTCTCTCAATTCACACACTTACAAAGAACTGTGATTTCAGAAGGCAGAGAGATGAAGCAAAGAACTGTGGGAAAGATGGTGCAAAGAGGTAATGTGTGTGTTTATTAATCTTACCAGTAAATTTGTTTTACTTTCTTCACACACTTATAAACACCTGACTTCTGTCTGTCCATTAGGTTGATTGCAATGATGGCAGACAATTAGGTTGATTGGTCTCTGCAATTGGCTCAGATGCTAATTAGTTCGTATTCAGTGCATAACCTGAAGATCAACTTAGCCCTTCAATGTGATGGTAAGACTTCATTTGCATTTCTTGTCAAAATTTATGTGCCTGCTTTTACTTCAGTCTTATGTTGCAAATTTTTTATTTTATTATCATTATTCATAGCTAGTAAACAAGCATACTCCCTTGCAAACACGCATCATCTCGCATCTGCATCAAGCAACATATCAAAGACATAAGACTTCCAATCCCTTATCTGCATCGTCTATTTTTGCCTCTACGGAGATTTACAACATGATCAGCCCATCTGTTGCCTTCACCAAAACATATGACTGGGATAGACATCAAAATTTGCATCCTGAAATGGATTGCTCCCACTACCAATCTCTAGGAATTCCATGAGGTCAATGGGGGCCTGCGTTAAGTCCCCTGCAACCCATATTGTCATAGTAGGATGCACACATGAGCTCGCTGCATACGGCAAACCCGCTGTCCTAAGCTTATCTTGTACAGAGACAACTCTGAAGGTAGATGGACAATCTGTTCCTATGTTAGGTACTTGAGTTTTGTGAAGGCATTAAACTGAGGTTTCAACAGTATAGCGTGCTGGAGGATGATTGACTCTTGTCGGGGCAAATTATCACCTTATTCAGGTATCTTTTCACCTGCGTACTATCTTTGTTTTAGCCTTTCAGGTCCATATTTATGTCGTTCTAAGAAAATTTTCCATTGTTTTCCACAGCCAAAAAAAAAAAATCATCATGAAGAACTTTCACTAACTTCGGTAATTTCAAATGCATAAAACATAGTTTTCATTTGTATTTCTATTATATGACTGATCGGTTTTTTCTACCTCTACTTTTTTTATAAATAACTGTTGATGTTTCTTTCTCTTAGAGTTATCTTCAGTCATCTCATTAAGCATAAGCTGATGAAGTCAGTGATCTACTTATCATCCATTATATTTTTCTTACTATTATCCATGCCTACATCTGCTGGTACTTTTAAATTGGAGGACTATTTCTCTCTCAGGCTTTTCATCAAACAGTTGGTGTGCTAAAAAACACTTACACTTCAACCATCTTTTTCTTTTGTACAAGGAATGGGATTCCAGCCCATGGCGTTTAGAAGTTGAGTTTTATTGCTTTCTGGATCTCATGATAATGATCAAATTTTCTAGGGTAGTTTTGGAATACGTAGTTGCTTAAATTTCCAGTATTGATTTGTTGCTCTCAATAAATTTTGCTCTCAATAAATTTTGTAAGAATGTGGATTTTCACCATTGATTTGTTACAAAAATAATATGTTTTTAAGGTATTTGAGTAGTGAAGCTTATTTTTTAAATTATTTTTAAAAATAACTGCATTGATGCTTTAATTTTACTTACATGTTGGGGAAATGTTAGGTTTTACTAATGGTTCTGCTTATATGTAGGATAATTTTATCACTGGTTGATGTCGTAGTGTTGTTCTTTAATTTGAAATTCAGGTAATCCTGATAAAAAAAGCTTCAACAAGTTAAGGAAGATATGCAACCATTTATGTGAAGAGGGGATGAGAAATTTCTAAGATTGAGGTTTGTATCTCAAATCATATATATTATGTATATGTTTCTTGTATCCTAATCACAACACTTCAAAACGTAGGGTCTTTTCCGATGCTTTTGCGCGAGCGTTTTGGTCAAACTCCGAGATAGACCCCTGCGAAAATCCAAGCAGTATATCCTAACGTTTTGTAACGGCGCCGATCCGACCTCCTTTCTCCGCTGCAATCCTACAAGCGGAAATACCCCGGAATTTACGACCTTCCCAATTCGAGACCTATGACGGCGAGGGTGATCCTGCTGATCACATGGAGGGTTTCAAGACCCTCATGATGATTCACAGCGCTTCGGATTCCCTCCTGTGTCGTGCCTTCCCTACCACCCTCCGGGGTCCGGCTCGGGAATGGTTTTCTAAGCTCGTCCCCGGCTCGAGCTACTTGTTCGACCAGCTGGAGGCCAATTTTCTGCCCCACTTCGTGACCAGCAGAAAAGCCGAGCAGACGAGCGCATCCTTACTGGACCTCCGACAGAAGGAAGGGGAGTCACTCCGGCAGTTCGTTCGGAGGTTCATCACGGAGGCGAAATCAGTCTCCTCCCTCGATGCTGGGGTCGCATTGGCAGCGTTTCGACACAACGTCCGGCACGGCCAGCTGAAGGCATCCCTGGCGAAGAAACCTCCCCTCATTTTTCCTGACTTGCTCAATCAGGTCGAAAAGTACATCCGTGCCGAAGAGGCCCTAAATCCCGAGGACACTAAGGAGACTCAGGGAAAGGGGAAGCACAAGGCTGACGAGGTGGAGCCAGCAAAAAAGGTCCCAAAAGACGGAACCATCACGGAGAAGGTCCCTGCGATTCCGCGCTTCGAGAGGTACATGCCCCTGACACAAAACGTGTCGGCTATCCTCTTAGCGATCGAGGACAGAGACCTTGTCCAGATGCCGCCTCGGCCGACCAACAACAAGAAGAGAGATCAGCAGTTCTACTGCGGCATCCACCGGGACAACGGGCACGACACCGACTACTGTCGGGCCCTGAAAGACAAAATCGAGGCCCTCATCCAATGAGGGTACCTCTGGGAATTCACACGGGAAGATGCCTGGGACCGAAGAGACACGAGGAACCGGAGGCCTTCCCCTCCACTTCGCGCCCCCAAACCACGTCCCGAGCGGAACCCCGAGCCTGTAGAAACCAAGGGTCAAGCCATCCTGCATTGCGTCCATGGGGGGCCCATGGGAGGAGAGTCCAGCACTTCTCGCAAGGCGTTCGTTCGAGAGGTAAACGCCGTTCAGGGTCTCCCTTCCCCCCAGGTCCAGCAGCTCCCTATCTCATTCTCAGGAGAAGACCTGGAGGGAGTCCGGCTTCCGCACTGCGATGCGCTCGTCATCAGCCTCAGTATGGCGAACTACAAGGCCCGTCGGATCCTCGTGGACAACGGGAGCTCAGTGAACATCCTCTTCTTGGAAGCATTTGAGAACCTCAAGCTCTCCCGAGATAAGCTGAAGAGGATTTTCCGCCATCCCGGTGCCAGTAGAGGGGATCGTGATCTTTAGACGTCACTCCCGATACGACCCCTCACAGACGGACCAAGTCGATGGACTTCATGGTTGTAAACATCAAGGCAGCCTACAACGCCATCCTCGGCCGACCAGGACTCTGCTCCCTCCAGGCTATTCCCTCGGCCTACCACCAAAAGCTGAAATTCCCCACCACGTCAGGTGTCGGAGTCAACGACCCTCGGAGCCGAAACTCCGAATTGTCAGAGGGTGGCAGATGAGTCACCGCCAATTGCTGATGAAAAACAATGAGGAGAAGGGGATTATATAGCCCCTTGAGCAGCGCATTTGTTACATCGGGAAGTCCAAACGGCGGAAGGCGAAACGTCGCCATTAATGTTTATCGGAAGGCGAAACGTCACTCATTGGGCGTTGCCTGCAAGAAACTATGGTTCGGCTCCCAAGCAAGCCGTAGATCGACCACCCCTTTTTGCCTTGACGGCGACCTCGAGCTATACTATTGCCCTCACTCAACAAAATGCCAAAGAAAAGAAGTCGAAGTTTTTATTACTCATAGAGCGCCAGAAACGGCCGCCCTGGGCCCGCCTCCAAGAAAAAAGTCGGAGAAGGTCCTAGTACGGAATTGCTTGCCTCCTCGACCAGACCGGCGCCTAGCATTAGCTTCAACCTACGGATCTCCAACTCTTTCTCTACAACGGCCTCGCGAAGAAAAGACTCCGAAGCCGACCATCCACTCGAGGCATCCGAGATCGACCAGTTCGTCTCAACTGCCCACCAGTCCCGGCTGGCTGTGGCCTTCTTCAGACGAGCGACCTCCAAGCTGAGCTCTCTAGACTTATTCATGAAGTAATTCATTGCCGCATTTCGATCCCGAGCCTGCTTATGTTGGCGAGCCAAACACTCCCCGTAGCCCCCTGCCCAGCTCGAACCCAGGAGACCTTGGCAGAAACAAGGTTGACGTCGAGGACCTCAGCAGAAACATGGTCGACGTCTACTAAAAAGACGGGAAAAACGACAGGTCACAAAAGAGACGAAAAAACACAAGTCATAGAGCATCGGCCAAAAAATCATCTTTATAAAGTCAAAATTTGGTATTACAAAATGCGGTGGCCAGTCCGCGCGAAACGTTTACAAAATCAAAAGGGAAAACCTAAACTATGCTTGAGGGGGGGAGGGCACCTCTTCGTCAGCAGGGTCGCCCCGGACCCCCTCTTGGTGAGGGTCCCCCAGTTTCTCATCACCACCGGGCGTAGGCGGATGCTCTGGCTGCCATTTGTAGTGCCGATGGTCGACCCGTTTGTCCGGGTAGATCATCATGAAGTGCTCATTCGCCTTGGCATAGGCCTCGTCCTGGGCCAGGATCAGAGTATCCGCCATGAAAATCTGCGCATCTTCCATGGCCTTCTTCGCCTTCTCGGCCTCCGCCCGGGCCTTCTCCTTGAAGTGCGCCAGTTCGGCCTTATGATGGCCAACGAGCGAGTCCGTCTGAGCCTCATGGACCGCTTCATTGTCCCGGACCTCCTTCAGCTCAGCCGTAAGCTTGGAGACCTCGCAGAAGTACTTCTCCGCGCTCTTCCTCTGGACGAGGATCTCCTTCTCCATGCACCAGTGATAGTGCCGCCCATGGGTAATGCCTGGCTGTGGAAGAACAAATTAGAAAAATTCGGAACTTTAAAAATTCTGTCCGCACGGAGAACACCAAACTTACCGAGAATTGCGCCTGAGCCCACCTCGTGTAGGCGGCCCCGAACGTCTGCGTTGCCAGATTCATCCGATCCCGCTCCTTGGCGATGTGCTCCGCCGCCTCCACAGCCACCGAGCCCTCGAGCAGGGTGTCTCTGACCTTGACCTCCTAACCCGGGATGTGCAGTTGCAATACCTGCCTACCCACCATCTCCGCGGCATCGGGGCGAGGGGGCCTCTGCTCTCGAACCTCGGCCAACTTCTTGCTTCCTGAACTCGCCCCCAGTTCCTTCTCCGACCTCGACGAGTGGTGAGGCCTCTTCGATCTCTTCGAGGGCCGCTGCTCGGTAGCCGGCGTCGGTGCCTTGCTAGACCCTGCAACCGGTGCTCCACTCTTCTTCTGCGCGGCTTTTTTCACCGCTTCGGCCCTTCTCTTGGCCCCAGTTCTACTATGGCATTCCGGTTATCGAACTCCTTGGCAGACATTTTTATAAAAGAAAAAGAAAACATGTTAATGCGAAGGCAGAAAGAAAGACAGAATAGAAACAAAAACATACTAGGGTTGGCTGGGCTCAGTCCGGCTTGGGCGAGGTGCAGCTCCGTGACGCGAGGCCACCCGATGTTGTGCCCCTCCACGATCTTATCGACCTTCGCCCACTCCTTCTCAGTCAAGTCCCGTCCTTCGGCGGCTTGTGGTTCGGCTTTCCAAAATTCCAAACGGTGAGTATGTCCCAAGGCCTCTCACTCCGGACTACGAAATACTTCTCTTTCCATCCCTTAATGGAGTCCGGATGCCCGTGCATCACCTTCTTGTGAGGGCGGGGCGAAAGATAGAAAATTCCCTCCTGATCCCCGAGCGAGCTCATCCCCAGGATGGCTCGGAAGTAAGTCGGCCTCGGTTTAATCCCCTTCTCCTGACACTTCAAAATGAAACACACCAAGTATTTTCAAGAATTGGGACCGCTCTTTCCACCCCTTGATGGAGTCTGGGTGCCCGTGCATCACCTTCTTGTGAGGGCGGGGCAAAAGATAGAAAATCCCCTCCTGATCCCCGAGCGAGCTCATCCCCAGGATGGCTCGGAAGTAAGTCAGGCTCGGCTTAATCCCCTTCTCCTGACACTTTAAAATGAAACACACCAAGTATTGTCAAGAATTGGGACCGTACTGCATCAGGCTCAGCTCCCCTCAATTTAGCACCCTTTTGATGAATGAATGCAGCGGGAGTCTCAACCCTGAGACGAAAGCGCCCTCAGGGAACATGCAGAAGCTCGACTCGAGCGCGGTGGTCGGGCGGATTCCTGGGTTCGGTACCAGCAGCTCGAACTCCTAAGGAATAAAACAAGCCACCCTCAAGATGGGCTAGTAGTCCCTAGGCAGGGCACACTTCACACTGTTCATCTTGATCATGGACCGGCCCTCGTCCCTCAACAACGAGGTAACGAGGTATATGCCAGAAGATTCTCCATGTCGTCAGGGTACATCCTGATCGACTCTGGATTTTTGCTAGAGAGAGGGAGGTACGTAAATCCGGTGCCATACTCGTACTTGTCCTTCTCGGCCGGACTGTCGGGCCGTATCCACTTTCTCTTCCTCCTTCGGTGGCGATCCTTCCTATTAGGGGAAGGGGTTGCTAGGGGAGGCAACGGTGGGAGATCTGTCTCTTCTTCCTCTACCTCTTCCGTAGTCCCTTCGACCTCGCCATGGTCACTACCACTTTCAGTCCCTTGCTCGGACCCCTCCTGATCATCGCCCTCCTCGACTTGCTCCTCTTCTTCTGGGCCTCCTTCCCCGGACTCATTCCCCTCCACAAGCCCCTCTCCCTCGGGATCCCTCTCTTCATGCTCCTCTACAGGCTCCTTACTCGGCCTACGAGATTGCAAGGGCTCTACGATAAAACCACGTTGCCATCGCTATCCGACCCTCCTACTGATAGAATCTCCTCCTTTACCGGGCGGATGTCACCCGACGAAAAAGATATCGAAGACGAATGAACCTCCTCGGCACGACCTGAAGTGCCAGCCTCGGAGCCAGACTGAGACCGTGACATTTTTAAAGCAAAAGTACTAACTTGGTTCACCGGAGTATGCAAAGATCAATAGAAAGCGGTCGTCGGCGTTGTACCAGAAAATTCCTGTTATAAAGAGGAGGAAAGCGAAGTGAAGAAGTAGGGTAAGGGGAGGGGGATTTATATGCACAGAGGGAACTTCTCGAATTCCGCAAAGAGATCTGGCCGTCTAATCTCCATCTTCAAGATCTAACGGCCATTAAGATCTTGATTACGTCAGCCTAGAGATCAAAAAATACCTTCTTACCCTCGACTATGTCGACCAACGTGGCGGCTCGGTGCGCAGGGTCAACTTCTCGGGTACTTCACCTTTATTCACCCAAGTTCCTCCCAAAAAGTTTCTCCTAAACTGCTTAGGCCTCGACGCTCGGATGACACCGCGAGCCCCAAAAAGTTTCTCATAAACTGCTTGGATCTCGACGCTCGGATGTCACAGCGAGCCCCAAAAAGTTTCTCTCAGCGGCTTCAGGGTCGATGCTCGGATGCCCCCGCGAGCCCCAAAAAGTTTCTCCTAAACTGCTCGGGCCTCGACGCTCGGATGACACCGCGAGCCCCAAAAAATTTTTCCTAAACTGCTTGGGCCTCGATGCTCGGATGTCACCGTGAGCCCCAAAAAGTTTCTCTCAACGGCTTTAGGGTCGACGCTCGGATGTGACCGCGAGCTCCAAAAGTTTCTCCTAAACTGCTTGGACCTCGACGCTCGGATGTCACCGCGAGCCCCAAAAAGTTTCTCTCAACGGCTTCAGGGTCGACGCTCGGATGTCATCGCGAGCCCTAAAAAGTTTCTCCTAAACTGCTTGGCATCGACGCTCGGATGACACCGTGAGCCCCAAAAGGTTTCTCTCAACTGCTTGGGCCTCGACGCTCGGATGACACCACGAGCCCCAAAAAGTTTCTCTCAGCGGCTTCAGGGTCGACACTCGGATGCCCCCGCGAGTCCCAAAAAGTTTCTCCTAAACTGCTCGGGCCTCAACGCTCGGATGTCACCGCGAGCTCCAAAAAGTCTCCTAAACTGCTTTGAACTCGACGCTCGGATGACACCGCGAGCCCCAAAAAGTCTCTCAACTACTTCAGGGTCGACGCTCGGATGTCACCGCGAGCCCCGAAAAGTTTCTCCTAAACTGCTTGGCCTCGATGCTCGGATGACACTGCGAGCCCCAAAAGGTTTCTCTCAACTGTTTGGATCACGACGCTCAGATGACACCGCGAGCCCCAAAAAGTCTCTCTACGGTTTGGGGCTCGACGCCCGGATGCCACCGCGAGCCCCAAATTACCCCCAATCAGTGAGGGGCTCGTCTCCCGACCCTCGACGCTCGGCAAGAAGGACCCCTCCTCCACAGACTCCTACGTCCCCTTGCTTTTCCAACAAGTGAGGGGGCTCCCCTACCGACCCCCCACGTTCGGCCAAGCGACCTCGGGGTCGACGCTCTGATGACACCGCAAGCCCCAAATTATCCCCCCAATCAGTGAGGGCTCGTCTCCCGATCCTCGACGCTCGGCAAGAAGGACCCCTCCTCCACAGACTCCTACGTCTCCTTGCCTTTCCAACAAGTGAGGGGGCTCGCCTACCGACCCCTCACGATCGGCTAAGCGACCTCGGGGTCGGTGCTCGGATGTCACCGCGAGCTCCAAACTATCTCCCAACAAGTGAGGGGCTCGCCGGCCGACCCTAGACGCTCGGCAAGAAGACCTCCACGGATCTGGACGCTCCCTTGCTTTTCCAACCAGTGAGGGGGGCTCGCCTGCTGACCCTAGACGCTCGGCTCACCGAGCTCCGACACTTTTGCACTCGACACCCCTCGTGACCCCAAGAGGGGGTCCCCTTCATCTTACCCCGCTGACCTCTTCTGGAAGATACGGATCCCATTCTTCGCCGCACACACCATCCCGCTCTTTCTACAGAGGCAAAAAACCACTCCTACACGGCTGGATTACCCAGCCCTCCAGAAGTGGGGGGTTCCTGATATGGGTCAGATGACGTGGCCCCTCCTGGGCCACAGGATCCCCTCAAAAGCCATTCACCCCCGATCATCAGATCTGTCACGTCAGCCCTAAGCCTCCTGGACTTCAACCATGCCAGGCCCACGGGCGACCGGGTCAACACCCGGCTCCAAACGGGTCTAGACCCGGTTGGCACTGCTTATAAATACCAGACCCTCTACCCATTCAACAGGCAATCAATCTTTTCCCTCTCAAAACCCTAGTAACTATTACTCTTCAGTGACTGACTAGACCGTCGGAGGGCCTGCCATCGGGATCAACCCCGGTGTTTCGAGGCCGAGTGCAGGTACACTAGACTTTCGGATCCGAGCTTCCAGATCCGAGCCGATGCTCCAGATCCGAGCCGAGCATCCGATCTCCACCCCACCCCCGCCTACTTTCGAGCGGTTCCCTCGGCTGAGGGTCGAGCGTACTGTCAGTACCGAAGCTTCTGTAAAAATACAAATTGAGAAGAACTCGCACCTGGTGCAGCCACCCCCCAAAAACAAAATGCATCAATTATGTATCTGTTTCTTGTATCCTGATCACAACACTACAAAACGAAGGGTCTTTTCCGATGCTTTTGAGCCAGCGTTTTGGTCACACGCCGGGATAGACCCCTGCGAAAATCCAAGCGATTCCTAACGTTTTGTATCGGCGCCTTTATACAATGCCAGGTTAGCTAATATCCCTGCATTTTCTAGCACACCGCTAGGATAGAACCCTCGCCCCTTAAATCAGCATATGTTTTGGCCTATAGTCATCTTTCATCTTCTTTACTGGCTTTGTTGTTTCTATTCTGCAATTTCTTTTTGCATTAATTAGCATATGTTTTGGCCTTGACACTAAAGAAGGTCATTGTGGTTGACTAAAAACTAAGCATAGTTGTTCGGGTTATTCCGGAGAGTCCATGATGTTGTTAAAGAACAAATACAATTAATTACTATGTGATCTCTGCATACACTACAACATAAATGCACTACCCCGGCGTAGACCCTAGCCCCCCAAAATAATAAATAAACCCCCACCCCTACGCCGGCGTTTTAAACAAACGCCGGAGGGGTAGAGTTGTTTTATACCATCATATAGCATAATAATGATCACCTCCAACCAAAAAACAAACCGCAACCCAAAAATATCATTTTCCCCAAAAAAATATTTTGCTCTCCCGCTCAAATCCGAAACCCTAGCCGCCCCGCCGCCTCCCGCCGTCCCCCACCGTCTTCCTCATCGACACTGCCCAATCTCTCTTCCTCTCAATCCCGAACCCCGGCCACCACTGTCGCCCTTGTCGTCTTCCTTCCACGCCGTCCTCCATCGTCTCCCTCCCCCGCCGTCGTCCCTCGATGCCCCCCTCCGTCGTCCCCGACGCCCTCCTCCATCTCCCTCCGTCAACGACAACTGATTCTTGAGGTAAGAATTAATTTAATATTAATTTTAGGGGTTTTAGGGTTGTTTTAGGGTTAATTTTGTTTTGGAATTTGTTAGTTTGATTATTAGAGATGTCGAGTTTGATTATTGATTTGTTAGTTGAATTAGAGATGTCAGAGTTTGATTATTAAGTTAAATCTTGAATTTGATAAAGGGACCGAGTCTTAATTAGCCCCCACAATGTTTTGGTTTCCTGTTTGAGAATTGTGAATTTGATAAAGGGATGCCACAATCATACATACTTCCACTCCACATCAATTAATGCATGAAGACATCGATTGTGGGAGAGAAATTTTGAGATTTCTGAGTGTTTTTTTTGTTGTTGTTGTATTTCCCTGAGTGGCTTAAGTGGCTAAGAATATCTTCGCTTCATCTGGCAAATTGAACTTGATATTTGTGGTGGTCAGTGAAAGTCTGATGTAATACCTAACTAGTGGTCCTTCTGGATTACTCAGAAAATCATTGATCACTTTCGACAATAGTGCTGGGATGATTTCTGTATAACAAATACAGAAAACGGAAAGGATGAGTTCACAAGCAACTAATGAAAAATAAAACTCTAATAATCCGAGAATGTTTGCATTTATTATACATGAATTGTGAAAACTGACAATTTTGGTTTATTCTATATTTCAGCTCTCACCGGATTAACTCACCTGGAGCTCATATCACAGATGCTGGAACCAACTGCTTCCGATGTACGTGGACTGATTTATTTATATAATCTTATACATTTACTTATGCATTTAAATTTATAGTCATTTTTTTAGTTTAACAGCCTTAATGATTACCAGTTTCACTAATTTTATCCGTTGAGTTTCTTCATTGAGTGTGTTTAGTTTAACAGCCTTTATGATTACCAGTATCGCTAACTTTATCAGTTTGAGTTTCTTCATTGAGTGTGTCAGTAAGACAAATTTCGTAGAAGCTGTAGTGAAATTGTTAGATATTGATGATGAATGATGTGCAGAAATATAGTCAGAGACATGAACTCACAATTAGATATATAATTTTCAACATTAGTTACTTTATCAAGTGCAGTCTTAGTTATGTACCGGTGAAGTATATAATCTGTAACAATAAAATTGAGTCTCTTTCTAACTTTTATTACTCCATTCGAACTAGTATAAGAAATTTAATTTATTGTCATGTTGCCTTGCTGGAGGTTTCTTTGGCTTCCTTTTTTGTGTTTCATCCAACTTATAATGGAGAGTAATTTAATTAACTAGGAAAATTTATTTATACAGTTTCTAATGCAATTTCAAGTTGATAAGGGGTATACAAATTTATGAGGTTGATATTTTATTTTAACATAGATTCTAATTTTTCCTTGTTTCTACTTTGATGGTTTTGTGTAACTTCTTACATGAAGTTGCCCAAATCGTATAGTTCAATCTTTAAAATAATAAAAAAGTGTTGCAACATATGTATCCATGCATGTGCATGTATGTGTGTGTGTTTAATATGCTACCATTAGAATAGTATTGGGGCATCACCAGCTTAGTTATACCCATCCATACAAGTGATAATGTCATCTAGGTAGACAATGCCATCTGTTCTTAGTCCTCCGTTTTGGCAAGTAGCTTGACCAACAGCTGCTATCCTAATTATTGTAAATTCTCCGAGTCCATAGTTTATATATTTTGTTCCTCAAGATGCTAATGCGGGAAATTCCCTGTAGTGGTACATCTTATCCACTGTGTGGTAAAAAAAAAAACAGGTAGCGTGCTCAATGTTTATGAGCTAATCAAGCACTGTCTTGTCCAGTGTGTATTTACATAGTTGTTATAGGTTTGAACATGCTTTGAACTATGGAAATGTATCTATGTCGGTATTATCCATTTCAAGTCTTTTGATGTGAATTTTAGAGCGCACCATATTGAAGATTCCGAAGATTTCATTATCAATGATGCAATGTGACTAAATGTTATCATTGTTAGGACATTAGTTCAGAAATTGCTAAATACTATATGCTCCATGTTATTTGTCAATAATATCTTATACTAATATATGAAATGCATTGCTAGAAGACTTTCTCATTTCATTGTTACTTACAGCTTCATACCAGAATACTCAAGGAGGAACTCAGTCTGAGAGTGACCCAAATAATACTACTGTGGGTATTATGTTTAATTTATGTTAATGCTCATTGGGTTTTAGCTTAATTTTATGCTCACGTGTAGAAATTTTTGGGTGTAGATATTTGTTGGTGGGTTGGACGCAAGTGTTTCTGAAGATGAACTGCGCCGGGTTTTTAGCACTTATGGGGAATTGGTCCATGTTAGATACCTCTTGGAAAACGATGTGGATTTGTTCAATTTGTTAACAGGTTCGTAATTTACATACATGAAATCTGCCTTTATTGTGGATGTCATGATGCATGTGCACTGGCACATGATTCTTAACCACATTCACTAATTTTCTCTCCTGTGCAGGAGTACTGCAGAGGAGGCTTTACTCATGCTGAATGGAACACAGCGTGGTGGTCAAAGCATTCGGCTTTCATGGGGACGTAGTCCTTCGAACAAGGCGGTAAGATTCTCCGTAAGATTTTGTTTTGATTCCATTAGGTATCGTCACGAACAAAAAGTTCTGTTAAGAAACAATGCTTTTAACTTCGTATTTCTTGAGAGGTTTTACTTCCCAGAGGCTTATACCACCTCCTGCAGGGGAGGGCGCAGTTGTAGCCCAACAAACTTTTATTTACAGTGTTACGAAGCACCGATTTTGGAAATGTGCTTGTAGAGTTCAAAATTTGTTCCTTGGCTCTATCAAAACAGTAAGTGGATTTTGACACTGTAATTTCAGTTGTGACTGAAATATTGCAAAAATGTATGATTTCAGCCACAACTGCAGGATGCAAACCAATGGAACGGTAGCAACTACTATGGCTATGGGCAGGGTTATGATGCATATGGGTATAGGCAAGCTGCACCTCAAGACCCCAACATGTACTCTTATGGAGGCTATCCTGCTTATGGTAACTACCAGCAACAACCCGTGAACTACCAGCATCAACAGGTAAATACTTTTTTGCGTGCTGCATATCTATTTTGCAATTGTCTTTTAATATATGATTTTGTTTTGAAGTTGTTTCTAGAGCATAGAATATTGCAGAGTTCTCGTGTCATGTTCAATATAATGACTGATTATATACCCCATGACATGTCACTTTTATCTGATCATATTGGTGATCTCTCATTTATTGGCAGATTATATTTATATAATTTTAAAGCTAGCATTGAAATTAGTCAACCTTATTAAGTGTATGTAGTTAATCTAGTGTCCAGTGGACATGTCCAAGACAAGTGTACTGGTGATTGAACTAAAACCCCAATATTTCTTTGTATTTTAGTCTTACTTTCTGGAGATTTAACAGTTGTTCTAAAGTAATAAAAGAATAATCTGTCAGGAACAGATATCATGGTGGATTGCTCAAAATATTCTGAAAGTTTTTTATTTGGAGTATCTTAAGCTGTGAAGCACGGGTACCCCAAAATGGCCTTCGTACCAGTACCGGGTGCGTATCGGGTACGTATACGCACGTGGTACGTTCCGGGTATGTACCCGGTACGTATCCAGTACATTTTTAATTAAAAAAACGGAAAAAAACGTCCCGATACGTCTGGGTACGTTTCGGGTGCGAACCGGGTGCGCAACGGGTGCGCCTGGGTGTGCCCATTAAGGGAAAGAAAAAAAAAAATTACAACAGTCAACACCTCGGTATCCCCTCCCCCGTTTCTCATTCTCGCGCTATCTCTCTCTCTCTCCAAAATCCCCTATTCTCAAAAGAAACCCGAAATCCCCTCTCCCAAATCGATCCCAAATCGATCCCCTCTCCCAAATTGATCCCCTCTCTCGACCTCGCGCCCCTCTCCCAAATCGATCCCCTCTCTCGACCTCGCGCTTCACTTCGCGCGCCTCCACCAACGACGCTGCTCCCGTGCTCCGATCTCTCCTCCGCTTCACGTCGCGCGCCTCCACCAACGACGCTGCTCCCGTGCTCCGGTCTCTCCTCCGCTTCACGTCGCGCGGCTCCACAAATCGATCCCGCCTCTCTCTCCGAAACGACGCTGCTCCCGTGCTCCGGTCTCTCCGCTTTGACGCTGCTCTGGTCTCTCCGAAACGAGGTTCGATTTTGACTTCTCCTCTCTGCAAACGAAACTTATTCTCCTCTCTGCAAAAAAAATTTGGTTTGTGTTATTGACAGTTAAACAAATAGTTCAGCGAGTATACCACTCATAAAGAAATTAAATTGTTGAAACTGAAAAATTCTTTAAGACTGGTTGAATATGAGTGAAACTGGTTGAATATGAGAGAAATTCTTGTCTCTGTTATTAGTGAAACTGGTTGAATATGAGAGAAATTATTTAGGACTAGTTGAATTTGGAAAATGAGTGAAACTGAGAAATTCTTGTCTCTGTTATTAGTGAAACTGATATATATTAGGACTGGTTTTGGTAATGATATTGAATATTCGCTATTAAGTTGCTTACTATTATCATATTATGTTAATAAGTTAAATTTCTACTTATTATTATGTTCTTCAATGTCTTTAATTGCTAATCTATTATTTGTTTTTACTATTTAGGACTTTTGATTCCCATCTTTGAAGTTCCCACCAATGAAAAGCAAAAATGTCGTAGGTGCAAAATAGAGGTATGGTTACATAACTTACATTTACAATTTATAGTTTACAACCATTCTTCTAGTTATTATAATTTTTTGAAATTTTATATTTTTATTACATAATGTATAATAAATTTATTATTTTTATATTCAACGTACCCATAACGTACCCGTATCCTATATTTTTGAGAAATCACGTATCCCCGTACCCGAGTCGTGTCGTACCCGTATCCCGTACCCGTGTCCGTGCTACATAGATCTTAAGAGATCTCATATGTCACCTTCCATCATTCATATCCTAATCTTAATTTTATTAGGTATATTAGGCTTAGTTTTGTTTAGCATGGGTAATTGAGTTTAAGTCTTCAGTACTTAGAGTCTATTCATGTTGCTCTATTTGCACCATGCAGGGTTCAACTGAGACTAGGAAATGCACTTCAACTGGAGAATGAAGATAGAGTGCTAATTAGCATACTCAAGATAGCTTGTTATAGGGTGAATTAGGTGCTTAGACTATGTATTTTATGATTAGCAATGTAATAGACTGTATTTTACCTACCCCAGCATTTTTCAAAACGTCGGGGTAGATACCCCCCCCCCCCCCCCCCGCCCCCCCAAAAAAAATAATGAATTAAAAAAAAAGTATATATCGGCGTTTTTCAAACGCCGGGGTATATTACACCCAACACTGGCATTTTCAAAAGCGCTGGTGTAGGCTGCCAAAAAATTCCCGGCACGCGCTACACCGGCACTTGTTGTGGCACTTTTTCAAACGCCGGTAGGTTATTCCCCGGCGTTTATAAACACCGGAGAAACCCAAAAAAAGCGCCGGTGATGACATTTTCCTTTGTAGGGATAGATGTTAACTGTTAGGACTCAAGCTAACTAATGACAGATGATGTTCATATTTGAAAGTACTATTTGACATTTAGTGGCTATTTATTTAACAGTCAACTATTTGCATATAGTAAATATCCATATTGGTGTATATATCTGTTTAAATCTTTAGCTTATAGCCTATGAGGTAACCGTAGTCTGAACTGTGAACTATAATCTTCATCAAATTTCATGTAAGTCAAAGTCTTAATTTGTTATATGAGCATCCAGGTCCCGCTTCTATTGCTATTAAGCAAAGAGGAATCTAATGTTGGGTTTATGTCTTAAATACTATGTTGGATACGAAGACGATGAGACGATGGAGGAATCGAGACGATCAGAGACGGAGTGGAAGCAAGGAAAACAGTCAGCAGCAGTAGCAGCAGGTGGAGTTACAGGCGACCGTACTTGCGGTGCAGTCGACCGCCCTACTATGTAGAAGTTCCCGAGAGGGGTACAGTCGACCGACCTTGAGATGCGGTGATCGAATGCGGCGCTGATGGATTATTTGGGTCGGGTCTTGGTGATTCGTGAGAAGCCCAACTTGCTCTTCAAGTCAGATCTTACGGCTCTTATCGTAGGGTTATCTCTTCAGGAATATTCAATGGCTATTGTATCAAGATATCAAATTAGGATATCTCTTGATCTCTATATATTGTTTTTATTGGCGTCCATTGAGAGCTAAGAGAGAGGAGAGAGAGAGTACTTCATTGAAAGGGAGATTGAGTGATTCTTTAATTGTAAACAACTAATACTTGCTGGTGAGGTTTGAGAGAGGGTCGTGGTGAGAATTGTAATATTCTTGTATCTTCTCTAGTTGAATAACATCTTGGGTTTCTTCTCCCCCGGATTAAGGTGAAAGCCCCAACCGGGACAAATTTGTGTGTGCTTTGGTGTGTTTGGTATGATCTTATATGTGCTTGGCAGTTTGTGTTGATTGCATCGAATAACTCAACAAGATCCTAAGAGGAGTTTTCGGTAGAAATCCCTAAATTGGTATCAGAGCTTCAGGTTAAAGGGTTTGTTCGAGTTCCTTGGAGAAGATGGCAAATCAGATCACGAAGATCAAGCGGTTCAAAGGTAAGATCAATTTTGATCTCTTGAAGGACATGCATGAAGTATCGGTTTAACAGGACTTGGATCTAGTCCTAGAAGGAGATAAAGGGAGACCATGTTGGGATTGGGACGTCAACAAACGCCCTCTGGTCGCAGCGGAACTAATTAGAGCAATGAGGAAGTCGAAGTAGACGAGGCGAATAAATTGAGCAAGCAAGTAGATGCACCAAACTAACACAAACACAACAACGATCACTTATCTCGGTTAGCTTTTGCTAAATCCGAGGGGAAATATAGGAAGATCTGATATTACTGATTCACTTGACACAGGGAATTAAACTCTCCCACCAAGAACTCTCTCTCTAGCCTCTCTTTGCAATGGAGAAAAGAATCTATAAAGTACTCTCTCACATATTGGAGGAGTTTACAATATATAGAGAAGAATAGAGCGAAACCTAGATCTAATCTTGATTCTCAGTCATCCGATATAACCTGAAAAAAATGTAACTGAATAGGAGCCGCACGATCTGACTTGGAGTTGAAGATTGGGCTGAATCGACCTAACAAATCGAAGCCCAAAAATGAATCAGCGCCGCGGGTAGTCGACCGTCCAACAAGACCGGTCGACCGTACCACTATCTGACTTCCCAGTACAACGAGCAATTGGGTGTGCGGTCGACTGTCACCATGACCAGTCGACCGCAACTAGCCTGCACCTGCTGCTGTTATTGTTCTCTTTCTACTCGCTTCGACGCTTCGACCTCCATGCTTCATATTACCTTCTTTTAATCTGAACAACGAGTATACAAGACACAATCCTAACGAGTATACAAGACACAATCCTAACAAACTCCACCTTGGATTGCATACGAGTGCTATCACATGATGTGTTACTCATCTCCAAACTCTAACAAATTCCACTTGCAAAGAAAACTTATAATAATAGCTTCTTCTTCTAATTGAAATGATCTCTACCCAATCTCACTAAATCCAGTGCAGCCCCTCAAAGGCCCACCTCCGTAGATATACTCACGAAGTTGCCAAACTCCGCACGAACTCCACCTACTCTTAGGCTTTCTCGACCTCTCGACGATATTCGAACGTCGTGGTTTCGTCTCGATGAATCTAGTTGCAGCAAACTAGCTGAGCTTGCAGGAATAACGGGAAAAGGAGCAACACTTGCGCAAGTATTTTGAATTCTCCAAAGCTTGTAGAGATTGTTTTGGCTTGGCCCAACCATTCTCATACCTCTAATCACCTTATGACGACCCTGAAAAATAGACAGAACTCCACCTCGAGCTGTGTACCTGCAGTCCCGTGCATCAAGAGTTCCCAAGGAAATCAAATTCCGTTTCCGCAGAGGAATATGCAAAACATCCCTTAAAGTGAACATGTGTAGACCTGGTATCTTCAACTCAACTCTCCCCTCACCCACTACTTCACAAATCTCTCCAGTTCTCGTTGTCACACAACGCCCCGTAGTAGACTTATAAGTAGAAAACAACTCTCTCTCGGAGCAAATTTGAGAAGAACTCCTCGAGTCAAGAAACCAACTCGAATCCACTTCTAAAGAATTTGAAACAAGAGGACACGAACCTCCTGAATCAAAGGTACTAAGCACATTAGCAGCTGAACTCTCGTTTTTGGCGCTCTCCTGATTCTGTAGTTTCCAACAGTCTTTCTTGATATGCCCTGGCCTCTTGCAATATCGGCAACGGATCGAATCCTTTTGCAAAGCACTTTGTCTTCCCCCTGAAGGACCATCCACTGCTAGACAACTTGTAGGAATAGACGATGAAGATTGATGGGTCTCCTTCCTAAGTTGATTTTTCTTCAATGTTTTAATTAGACAATCTACCGAAATACTTTCCTTGGCAGATCTACCGTGTATCATGGTCGTGATCAAAGGCTCGTACGAATCCGACAGTGAATATATCAGGTTGAAAGCTTTATCTTCCTCACACACATCTGCGTTGATCGCCTTAAGTTCAGATCATACCTTATTGAACTCTGTAATGTGGTCTTGGAGATCGGTACCTTCCTTCATAGATAAACGGAATAACTTCCTCTTCCAATGCATCCGATCTAATAACGATGAACCAGAGTAGTCAGTTATGAGTCTTTCCCACAGACTCGCCACGTCAGTTTCTTCAAGAAATCTGCACTTGACCTCGTCTGTCAAGGATGGTCAGATTAGAGTTATGGCTCTTTTACGAATATCTTCCCAAACGTCATCCTTCATATAAGTTGGCTTTTCCTTCTTCTTTACTACTGACTGCAACCATTTTTGAACAAGAACATCATACATGTCAGTCTTCCAAAGATTGAAATTGATCTTACCATCAAACTGCTAGATCTTCAAAATACTATGGCCTGTCATCTTAACCAAGGAACTTGGCAACCTGAAGCTCTGATACCAGTTGTTGGGATTGGGACGTCAACAAACGCCCTCTGGCCACAGCGGAACTAATTAGAGCAATGAGGAAGTCGAAGTAGACGAGGCGAATAAATTGAGCAAGCAAGTAGATCCACCAAACTAACACAAACACAACAACGATGGCTTATCCCGGTTAGCTTTTGCTTAATCCGGGGGGAAATATAGGGAGATCTGATATTTATCTAGAAGAGATTAGGAGTTACTGATTCACTTGACACAAAGAATTAAACTCACCCACCAAGAACTATCTCTCTCTTGAGCCTCTCTTTACAATGGAGAAAAGAATCTATAAGGTACTATCTCTCATATTGGAGGAGTTTACAATATATAGAGAAGAATAGAGAAAAATCTAGATCTAATTTTGATCCTCAGTCGTCCGATAGAACCTGGAAAAGAAGTATCTGAATAGGAGCCGCACGATCTGACTTGGAGTTGAAGATTGGGCTGAACTGACGTAACAAATCGAAGCCAAAAACGAATCAGCGCTGCGGGTGATCGACCGTCCAACAAGACCGGTCGGCCGTACCACTCTCTAACTTTCCAGTACAACGGGCGGTCAGGGGTGCGGTCGACTGTCATCATGACCGGTCGACCGCAACTAGCCTGCACCTGCTGCTGCTGTTGTTCTCCTTCTACTCGCTTTGACGCTTCGACCTCCGTGCTTCATATTACCTTCTTTTAATGTGAACGAGTATACAAGACACAATCCTAATAGGCCAATCGACACAAAGCAGGTGAAGCGGAAGAAAATTTATTCAGAAGGCTTGAGTTTAATCCGTGTGTATTCGATAAGCGAAGTCAGGTGTAGGAGAAGCGCGGCGAGTCTTTAGGCAAGATTCAGAACTGACTACTCGGGATCGTCATTACAGGGTCGGATGCATCATTAAGGAAAATTATGGGATTTCTCAATGAAGGAAAGTACCGCTCTTCTAGATCATGTAGTGGAGTTCAATATGGAGTTATCTGAACTGAGGGCGTTCAACGCAGATGATCTAAAGGTTTCAAACTCGATATATTCACATGATAATCGTGCTAGATGAGAAATCTACCGAGGAGAAGTTTTTCATAGCAGGTATGATCGAGGGGTTGGAGGAGGATGCACTTAGGAAGAAGAGTCAGAAATCGGCGTCAACTTCTGTGAGTTGCTTGGAGGTGGATTGTACTTCGATTGGACGGGAAAGCATATGTAGGGGTAAGGTCCATGACCACCAGTGCAAAGGAATTGAGCATTACATGAGAGACCGTTGCAAGCGGTGGAGTTAGAGGGGCGCCAAATCCAGTGCCACTGAATCAGGTGATGGCTTCAACAGTGCTTTTGTTTTAGATGTGAATTTCGGTGGTTCTTTTAATTCGGTTAGTTCTTCTCAAGTTTGCTCCGAGAGGGAGATGGTTTCTACTTACAAATTTGCATCATGTCGTCGTGTGAGAATGAAGGTTGATAAGATTTTTGAACGGTTTCTACTTACAAGTTTACCTCATGTCGTTGTGTGGGAACGAAGATTGACAAGACTTGTGAAGTAAGGGGTGAGAAAATAAATGAGTCGAAGATGATAAACGTAAGGGGACACTAGAGGAGGGCATGTATATTTCTTTGATGAAGCGGAGCCTTATATCCATGAGAACTCTAGAAGCTCGGGGCTGTAGGTACACAGATCCAGGTGGAGTTCGTTCGGTTTGGAAAAGTTATTGCAAGGTGACGAAGGGTGAGAGGCGGATTGAGCAGGGTCAGCAACAGGAAACCTTGGCCAAGTGGTTTGGAGCCCATTGTTCCTTAAATATTATCTAGTTTGTCGTCACTAGAATCATCCAAGCGAGACTGCGACGTTCGAATATTGTCGGAACGTGGAGAGAGCCTTGAGGTAAATGGAGTTCGTGTAGAGGGTGACACCTCCATGATTAAATCTACTGGGGTGTGCCCTTGAGGGGGGCATACAGTTGGAGAAAAACATGTGGAGATAGATTCAACTAGCAGAGAAAACCATCGAAACGAGTTGTTTGCAAGAAGAGAAGGGAAAGAGTCTAGAATGTTTTAAATCACACAAGTATGGATTCATGAGTATGCAATCCAAGGTGGAGATTATTGGGTTTATGTCTTGCATATTATGTTGGATACGAAGATGATGAGATGATGGAGGAATCGAGGCGATCGGAGATGGAGTGGAAGCAAGGGAAACAGTCAGCAGCAGTAGTAGCAGGTGGAGTTGTGGTCGACCGTACTTGGGGTGCGGTCGACCGCCCTACTATGCAGAAGTTCCCGAGAAGGGGACAGTCAACCGACCTTGAGCTGCAGTCTACCGAACGCGGCGCTGATGGATTATTTGGGTCGGGTCTTAGTGATTCATGAGAAGCCCAACTTGCTCTTCAAGTCAGATCTTACGGCTCTTATCGTAGGGTTATCTCTGCAGGAATATGCAATGGCTATTGTATCAAGATATCAAACTAGGATTTCTCTATATCGCTATATATTGTTGTTATTAGCCTCCATTGAGAGCTAAAAGAGAAAGTACTTCATTGAAAGAGAGGTGATTCTCTAATTGTAAACAACTATTACTTACTGGTGAGGCTTAAAAGTGGGTCGTGGTGAGAATTATAATATTCTTGTATCTTCTCTAGTTGAATAACATCTTGGGTTTCTTTTCCCTCGGATTACAGCGAAAGCCCTAACTAGGACAAATTTGTGTGTGCTTTGTGTGTTTGGTATGATCTCATATGTGCTTGGTAGTTTGTGTTGATTGTATCGAATAACTCAACAAGATCCTAAGATGGGTTTTCGGTAGATATCAACACTCCATACATTGTAACTTAGTAGTTTGATCCTCACAATCAAAATCAATATTATTTTTTGATCTTCTTGGTAGAAAAGTAGGTACTATACCAGAAAAACTACAATTTGATCGTGTATGCCCTTTACTTGTAGTAATAATGCAAACTGTGTATAAGATTATCCTCGACCTGGTGTTCTCGGTGCATTGGTTTTATGGATTATAAAAATTTGGGCAAATATGAACTAATACCAAGCACTAATTCCATATCCTAGTTGTATGAGTAGTGACGAATGTGGAAAAATCAGCATTTGATATTTCCCTTTTTCTTCTAAAAAATGCTAGTTTGTACCAAAATGTATAATCGTCCTAGCTTGTACTTGATGCAAAACACTACAGTTGGGCTTGCAAATCCTCAATTTATTGAAAAAAATGAAAATTTGTATAGCTCATGCACTTGTTCTAATGTTGAGATGCACTACTTTTATAAATTATCTTTAGACCAAGTATTCTAGTGTTCATAAACAAGTCTGTGCTTTCTTGTGCATTAACTTGGCATAAAACTTAGACATATAGGAAAAAGCACACCCTATCACTTCTTATCGTTAAATCCGTTTTGAACATGAAGCCAACACAATAAACTAGTTCTTATCACGCCAAAATATTAGTTCCACATTTATATTAAGTGTATGCTGAACTCGAAATTAATGTATGTGCTAAAAAACCTTGCACATTAATTTAGTCACCAAAATGTAATGAAGACCTCCTAGAATACTTATGTTCTGCATCTCAATACTTGTGTTGATTCAAATTCTTGCAAGATGGATTAATGAAGCTTGGAGATGCTAGCATGGGATTACAAAATAACTAGCAAGAGCATTATGCTGCTCTGTTCTGTATTCATGGAATTTTGCATCACAAGATACAGGAAACTAATGCCCAGTAATTGTTTATAGGAATGGGATATTAAGAATGATCTGAGGACTGAGATGACTAGGCTTCAGCAAGGAATGAGTAATATGCAGAGAATGTTGGGAGGCATGTATGGACGCAATCAGAAGAACCAGGTTAGCTTTGAGAATATTTTTTAGCATCAAAGATGTTTCATGCCCACTTTAGGGCAACTTGAGTATAAAATTGTATGTACTATCTGTTGGTCTCATTGTCTCCAATCGGTCAATCATCCAGACTTTTGAACATATAATGAGAAGGGTAAAATATTGAAGTGATTGTTTCTCCATCTTGTACATATGAATTTGGAGACAGAAATTAGGTACCAACTGTAAGTTGTTGTGGGTAGGGAAAATGCAGGTGAAGTGTTTCATTCTACTATTGATTTTTTTGCAAGATTTTTTCCCCCAACAAGTTTGGTTAGACAAGGTTCAATGTGATGAACTTTATAGTCATAACATTTTATTGTCGATTTGATGCAAAAACACTGCATAATCAAATACTTATGTGATGAATTAGGCAGGGAAGGGAAGGAGGGAAATATAAACTATAAAATCTCGAGGCAATTAGGGTTACTAGTTACTAAGTATGTCTACTTAATGCATAGGATTTTACAAAGAGGTGATTGGTGCGAAGGAACATACATAATTTCTTTCCTAAGGACTTGTTTGGCAGCTCTAGCAAGTAATTGAGATGTAAATGCATGCAAAAATTTGGTATGAAATTGTTGTTCTATAGATTTGCTTGTGATATTAGCTCCCTTTCACTAATAGTCTAATAGAGTATTCTTTTTTTTCAAAAGTACATATATTTTTAAAAAATATATACTTTAAAAATAATTTTAAATTTTTTTAAAAAAAAGCCTATACCGGTTTTTTCGCCAAAAACAAAAACCGGGATAGGTAACTTTTTCATTTTTTTATTAACATGTTTATTTTGGCATTTTTTATTGGAAACGCTAGCATAGATACCCTCTATAGCGGAGTAGATAAAAAATGCCGAGAGATCTTTTATCTATTCCGACAGTGGATATGCCAGTGTTTCTTGCGGTGTTTTTAGAAACACTGCTACTCCCTATCCCGACGTTTTTAAACGCCGTGATAGGTAAAAAAATTTCAGGATAGACATTGTATTTTGTAGTGCAATTAGAGTGCTTTTAATATATGTTGTATCAAATCTCTAGTGCATGCTGTCTAAAAATATTATCACGCCCCGCTTTCCAAAAATATGGAATACGAGCACGTGACGAAGCCCAGCGAATGATTTTTACATCATCCATAAGCTGTAGGATCGACTCAGCATCATAACAAGAATATATAAGAGAAATATATATAACCAAGTATGCATGAATAATTTATTAAGCAGCAGAAAACAATTTAAACAAATAATAATGTTCAAATAGTTCACATGTCTGGATCAAGTATAAACTCGGAAACAAGTCTTAAACAACAGAAGAAATAAATACCTTAAGGAAAGCAATTATTTAAACAAGTTCTTGCTCCAAGCGAAGCCTAAAATGTCTGCTCGCCAATCCCAGCAGATAGCTCGTCTCCCAAGGTCTGCTTAATAAATATAAAAAGAGAAATCAGGGGAAAACAAGAGAAAATGCCCTTAGTGCAAGCTAGGGCCACAAATAGTGAAAACAAGTACAAGTATGGGGAACAGGAACTGGAATCAAGAATGTAACAGGGATACAACAAGTAGTGGGAACATCCAGGAATTAGCTAGTAAGGGCGGACTTCTTAGTAAACAGGCTAGTTAACAACTGCTAATGGTAAAACATATGTCAAGTGAACCTGTAGGGGTAACTAACATCAAGTGACAAGTCTCAAGTCTAGTGTCATGTGTTACTCAAATGTCAGGTCTCAAATGTCAAGTTGTCAAGTTCGAGTATCAAGTTGTCTAGTTCAAGTTATCAAGTTCAAGTCTAGTTCAAGTTATCAAGTTCAAGTCTAGTTCAAGTTATCAAGTTCAAGTCTAGTGGTGATTACTATCTAGGTAGCACGACATGCATCCATACTTTTACTACATGGTTGCTAGAGTCAAAACAATTCCGTTTAGACCTAGTAATGGAGTCTATAGGGCGGCGTACTCAGGTATCAAGTATCAAGCAAGCCATGGTTCATGAATCGGAAATTAAATAACAAGTTCACGAAGCAAGTTCGCGAATCCACAAGCAAGTTCAAGAACCGCACAATGGGTTCAAGAATCAAACAAGTTCATGAGCCAAGTAACTGACTCCATAAATCGAACAAGATACAACAAGTTCATGAACCAAGTATTTGGGAAACACGGGCCCCCTTCTGAGTACACTTACCTATATTGTCCACTCTATAGTCTTTCCCAAAACCCCGGCTGGTTACTTTTATTAATTCTTATCAAGTAAGCATACATGTGTAAAATGTTGTGATTTAATTCTAGGAAAAATTGGGGATGTCATATATGGTGTCCAGCAACTACATATAAAATTTTGTGTCAAACGCTCGCTGTTTACACGGCTAAAATAATTTGCAAAGTAAATATATACAGCAGTTTTGCAAAACTGCGTCTACTGACACAGCTGCAGTATAACTGCCATAACTCCTAGACCGTAACTCCAAATTCGAATATTTTGGAGTCTATCGATATCTACACATCCGGATCTACAATTTCTATTCAGGGCTCAGGCCCAGATTCAAATGATAAAAGGGTTGAAACCGCAAAAGAATATTCAGACAGCAACACGTAGAATTTTAACTTGTTAGTGTAGATTTCATGGAAAAATGTCATTTGGCGTCTAAGTTATTATGTGGCATCAATACATGATATTGGAGGTCAAAACAGCAAATAATAAATGTTTTTTCAAGTTATAGGGTCGCAAGTTCGTCAAAAATTGAATGTGACATGTATCTACAAATTTAGGGCTCCTTAATTCGTATGTCTATGTGTTCATGGTTTCAAGGGTAAAAGAGTCCAATAATTATAAATTAAATACAAGGAAATTTTGTGACTCTTAGAATTGTCAATTTGGAGGTTCAATATTGATCTACATTGATATTTCAAAGAGGAGTCACAATCTAACTATTTGTAGTATTTCAAGGGTGCTTGTACTAGAACAATAAAATGTATAAGGATACTTGCCTTAGTTTGACGATAACTAGATCCGCTTGTAGAAGCAATTTGGGTAGAAAAATCCCGGAAGAAGTCCTCAAAAAGCGCGTGCGAAAAATAACCGAAGATCGAGTTTTCCCCGCACACAGGATCAGCCCAGAACAGCAAACAGCGAGCGGATCTGGTGCGGCACGAACACGGAACAGCGGAACGGGCGAATCAGATCGCTGTGAAGCAGCGGATCTGCGCCGAACAGCGTGCAGTGGAAACGGGATCCGCTGTGGCCAGAACAGCGGACAGCGAGCGCGTCCAATGGTTGAGCTCCTTCGTAGCGGATCTGGCCGAACACGGGACAGCGGATCCGGGATTTGCTGTGGACGAACACCGTACAGCAATCACAGGCGCGGATCTTGGCGCGATCCAACGGTCCAAACACGACCGCGCCCTTTTCCCCTTCTTCTTCGACGCTGCTTCGAAACAGGGAGGGAGAGAGAGATGGGGACGGCGACGTACGGCGGTGCTTCGATGGTGGCACTGCGTCGGGAAGCGACGCAACGATGGTGGCACGGCGGAGGCGCGAGGGTGACGGAAGGCGACGGCGGTGGAGCTCCTCTGTTCTTGGGTTCGAAACAGAGGTGAGAGCGGGGGAGGAGTTCGATTCGGGGATTCGGCGGCGTGTGGCGATGCGACGGAGGTGGATGGTGTTGGAGGCGGCGAGGCGATGGGGATATGGTCGGAGGTCGAGAGCGAAGGTGAGGGAGGCATCGAGTTTGGGTGCAGGCGAGTTTGGATGGGTTCGGGCGGTTTGAGGACGACGGTGGGGTCTCTGTGGGTGCTGGCGAACGGCGATGGAGTTGTGGAGGAGGTGGTGCTAGGGGGTCGATGAGGCGAAGGCGAGGGAGTGGCGAAGCGATCGGAGGGGAAACGGAGGTGGGTTGGTGGCGTGCGAAAGAGATGGAGACGAAGGAGGAAGGGGGATGGTTAGTGGCTGAGGTTTAGGGGGTTAAAACAGTATTAGTTGGGATTAGGGTTAGGGTAGGGTTTAAATAGTAGGTTTTGCGGTTCGTGGGTTTTGGGTATCCGTTTCAAAAAGAGCCCAACAGGAGAAATGATCAAAATGCACTAAAATGTGGATTAAAGGGACAGTGAGAAGAATAGGTCCATTTTTTATGAGAACGATACAAATAGCACACAACTGAATTTGATAAAAGAACCCAAAATTTGAGTTGAGACAAAAATAATGATTTTATTCGAACTGAAATAAAATGCAGGATCTCAAATAGATGGAAGAGTACAATTGAGCAAAATACAGTATAAAAGTACAAATACGGGGAAACAGGAGTTACAAATCCTACCCACCTTACACAAAAATTTCGTCCTCGAAATTTTCTTAGGCGGTTCATAGGACAGGGTAAAGTAACTTAGGGGAGGGTAACAAACAAGGGATCCAAGGAGAAGTCAACTTGGTGGTAACACCAAAATAAGTAGGGGGTGGATAACGAGATCAAATGGAAGGCATGAAAGAGAATAACAGTATCTAAAGGATTCAAATAACACAAGATAATAAATACGATGAAGGAGTAGGCAGAACTGAAACCAAGGAGATGGAAGACAGGAAAGAATTGAATTCAATAATGAATGAGTACAGGATGGCAGGATGGAAAGCAAGAAGGAAATAACCGGTATCAAAAACGAAGAACACTGAACACCACAAGACTTGCAAGATAGCAAGGCAAGGAGGTGAGCGAATAGAAAGAGCTGGAATCGAAGAAGGGAGCGACAAGGGAAAGGTGCACCACGCAATGAGTCAATGGATGAGAACAAAAGCAAGAGATAGGGGACAGCAAATGGTGCAAGGAATGGAACAAAACACAATACAAGGAAGGAGAAGCAACAACATGATCCTGGGTCCTGTGGGTCATGGGCCCACCACGCTTCCGCTGCGCTACTCTGATGGTGACACTCCAAGCTCCAGACATGTCGTTGTAGACCATGTGACACCAAGCGACGATCCGAGCAGGAGAAAAGGAATGGGACGCCAAGATCAAAGAGAGTATGGGCTCCAAATAGAGATAGACAATAATGCAAAATGGATATAAGGCTTGAGCTTCAATTTTCATAACTAAAAGATAGAATACATATCAAAACTAACGGCTTTTAACATAAATAATAACACAACAAATATCAATAATAGTAATATCAATAGTAACAGAATAATAATAACAATAATAAAAATAAATATACCAATGATAATAATAATATTAGTAATAATAGTAACAAAATAATAATAATAACAATAATAATAACAGAAATCAAAACCATCATAACCATACAGTTAATAATACCATAAAAATATCAACAATACTAACGATAACACATACATGACAAAATAGAATTCAACACATTCATGAAATAATGCAATAATAATAATAATGATAGCATTAAAAATAATATCGATAATAATAATAAATAATATGATAATAGCAATAATAACAATAATATCAATAAAGTAACAGTAATAATAATAAAAATAACAACAGTAATAAAGGTGATGAAATCAATAATAATAACATCAATTGAAACGACAATGATAGTAATAATACCAATAATAATGAAAATATTCCTTTACCATCAGTTTATTTATATAAGTAACGAGTCTTGAAATATCAATTAGCAATAGGTATAAAATCTTGCCTCCTTAACATCAAGTTGCATATTTGCCTTCATGACATCAGGTTTCAAATTGTCATCCAAATATTCGGCTGCACATTTTGCATCGCCGATATCCAGTTGCAATTTGCCTCCATTGACATCGAGTTGCATATTTGCCATCTCGATATTAGGTTGCACCGAAGTGGTGAAATGTATATAAAATTGAGCATGCTCAGGCTCAAAATAAATTAATAATAATAATAATAATAATGATAAAAATAATAATACCATTAACAATAATAATAACAAAAAGTCCATATTAATAATAATAAAAATAACAATGATAATAACAATGATCATAACAGTAATAGTAACAGTAATCGCAAAAAGAATGATAATAATAATAATAATAATAATAATAATAATATTAAAATATTTATAACACTAGAAAATGTAATAATGCAAGACAAGATATAGTTTGTGCCCAATATTTTTGTGGAAGTAATTTAATATCAACAATAATAATAAAATAATGAAAACAACAATAAGAATATCAACAGTAGTAACCATAATAATAATACTAGTAATGATAATAAAATAATAGCAAATATAATGATAGTAGTAGTAATAATAGCATTATACAACAAAATAAGAATTTGTCTTACTAAAATAATCCAGTAGAAATATATAGTCGATCAAAAATGAAAAGTGAAGTTAGAATACACCATTGTTCGGAATAACAAAATCTTTATTGAGAAACAATTTTTTTATTTTTTTATTTTTTATTATAGGAGATCGAAAATAAATATAACAATTAATAATCGAAACATAGGAAGTATTCGAAAAAATAATTATAAAGAGAAAAATAAGTAGGAGAAAAATGAAGCTACATCCAGTAAGGAGTTAAAGAGAATGATGACTAGAAGGGACGAAAGAGAATTAAGGAATTGAATACGAAGGAAGAAGGACGAGGGCAAAATCGGAATTGAAGAGAATATAGCAGGGAAGAAATAATCAGCATGATACTCAAAATGAATCAACAAATAAAAGTGAATGCAAGGCAGGGAAAGCAATAAACGACACACGAATTGAAATAAGAAAGAATTAACGGAGCAAACAGAAAATAAGAGATCGCTTGCACCGAAATCAAAGAATATGGATACGGAAAGAATAAATTGTACCCAATAAGGACTCAACAAATCAGGATGACTATAAGAGATGGAAGGAAGCAAGGAATTCAAAGAATTGAATATGAAGGGATCAAAATGGATGTGATAAGACTTGTGTCCAGATCGAGTTGACTATTAAATTATTCATGAGGTTGCATGGCCTGATCACACAAGAAGACTGGTCGATGAGTTTGGACGGATGCAAACTATTCTCATATCATTTCAGAACCTCGGTTATTTGGTGACTCAGATCGTGTGCGTACTTCCTTAACATTGAGACATGAAACACATCATGTACTTGGGCCAACTTCATTGGTAAGTCCAGTTTGTATGCCACCTTCCCAATCTTCTTCAGGATTTTGTATGGTCCAATGTATCTCGGGGCCAATTTACCTTTCTTCCCGAATCTGATTACACCCTTGGTTTGGGAAACCTTCAGGAATACTGAGTCTCCTTCAAATTCCAGTTCCCTTCGTCGAGTGTCGGCACAACTTTTCTGTCGACTCTGAGCCATTTCCAATCTTTTCCTAATTAGTTCAATCTTCTCAGAAGTTTGTTGCACAATTTCGGGCCCAAACATTTGCCTTTCTCCAACTTCATACCAGCACACAGGTGTTCGGCACCTTCGTCTGTAGAGTACTTCATACGGAGCCATGCCAATACTAGCCTGATAAGTATTGTTATAGGCAAATTCTACTAAGGCTAAATACTTCTCCCAATTTCCTCCAAAATTCATAACGCCATGCCCTCAGCATCTTCCAGGACGCGATTCACCCTTTCCGTTTGTCCATCTGTTTGTGGGTGATAAGCTGTGCTAAAATCTGTCCTCGTACCCAAGGCTACCTGTAAACTCTGCCAGAACCGCGAAGTAAACCTCGCATCCCTGTCGGAAACTATGGATACTGGTACTCCATGCAACTTCACTATCCCTTCAATATATACTTCTGCTAATTTTTCTAATGACCAAGTAATCTTCGCAGGTAGGAAATGAGCTGATTTTGTTAGTCGGTCAACCACAACCCAAATAGTATCATGTCCTTTGGGACTTCTGGATAACCCAGTAATGAAATCCATACTAATATTTTCCCATTTTCATTCTGGAATGGGCAATGGCTGCAACAAACCTCCAGGTTTCTGGTTTTCTGCTTTACCTTTTGACAGGTGAGACATCTGGCTACAAACTCTGCTATGTCTCGCTTCATTCCGGCCCACCAATAGCATTGCTTCACGTCTTGATACATTTTAGTACTTCCTGGGTGGACTGTAAGTAATGTAGTGTGTGCTTCGTTCATGACTTCTTCTCTCAGATTGTCTATCTTTGGAACACACAATCTGTTTCCGAACCACAGTAGTCCTTCCCTTATATTGAACTCCGAAAGTTTTTTTGCATTCACTTGCTCTTTATGTGCTAGAATTTCTGCATCTTCTTCCAGACCCTTCTTAATCCGCTCCTTCAAACTTGGCTGTAGTTCTAATTATGCCAATATTGCACCCAAGCCTTGTGCAACTACTTCAATATCGGCTCGTCTTATCTCATCATCCAATTCCTTCCTTGTTGCAATTAACGTAGCCAAACTCCTTTTTCTACTAAGTGCATCTGTCACCACATTGGCCTTTCCTAGATGATACTTGATTTCTGGTCTTATGTCTTGTAACACTTCCAACCATCGCCTTTGACGTAGATTCAAAATCCTTCTGATGATAGATATACTTTAGGCTCTTATGATCGGTATACATCTCTACTTTTGCTCCATAGACATAATGTCGCCATATGTTTAGAGCGAAAATTACTGCAGCCAGTTCCAAATCACGTGTGGGGTAATTTTTCTCATGTGGCCGGAGTTGCCTTGAACCATAGGCGATAACTCTTTCTTCCTGCATTAAAACGCACCTCAAACCTTGGTGTGAAGCATCACTGTAGATCACGTATTCCTTATCTGCTTGTGGTAAGACCAATATTGGAGCTGAAATCAACCGGTTCTTCAATTCTTGAAAACTCCTTTTGCACACTTCAGTCCATTCAAAATTTTTGTTCTTCTTTGTTAATCCTGTAAGTGGTACCGCTATCTTAGCATAGTCTTGGATAAATCTCCTGTAGTACCCAGTTAGCCCCAAAAAGCTTCTAACTTCTTTCACTGTTTTGGGTTGGGGCTTCGACCTTTTGTGGATCAGTGGCCACTCCCTCCTTAGAAATGATGTGGCCAAGGAATGCAACTTCATATTTCCAGAATTCACACTTGGACAACTTTGCATATAATTTATGCTCCTGTAGTTTGTTCAGTACTTCAGCTAGGTGTCTGGCATGGTTCTCCTCCATCTTCGAGTACACCATAATGTCATCTATGAAGACTACGACGAATGAGTCCAAGTATGGCCGTAGAATTCGATTCATCAAATCCATGAAAACAGCTGGAGCATTTGTTACTCCAAATGGCATTACCAAGAATTCGTAGTGGCCGTGCCGAGTCCTAAAGGCTGTCTTTGGTATATCCTCATTTTTAACCAGAACTTGATGGTAGCCTGATCTTAAGTCAATCTTTGAGAACACGGCTGCTCCCTGAAATTGATCGAACAAATCATCGATCCTAGGAAGTGGATACTTGTTCTGAATTGTGACCTTATTCAACTCTCGATAGTCGATACACATTCTCATCGTCCCATCCTTCTTCTTGACAAGTAGCACTGGTGCTCCCCAGGATGAAACACTGGGTCTAATAAATTCCTTCTGCAATAGTTCTTCGATTTGTTGTTTGACTTCTTTCTGTTCCGCTGGTGCCATCCGATATGGCGCCTTTGATATAGGTGCACTTTCTGGTTGGAGTGGGATACTGAATTCTATATCTCTGTGCGGAGGTAACCCTGGTAATTCTTCCAAAAATACCAGTGCAAATCCCGTACAACGGTCATCTTTTTAATGTCTTCTAGCACCTTCATATTGGCTACAGCTGCTGGCATGTCACCTCCCTTCCCCTTGGAATACAATTTCCGGTTTCCTGGATATTACAATGGTCACCCTTTTTGCCTTACAATCAATTGTCGCCTTATACTTCGACATCCAATCTATTCCAACTATTACATCCACTCTCACAAAGCCCAATTCCAGTAAATCGATACTGAAAGTTTCTTCTCCAACTTGAAGCTTACAATCTTTATAGTATTTCTCAGCAACAAGAGTGACTCCTGATGGCGTAACCACCTCCATAGCTATATCAGGAATTGCTTGCTGAGTGCTATTTAACTTTTGAGCAAAAGCTTTGGATACGAAAGTATGAGAAGATCCACTGTCAAACAAAATACTAGCCTTCACATATTTACACTCAGTTTCCTATTTTGTACCCAGCAGATAATTACAGAGATGGCAGTTGGGCTGATATCATGTCATGTGGTTTCGCCCATATGTGAGTAACCGGAAGATATCTGTGGTAATAGTGTTGTTGATTTCTACTATTTTTTATTCTCTCATCAGAAATCTATTTCCTTATTTTCTACTTGTTTCATTATTTCTCAGTTTCCATGTACTTAAACCCAGATGTAAGTAACTCTGAAACACCAGCATGGTGAAGATTGGGTGATTTCGGAGAGCCAATAGAGGAAGCAGAGAAGAAGAGGTTAGACAGAAGTGTGATTTTGTTTCTCTCAATTCACACACTTACAAAGAACTGTGATTTCAGAAGGCAGAGAGATGAAGCAAAGAACTGTGGGAAAGATGGTGCAAAGAGGTAATGTGAGTGTTTATTAATCTTACCAGTAAATTTGTGTTACTTTCTTCACACACTTATAAACACCGTCTGTCCTGTTTATACCTCTACTTTTTTATAAATAACTGTTGATGTTTCTTTCTGTGAGAGTTATCTTCAGTCAACTCATTAATCATAAGCTGATGAAGTTAGTGATCTACTTATCATCAATTATATTTTTCTTACTATTATCCATGCCTACATCTGCTGGTACTTTTAAATTGGAGGACTATTTCTCTCTCAGGCTTTTCATCAAACAGTTGGTGTGCTAAAAAACACTTACACTTCAACAATCTTTTTCTTTTGTATGAGGAATGGGATTCCAGCCCATGGCGTTTAGAAGTTGAGTTTTATTGCTTTCTAGATCTCATGATAAAGATCAAATTTGCTAGGATAGTTTTGGAATAAGTAGTTGCTTAAATTTCCAGTGTTGATTTGTTGCTCTCAATAAATTTTGTAAGAATGTGGATTTTCACCATTGATTTGTTACTAAAAATAAAAGGGGGTTCACAAGCATATGTTTTTAAGGTATTTGAGTAGTGAAGCTTATTTTTTAAATTATTTTTAAAAATAACTTCATTGATGCTTTAATTGTACTTACATGTTGGGGAAATATTAGGTTTTACTAATGGTTCTGCTTATATGTAGGATAATTTTATCACTGGTTGATGTCGTAGTGTTGTTCTTTACCTTGAAATTCAGGTAATCCTGATAAAAAAGCTTCAACAAGTTAAGGAAGATATGCAACCATTTATGTGAATAGGGGATGGGAAATTTCTAAGATTGAGGTTTGTATCTCTAATCATATATATTATGTATCTGTTTCTTGTATCCTGATCACAACACTACAAAACGTAGGGTCTTTTCCGATGCTTTTGCGCCAGCATTTTGGTCAAACGCCGGGATAGACCCCTGCGAAAATCGAAGCGGTATATCCTAACGTTTTGTAACGGCGCCTTTATACAACGCCGGGTTAGCTAATATCCCCGCATTGTCTCTCTTCTATTTACAGTAAGCAGCTAATCACCTAATCACAGAGATGGCAGTCTGGCTGATATTTGTTTTTTTTAGGGAAAGTCGGGCTGATATCATGCCATGTGGTCCCTGGAATTGGACCATATGTCAACTCAGTTCTTGATAAGGTGATTTGTTATTCATTACCTAATACCTATAGTCCGTTAAAGTTTTTTCATTAGGAGCACGTTGCTTTTACTTCATTTTTATGTTGCAAATTTAATTTAGAAAGTAAAATAACATACAGACACGAATCCACTGCAAACTTAACTTAAAGACTTGCTGTCCAACCTTAACACAGTCCCCTGTACAGCTGATTGATGCAGCATCAGAGTCGCATCCTGAAGTGGAATGCTCCCACCATGAGGTGACCTGCATTAGGTTAGGGCAGGGAAGAGGGTTACTTGCATGAGTGTAGTAGAGGGCATTTGAATGAGGATTTAACAGTAGTGTGTTTCGTGATGTTAGGGTGCTTGACTCTTCTTGTTGGGCAAACAATATCAATTTATTTAGGTATCTTGTTCGAGCTACCACTTTTATTCATCTACATAGCATCTTCGTTCCAGGTTCATATTTATGTCATCTTAAGAAAATTCACCATTATAAAGAACTAATATTGACTTCTATTTTTTATTATTTGTAAGAGTAGTGTGCACGTATTGTATTCTGGGAGTTAAAGATGGGGTTTGTATCTCTACTTCTTCAATAAATAACTATTGGATGTTTCCTTCTTTTAGAGTTATTAACTGTTAAGTATAAGCTAACGCAATTAGAGATCTACTCATCATCAAATGGTTTAACTTTCAAGGCTAATTTAAGTAGAACTTTTCACTGTCTTTCCAATCACTGTCCATCTTTAGTTTTGGTAATCATTGGATCTCTAATATCACTTTATTTATGGTAGTAATTTTACATTTATTTAGTCCATTCCAATATCAGATCTCTTGAACATTGTAGATGTGAAGTTCCACTTGGGGGGTGCAGGATCGAGAAGAAGGTGGAGTTCACTTATGTCTCGGTAAAGACATGATTTTTACTTGTATTGTTACTTGGTTCAAACTATTTGTCGGTAGATTGTAACGGCGCAGGATGAGTTGCCATTTGTAGACATGCTGAAAGGAACGTGCGCATGTTCAGGTTCTACGTTGAAAGGACTGATGTAAGGTCTCTTGCTCATATTTTTTATTAGCATTCTTGCATCTATCTGATTATTTGACCTTTGTAATCATTGTCTATTATCATGACAGCTCTATTTCCTCAATCTAGTCCGCAGATCCAAAAGGTTTGGAATTCAGAAGCCATGGTGGAAATTGGGATTTCGAAGGCAAAGAGATGAAGGAAAGAAGAAACCCTGGAAAAGTATGTGGTATTATTGATAACTTTGTTTGTTTTACTTTCTTCACACACTTACACTTTCTCTCTCTCCTATTTATACTCGGCAGATAATTACAGAGATGGCAGTTAAGCTGATAGTTTGAGAAGGCAGTGAGCTATGGCAGTTAGGCTGATAGTTTGAGAAGGCAATGAGCTAGATGAAGGAAAGAAAAGTGTGGCAAAGTTAAGAGGTAATCTGAGCATTTGTTAATTTTATTTGTAAGTTTGTTTTACTTTCTTCACACTTACACAGCTTCTCTCCTATCTATACTCTGCAGATACTTTACAGAGGTTGCAGTTAAGTTGATCATGCCCTGCAATTGACCCAGATGAAAGTAACCGAAGTTATCAACTTAGTCCTTCAATGTGATGGTAATTCTGTTTCTTAACCTTGACTTGTTCATTATTCTCATGTTTGTTGAGTTCTACCTGATCCAGAAAATTGGGTAAATTCAGAGAGCAAATAGATGAAGCAGAGAAGAGGAAGAGGTAAGCTGGAAATATAATTTTGTTGATAAGTTTGTTTCTTTGTTTTACTTTATTCACACAATTACAAGTAACTAACTGATCGTCGTTCTCTATTACATTAAGCAATGCATGAAGATGAAGCGAAGATGAATAAAAAAAGAAGGGCGTGAAAAGGGGTAACATGAGTGTTTATTAATTTTAACGATTAGTTTGTTCTACTTTGCTAACCCACTTACAAACACCTTGTGTCTTATACTCGGTTTATCGCAACCGTGGCAGTTAGTTAGGTTAGGGTGATTGATATCATGTGTGCATGCCTCTTACATCATCCATTGTTTTACAGTTTTGATAGAGTAAACTGCACACACACCTAGTATGCAGTGAAAAATTTGCCGTACTGCCCTCTTTTTTGAAAATAATTAGTGACTTGCCCTAATTTCCAAAACAATTTGCGATATGCCCTTGTTTCTGACACGTCAGCAACAAACGTTATTGGGAAAAACGGCATTAGTTATTTCGATGTCGTTCTTCCCAATAACAGCATCTCTTTTTGGAAAAATTGTCACGCCGTTATTGGGAATAACGGCATTGCTTATTTTTTCTAAAGATCTCTAAAGTATCAATCGTGACTTTAGAGAGAAATGCAAAAATTAAAATAACTGATGCCGTTCTCTGAGAGAACGGCATAGATTATACTGATGCCGTTTTTCACAATGACGGCATCAGTTATAATTTTTTTGCACAGGTTCCTATAATCGAAAAACCTTTCTTCTTCTCTTTCCTCCCCTTCCGATTCGTAAACATCTCTCTCTCGCATCGCTCCTGTTACCCACAAACCCTAGATTTCAAAATCAAAAATTCCAACCATTTGAGTCCTGTAAAATTCCATACATCCTACCTCCTCACTCCCACTCTCATTTGCAGTCTTCATCCACAATGAAATTTTTGCTAGTGGTTTTTTTGGTTTAATTTGAAGGTATTATCATCTTAACCTTATGGTTGATTTTTATTTCAATGTTTTGTTTATTGTGAGTAGTGAATGACTTGAATATGTTTAAATTTTTATGCATAGGTATGGAATTTGATATCCCTATTTGGTTATATTATGGGGGTGAAGTAATTAAGGATCCGAAAATTGGATATTCTTATAGTGATGTTGAACCGGTAATTATTTGGACTACCCCCAACTTTGGTTACGCAGAATTAATAGATAAGATATATCAAGTCACCAATTGGGATAGAAGTGAAATGAGTCTGAAACCGAGAGCCCGTTATTCTGCTCGTAAATGGAATGAGCAGTATTTCATGTTGGTACCCATAGACAGTGACAGTTCTCTGAGGTCTGTCTTGCTTAGGACACTTCATCCAAGTTGTGGTTGGAATATAGTTGAGTTATATATCGATCAAACGAGGCTTCCAAATACTACAAGAGTTGTTATCGAAAGTCCAAGGCCCACAAGGACTTTGAAACCATCTGCAGAGTCACGCAAGGATTTCAAATACAATTGGAGATACTAGCACAACTCCAACGGAACCTGTTTCCTCCGAATACGAGCAGGTACATCCGACCCTATTGCCACAAAATATTTTGGTAGCTGGCATTGCTATGGAAGACTTTGACAACGCCGTTGTAAATAACGACTTGGTAGAAGAGGAAGAAGATGAGGTACGCGGTCTCGAGGATGATGATGAGAAGATTGCCGTTGAAGCTCCAGTTGTTGATGCCAATGTTGATGTGCCGGTTAACAATGCATGCGTGTTGCCAAGTCAGGACACAAGTGCAGCTATGCGTGGATCGCAATCAAGTGAATGGATGTCCCGTGCCACCGTACATGAACATGGCCAGTCTTCCATTGGTTGTTCCAACTTGGATGAACTCTTCATAGGATACTCCATATTGGCAGCATGCTCCATATCGGTTTAGGATGCCGTTAATGTGGATAACGACTGTGGACACAGAAATATTGGCAGCATACTCCATATCTCCTGATTTTCCATCCATACTGATGCTGTTATTTGCAAGAACGTTACAGGATTAAGATGCCGTTATTGTCAATAACGGCATCTTTTATTCAGGGTTTTCACTTCACAGACATGCACAGACATCCAGACTTGATCTGTGCATGTCTTGATCAATTCATCAATTCACAGACATCCAGACTTCAAAATCAATTCAATTCAATTCATCAATATCCAATTCATCTTACAAATTTAACTTAAAAATTTAGAAACTTACAAATTCACATGCTTTCCTTCATAAACTTCATCAAGTTCACAGACTTAAAAATTCCAATGCTTAAACATACTTCACAAACTTAAAATTTTTCAACCAGATTTCATCACAAACTTTTGCACAAAATTTTGCACTGACTTCACATGCTTTCCTTCGCAAACTTCATCAAGTTCACAAACATGCACAGATTTGCACAGGTACACAGATACTGCACAGATACTTCATCAAGTTCACAGACATGCACAGATACATCAAGTTCATCAATTTTTTAATTAGGTTCATCAAGTTCATCCATATTTCACAGACTCTTCCCTCCAGTATGCACATCAAGTTTCAAAAAATGCACAAATGAAATCTTTGAAAACATGCACATCAAACTTAAAAATACTTAAACAATTCATCAACTACATTGCATGGACTATATCAAGTCTATAATGACAAAATAAACAGTAAACATCAATAATACATAAATGTTTCTACGGTTTAACTTGGCGTGAAGTGTTGGGGTGCTCTCCTCCTTCGAGCCGGGACTTTCCGCCTACGTTCCCGGGTCTCTTGCGTTGCGGGTTCACTAGGACCAACTCCTTCGTCATCACCTCCTCCTACTTCAATCTCGGGATTTGCCAATTCGCTTTGCGTAGGAGGGAATCGAATGGTCTTACCCCTTTGTGGATGATGTGATGGAGTTTGAAGTTGAGTTTGAGGTGCGAGGGGATCTCCCAATTCCAATGCTTGTTGTGGTGGAGGTGGAGCTTAGCTAGCGGTAGGTCGTACTTGTTGGCGTTGCTCTTCGGTTGACCGCATAAGGTCATTGAAACGTGGACCATCTCCAACGTCTTCAAGAGAGGTATGACAATTGCACAGGATGTCTCGTGCCAATTCTTTGCATGCCTTATTGGCGTTGCTCTTCAACACACTTGCACATTTCCTCGCCATGTCCCATGTGTTGTCGATCTATAATAGTAAACCAAATTAGACATAATCAAAGAAGCATATGTAAAATTCCTCCAAATAAATGTAATTGAACAAACAACTTATTTACCATCAAACGGTATGATGAAGCTTTTGGTTGATACATGGGTTGTGATGATGAATGTGCGGGTGGTGGTTCAACCTGGTGCGCGGGTATCGGTTGTTGGATACCCGCGGGAAGTTCCGTTTTTGGCGCGACATACAATCTTGTGATGCGACGGTACCATGCCATATAAGCTGTTTGCATTGATCCGTCATACGGCCGTACAATACCCTCAACTACCAACTCGTACCTCCGCTCATTCCAAGATCCTACAAAAGCACGGTGGTGATCGGCCCAATCCATGTTTGGTAAACGACCTTGACCCGTGATGTTGTACAGGGACGGATTGTTGTGCATTGAATTGGCAAAGAACATGGCCGGGGTAATAAAACTCCACAACTGAGAAGTTCACAAGTGGAGCTAAGGTCAACCACAACTGATTATTGGCAGTGCAAATCGGTGGTAGACGTTGCAGCCTATCATCTATGTACGGGGTCCAATTAACGAACTCTTCGCTCAACTGATCGAGTTCGTCCCTGTAATAGGTGAGGACACCACGTGGGTTATCCCTCCATGCACGCTTCTCCGTCCAGTAGGCACCGAGAGGAGCTCTCAGCACAGGATTATCCTGTGGTACTCTCCAACTCTCTGATAGTACCGTAAACCCCCCCCCCCCCCCCAACAAAATATCTCTCCAAATTCTTTGTTTTCCTAACAAAATGAACAATTCCACATTTCTCAACAATTCAATATTTTGTAAAACCCTACATCACTAACAATACATAATATTATTTCCAAAATTATTACTTCAATAACACAAATCTACATTACTTGTACTATACTACCAATGCACACATCTATCATACTATCAAAATCAACTTTACAAAATACAAATTAGGATTTTTGGATACTTACAATGATTCGGATTCGGAATGATTTGGCACTCTCAATGAAAGATTGAAGAGTACACACCCAAATACAAATCAATTACACACCCGAAGATTTTAGGATTTTTTTTTAAGGGTTTAGGGTTTTCGGAGTCGAAATGGGGAAGGAAAGAATCGCAAGGGAAAAGGGGAAGAAGAAGGGGGCGTTTGGTACGCGGTAATGTATAAGGGAATCTAAGATTACCCTCTTGATTACTTGGTTTGGTAAGGCATAGGTATAGTTTTGTAAATAATTTTAAATTCCCAAGATTATCAAAATAATTAGTTTGGAGGGATAAACATTCCCTTTGAAAAGGGTGGGATTTGTGGATTCCTCCACATAAAAACTGAGTGAGAATATTGCATACCCAAAATAACCTCCAGATTTCTAGCATGTACGAATGCCAAGGTTAGACCTCCAGATTTCTAGGTACGTCCAAGGACAATTTCGTTTCTTCATGTACGAATGCCAAGGTTAGAGCATTCGGCAATGTCTTCCCCCCAGCATGCTCATCTTGATCATCTCAATTAATCTTCCGACTATATATATATATATATATATATATATATATATAAAGAAAGATCGGAGCTACTTCAACAAGAGTTTACTAGTCAGAGAAGACGTCGAGTTTGATATGCCATTGATCGATCAAGCCTGATCTTGTTATTGTAATCAATGTAAATGGAGAGAGAGAGGAGGAAGAATGAAATTATATATATATGTTTCAGATAATTGAGATTATTCCTTGTAACTAATAAATACATTTCATTTTTTCTTGTCTCGTGCTAATAAATACATTTCATTTTTTCTTTTTGTTATGTTCATCTAACTGGTTGAAATATATTTGAAACATAATGTAATTTTTTTTAGTAATCTATTTGTTAATTTACTAAAGTTTTATAAGATACATATCAGTATTGCTTTTGCACATGCATGCATATACATCAATTACTAAATTAGATAACTTTTATATTTATTTATTTTTAAATGTAGCCAAAAGGATATTTTCGGTAATGTCTACTATAGAAATGGATTGATGGGAATAAACTGTTCTATACCAAACACGGTAATAAAGTATTCTCAGATATGTAATGTCGTATACCAAACACAGTATTGCAATATTCCCGGGAATCTTCATTCCCACCCACATATTCCTAGGAATCCACAAATTCCTGGGAATTCTCCAATCCGCGTACCAAACGCCCCCGAAAGGTTTTTCGATTATAGGAACCTGTGCAAAAAAATTATAACTGATGCCGTTATTGTGAAAAACGGCATCAGTATAATCTATGTCGTTCTCTCAGAGAACGGCATCAGTTATTTCAATTTTTGCATTTCTCTCTAAAGTCACGATTGATACTTTAGAGATGTTTAGAAAAAATAGGCAATGCCGTTATCCCAATAACGGCATGACAATTTTTCCAAAAGGAGATGCCGTTATTGGGAAGAACGGCATCGAAATAACTGATGCCGTTTTTCCCAATAACATTTGTTGCTGACGTGTCACAAACAAGGGCATCTCGCTAATTGTTTTGGAAAGTAGGGCAAGTCCCTAATTATTTTCAAAAACAAGGGCAGTACGGCAAATTTTTCGTATGCAGTTAATTTTGCATTTCTAGAGGTTCACAACATGATCAGCACATGACCAAGTTAAACATCTGGCTATTGATGCAGCATCATACTCGCATCCTGTAGTAGAATGCTCCCACCACCACTTTATTGGGATTCCATGAGGCCTTATGATGAACTTGATGGATACTGCACCACTCCGCCCTTAACTCAGCATGATAAATAGAGCAACAGCTCTGCCTGAAGCAACCCCCGTCTACACATACTTGCACCAAAACAGCCATGAAAATTTCATTTTGCCTTCGATTACATTATCAGATCTCATGAAATTTGTAGGTGTGGATTCCAACGCCGGGATTTAAGACCTAAAAGAAGAAGATGGAGTTCACTTGTTTATCTGGGTGAAGACATGACTCTTACTTGCTTTACCATATAACTTGCTGAATATATTAGGGTTGCTAACAATTTTTTTGTTGCTATTTGGTCCAGACTCTCCCTCGTTAGATTCCATTGGAAGAGGATCAGTTGCCATTTTGTTGGCATGCCGAAAGGAATGTGTTCTGGTTCTGCATCAAAAGGACTGGTGTAAGTCTCTTGCTCAAAATATGCCACAGCTCAATATCTTTCTTACTAGCACTCATGCATACATCTATTGGTTCTTTTAAATTGTGGATTATTTCTCTCTCAGATATTTTCTCAAACAGTTAGCATGCCTTAGAAATTTACACTTTTAAGCATCTTTTTTTTTGTAGGAAGAATGGAATTCCTTTTCATGAGGTTTTGAAGTTGAGTTTTATCGGTTATTAAATCTTATGATTAAGAATCAATTGAGTTTTATCCTCCAATATCATGTTATGTAGTCCCTCCAATTTGCCCAGATGCAAGTAACCTGCAGATCAACTTGGTCCTTCTTTATGTTGGTAATTGTTTTGTCATTTTCTACTTGTAATTATATCTCATCAAAACTCTATTTCCTCTAAATCTTGTTACCTAGATGGTTCAACAAAATGGGGATTTGAGTGGGCATGGTGGAAACTGGGGGATTTCAGAGAGCAAGTAGATGATGAAGCAGAAAAAGTGAGGTAATCTGATTGTTGATAAATTTGTCTGTTTTACTTTCAGTTCACACACTTAAAATTAACCAACTATCTGATAACTGATTGTTTTTCTTCTATTTATACTCCGCAGATGGCAGTTAGGCTATGATTGCATCTACATTTTTTTTCTCAACTTGAAATCAGTCCAACAATTTGATGGTAAGATGGCATCTACATGTTTTCTCAATATCCTTGGGATAGATGGAAACTTTTACTGCTTAATTTGTAATGTTTGTCGAAGTTTAGGTCTTGGTTGGGGTGCGGTGCAATTGAGGATGACAGGACATCACTAAAGAGATGGATGAAGGAGGAGAAAACCCAGCAGTCGAGCACGTGCTGAACCTGTGCAATGAGATAAGAAGTAGATGGTTCAAAAGATTCATCTTACCTGTACGAAGCAGCATCTAACAGGTGCCCTACTGTCAACCTCATCAAGGCTCAGCTCATCTAATGGTTTCTATCTCTATACTATCACAATTTTATAGCTTTATGTTTTCTTAACATCATCTTAAGATTTCTAGCGCATACTTTTTTCATACTAATAGTGTTAAGCAACTTTGGAAATTGACGAGCATAGACTAAAAAAGGCTCTTGACTGACTGACTGACTCATACTCTCCCAGAATTGTTCTGCTTATAGTATGGGAAAATGGACAAAAAAGTGTAATCCACATCAAGAATCCATGCATTGGTGTCATCAATAGCTTGTTGTCACTTCATGTGTCTGATATCTCTTACATGCTTCTTATATTACTATGATTTGGTACACTATATACAAGAGTTTGTTGACGATGGGTTTTGGGGGAAAAAGACTGAAATCGCTGTGAACTACTGAAATCCATGCAGGGTGAACTAGTTTGGGCAAGGATTGTATAATGTTAACTAATCAAATACTTCGAGCATTTATATTTACTTACTATTCCACAACTTTACTAAGAGAAACTCTAAATAATGTTTTCTGAAACACGTAACATGTAAGATAGCATTAATGCTGAAAATCTTGGAATTCGTTCTGCTTGTGAGCATATTCTCATACACCTCATATGTAGAGTAGCTTGGCATTTATTTACTCAAAAGAGATGCTTATGTATTCTTGAAATTAGTCTTATGTATTCTTCTATTTAATTGCAAAATAAGCATATAAGCATATGCTTCTTCAGTCATTAATTTTTTGATATCCGAATGGTCTGACCTAATTTTCTGACTGGAAGATGCTTTTCTGTGTACTCCAGCAGGTGTGATCCTCTATATGAGTATGAGGCCATGAGGTTATGTCGTTCGTATTCCCTAGTATTAGAAGGCATCTGTACGAAGAGGTAAAAAATTATTTATTAGCTATTTACATTTTTCCTTTTTAGCTTAGGATTTACTAAATACTTAAATTGTTATGGGCATCTAAGTGCCTGCAACCTGTCGGTTTATGTTTTGCCTTTTGGTGTGTATACTTAAAATTGTTGTTTAAGTATGCATGGATATGTGTGCTCCAGAATGCCCCTCAAGATTGATCTAGAACTGATCGTTTTCATATAAGGAAGTTAAAAATCTGTTAACATCAAGTGTATTTCTTCCTGTTGTGGTTTGAATCATGTGCTCACTGCTAGCATAACCATCCTTGTGAAACCACCCTTTTAAATGGTGTAATAGGAAGAGATAATATGGGTTAGCAAATTGAAGCAAAACACATCATTGTTATGCTACTGTTTTGGTTTGTTATTTTGTTTGCATGTTATGATACACAGAGATCTGGATGCAGATAACTAGAGAGATGGCAGTTAGGCTGGTACCATGTGCCTGCAGTTGATCCATATATAGGTAACCTTAAGATCAACTTAGTCCCTTGTTATGGTAATAGTGTTGTTGATTTCTACTTGTCCATTATTTCTCATCAATACTCTATTTCCTCATCTTCTACTCACCAGATCTGAAAAACTGGGGGATTTTAGAGATGAATTGATGATGCAGAGAAGAAGAAGGGCAAGAAGGAATGTGAATTCGTGTGTTGATAAGTAAGTTTGTTTGTTTGTCTATTTTACTTTCTTCACACACTTGCTAACACCTGATTGTCTTGATCATACTTATACTCTGCAGTGAATCACAACTGGGATTTCAGAAGGCAGAGAGATGAAGAGAAGAAAACGTGGGGGAAAGACAGTGAAAAGTAAGAGGTAATGTGAGAGTTTATTTTATCCGTAAGTTAGTGTGTTTTACTTTATCAATAAGTTAGTTTGTTTTACTTTATACTCAGTTCACTTTTGCAGTTAGTTAGGCTGATGAATATCATGTGTGAATGTTGTTGATTTCTACACACACCTAGTACCACCTGTACAAGTTAAATCAGCCCGTCTAGAGGTTCACAACATGATCAGGGCACTTGTTAGTTGTAATCCTCGGGAAAAATATGATTAAGATAGACACCCAGCTGTTAATGGCAATGATAACCTGCATTGGGTCCAATTCAACCCATATTGGCATATTAGGATACGTACGATGAACTCGCATGCATATCTAGCATGCCGTCTTTAGTGCAGCCACACAAACACATGCTAAAAATGTCATCAAAATTACATTTTAAATAATTGTCCTAGTTCTACCGTATCTTTTGTTTCATTTCTTCTGGCCCTGATTATTCTTCCATTAATATCACATCTCTTGAAAATTGTAGATGTGAAATTCCAACTTGGGATTGCAGAATCGAGAAGAAGAAGATGAAGTTTACTTGTTTCTCCTGGTAAAGACACGACTTTTACTTGTTTTTCCATATGAATTGGTGAATATATTAGGGTTGCTAACAGTATTTTTTGTTGTTATTTGGTCCAGGCTATCTGTCGTTGGGACGTAATGGTGGAGGAGTAGGGTCGTAATGGTGGAGGATCATTTACCATTTTGTTGACATGCCAAAAGGAATGTGTGTTCAGGCTCTGCATTAAAAGGACGATGTAAGTCTCTTGCTCATGGTACCACAGGTTTATATTTTCTTACTAGCATTCATGTATACATACTAATTCTTTAAAATTGGAGGACTATGTCGCAAAAATTTACACTTTTGACCATCCTTTTTGTGTAGGAAGAATGTGATTCCTATTCATGAGGTTTAGAAGTTGAGTTTTATCGCTTACTAAATCTTATGATTAGGAACTAATTTGCTGCTGGTGTTTTTGTAAAAAGAACATGGGTTTGCTTAAATTTCCATTATTGATTTGTTGCTCTAAGATCTTTTTTGACATTTGAGCTTTTTTTTTTGGTTTCCGATTCACTTAAAATAAAGGAGGATTTACAATGATTTACATGTCTCATAGGTATTTGAGTGTGAAGCTTATTTTTCTTATTATTTATTTGAAAATAACTTCTGTGATGCTTTAATTTTATTTACATGCTGGAGAGAAACTAGGTTTTACTAATGGCTTGGTTATATTTAATCCTCTTATTTGAATTTAAGAATTCTAATCCTATGAGCTTCGCATTTGTACATAAAGATTTGTTCGTTTTAAACAAATACCCTAGTAATGTCTTTGTTGATTTTTATTTGTTCATTATTTCTCATGAATATTTTATTTCTTCAATTTCTAGTCACCTGATCCGAAAATTGGGTTTTGAGAGGCTGTGTCGGAAATTGGAATTACAGAGAGCAAATAGTTGAAGCAGAGAAGAAAATGTAAGGGAATTTGATTTTGTGGATAAGTCGTTAATTTTTTTACTTTATTCATGTTAGATATTATAGTCCCATATTGGTGGTAGAGTTGCTTTGATATCTGTTCACCTCCTATATATAGGTGGTATTGTATTTGGTTAAACTCAATTCAATATTCAGTATTGTCTTCATTTCTCTCTGATTTATCTTAACATGGTATCAGAGCCAATTTTCTTCTCTTAAAATTTTTCTCTACAAAAATTCTCAAATCCCAATAGCCAAATTATACAAATTTCTTGCCACAAAAAAAAAAAAAAAAAAAAAAAACCCAGAAAATGTCATCTTCTTCCTTCCTCCGGTAAACCCTTCTTCATCGTCGAACGGATTGGCTGACTTCCTTGCTGCCGTCGTCGAACTCCGCCAGCCATCGTCCTTCAGATCCAGCCGTCATCGACCTATCTCCCACCGTCATCGTCCTTCAGATCCTGCCGATCTCCCTGCCGATCTTCAAGAAGAAGCAACCCATCTTCAAGAACCCATCATCAAGAAGCAGCAACCCATCTTCAAGAACCCATCATCATCTGTCCAGTAACCCATCATCAAGAAGCAGCAACCCATCTTCAAGATCCAGATCTTCCGATCTTCAGATCCAAGTCTTCCATCGTCCAAGTCTTCCAGATCGTCATCTCGATCTTCAGATCCAGATCTGCCAACTCATCTGTTAAGATCGTTATCTTAACAGAGCTTACCATCGTTTGATTCTGTATAAAAAAAAAAAAAAAAAAAAGAAGAAGAAGTCGAAAAAAAAAAAAAAAAAGAAGTCGAAAAAAAAAAAGTCGAAAAAAAAAAAAGCCAAAAAAAAAAATAAAAAATAAAAAATAAAAAAAATTATTATTATTATTATTATTATTATTATTATATATATACAGGTCCTATAACTTGATGGCATCTCAGTCTCTCCCACATATTTCCGGCTCCACTGGCTCTCCCGATGCAACCACCACACATTCCTCCTCCAGATTCAACAAGCAGCAGCGCCATTTTGAGTCTTCCTCCGGCATTCTACCATCTCCTTACATCACCCATCACTATACTCCACCTCTACTTCCGCCACCGATAACAGCACCGCCCTATCCCCTACCCCGATCCAGGCACCAGCAACATCTCCCTCCACATTGTGCTCTCAGTCATAGCAGCGATGGTCTTGTTTCTCCTCGCAGTGCTTCTTCCCTCACATCTTCGGTCATGCCCGTTACTTCAGCCTTGCCGTCTCCTGCTGCTTGGGCTAATAGTCAGCAACGCCTCACTCAGCCGGAACTACAGCTCATGGGTCAGTTTATCAATGCTGGCTCCTCTGCTCCTACACTTTCTGCCACTCCCGGTATGAATTCGTTCTGGATTTTAGATTCTGGTGCATCACATCATCTCACTAGTAATCAGACACTATTCACCACCTGCACAACACTTTCCTCTCACTCTCCATCTCTACACACAGCTGATGGCTCACCACTTCTTATCACACACTCAGGGACAATTAACTCTCCCACTCTCACATTACCATATGTTCTCTATGCTCCTCATTTATCAATAAACCTTATTTCTATTAGTGCGTTGTGCGATAGTGGTCTTGTCGTTACTTTTGACTCTTTAGGTTGTTCTATTACTGATTCCTCCACCGGTGAAGAGTTTGGACGTGCTAGTCGTCAGGGTCGTCTATATTATCTAGATTTTCTTCGTGCACATCCATCTCCTTCTAGTTTTGCCGGTACTGTTTCATCTGATGCTGATCTGTGGCACAGACGTTTAGGTCATATTAGCGCATCACGACTTCAGACTATAGCTCGTAGTGGTGCCCTTGGTTCTCTCACTTTTAAACATTTATCTGATTGTCAGGGTTGTCATTTGGCCAAACACATTGCCCTACCCTTTAGTCACAAAAGAACTTCTGAAACCACCCACCCTTTTCAACTTGTTCATTCCGACATATGGGGACCCTCTCCCGTACGATCGTGGAAAGGCTATCTCTATTATGTTACCTTCATCGATGACTTCACTAGACATACATGGGTTTTTCTTATGCGTCAGCGATCTGAGATACCCGATATTTACCGGGTCTTCACAACCATGATCCACACTCAGTTCGGTGTACGCATTAAGAATTTTCGATCGGACGGTGCACGTAAGTACACTTCTACCACTATGAGAACAATCCTTCAATCTCACGGCACCCTGTTCCAGCAATCATGCCCTCACACACATGAGCAGAATGGTGTAGCTGAACGCAAGCATCGTCACATCCTTGAGACGGCTCGCGCTCTTCTACTCTCCTCTTCTGCTCCTCGTTCCTTCTGGGCTGAAGCTATCATGACCTCTGTTAGTCTCATCAACATTACTCCCTCGTCTGCCCTAACTGGTACGACGCCTTACGAGGCTCTTTATCATTCACCTCCCGACTACAGTATGCTCCGTACCTTTGGATGCACCTGTTACGTTCTTCTCCCTCCTACTGAGCGCACGAAGCTCTCCGCTCGTGCTGCTAAGTGCGTTCACTTAGGTCTCAGTCATGAACACAAAGGTTATCGTTGTTTTGATCCATCCACGGGTCGTGTCCGCATTTCTCGACATGTCTCCTTTGTGGAAGACTCCCCTTACTACCTGACCCCCCCCCCCCCCCCGAGGATACTAGATTTCTCGATCCCCCAGTTGTTGCTAGCCCACCGACTTTATCTTCCCGCATTCCTTTTGATCCCACTCCTCTAGCTCCATTCACATCTCCTGCGGTCCTTACACCTGTTGTCCCCCCTACCGATCCTCTACCTGCATCCCCACAGCAGCCAGCACCCATCCCACCTACTTCCCCACTGCCACATGCACCTACTCCACCGTCCTCACCCCCACACCCTGTCAGTCCACAACCCCTTCGTCACTCTACCCGTTCCACTTCTGGTATTCCTCCGGCACGTTATACACCTGATGCCACTGGTCCTTCTGACCAGTTTGGTTTTGCCACCCTAGCTTCCTACTCACCACAGTTTCATGCATATCTCACTGCTATACACTCTACACGTGAGCCCAGAACATATCAAGATGCAATTCAATATCCTGAATGGAGGAAAGCCATTGCAGAGGAATTCAGTGCATTTGATCAGACTGGCACTTGGGATGTTGTTCCTCTACCAGAGGGCGTTCAGCCTATTAGCTGCAAGTGGATCTTCAAGGTCAAATATCAACCTGATGGATCTATTGAGCGGCACAAGGCCCGTCTAGTAGCCCGAGGGTTTACTCAGGAGCATGGCATTGACTATGATGAGACCTTTGCTCCCATTGCACAGATGACTACTGTTCGCACCCTTCTTGCTGTTGCAGCCATCCGCCGCTGGCCATTATACCAGATGGACGTGAAGAATGCTTTTCTTCATGGTACCTTATCTGAAGTAGTTTATATGCATCCTCCTCCTGGCCTTACTACTCCTCCTCGTCATGTTTGTAGACTTCGCCGTGCTATATATGGTCTGAAACAGGCCCCTCGAGCGTGGTTTGAGTGCTTCCGGCTCGTCATCACCAAGGCTGGCTTCCGTCAGAGTTCACAGGACCACTCTATGTTTATACGGTCATCACCGCAGGGGAGGGTACTTCTACTACTATATGTTGATGATATGATCATTACTGGGGATGACTCCGCCGGCATTGCATCCACCCAGAAATACCTTCACCAGCAGTTTCATATGAAAGACCTTGGTAAGCTACGTTACTTTCTGGGTTTAGAGATTGCTCATGGATCTCAGGGGATACTCATTTCTCAGCAAAAGTACACATCAGATATTATTTCCGCTGCATACCTCTCTGACAGTCGATCAGCTGATACACCCTTAGAGCTTCATGTGAAGCTTCGTCCCACAGATGGTGAGCTCCTTCCTGATCCCACTAGATACAGGCAGATTGTTGGACAGCTTGTCTATTTATGCATGACCAGACCCGATATTGCTCATGCAGTTAGTATTGTCAGTCAGTTTGTTTCCGCTCCTACATCAGTTCACTACAGTGCTCTTCTTCGGATCCTCAGATATCTTCGGGGCACTATCACTTGCTCATTATTCATGCCGTCTACATCCAAACTAGAGCTCAGTGCATATTCTGATTCAGATTGGGCAGGGGATCCGACTACCAGAAGGTCTACCACAGGCTTCTGTCTATTTCTTGGCGATTCGCTGATCTCATGGCGGAGCAAGAAATAGGCAGTTGTTGCATGTTCTTCCACCGAAGCTGAGTACAGAGCAATGGCAGCTACTACTAGAGAGATTGTTCATGTTCGTTGGCTGTTATCAGATATGGGTGTAACACTTACAGGAGCTACTCCACTTTATTGTGATAACTGGAGTGCATTGCATATTGCAAGCAACCCGGTCTTCCATGAGCGAACGAAGCATATTGAGATTGATTGTCATTATGTTCGTGAGCGTTTTGAGGCAGGGACCATCTCTCTCCATTCTGTTACCTCTTCCCAGCAGACTGCAGACTTCTTCACCAAATCCCATACAGTTCAGAGATTCCGACACTTAGTAGACAAACTCACATTGTTTGACCCATCGTGAGTTTGAGAGGGGGTGTTAGATATTATAGTCCCATATTGGTGGTAGAGTTGCTTTGATATCTGTTCACCTCCTATATATAGGTGGTATTGTATTTGGTTAAACTCAATTCAATATTCAGTATTGTCTTCATTTCTCTCTGATTTATCTTAACAATTCACACTGTTGCAAATAACTGACTGATTAGTATGTATATATACTCAGTAGCTAAACAGTGGAGATTGCATTACTCAAACAGATGAAGCAAAGAAGTGCGGGAGAGACGGTGTGAAGTAAGAGGAAATGTGAGTCATTTTTAATTAAGTTTGTTTGTTTTACTTTCTTCACATATTTACACTCTGTTTCCTATTTTGTACCCAGCAGATAATTACAGAGATGGCCAGTGGCGGAGCCACACCCAAGCCAGGGGGAGCGGCCGCTCTCTTGAGTTTGGGTTGGCCCTTTGTATAGGTGCAGTTATTTTTTATATTTTAAATGGAAGTCCATGCAGCGCTCCCCCTGAGCGTGGCCCACAAGTAAAGGTCCATACAACCGCTCCTCACACCACCCGACCCGCTCCCTCTTCTTCTGCTACTCGCTTTTTCTTCGTTTAGTTCTTGTGATTTCGCTCCCGCTAGATGAAAATCCTGGCTCCGCCGCTGGAGATGGCCGTTAGGTTGATATCATTTCATGTGGTTTCGCCCATATGTGAGTAACCGGAACATATCAACTTAGTCGTTAATGTTATGGTAACAGTGTTGTTGATTTCTACTATTTTTTTTTTCTCATCAATAATCTATTTCCTCATTTTCTACTTGTTTCATTATTTCTCAGTTTCCATGTACTTAAACCCAGATGTAAGTAACTCTGAAACACCAGCATGGTGGAAATTGGGTGATTTCAGAGAGCAAATAGTGGAAGCAAGAAGAAGAGGTTAGACGGAAGTGTGATTTTGTTTCTCTGAATTCACACAATTGCAAAGAACTGTGATTTCAGAAGGCAGAGAGATGAAGCAAAGAACTGTGGGAAAGATGGTGCAAAGAGGTAATGTGAGTGTTTATTAATCTTACTAGTAAATTTGTTTTACTTTCTTCACACACTTATAAACACCTGACTTCTGTCTGTCCTATTTATACTCGGCAGCTAATCGCAAAGATGGCAGACAATTAGGTTGATTGGTCTCTGCAATTGGCTCAGATGCTAATTAGTTTTACAACACTATTCAGTGCATAACCTGAAGATCAACTTAGCCCTTCAATGTCATGGTGAGACTTCATTTGCATTTCTTGTCAAAATTTATGTGCCTGCTTTTACTTCAATCTTATGTTGCAAATTTTTTATTTTATTATCATTATTCATAGCTAGTGAACAAGCATACTCCCTTGCAAACACGCATCATCTCACATCTGTATCAAGCTACATATCAAAGACATAATAATTCCAATCCCTTATCTGCATCGTCTAATTTTGCCTCTACAGAGATTTACAACATGATCAGCACATCTGTTGCCTTCACCAAAACATACGACTGGGATAGACATCAAAATTTGCATCCTGAAATGGATTGCTCCCACTACCAATCTCTAGGAATTCTGTGAGGTCAATGGTGACCTGCGTTAAGTCCCCTGCAACCCATACTGTCATAGTAGGATGCGCACATGAGCTCCTGCATACGTCAACCCACTGTCCTAAGCTTATCTTGTACAGAGACAACTCTGAAGGTAGATGGACAATCTGTTCCTATGTTAGGTAATTGAGTTTTGTGAAGGCATTAAACTGAGGATTCAACAGTATAGCGTGCTGGAGGATGATTGACTCTTGTTGTTGGGGCAAATTATCACACCTTATTCAGGTATCTTTTCACCTGCGTACTATCTTTGTTTTAGCCTTTCAGGTCCATATTTATTTCCTTCTAAGAAAATTTTCCATTGTTTTCCACACAACCAAAAAAAAATAAAAAATCATCGAAACAAGCATTTGAGGCATCGAATCTCTTTTGTGCAATCCGCCCTTATGTGTCCCAAATCGATGCAGTTGAAGCAGTCCTTCGCCTTCTTCTTTCCCTTGCGTTTCCAAGTAAGTGATCCTCCCTCCCCAAACTTCTGGTAGTTCTTTCGATTTTTGTGTTACCTGCACCCACGCCGCCTCCCCTCCCTTGTCCCCTTGCTCATTCATGCCTTCTGAGTTAACTGGACCCCCCCTCTGAGGCCATGGTTCCCCCGGACGTGGTAATGATATGCAGTGGATGGCCTGAGGTAGGTGGTGCCGCTGGTGTGGTGGTGTGGGTGTGCACAGGAGAGGAGGGGGGGTTCTAGTGGGGGACTTTGGAAGGGGAATTGTCGATGTGCTTTGCATAGGAGGGTTTGGGGGTGGTTTGTTTGTGAAGTTGTTGCTGAGGTTGTTTGGAATGGTGATGTTGGTCATGTGAATGAATGTGTTTTCGATGGTGAAGAGAGGTTTGTTGTTGTAGGTGGGGTATATGGCGATACTGATGCCTATTGTTGTGAGGGGGGGATGTGGGATAATTGTGGGTTCTTGGTAGGGAGTGTGTCTCCTCCCTCTCCCTCTTGCCGAAACTACTCCGTCCCTCATCTCTCCTATAATCCTGTCCCCGATGATCATAGGCCCGATGATTGTAGGTGTGGTACCTAGCTAGCCCCGAGCAGCTAGAGGCACCCCCTCGTAGGGCCCTATCCCTAGACTGAGGTGAGGAGGCTCTGTGATGACCTCTGGAATACCCCAGATGCCGTTGGTGAGTTCTACGAGCCCCAGTGTGCGTATCTCTGAGAGCTTGCTTGCCCTTCTGCAGGGACGGCTGACGTTGAGGCAGGGTTTGAGGTAGGGGTGGTTGTATTGGGGAGGTATCGTCAGTTGAGGATCAGAGGGGGGGGGGGGGGGAGAAGGTGGGGATTGAGGGGTTGTGGGGTAGGGTGTGAAGTTGAGCAGGCTGGCCTCATCGGTAGAGGACCAGAGGGAGGGAGAGAGGGGGGGGATAGTTTGTGGGCTTGCTGGGTTTGCGCTGAGTGAAGCAGAGGGGTTAGAGGGGTTAGAAGGAGGTGGAGGAGAGGGTTTGTGGACCCCTTCATTGGGCCCACATCCCCGGATTTCATCCTCGCAGAGGTTCATTGGAGGAAGGAAGAAGGTTGGAGAATATCAACCCATCCAAAGCCTTTTTTTGTTTGCTTATTAGCTTTACGTTGCGGAATAAGATTAAGATTTTCCGATGTCAATTCTTATAGTATATGCTTCTAGTGGAAATCGTTAACACTAATATCAAATCATGATACTTACTTTGTATATATTCTTGATGATCAATAATTGTATATTACATATTTTTATCTTCATAAAGAGCCCTGCTTTATTATGTGGATGCATATTGATTCTTCTTCTAACATAATAGATTATTAGATGAAAAATAAGGTGAGGCCACAAGAGCAGGTAGCAATTCCCCCAATTATTATCTCTTTTATCTCTAATATTATAATGGGAGAGTTAGGATTATCATTTGTAGACAATATGTAATTTGTAGACAATCAACTATTTATTCTCAGTCATCTAATTTTTTAATGGGAGAATTTCAGTTGTGTAATCAAACAAACACGTGCATTGTAATTAAACAAACATGTGCAATGCATGTGCATAACTAATATACAGGAGGTCTTAGGTTCGATTTCAGACAATATCGAAATTTTTCTTTTTAAAATATATATTTATTAAGACGTGCATCACACGTGTAAATTACTAGTTCATTTTTAAGTGAGTTATATTAACCATTCATGTACTCACTTGTTGTTAGTTACCATAATACTCTCAAGGTTTAAATTTATTTACGACATAATTATTTATCAAAAAGTGCCACCCATATAAATTTAAGACATAATTATTTATCAAAAAGTGCCACCAATATAAAATAAAAGTTGGTGCCACTAGGGATAATTTGTTGGAGTATGTGATGAGTAAAGAATGGTCTCATGTTCGAGGCTAGATTACATCATAGTATTTACTTTAAAAAATATATTTATTAGGACATGCAAAGTATGTGCAGATTACTATCTCTAATCTCTAAAATCTAATCTCAAATATTATAATGAGAGAGTTGGGGTTGTCATATGTAGGCATTCAATCATCTAATCTCAACCATTTATTTTTAAGTGAGAGTTATATTAACCATTCATTTACTCAATTGTTGTTAGTTACCATAATACCCTCAAAGTTCAAATTGATTTATGATATAATTATTTACAAAATTGTCACTCATATAAAATAATAGTTTGTGCCACTTGGGGTAATCTGTAAAGAGTATGTGATGAGTAAATGGAAGTCTCAAGTTCGAGGCCAGATTACCTCTTATTATTTACTATATGAAAAAAGTTTAATTAGGATGTGCATCGCACGTGCAGATTAGCTGTACTATTATCTCTAATCTCTAATAATATAATATTATAATGGAAAAATGCCTTAGTGTCATTTGTCAATCTATCAACGCGTGTGATGCACGTACATAACTAATATGAAGGAAGTTTCAGGTTCGAGTCCTCACTACGTCAGAGTTTTTTTTCATTTTTTTTAATTTTAATTAAGGCGTGCATTGCACGTGTAAATCTCTAATAATCTCTATCTCTAATATTATAATGGGAGAGTTGAGGTTGTCATTTGTAGACATTCAACCATATATTCTTAATCATTCATTTTTATGTGGGAGTTTATTAACCATTCATTTACTTAACTGTTGTTAGCTACTATAATACCCTAAAAGTTGAGGTTGTCATTTGTAAACATTCAACCATATATTCTCAATCATTCATTTTTAAGTGGGAGTTATATTGACCATTCATTTACTTTACTGTTGTTAGTTACTATAATACCCTTAAAGTTCAAATTTATTTACAACATAATTATTTACAAAAGTATCACTCATATGAAATAAATTTTGTGCCGCTAGGGGTAATTTGTAAAGACTGTGATGAGTAAAGAGAGGTCTCATAGCACATGATAATATAATTTACGTAGGAAGTAAACTTGAAAGTTTTGTATCGAAAAGAAACCATGAGGAGAGAAGAAGTGCATCAGGAGAAGAGTCTCCATCTCAGGGGGACATCGAGGGGCAAGAGAGAAAGAGATAGAGAAGATGACTACGAGCGTCGTCACCCTCTTCATGGCAGGGAGGAACTCCGACACGGTCCCACTAACGGAGGAAGGGAGCGAGTGGAGAGGGCGGCACCTCGGGTGGTCCATAGAGGACGCTCGAGGGAGAGGGTGAGAGAGAGGACAGATAGAGTTAGAGCCGATGATCGGAGGAGGCGATCTCCAGAAAGGATCGTACAGTCTCCACACCGAAAGACCTACGCAGAGGCAGCTAGAGAACCAACCCACGAGGAGCGCCGCAGCTACAAGACTCAAGCTGCGCCGGTGGAGGAGCTTAGGAAAACAAAAGAGGACGAAGAAAGGGAATGGGTCCTGGTAAAGCCAAGGAAGGCAAAGAAGTATGAGCGAGCAACTAAAGCGCAGCAAAGCAACTCGACGGAGTCTCGAAGATCAACCACTGGAGCTCAATGCCATAAATGCGCCAAATTTGGACACACGATCAACGATTGCCCGAACCAATGGTTCTGTTATGCGTGTTAACAGTATGGACACATCTCGACAGCCTGCAACAAGCTCTTAAAGACGGCGAGGGCTTCCTCAGCATCGCCAGCAACCCCGGGAGTAAATCTGCATGAGGACTTGAGCCATAGTAGAACGGAGGAAAGTGCAGCAGGCGGGAGAAGAATTATAAGGGCATCCATTACTCTGACTCCAATCATGGCGGATTTCGAGCGGCGATACTCCTCTTGTGTCATCGTTAAGGCGCAGACTTAGCGCCGACATTGAAGCTCTCATAGATGCCAACACGTCTAAAGCGAAGGAGGATAAATGGCAAATCCAGCAGCTAAGCAAGAGCATCTTCTTCGCTCAGTGTCCAAGTCAGGACAGGGCTCAAGAACTCCTCGAGCTTAAGGGTTTAGAAGGACAAGCTCAACAAGAGTTTTTCATCACATTCTCACGATGGACGAAGAAGATGGGAGCGTTCAAAGCCGAGTCCGTGCCGTCTATATGGATTAGGCTTTTTAATCTCCCGTTCCACGTTTGGGTTAGATCAGCCTTCCAAAATGTGATTAGAGGCTTCGGTTTCCTTCTCGAAATCGACAAAGGGACTCTCCTGCACACTAGGATGGACTTCGCGCGTATTCGAATCGGAGTTGAAGCTACTGAAGATATTCCGTCCACTATTATTACGGAGATCGACGGAGAGACGTACGAGGTAAAAGTCATATCCGAAAGGAAGAAGACTGTATCCTTCATTGAAGACGGCGACCTCATCTCCAGTCTAGATGCGGAGTGTTGCAGAAAGCTGGAGGTAGAAGACAACCCGCAGCTGTCCGATCGCGTGGTGAGCAATCAACAGCCCTTGATCAGCAGAATCCAATCAAAGAAATCACAGCCGTTAGATCAGAGGAAGGAAGATCAAGACCGACCAGTTCAAAATACCACAGCTGTACCTCTGGCGCTAACATCCCAGCATCGAAATCCGATTCAAAAGGCTAGTCACGATCTTGGGTTGCGTCGCGTAAAAAATCAAGGCACATGGGAGGGAGACGTGCCCACTGTTCCAAGTCAAAAAGGAAATGTTGACAGCTCCTCAACAGCTGGCATCCTCAAAAGAAGAGTCGAGGTTTTTAAGGAAACAACAGCTATTGGGATGGGGCAAGAAGACCAGCTGACTTTGACAAGGGAACAGTTCGACTACTCTGTCCAGCGCGCGGTCCAAGAGGTTTTGAAGAATCTAGATGGGCTAGCCCATCATTCTAGCAGAGCCCATACACATGTTCAGAATGAGGGAGAAATGGGCCCAATCGCAAGACAACTGTTGATGAATGTAGTTGAGCAACCCGAAATTCATACAGAAATAAGGCCCAGCATTGAGCTACGCAAAAGGCAAGGCGTTAATGAGAAGCTGAAGATTATAGAGGCTGTTAAGTCGAATTCCTCGAGCGACGGAAGGGTGGTTCGCATTGAAGCCCTAGACGGAGTAGGAGATGAGTCAAATTCAGTGGAAGATGACACTGAGAAGGGAGAAAAAGATGTTTGGGTGTCGGGAGGAGCGGAGAGTGCAAGCAAAACAACGGTGGAATATCAGAGAAAGAGCAAGAGGCAGCTAGACAAATGGGGGGTGCAGGGTCCGAGTGAGGAAGACCTCATTAGAGTAGCAGCCAAAGCAAAGGAGCCAGTCTCAGCATGCGGAGGTAACTCTAGTTATGATCTTTCAATTTTGAATTATATTCCAGACAATACTCTACTATATTATGCGGGTTTATTCGGTCTAGCCACCGGGTCTAGCGGTGCTGCACAGATTCTTACAGTGCGCGCACTTAGAGGTCAGATAGATAGGCAGACTCGACTATAAGGAAGAGGGCTAGGTAGATTATCTAGAGGATATAGGTGTTTTGAATATTATTTTATGATATACATATTCTGGAATGTTAGAGGAATGAGGCAGGGAACAAAAATTAGACTTATAAACAATACTATCTCCAAGCATAGACTATCAATCTGTGCTCTTCAAGAGACCAGAATAGATAACTCTAAGGATGAAGACTTTCAAAGACTTAGATCGCTAGCTGGATACGTTTGGAGTTTTAAATCAGCTATAGGTTTGTCGGGAGGGATAGCTTTTGGTGTTGACTTAAGCGTCTTTGAGGTCGTAGACGAAGTAATCAGAAATTTTACGGTCTCTGTGAGACTTAGACGGCGGAGCAATAACTGGGTGCACATTGTTACAAGTGTGTACGGGCCTTATGACTCAAGAAGACGTCCGATGCTCTGGGAAGACCTTAAAGTGGTCAGAGAGAGATGGGCAGACCCATGGGTCATTGGAGGGGACTTAAACATTACTAGATTCCAGCATGAACATAGAGGTAAAGGGGCTTCTGATGCTGACAGGCATAACTTCAACAGCATCATTGACGACTTGGAACTAGTAGAGCTCAATCCGACTGACAGAAAGTTCACATGGACCAATATGCAGCAGAATCCGATCTTAGCTAAGCTTGATAGGATACTTGTCTCTACAGATTGGGAGGAGCTTCATCCGCTGGCTTCGGTTAAATCCATAACGAGATTCACATCGGACCACATTACTTTGGCGCTACACAGCGGCGAAGACCTAAGGAGTATCCCACACCAGTTTCGCTTCGAAAAGGCATGGACGTTGCACGCCGGCATCCAAAAGATTATAGAGGAGTCTTGGAATGCAAACACTTCCTCAATAGGAGTGATTGGGAATTGGATTACGAAGACCAGGAGACTGCGAAGTCACCTGAAAGGCTGGGCTAGGCAGGAGTTTGGACAGATCAAAAGAAGAGTTGAAGAGTTAGGTGACAAGGTCTCTGCTCTAGAAGAGGCAGAAGAGGAAAGGGATCTATTGTTATCAGAGGCACAGGATTTAGCCAATCACAGACTAGAAATACATCATTATGCTGAGATGGAAGAGCTGTACTGGAGACAGCGATCGAGGGTCCAATGGTTGGCAGAAGGGGATGCAAACACAAAGTTCTTTCATAGGGTAGCGAATGGAAGACGAAGACGCAACCGCATTAATGGACTTCAGGTTGAGTATAGATGGACAGAGAATGAGGAAGAGATCAGAAGACACATAGATTATAATTTCAAAGAGTTACTGGGACAAAATTCGTCACACAGATGCAGACTACAGACTCAGTTCTGGGAAGACTCTAGAGTTGATGGAAGCGGAGGATTAGAAAGCCCTTTCACGGAGGAAGAGGTTCTCCAAGCCATTCAAAGACTCGGGCAGGACAAGGCACCGGGACCAGACGGACTCCCGATCTTCTTCTATCGAATGTATTTGAATATCATCAAGAAAGACCTTATGGAAATTTTTCATGAATTCTACTCAGACTGCGCAGACATTGATAGGCTCAACTATGCAAACGTTATTCTCATCCCCAAAAAGAAGGAGGTTCGAAGATGCGAAGATCTCAGACCCATTAGCCTCCTTAACGGATCCTTTAAGATTATCACTAAGGTGTTGGCCGCAAGACTGTCGCCCCACTTAAATGATGTTATAGGCGAGTCACAGAGCGGATTCATCAAAGGTAGAGATATTATGGACAGCGTGGCATCCGCACATGAATTAGTCCATAGAGGATATAGAGACAAGTCCGATGGTTTCTTGCTGAAACTGGACTTCCAAAAAGCCTACGATTCAGTAGAATGGGCTTGCGTGGAGGAGGTTTTACAACTAAAAGGATTTGGACAGAAATGGACCTCCTGGGTTATGAAATGTGTCCGGGGAGGTAAATCGACCATCCACTTTAACGGCAAGTCCGGGAAGGAAATTAGATGTCAGAGGGGACTACGACAGGGTGACCCATTATCCTCTTTAATTTTCACCGTAGTTGCTGATGGTATAGCGGAAATGATCAGGAGGGGTAAGGAGGAACGCATCATTAACGGGGTTAGGGTGAAAGGGGTCCCCGAAGCAATATCGATCCTCAAGTATGCGGACGATACGCTTATTTTTGGAGAAGCAAAGGAGGAGGAGATTATCGCAATCAGCATCATGCTCTAGTGTGTCCAAGCTTGGTCAGGCCTAAAAGTTAACTTGACCAAGAGTTGTGTCATACCCATATGCAACAATCTATCTATCCCGGTCAACTATATCAAGGTGATGCTAGGATGTGAACTGGGAAACTATCCGCTCACATACCTTGGAACCCCAATAAGGCCAGGAAAACTGCTAAAGCAGGACTGGCAACCATTAATAGAGAAGGTGGAGAAGAAATTAGCAGGCTGGAAAGGAAAGTCGCTCTCGTTCGGAGGAAGGATAACTCTGCTTAACTCGGTTCTCAGTAGCTTACCCATGTACCTCATGTCCATTTACGAGCTCCCCAAGTGGGTGATTAACAAAATCGATCAATGTAGAAGAAGATTCCTCTGGAAAGGAGCAGACGAAACAAATAAGGGATTTCATTTAGTAAAGTGGGGAAGAGTCTGCAAGAGGAAAGAATTTGGAGGTTTAGGAGTCATCAATCTCAGGGATATGAACAAGGCGCTGCTAAGCAAGTGGTGGTGGAAAATGGCCAGGAGATGGAGCGCCTGGTGGTGCAAGTCTTTTTGAAACTATCAAGGAAAGAAAAAATTTAGATATGGAGGAAGAAGGGTTTCCGGAAGATCATCCATCCTGTGGAAAGGGGTGGCAAGAGTCGGAGATATCTATCATTCGAATACCACTTGCAGTATTGGAAATGGTAAAAACACAAGATTCTGGAAAGATAAATGGTGCGGAAATAACTCTTTACTAAGCAGTTTCCCATAAGCGGCTAAGTGCACTAACAGGATAGATCTGCTGGTCTCAGATGTGTGGCGAAAGGACAAGCTAAAGATACAGACTGGGGGAGAACTGACTCAGGAAGGGATTATTCAACTGCACAGCTTAATGATTCACACTCAAGCTGAAGGACGGATGGTGGAGGGCACGGAGGATGTCAGAACATGGAACTTAGAGCCAAATGGGAATTATTCGGTGGCGTCCCTCTATAAGAGTCTGAACGATGGAGGAACTAGAAGCAGTGAAGGACAAATAATCTGGAGTGTGCAAGCGCCCCTGAAGGTTAAAGCCTTTCTTTGGCTGGTCGCGAATGATGCTATCCTATCAAAGACCAATTTGCGAAAACGGGGTATGCAAATCGAGGTTGGATGTCAGAGATGCAACAACGGCGACGAAGATTCGGTACATATCCTATTCAAGTGTCATAGGGCTAGACTGGCGTGGGAGGTCATCTGTCTTGGGTTTGGACTATTAGAGAATCCCAACTCTATCTCAGAGGCTTGGGCCTTAGGGAGGGGAGCTAGCATTAGGAAAGAAGATAGGGAAGAGTGGGATAGGTCGGTAGCGGCAACACTATGGATCCTGTGGCTAGACCGAAATAACCTTTGCTTCCGTAATTGCAATCATAGATTTTCTGTCCTTATGCACAAAACCTTACATTATGTTCATGGTTGGGCAGATCACGTTGGAGCTAGGAAGAAGCTGCGCATGGAGGGGGAGTGATAGCTCACATGGATGGAGGCAAAGTATAGATGGCTACCGGTGAAGGATCTTCTTTTGGTTATCATTTTGGTTATGTTTTTTTCTGTTTTTGGGGACTTTTTTGAGGCTTCAGTTTGTTGTGGAGCTAGTCGTTTGGTTGTATTTTGCTTTGTACCGGGGACTACTATGTTTCGTTAACCCATCATTAATGAAACGATGACTATTGTCATCTTTATTCTCAAAAAAAAAAAAAAAACGAGAGGTCTCATGTTCGAGATTAAATTACGTCTTATTATTTACTTTATAAAATGAATTAAAAAATTGATTAGAACGTGCATCACACTTGTAGGTTACTAGTTACTAGTAATGAGAGAGTTAGAGTTGTCGTTTGTAGACATTCAATCCCGTGCTTGTGCATAATTAATATAAAAGATGTCTAAGGTTCGAGGCCGACTATGTCGGAATTTTTTCATTTAAAAATATATATTTATTACGACGTGCATCGTATGTGTAAATTAGTAGTTACTAGTAATGAGAGAGTTAAAGTTGTCCCTTGTAAATCTACCAACTTACATGTATTGTCCGTGCATAACTAATATTAAAAAGGTCTCAGGTTTGAAGCTTGACTACATCAAAATTTTTACTTTAAAAAAGTATTTATTAAGACGTGCATTGCACGTGTAAATTACTATTTTAAAATTAAACAGAAAAACCTCTCGTCTACTTGCAAAAATAAATTTACGACTAGAGAAAATAAAATTCAATTTTTAACTAGAAGTATATTTTGTTGTGCTAGAGTTTGTATTATTGCGCCCCTTACTTTTTGAGGTGGTTTTGTGGGCTTTTATATTGTTTCTTTACTATTGTTCTTTACTCAATCATCTTCCTTCTTTGCAGGTGTCTCCATCGGATTCTTAATCTTGCCTTGTGGCTCTCTGATGTTTTGGTCCCTTCGATTTGACTGCTAGCTTCTCAGGTGGCTGTTTCTTGCTTTTCTCTTGGGCTTGCGATCGGGACTCCTCGTTTTGTTGGTGTAGTGTTCGTATTCTGGAATGTTCGGGTTGTTGGTTTCTAAGTTTGCTATTTTGTTGTTTTCGCTACTGATATTTTTTGGTGCACTTCTGTTAAGAGGGTGAGCGCATGATGTTCCTTTTCACGCTCTATCTCTTGGACCTTAGTGCCTAGTGGGATGATGCTTCCTGTGGTTCTTTTGTTCTGTTTCTTTATTTCGTTTCTTACTGTGGTTCCTTTATCGTGTGATTTGAGTATCGATGCTGCTCGGTGTTCCTTCTTATAGCATTGTGTTGCTAGTGATTGTGTTTTGTTTCTCTCTGTCTGTCATCAGGAGGCGATGGTTCTCATTAGATTTTCTCGTCTGTTTCGTTATTTCCTGTTTGTCCTACATGTTATGTCTGACCAGGTTATTTTTGCTTGCTTGGCTTCATCGCTGTTTTGTGGTGCTCTCATTTACTGAGTGCGTTGGTGATGGATCCGGGACTTGCTCCCCGTTCCGATTCAGCTGAGTTGAGTCCCCTCTTATCAGTAGCTATCACTCTCTACTCCTCACCTGCTTGCCGCGCGATCGTCCTTTGGATTGCGTCGTCTCCTCCCTCTCGGCAGTCACAGCTGGATCATGGTTTTTCTGGCTCGCTTGGGTGGGAGTCGCGCCGCACCGTGGGGATCCCGATCGTCTCACAGCATTTATTCTTCGTCTGGACTGCTTATTTTGTATAGTTGCTCTTTATTGGTGTCTGTTTATTGTTTTTCCCTGCGTGTCGATGTCTGGTTCTCGCGTTTTACCTCTTGTAAAACCTTATCATTGCGTTTGTACAGTGTATTCTTCTTTATTTATATATTTTTTGATCGGGCTGGAGTCTAACGACTCTATCCGCTTACATAAAAAAAAACTAGAAGTATATTTTAATATAGAATAGTAATATTCAAGAAAATAGAAGTCGTACAGAGTTATAGAAAACACCAAAACATTTTGGAAAACAATGGGCCAGCGATCAGTATTGAGCATTGGGCCTTGGGCTTTAAAAAATCCCTGGCACCTGAAGTTTGAGGCCTTGAGCTGTTGCTTTGTTGCTCGCACGCGCTTTTCACGTGCGTCCTACATTTAATTAACACGGTTTGCACACGGTTAATCACGGGGATTAATGCGCGCTTTGGACGCGGTTAATTGCTTGATCTATACGGCACGCGGTTTGCACACGTTTAGGGTACAGGTATTAATAATAACTCTGACAGTAGTCCTTCCTTTTATCAGTCACATCGCCACTAATTCATCATCTCAGCAGGTCCCGACAAACACCGGTTGGTCACTTTAGTCAAAATACTGTACGGATTGGTCCCGAATCTCGATGCAAACCGAAAGCCAAAGATGAGTGCGGCACTGTCGGGTGAGAAATTTCCTCTTTTAGACAATTAGGGTTTATAATTCCTAATTTATTTTGTTATCTTCTACTACTAATAGTATTTCTGAAGCCCTAATTTCTAATTTTATTTTCGATTTCTAATTTGGGTTCTTGAAATCCTGAAACCCTAATTTGCTACTCGTTCTTGATTTCTATCACAAATTTACCGCAATCTTCTTCCTATGTCAAAGATTTCTATCGATTTCTCGCTGTTTTAGATGTCTAAACCCTAATTTGCGTAGGATTCAAAAATAAAGATTAGTTTTTTTTTCCAGAGCAAACCCTAATTTTTTGTTCCTGATTTCAATCTAATTCATTGTTTAGTCCAGTTCCCCTAATTTTTCGGTTACCATATCTAGAGAATGGGTTTTTAGAGGTGATGGTTGAAGTTTGGATTTCAGAAGGCCAAGAGATAAGTTTGCACATCTGTTTGCAGGTTGGCTTGCTGAATGTAGATGGGTACTACAACTCCCTCCTCGACTTCATCGATAAGGCTGTAGATGATGGCTTCATCCAGCCCTTTCAGCGCATCATCGTCATCTCCTCGCCAAATGCCAAAGAGCTTGTCCAGAAATTAGAGGTTAATAATGTGCTCAAATATACATATAAACTGTTAGTTATTGACTTATTTATTAGTCTTCTAATTCTACAATTTGCATATCTTGGAGGCTTTGGAAATTAGTGAATGAGGGCTTACATATATTTTATTTATTGAATATTATGGATTGATTTATAAATGTATATTTCACTTCTTTAATTTAGTTTTAGTTTTCAGAGAGTTCTCAGAATTTCAATACTAATATAACTAACTTGATGAAGTTGATTATTCTTCAGCTTTCACCTTGATCATGCTGCATCACTACCTTACTTTTTTTGACAAATTGGACCAGACTAAATAACTAGAAGATGATGCATCTCTTACATTAATCAAATGAGTGCTTGCGTTGTATTCAGTGAAAATCTGCTTGTGTTAAGAATTTTCTTTAAGATGTTAAATAGAATTTATAATCTTATTGTTTAGAAGGATAGTTAATGATTTTGTAAATCTTGGTCATTGTCCTATAAAGTTATCTTCAATGTTATATGCCTTGTAAGCTCAAGAATGTTGCCATTTTACCGTTTTGGGTTAAAGAAAGAATGACCAAGAAGCAGATCAACTTATGGAATATTCCAGTATTGCCTAATGTTCATCAAAGAAGCAGCTCAACTTATGGAATATAATTGTGTTGATATTGTCATAAGCATGAAGCCTATATGAAGTATTGCCTAATTCGTAGAGATTATCAGTTGTTCTTTGCATCTTTTCTTTATTGGAGAGGGGAACACGTTTTAGTTATTCACAATTTAAGTGAAATGCTAATGCTTCCTTATTTAAACTTTGTGTTAAGATTCACAATATGAAGAGTGCATCTTGTAAGCCAGTCTTTACTTGCATTTTACTTTATTTCTAAACCAACATAGAAACCTAGACTTGTCTTGGTAGTTATTATCTCAAATGAAGCATGTCCTTCTCTTGCAGGCTCAGCTCTTCTAGAAGTGGTGTAGGAACAAGTGCTACCACAACATCTGGTGGTCATACCTGCACCTGCATGCAGCAAATGCTCACCTTATTGCTGACTGCGAAGTTTGCTTACCAGGTTATAGATTAATTCCAATTGGATATAGTAGTGAATTTATAATCTGCTTTACCTGAGAAAAAACTGGATGCCCAAATTTGGACTTTCTTTTCACTTTTTTGGTTCCCTTTGATGCTATTTTATTTTGTCTACTATATCACCCTAATAACAACCATGGGATTCAACAATCTATCTTAAATTCAGTCTATGTGAGTGTAACTATCTTGTCGATTGAGAAGCCATATTTGCGTAGTAAAATCCTTAGAACTTTTTTGGAGGCAGGTTGTTTTGTGCCTTGTTGAAAAAGTACAGGAAAAGTTAAGGTTTATCAACCATTCTTTTCTATAAGTAATGGCACTAGATAATGAAGCAAGCATAATTTTGTAATTATGTCCTAGCCCTACTGTTATAGAGTTTGATTCTACTGCATCCTTGAGAAACTATGATTTGCTCAATATTTATGTATCAGATAAGCCTACAAAGATAGATTTTCTTTTCTTAAGTTATTTCTATACCGACCTTCATAAAATAGATACGATTTCATTAGTTTTGCATGTGCTGCACGTGCTTAAAATTCAAATCATGTTAATATAGTCTATGCATGTTTCAGGAATTAGTAAGATATTGTTAATTTTGACAATCTTGCCGATTGAAATTCTATCCTGCCGATTTCATTGTCAATACATATATAGGATCTTGCTATTCAACGGGTCTGCGTGGTAAGCATTCCTGTGTGGAGAACTCAATGAGACACCACTGCCCTATATGTTATGAGGTACATGTTCATTACATATTTCCCCTTTCACGTCCTTTTTTTTTTTTTTGAAGTTTGAACATTTACAGGGGTGTATTGAATTGAGATTTCAAAAGATTTTAAAAGAATTGAGAATCCCAGTATTTAAGGGATTCATGGGAAATTTACCTAAAACTTTGACTGGGATTTATAAGAATTTTAAAATAGTTTGATGAAATTCTTATTATGAATTTGATGGAATTTGAAGGAATTCGATGAAAATAAACTTTATAATTAGTTCATTTCCTACACAAGATTGTCATTCTCATAAGAGTAGTACGAATAAATATCAAAACACCTCGCAAGTCATAAAAATATCATTCTCATAAGCTTTTTCTGAAGTACTAGAAGGACACCCACATAAACAAAAGTAACAACAAAAAAAAAAAAAGCCATACATGAGAGAGTTGTTGATGAGTCCATCAACTCAATACTCGCTGTTTTAACATTCTGAAATAGCATAAAATAATAATAACTAATAACACCCGGTAACCAAAGTCATGGAGCAAGAGATCTATAAGGAGCACAAACTCTCCTGTTAGGCATCATAACTCTACCACATCTCCTCATCAAATCAATACTCGCTGTTTCTGCACTATAGGTCTTCCAGTTACAGTTTCACTATATAGGCCACATCATACAAACCATGGAACGTTATCCACTTCATCCTGTACCTGCAACAAGAAACCAATTTATGCCATAGCAATCTTGAGAATATTTTTGAATCAACCCCATCGCGTTGATTTTGATTGAAATTAATTCCATTGTCTTTCAGGAGGCGTGGGGATCGGTGGTTGGGTTGAATTATGCCTCTGCGTGGGGATCGGAGGTCGGGAGGTAGGGTAGCAGCAGAGGAGGGTGTCGAGAGGTAGAGGAGAGGAGGAAGAAGACGATGGAGAGAGCAGGGGGATTATAGGGTTTGGGTTTATTTGGAGATAATTTGGGGCATATGTACAGGAAACAAAACCATACTCACCAATGGCTTGAAAGTTTCTACGGAGAAGGTGAGAATTGCAAAGGCTTTTGGTATTTATACCTCGGACCCTAGATTCCATCTAAATCCTCCAAATTCTCAATTCTACCAAAATCATTAACTTTCTGAATACACCGAGAATTGAATGGGGTCATTTAAAATCTCAATTGAATACACCGAGAATTGAATAGAATCACTTAAAGTCTCAATTGAATACACTGTGACTTTTATGAACTCCTTTAAAATCCTAATAGAATACATTAGGATTTTCACATTCTTTTAAATTCTTTTCAAATTCCAATCCAATACACCCCTGTTAATAATGTCCAAACCTCTACTGCAGAAGGAGACACGTGTATTAAAATGTGGACACACAATACATTCAGAATGTTTTGAGGAAATGGTGAATCATGCACAGTGAGCCCCTTTCGATATTATATATTTTGTTATTACATTATTGTCTTCTAATTTGGCTAGAACTTTTTGGGATTTAAAAGAATAATTGTCTTTTAAACCTTTGGTTATTTTTCTTCTTTTAGTATATATGCATGCCCGATTTGCTCCAAGTCAGTCATCGATATGTCAACACACTGGAGGAAACTTGATGAGGAGGTAAGATCATTGCAGCCTTTTATTTCGGTATTACAGAGGATTATTCTTCAATCTTATTGACACAGCTGTAATACTGGACGCAGCTAGAAATTTGGTGGATGGTCACATAGTTTAAAAGTGTCTGTTGAGATTTAGTAGATGGGTTTAGTTTGATTGGATGGCTGATATAGTTTGGGACTTAAAATGTATGTATGGGTATAATTTTGAAATTGATGATTGTTAAGTTATATGTACAAACTGAACTATGATTACATAATATTCTTCAGTTTAAATATACAATACGTGTCGGTTATTCCTTGACATTCTCTATTAATATTTTGTTAAATTATATATATGAATGCCGTTTGCATCCAAGGTTTTAGGCGATCAAAGCTGGATTATTTTTTCTCTAATTAGAAAATTATAGTAACACTACTAATCGGAATGGATATAACGGCATATCTATCCCGGCGCCTACGCCTAATCGCCGCGATAGATCATCGTTATAATATTTTTTTAAATATCGGATGTCTATGACGGCGTTGTTATAACACGCCGTTATATATTATATGTATAACGGCGTTTATGAATTTAACCGCCGTTATATGTACCGCTATCCTCTAATTTTTCGCTCGGGATACATTCCACGGCGGTTTTAATTGAACCGCCGTTATATGTACGCTATTCTCTGTTTTTTCGCTCTGGGTACATTCCACTCCCGCTCCACTATTCGTTTCCCCCCAAAAAAAACCCTACCTGTTCATCTGTATGTGCAAAAAAAAAAAAGCTCCAGCGTAATTAACCCTAGAACCCATCGAAAATTTCTTTCGCTCTCTCTCTCTCTCTCTCTCTCTCTCTCTCTCTCTCTGACCGCTCGCCCCTCTCCTCCGTCAAACCGCTCGTCCCCTTTCCCCATTCGCCGCCATAGCAGTAGTCTTGCCAGTCGCCATTCTCCATTCGCCGCCGCCCTTCCCTTCCCGCCGCCACTTAGTCCGTCGTCGCCGCCGCCGCCCCTCCCTCCGTTGTCATGCATCCATTGCCGTCGCCTCCGTCATCGCCGCCGCCCCTCTCTCCGCTGGTATAGACTGGAAATTTTACATATTTTAGGGCTTTTGAAAATTTTAGGGCATTTGATTTGTTTCAAATTTTCCATGCTCCTCAGTCGATATGGTTTGGTGAATGATTTAGGGCATTTGGAAATTTTACAGATTTTGGTATAGACTTAAAAGAAGATCGTGGAATGGCAGCCCGGATTCGCCCACAATGTCATCGACAACCTCCAAAGGGAAGACCTTTAGGCTTAAAAATTAAGATTATCGTTTCATTTCAAAATTTGATTTTTTTTGTTGTTGAAATTTTGAATTAATTTGGTTGATTAATTAGTTGTGAATGGAGCGGTGGGGATCTTGTATGCGAAGAAGACTACATCTACAAGTATAATTTTAGAATAAAATTGTATTGAAAGATACTAAACGTATTTTGGACGCTTTAGTTTGGGATGCAAGGCTTTTATTGGCATTTGTTAGGTTTATCTAAAACTATACTCGGTTTAATTGTGAATTTGTAACTTGAGAAGAATTTGAAGTTCACTGGTTGTTCAAGTTTTGACAAATTTTTTTGGCTTCTAGGTTGTTTAATGGCAAAGCCTCTTTGTCTTGTCAACTTTTGCCACTGCCAAGCAATTCAAGAGGTTTTTTCCCCTTCTTATTATTGTTTCATGTTCCTATATTTTTCTTTAAGTTTCATGTTTTGCAAATTGCAATATTTTTTTTTCGCATTTCGATTGATTTGTCAAGGTAATTTAGTATAGACTAACATTTTTAAACACACTGGATAAGATATGTTTCTTAGGAAGGTGATATGTTTAGACAAATGTATTAATTGAGAATCTGCAAAAAACATACATCTGAATGCTTAGAACTATGGCAATTAGTATAGAAAAAAGAGAGGAGTTGTTAAGTGCATGCAGCATGACAACAACAGTTTTGCCTGTAATTTTATATAGTGATCACAAAACAATATGTATATTTTCTGTTGATGCCCTTTAATCTGATTATGTTTGCATTTATTTATGTACATAGCCACTTTTGCCAAGAGCATTTTTCACAATAATAATCCTGATAATATTCATCACCAAACTTTTACTCAATGTCTTACAATGATGGGTTTGGAGGAAATGGTATGAATGGAGGCGACGGTTAGAGGAGACAAGAGTAAGGATCTGGGGATTGAGGTTGTCGTAAGCCTAGGCTAGACATTTCTTTTCCTATAAATTATTTGTCATTAGAGATTATTTTATTCTTTGATTACTATAAGAAAATGAAGGAAAATCAAGACTGTAGTGATTCATGACCAACTATTTTCTACATGTTCAAAATTTAATATTTAATTTTAATTTGGTAAATAAACATATGAATAACAACAAAACATTTTAAATATATTTAATATCTATCTGCACCTTATAGAAAATGCATTTCAACTTAAGGTAACTAATTCTCCAGTTTTTGCAGCCCAAAAAATCAAAGTCAGGAAACCAGATGATGTACTTGAGTTTGTTGAGTCTTTTGTGATATATGTTTCTTGTATCTGTACATATACATACATTAATTAAGTAATCATAGCAATTTATTTATGAACACACTATTTATGCATCACTGATTCAAATCTTGAGGGTATCACTGATTGAATTTTGTGGGTTCACTGTATTACACGGCAAAATCTCTGTATCCATGCAATTCAGATGGAAAGTAGAATGGCAACCATCACAGCAGATCAAATCACTGCCATCTCCACAGATACCACAAGTGTCATCATACTTTTTACCATTTTTGCCACAAATAACTGTGGATGCTCTAAAGATACCAAATTTTTGCCACAGATACCAAATTTTTCGCTTTCCACATCTATCACATATTGCATTAATAGGCATGTTTTCGTAAGCATAAGAATGAGAATAACATAAGTTGTGGCTTCATGTGATGCAGAAAGAAATTAACAGGACTTTTCTCCTAAAGCTGAAGCAACTTTGGAAGCGCCTGTTAGTTGAGGAACTGCAAAGCTACTAGCCTGACCTACTTTCTTTGTGCCTTCACACCGAACAACATATCTGACATCAATGTAAGTGTGCAGATCCTACTGAGCTTTACTACTCTAAATAACATCGTCCAATTCCTTAGCTTATAATTGATTCACTGTTAATTCTAGCTCAAATTAGTAGGTATCATCTTGTTTTCTAAAACTTTCACTTGCATCTATGAATGATGAATCTGTACAAGACTTTTCTCTGGTTACAGCACATGTTAATGTTTAATAGTGTGATGGCAGTTAACGGAGAAGGGTAACCATAATTACCTCTGAGCAGTTGCTGTATTGCACTATACTTTGAAATGTGTGCGCTTTGCATGATCTCCTAAATCATGCTCGTGCGTGCTTCGATATTTACGACCCTCCAGATCAACAGGGTTACGACTTACTTACGACTCCCGCCTAAATGCATCCTGTACTGCATATGCACTATCGGATTTTTAGTCCATACTTTGTACATTGTCGTAGATTTGTTATTGGTTGTTCTTATATACAGTTGACCATTATATTTGCAAACCTTCACTATTAGGAGCTGGAAAGTGCCCAGCATAACCCAACTTATGTTATTCTCACCAACAAATAGCCTCCTTAATAGATCAATAAGTCAAGGAAAATATTCACTTAAATACAGGAGAATTAGTTTATATCAATAGATCTCCCATATTTAGAATTATGCTAAGCTTTTGATATAAAGTAAATAGTAAAGATAATCGTCACTAGGAGACAATGACATTTACTAGTATGTCAGGATGTGTTCAGTTGGTACCAATCCACAAATCCAGTTTTTTCTTCTTAATCGAGACATATGATGTCAGTAAATAACTATATCATTGCCAAATGTAACCGGACACTTGGACAATCTGAGCAGTATGTTTGGCCAATAACATGTTCATGCCTTCTTGCATCTTGCTGGTAGTCAGGTGTTTATCTAGTTCAACATGAAATTGCAGGAACTACTTGATTCCACCAAATAGATAGCCAGTCCTAAAATTAACCCCCAAAAATGTAGTATTGTTAAAGGCCTAAAAACAGTACAAAAGGTAAAGACTTACCTCATCCTGAAGAACATCAGGAAGTTTCTCAGTAGAAACCAAGGCCTGAATTTCAGCCAATAGCTTCTCATCCTTGATACCAAACCAGGTTTCAGCAGGTAAGGCCAGAAGCAGAACCGTCAAAACATCATTGCTTGCTGAGTGAACAGCAGAGTTACACGAACACGAACTACAACAAATTGATTTTGCTGGTGAAACTGGTACCAACATATCAACCCCTTGTTCGCTACCACCTGACACAACTGTTCCTGAAACAACAGTTACAGGTCCATCCTCATCGGCGCCAAGAGACTTCACACTAGTTATCAGTATACTAGTTTCTTATCATATAAAATTAGAAGATGTTTTATGACCTATATAGGTTAAATTTGCATATGCAACTACTGGGCTGAAGTAGGAAATTTGGAATACTTGACCTACTTTGTTATGACCTACTTTGTTTATATAAGGGTACATAGGAAATTTGGAATACTTGAGAAGCTTTTCTGTGTGCATTTGCCCATACATTAAAGAAATGTAACATACTAAACATTATAATAAACCAGTAATGAAGGTTCGAAGATCAAACTGGTTGTTGTTCACACTGTTTGTTTATGTTGATGAATTTTTTAATAATAATTCATAATTCCATTAAGCTATCCCATAGATGGTAGCTACATAAGCCCTGAATGTAACAGCATCTGCATCATTTGCAACCATTCACAAACGGTTGCATCTATGTTGTGAAATAAGAAAACATTTTCTATATTATGTTCTACATTTAAATGAATTTGATGTCAAGATAAATTATCTGACATGACTATTGCTTTTAATAGTCATGTAAAAAGCTACTGCTTCAACTATTTTAAAATGATCAACCATTGGTGTTTCGTGAGAGTCAACACAAAAATAAGACCAGAATGCTTTTATACATGAACTAAAATTCATGTAATTTTAACCTAGCAACTTGTAATCCAAACCAACTCCTTCCCAATCCAACACACTCACACAGATAGGTTTTCGTTTATTAGCTAATGGGCAATGCTTACTGTAATATTTTGTTAATAGTTGCTAATGCTCAGATACCGTAGAAGTTATTTGGTAGTAGTTACTAGTAACCACTTGTATAATATTGAACACATTCTTCTCTGTGGTATTGTGTATCATTTAGGTTTAATTCATTCATAACGAAAAAGTTGTATGTTTCTATCATATATTTACACCTTTGGAACGATAAAAATATATATATACACCTTGGGAAATCAGAAGTTAATTTCTTATTAGGTTCACACAAACTACTCTATAAAAAAAACTTGTATGGTATGTTGATGTAGGTTCTTCCTATTCAACATTATTCTATAGCCAGAGAGACGGAGTGTATTTTTTTGCTAATTGTTGCAACAGTTTTAGGCTCTTAGCTAATGAATAGTCATGGAATAAATGGGTCAATTTGTGGTTAACAGAATTAAAAAAGATGTACATTTCACATGCTAAAATATCAAGTATTTTGTTTTTCCTTTTGTAGCTACGTCCAAGAATAACAGCTAAACTCCAACTTGACATTAAGTAATCTGAACATGATGTTTTTAGTATTATTTTGTTGGTGTTGTTTTTTGCACACAAGTCACTAAAATTTGAACTTGATAGTGAGGTGCTCAGTTTAGGTATCTACTCACCAATATTCCTTTTGGCTGAATTCTATGTAATTGCTTGAAACTATTGTCATTATTTTTTAGCACACGAATATTTTCATCTATTAACTAAAGTCAGTTCAAAGCAGTTCACATTGTGAAAATTGGACTGACATGGTTTCAATCACAGGTATTTGGTTCTTGTGCATCTACCTCCAGTCGTACATCCTATCCGGATGTGTTCAAGATGCAAGCCAAGATGCAGGAAGAGATTGACGGCTTGAAAGATAGATTGCTTCTTTAATCTCCCAACAAAACCAGAACTCTAACAATCCAGTACATGGAACTGTAAGTATTCAGCAATATTTTATGATATTAGTATGAATTTTAACTATTGCATTTTACTTGTGGGGTGCCTAGTGTAGTGAATAATCTAATAAATGACACTATTGTGAATTATACAGAGCCAGCGAATTCCATCGACTTCTAGTCACGCACATACATCTGGGCAAAATATCAGTGGGAATCAAAGCAATGCCGAGCCGCTTTAGTAGACTTTGCCATTGTTGAGTTAAATTTGGACTTTAGTCTTTTTATGTTTTGTTGAAACTGAATTTATGCTTTGTTAAAGAAATTGATGTATAACAAGTATATTTCTAACTTTTCGTATGGCCATTTTTAGACAAATAATTATTGTTTATTGTGGTCCATGATTATATAGTTGTTTATTATGCTGCTATTAGTGTTTTTAAGATTTGAACGTTCAAATTTGATATGACTACAGATATTTTGAATTTGTGACATTTTTTAAATAGTGGGAAAAAACCCGAAACCCCCTATCAATCCGTTTTGAGATAAATATGCCGGGAGGATCCACCAATCGTGGTGAATTATAAAAAAAAAAAAAAGAACCAATCCCGACGTTTAGGAACACCGGTATAGCATATCGAAATGATTTAGAAAATATACGCGCATGTGTCTATCACGGCATTTATGAAGCGCCGTAATAGATCTACGAATTGTAACGACGTTTTTTAAAAACGCCACTATAGGGCTACGGGTTGTAACGGCGGTTTAAAAATGCGCCGTTACAAGCTGCACACATATAGCGGCGTTTTTAGAAGCGCCGGCATAGGCGTCCAACCTACAACGGCGCTTTTCTAGAGCGCCGTTACAGATCATAGGCCTATAGCGGCGCCTTTTAAGATGCGCCGTTGTAGACCTATGGTCTGTAACGGCGGTCTAGAAAAGCGCCGCGATAGGCCTATGATCTGTAACGACGGTCGATGCAACGGCGCTGCTCGCGGCAATAATTAAAACACCGCTACCATCTATGGCGGCGTTTATAAGCGCCGCCATAGACAGAAATAAACGCCGCTATAGACGTACTGTTTAGTAGTGATTATAGAAGGATGAAAAGAAGAGGATAAACTAATAAATTATACAATTGACATGGGTTTAGGTGTGAAACTGGCCAAAAAAAAATCAAAATCACTTACAAGATTTCAAGGGTGTTCATGTAAAGGGGTGTTTGGTACGTGGTAACATGCAAGGAAATCCCCGAGAATTTGAATTCCCGGGAATCTATCAATGTTGCTGCACGAAATATCAAATTTGCACCTCTAATTCGGTGTGTAGAAGCCGATTAAGGTACAAATGCCAACCATTGATTGGTGCTTTATTTGCTTAGAAGTTACAATATAACAAACCATATCTTTTGTGGGTTGAGGAAAAAAGTTAATCATTGTATCTACTTAAATTGATGTAATACAACTACTCAAACATATTTTTATGGTTATAACAGGAATAACAAATAACATTAGTACCACTGAGTTGTAGCTCAGCTGGTAAAGGGATGTAGCAGTAAATGCCTTCAATTTTTGTTATCAGTATACCGCTTTAAATTTGAGGTAGACCGTATTCTGATTGCTGCCAAATCTTTCCATTATTGGTTTTCAGGTAGACTCAAAAATCTGGACAGCACCACCAAAGAGCGACAATTATTATCAATGTATCAAACCCAGAAAAGAGAAAGAAAGTACATATTTCAAATTCTCTCCCCCTAATTTTTTTTTTCATGCTAAAAGCATGAAGTGTGTTCTGACATTTGTTAATTTTAATCAGGGAATCTTGGGAGGAAAACAAATGGGTATCTCGTTGTTCATGCCAATGGTGGTTTAAATCAGATGCGAATGGGGGTATGCATCACAGCCATAATTTAAGCTATGCACTGTTGTTTCCAAAGAGTAAACAATTCAAGCTAACTGAATTTAATCACTTGGATGCAGATATGTGATATGGTAGTTGCAGCAAAATTGATGAATGCGACACTAGTTTTTCCTTATTTAGATCATTCTTCATTTTGGAGTGATCCAAGGTACTGAGTTCTTACTGGTTCATTAACTCTATTTCTTTAAGAAATCTTTTGGATTTAAACGTGATTCAAATTATGTCTTTCACAGCGAATTTAAAGATATATTTAACTGTAAGCACTTCGTGAATATGTTGAAAGATGACATTCATATAGTAGAGCACCTACTAGCTAAATATGCAGAAATCGCTCCTACCATAATAAAACCGAGGTCTTGGGCTCAGGTATATACCTTATACACCTAGTTATATATCCTGTTAAATTACTATGGTGTCCATCAATTTCGATTTAATAGTCTATTGAAGGTTCTTTTTTCCCTCTGTACGCTTCTTATTACTCAACAGATTTGGCGGAAATTTTGAAGAAAAAGGTGGTGGCGTTCACTCATGCTGATGCTCGACTTGTCAATAACGGCCTTGATTCTCCCATTCAAAAACTTCGGTGCCGTGCATGCTACAAAGCACTTTCTTTCACTCCTGAAATTGAAGAACTTGCTTTCACCATAATTTCGAGGCTCCGAGTTAAAAATAATCACTATCTTGCACTTCATCTCAGGTTCTTTTATTAGTTGAGACCTTAATTGATTTTCTTAATTTTAAATTTTAACTTTTTGTGTTTATATATATCATCCTACATATAACCCTGCAAGGACTTGATATTTTGATATGAGTAGTGTTATGGTAACTACTTTGTGCATTGCTTTTATTCCATACCTAATGTGCCATGATCTCTATTCGATCATGCTGATCCCTAGAATCCAGGAGGAGAATGAGATTTTACGCAATTAAGAAGAGGAGTAAAATAAGCATACATCATTACCCTTTTAATATACCTTACATAAAATCTTAAAATTACACACCAAAATTGACCAAAACATTCTCATCTCCAGCCTATCCAATGGGGGCATTTTTTGTACTTTCAGGAGGGGTGTATCGATCATATAACTTAAAACTTTATAACGGTTAACTTATATCAATGTATCAAGATTTTTGGGCTCAAACACTAGAAGTATTTTGGGATTGAAATATCAAACACTCATTTACTTAATTGAGTGCAGTTGCTCTCTAATGGAAACATGTATAAATATTGTTTGTTGCTTTTTAGTGAAACCATATATAAACGTTGAGCCGTAAACGTTAACCCCTGAAAAATTTCTATTTGCTTGAAGCTGTAATACTGGACGCAGCTGCTTCTAATGCCCTTCGTACTACTGTATTTGGTTCAGCAAGCTCAGCAGGAGTCTGTTAAAGAATCAATTATAATAAGAACAGTGAAATTTAGCTCTTTACAAATGAATCTTAATAATCCATTCAACAGTATCAAAGATAAAAGCTCACTATGAACCTTTTCATAAATGTCTTGCGTTTGGTTTGTTGTTTTGAAAACAGTTTTCTGAAAACAGTTTTCTAAAAACACCCTAACAAAAACAAGTTGGAGTTTTCAAAAACAGTTTTCTAAAAATGTAAGGTTGCGCTCGTGTAGAGAGAGAATGACTGAAGTTGGAGTTTTGTGAAAACTCTTTTCACAAAACACCCTAACCCAACACGTTTTTAGGTTTTGGAAAAAGAAAAAAAAATTCAAACCAAACACACTTATATAAATATTTGTCTCAGGTGAGGCTCCAGCTGAAAGAAGCAGATTCACAACATCCAAATGTTCTCCTCTGGCTGCATGATGGAGAGGCTGGATGCAAATGAAGACAGAGAGTCATTGATCAACGATTAATCCCATAAAATAAAAATAAAAACTGTAGGGTATTTGAGGTTTCAGGCAGCCTTACTGGCTGCATGATGGAGAGGTGGTAGTTTGTCGGATTTGGACTTTTTTTAAAAATGTTTTGTAGGAATTATATCTATGTTTTGTAATAACTAAGTGTTGTACAACATATACATTTGATACTCGTTGTATGACAGTTTATATGTGTTACATATTTTGTTTTCTATTGAGTTGTTTTTTGTGATGTGTGACTTTTGGTTCTTAATTATGATGTTATTATTGATTTTAAGATTTAAGCATTTAGATTTAATATGATTACATGTATTTGTAATATGCGATTAGTTACTGGTTTTTTAAATTCAAAATTCTATAATAAAATGTCAAAAAAAAAAACCTACCTATCGCGGCGTTTACCAAGAAACGCCGCAATAGGTACGACAGCTTTTGAGCACCCTCTATCGCGGCGCTAGACAAGCGCCGCTGCAGGGTACCAATGCTAGCTATTACTCAGGGGAGCAATCTCGGCGCTTGGAAAAAGTGCCGCTATAGCTCTAATTTTTTCAAAACGGAACGTTCCTGTAACGGCGGTTTGGCAGCGCCGTTATAGGTGGACAACCTATAGCGGCGGCGTCCGTAAACGCCGTGATAGCCCATATAGCTATAACGACGCACGCTGTAACAATGTTTTCGGCGGCGATTTCAGAAGCGCCGTTATGAGCTATAACGGCGCCAAAAAATGCCGCTATAGCCTTGTAAAAGCACCGCTATAGCCTGTGCGTTTTGTTGTGCACTGATACACTTTGTGTTTTTCCAATTTTCACAAACTCGGGCTGTTGCAAAAAGGTAATGTCAGTTAGGCCGATTGATATTGTGTAGTCCAGATGCCAACTCAGTTCTTCATAAGGTAATATGTTTCTCACAACTCAGTTCTTCATAAGACTAATTGATACCATTTAGTCCAAATCACTACTAAAGATGGAAACTTTCTGGAAATTGACAAGCTTAGACTATATAAAACTCTTGACTGACAGTCATATGTCTAGAGATAGGTTACCCACCCAGAGTTGAAAAGAAAAGTTTAATCTACTTCAAGGATCCATTCATTGGTGTCACTGATAAGTTGTTGCCTTATATGTGGGAATCTCGTACATGCTTCTTATATTACTATTATGTTTTATAGCTCCACTCTTCCTTGTTTTGAATAAAATATTTGTTGATGATGAATTTTAATTAAAAAGGACTGCATCCATTTTTAATTAATTAGATAACAAACTAATTTAGAAAGTAAAATAACATACAGACACGAATCCACTGCAAACATAACTTAAAGACTTGTAGTCCTACCTTAACACAGTCCCCTGTACAGCTGATTGATGCAGCATTAGAGTCGCATCCTGAAGTGGAATGCTCCCACCATGAGGTGACCTGCATTAGGTTAGGGCAGGGTAGAGGTTTACTTGCATGAGTGTAATAGAGGGCATTTGAATGAGGATTTAACTATAATGTGTTTCGTGATGTTAGGGTGATTGACTCTTCTTGTTGGGCAAACAATATCAATTTATTTAGGTATCTTGTTTGAGCTACCACTTTTATTCATCTACATAGCATCTTCGTTCCAGGTTCATATTTATGTCATCTTAAGAAAATTCACCATTACAAAGAACTAATATTTTTTTTGATAAAAAGTGACCCTTGTCACCTGTTTCATTAATGAACCGTTAACGAAACAAAATACAAAATATTACAAACTCAAAAGACAGTAGTCCACATGTAACTGAAAATAAAACAGTACAATCTGCCTGCACCTGAATATTACAAACCCAGAACATAGAAGTCGCCATCTAGCTAAACATAAAACAGTACAATCTGTCAGCAACTACCACAAGTGTGGCTCACAAACTGTACGTATTCTGGGAGTAGTGTGCACGTATTGACTAATATTGACGTATTCTGGGAGTAGTGTGCACGTATTGCTCACAAACTAATATTGACTTCTATTTTTTATTATTTGTAAGAGTAGTGTGCACGTATTCTGGGAGTTAAAGATGGGGTTTGTATCTCTACTTCTTCAATAAATAACTGTTGGATGTTTCCTTCTTTTAGAGTTATTAACTGTCAAGTATAAGCTAACGAAATTAGAGATCTACTCATCATCAAATGGTTTAACTTTCAAGGCTAATTTAAGTAGAACTTTTCACTGTCTTTCCAATCACTGACCATCTTTAGTTTTGGTAATCATTGGATCTCTAATATCACTTTATTTATGGTAGTAATTTTACATTTATTTAGTCCATTCCAATATCAGATCTCTTGAACATTGTGGATGTGAAGTTCCACTTGGGGGGGGGGTGCAGGATGGAGAAGAAGGTGGAGTTCACTTATGTCTCGGTAAAGACATGATTTTTACTTTATTGTTATTTGGTTCAGACTATTTGTCGGTAGATTGTAACGGCGCAGGATGAGTGGCCATTTGTAGACATGCTGAAAGGAACGTGTGCATGTTCAGGTTCTACATTGAAAGGACTGATGTAAGTCTCTTGCTCATATTTTTTATTAGCATTCTTGCATCTATCTGATTATTTGACCTTTGTAATCATTGTCTATTATCATGACAACTCTATTTCCTCAATCTAGTCCCCAGATCCAAAAGGTTTGTAATTCAGAAGCCATGGTGGAAATTGGGATTTCGAAGGCAAAGAGATGAAGGAAAGAAGAAACCCTGGAAAAGTAAGAGGTATTATTGGTAACTTTGTTTGTTTTATTTTCTTCACACACTTACACTTTCTCTCTCTCCTATTTATACTCGGCAGATAATTACAGAGATGGCAGTTAGGCTGATAGTTTGAGAAGGCAGTGAGCTATTTATACTAGGCAGATAATTACAGAGATGGCAGTTAGGCTGATAGTTTGAGAAGGCAATCAGCTAGATGAAGGAAAGAAGAAGTGTGGCAAAGTTAAGAGGTAATGTGAGGATTTGTTAATTTTATTTGTAAGTTTGTTGTACTTTCTTCACACTTACACAGATTCTCTCCTATCTATACTCAGCAGATACTTTACAGAGGTTGCAGTTAAGTTGATCATGCCCTGCAACTGACCCAGATGTAAGTAACCGAAGGTATCAACTTAGTCCTTCAATGTGATGGTAATTCTGTTTCTTAACCTTGACTTTCTCATGTTTGTTGAGTTCTACCTGATCCAGAAAATTTGGGAAAATCAGGGAGCAAATAGATGAAGCAGTGAAGAGGAAGAGGTAAGCCGGAAATATAATTTTGTTGATAAGTTTGTTTCTTTGTTTTACTTTATTCACACAATTACAAGTAACTAACTGATCGTCGTTCTCTATTACAGTAAGTAAGCAATGCATGAAGATGAAGCAAAGATGAAGCAAAAGAGAAGAGCGTGAAAAGGGGTAACATGAGTGTTTATTAATTTTAATGATTAGTTTGTTCTACTTTGCTAACACACTTACAAACACCTTGTGTCTTATAATCGTTTTATCGCAAAAGTGGCAGTTAGTTAGGTTAGGTTGATTGATATCATGTGTGCATGCCTCTTACATCATCCATAGTTTTACAGTTTTGATAGAGTAAACTGCACACACACCTAGTATGCAAGTTAATTTTGCATTTCTAGAGGTTCACAACATGATCAGCACATGACCAAGTTAAACATCTGGCTATTGATGCAGCATCATACTCGCATTCTTAAGTAGAATGCACCCACCACCACTTTATAGGGATTCCATGAGGACTTATGATGAACCTGATGCATACTGCACCATGCCGCCCTTAACTCAGCATGATAAATAGAGCAACAGCTCTGCAAGAAGCTACCCCCGTCTACACATACTTGCACCAAAACAGCCATGAAAATTACATTTTGCCTTCCATTACATTTTCAGATCTCTTGAAATTTGTAGGTGAGGATTCCAACTTTGGGATTGAAGACCTAAAAGAAGAAGATGGAGTTCACTTGTTTCTCTGGGTGAAGACACGACTCTTACTTGTTTTTCCATATAACTTGCTGAATATATTAGGGTTGCTAACAATTTTTTTGTTGCTATTTGGTCCAGACTCTCCCTGGTTAGATTCCAATGGAAGAGGATCAGTTGCCATTTTGTTGGCATGCCGAAAGGAATGGGTTCAGGTTCTGCATCAAAAGTACTGGTGTAAGTCTCTTGTTCAAAATCTGCCATAGCTAAATATCTTTCTTACTAGCACTCATGCATATATCTATTGGTTCTTTTAAATTGTGGATTTTTTCTCTCAGATATTGTCTCGAACAGTTATGCCTTAGAAATTTACACTTTTAAGCATCTTTTTTTTGTAGGAAGAATGGAATTCCTTTTCATGAGGTTTTGAAGTTGAGTTTTATCGCTTACTAAATCTTATGATTAAGAATCAATTGAGTTTTATCCTCCAATATCATGTTATGTAGTCCCTCCAATTTGCCCAGATGTAAGTAACCTGCAGATCAACTTAGTCCTTTATTTTGGTAATTGTTTTGTCATTTTCTACTTGTAATTATATCTCATCAAAACTCTATTTCCTCTAAATCTAGTTACCTAGATGGTTCAACAAAATGGGGATTTGAGTGGGCATGGTGGAAACTGGGGGATTTCAGAGAGCAAGTAGATGATGAAGCAGAAAAAAGTGAGGTAATCTGATTGTTGATAAGTTTGTCTCTTACATGCTTCTTATATTACTATGATTTGGTACACTATATACAAGAGTTTGTTGACGATGGGTTTTGAGGGAAAAGACTGAAATCGCTGTGAACTAATGAAATCCGTGCAGGGTGAACTAGTTTGGGCAAGGATTGTATAATGTTAACTAATCAAATACATTGAGCATTTATATTTACTTACTATTCCACAACATCACTAAGGGAAACTCTAAATAATGTTTTCTGAAACACGTAACATGTAAGATAGCATTGATGCTGAAAATCTTGGAATTCGTTCTCCTTTGAGCATATTCTCATACACCTCATATGTAGAGTAGCTTGGCATTTATTCACTCAAAAGAGATGCTTATGTATTCTTGAATTTAGTCTTATGTATTCTTCTATTTAATTGCAAAATAAGCATATAAGCATATGTTTCTTCAGTCATTAATTTTTTGATATCCGAATGATCTGACCTAATTTTCTGACTGGAAGATGCGTTTCTGTGTACCCCAGCAGGTGTGATCCTCTATATGAGTATGAGGCCATGAGGTTATGTCGTTCATATTCCCTAGTATTAGAAGGCATCTGTACGAAGAGGTAAAAAATTATTTATTAGCTATTTACATTTTTCCCTTTTGGCTTAGGATTTACTAAATACTTAAATTGTTATGGGCATCTAAGTGAACCTGCGACCTGTCGGTTTATGTTTTGCCTTTTGGTGTGTATACTTAATTGTTGTTTACGTATGCATGAATATATGTGCTCCAGAATGCTCCTCAAGATTGATCTAGAACTGATCGTTTTCATTTAAGGAAGTTAAAAATCTGTTAACGTCAAGTGTATTTCTTCCTGTTGTGGTTTGAATCATGTGCTCACTGCTAGCATAACCATCCTTCTGAAACCACCCTTTTAAATGGTGTAATAGGAAGAGATAATATGGTTAGCAAATTGAAGCAAAACACATCATTGTTATGCTACTGTTTTGGTTTGCTATTTTGTTTGCATGTTATGATACACAGAGATCTGGATGCAGATAACTAGAGAGATGGCAGTTAGGCTGATACCATGTGGTCCTGCAATTGATCCATATATAGGTAACCTTATGATCAACTTAGTCCTTTGTTATGGTTATTGTGTTGTTGATTTCTCCTTGTTCATTATTTCTCTTCAATACTATTTCCTCATTTTCTACTCACCAGATCTGACAAACTGGGGGATTTTAGAGATCAATTGATGATGCGGCGAAGAAGATGGGCAAGAAGGAATGTGATTTCGTGTGTTGATAAGTAAGTTTGTTTGTTTGTCTATTTTTACTTTCTTGACACACTTGCTAACACCTGATTGTCTTGATCATACTTATACTCTGCAGTGAATCACAGCTGGGATTTCAGAAGACAGAGAGATGAAGCAAAGAAAACGTGGGGGAAAGACAGTGAAAAGTAATACGTAATGCGAAGTGAATCACAACTGGGATTTCACAAGGCAGAGAGATGAAGCAAAGAAAAGTGGGGGAATGACAGTGAAAAGTAATAGGTAATGCGAGAGTTTATTTTGTCGATAAGTTAGTTTGTTTTACTTTATCAATGAGTTAGTTTGTTTTACTTTATACTCAGTTCACTTTTGCAGTTAGTTAGGCTGATGAATATCATGTGTGTAGCGCCCCGAGTACCGTATACTGGTAACTCGTGACACCAACCAAAATCTTTTACTTCAACGAGTACACAACACAGAAAATTTTCAGGAAATTAAAAAAATTTCTTTTCTTACCTTAATGCCTCTCTTCTTGAGTATGAATGCCCAACACCGGTTAAGTCTAATATCGGGCGGTCCTGCAATCTAAAGATAAGTGGGTACGTCGGTTGAATGCAACTGACACAAACTGATAAAAACAATGAGCTTCACTCCTCAACACTCATCACAATCAACCAATATTAAAATTAATATATATGACAATATAAAATGTAAAAAAGCAGGCAATCAAAATGTCAGAGTGTGTCATGACCTAAATCTAATGCACAAATATAAATGCATACAATGCTCCTATTCTAATGCAAGCTTGATTTGGAAACATATGCATCCCATACTACATATTCCCCAAATCAAGTTCATATTCTCCAGATAATAGGGTTCAATCCCTCGTTATGCATCTACTCTTGTACTCTTTTCTGTTTCTGACATTTATCTAGTGACTGGTAAGGTTGCAGCCGCTCGGTCTAGTTCCGTCGCTGCAATCAGAATCATTGGTTATGCCATTATGTATGCCGAGACCCTGTGGTCCTATGCCACTCCCCGGTCATACTTCGTCCGGCCCCTGTGGTTCTACGCCACTCTCGGATCTTACCCAAAAGTTGTTACGAATACAAAGGTGACCCTGCAGGTCCTACCTGCTCCACCAAGAGTCCTAGAGTCCTGCTCTGCTCCCTGTTCGCATTAAACAATATAGAACCTTAGGTGAATCTTGGAGGTCCATCCCCTAACTTCCACCATACAGTCCTTATCACTAAATTCCAGAAATTAACAGACGAGACCACGCCGCACGTGTCCCAGACGAGACCACGCCGCACGTATCCTCTTGACAGGAGAGTACAATGCCCAACTAGTGCATGTCCTTACCAATTATCTCAAATCCACTAGGTTTAAAGACTCTTCGGAAAAGCAATAATCATAAGGCAACTTTCCAAAATGTTCCACCAATCGTTATTCTTGGACAGAATACTAACTTGCACATCTCACAATCACAACACTACCATTTGGGACAACATACCCATATGTATTACAAGGTCTTTCTTCATCGTATTCATCGTATAACACTCTTTTATGTATAACAAAGAACATCGTTTAATACATACTCCTTTCCTACATTATGTTGTTTGGACATGTATGTGTGAAATAACCAAATACTCACTTACAATTTCATTCACAAGGTTTGTTAGGCTTCTAAACTTTTCTAAAGCATGCATTTATTTTATTTGGTTATCTATGTTCACTTAAATAGAGATAATAAACTACCAAGTAATCAAACAACATATTACTAACAACATATTCACCTTTGCGCTCGGCGACGACCTGCAACTACGCCCATCACTGGCTTCTCTAAGGTATGGGGGCTCGGCATCGGCCTCGAGCATGGTTTGGGCTTGTTCAAGCCCATCAACCAATGCGCTCGGCGATGATCGCCAGCTACACCCGTGCTATCTTTCCGAGAACAGGTGTGGGGGCTCGGCGTCGACCTCGAGCAAGGTCTTGGCTTTTTTCAAAGCCATGCGAGCTTTACGCTCGGCGACGACCTGCAGCTACGCCCATTACTGGCTTCTCTAAGGTATGGGGGCTCGGCATCGGCCTTGAGTTTGATTTGGGCTTGTTCAAGCCCATCAACCTATGCGCTCGGCGATGACCGCCAGCTACACCTGTGCTATCTTTCCGAGAAAAGGTGTGGGAGCTCGGCGTCGACCTCGAGCAAGGCCTTGGCTTTTTTCAAAGCCACGCGACCTTTACGCTCGGCGACGACCTGCAGCTACGCCCATCACTGGCTTCTCTAAGGTATGGGGGCTCGGCATCGGCCTCGAGCATGGTCTGGGCTTGTTCAAGCCCATCAACCTATGCGCTCGGCGATGACCGCCAGCTACACCCGTGCTATCTTTCCGAGAACTGGTGTGAGGGATCGATGTCGATCTCGAGCAAGGCTTTGGCTTTTTCAAGCCATGCCCTTCTACGCTTGGCGACGCTGGTGCCAAAAATTTTCATTAAAGATTTTGGGCGCTCGCCTGACCCACCTCTCACCCGCGAACAACTCGGGGTTTGCGGCTTTCAGAGCCAAAACTCTGAATTGTTTGAGGGCGGCAGGAGAGCCACCGGCCCAGGACTCTCGCCGAGCCACCGGACCCTTGATTGACCCACCTCTCACCCGTGAACAACTCGGGGTTTGCAGCTATCAGAGCCAAAATCCGAATTGTTCGAGGGTGGCAGGGGAGCTACCAACCCAGAACTCTCAGCCAAAAATTCCACTTATGGGCGCCCGCCTTCGGTAGGCACATGAATCTCATCTCCGGGGTAGACCCGCCTCTCACCCGCTGACAGGTCGGGGTCAACGACCCTCGGAGCCGAAATTCCGAATTGTCAGAGGGTGGCAGGTGAGTCACCGCCAATTGCTGATGAAAAACAATGAGAAGGGGATTATATAGCCCCTTGAGCAGCGCATTTGTTACATCGGGAAGTCTAAACGGCGGAAGGCAAAATGTCGCCATTAATGTTTATCGGAAGGCGAAACGTCACTCATTGGGTGTTGCCTGCAAGAAACTACGATTCGGCTCCCAAGCAAGCCGCAGACTCACCACCACTTTTTGCCTCGGCGGCAACCTCGAGCTTACTCCTGCCCTCACTCAACAAAACGCCAAAAAAAAGAAGTCGAAGTTTTTATTACTCATAGAGCACCAGAAACGGCTGCCCAATACAATGAAAGGATTACAAATCACTCATCGCTCGGCTTAAAACTCAAACTCGGCTCTTCCCACGGGTTCCTTCGCGCGCTCGGCCGGTCTAGCCGGGGAAGGCACTCCGGCAACAGAGCTTTCCGCATCGGCAGGCTGGGCCACCTCGAAGCAAAAGGTCGGAGAAGGTCTTAGTACGGAATTGCTCGCCTCCTTGACCAGACCGGTGCCTAACATTAGCTTCAACCTACAGATCTCCAACTCTTTCTCTACAATAGCCTCACGAAGAAAAGACTCCGAAGCCGACCATCCACTCGAGGCATCCGAGATCGACCAGTTTGTCTCAACTGCCCACCAGTCCCGGTCGGCAATGACCTTCTTTAGACGAGCGACCTCTAAGCTAAGCTTTCTAAACTTATTCATGAAGTAATTCACTGGGCCTTTCGATCCCGAGCCTGCTTACGTTGGCGAGGCAGAACACTTTCCGTGGCCCCCTGCCCAGCTTGGACCCAGGAGACCTCGGCAGAAACAAGGTCGACGCCGAGGACGTCATGCGTCTACCAAAAAGACGGGAAAAACAACAGGTCACAAAAGAGACGAAAAAACACAAGTCATAGGGCATCGACCAAAAAATCATCTTTTATAAAGTCAAATTTTGGTATTACAAAATGCGGTGGCCAATCCGCGCGAGGCGTTTACAAAATCAAAAGGAAAAACCTAAACTATGCTTGCGGGGGGGAGGGCACCCCTTCGTCAGCAGGGTCACCTCCGACCCCCTCTTGGTGAGGGTCCCCCAGTTCCTCATCACCATCGGGCGTGGGCAGATGCTCTGGCTGCCAGTTGTAGTGCAGATGGTTGACCCGTTTGTCCGTGTAGATCATCGTGAAGTGCTCCTTTGCCTTGGCATAGGCCTTGTCCTGGGCCAGGATCAGAGTATCCGCCATGGAAATCTGCGCATCTTCCATGGCCTTCTTCGCTTTCTCGGCCTCCGCCTGGGCCTTCTCCTTGAAGTGGGCCAGCTCGGCCTTATGATGGCCAACGAGCGAGGCCATTTGAGCCTCATGGACCGCCTCATTTTCCCGGGCCTTCTTCAGCTCGGCCGTAAGCTTGGAGACCTCGCAGAAGTACTTCTCTGTGCTCTTCCTCTGGACGAGAACCACCTTCTCCATGCACCGGTGATAGTGTTGCCCGTGGCGTAACGCCTGGCCGTGGAAGAACAAGTTGGAAAAACCCGAAACTCTAAAAATTTTGTGCGCACGGAGAACACCAAACTTACCGAGAATTGCGCCTGAGCCCACCTCGTGTAGGCGGCCCCGGGCCTCTGCGTCGCCAGATTCATCCGATCCCGCTCCGTGACGATGTGCTCCGCCGCCTCCACAGCCACCGAGCCCTCGAGCAGGGTGTCTCCGACCTTGACCTCCCAGCCCGGGACGTGCGACTGCAAGGCCTGCTTACCCACCATCTCCGCGGCATCGGGGCGAGGGGGTCTCTGCTCTCGAACCTCAGCCAACTTCTTGCTTCCTGAACTCGCCCCCAGTTCCTTCTCCGACCTCGACGAGCGGTAAGGCCTCTTCGCTCTCTGCGAGGGCGGCTGCTCGGGAGCCGGCGTCGGTGCCTTGCTGGACCCCACAGCCGGTGTTCCACTCTTCTCCTGCGCGGCTTTCTTCGCCGCTTCGGCCCTTCTCTTGACCGCCAGTTCTATTATGGCGTTCTGGTTATTGAGCTCCTTGGCAGACATTTCTACAAAAGAGAAAGAAAACATGTTAACGCGAAGGCAGAAAGAAAGACAGAATAGAAACAAAAACCTACTAGGGTTGGTCGGGCTCAGTCCGGCTCGGACGAGGTGCAGCTCTGTGACGCGAGGCCACCCGATGCTGTGCCCCTCCACGATCTTATCGACCTTCACCCCCTCCTTCTCTGTCAAGTCCCATCGCTTCAACGGCTTATGGTTCGGTTTTCCAAAATTCCAAACGGTAGGGATGTCCCAAGGCTTCTTGCTCCGGACTACGATGTACTTCTCTTTCCACCCCTTGATGGAGTCCGGGTGCCTGTGCATCACCTTCTTGTGAGGGCGGGGCGAAAGATAGAAAATCCCCTCCTGATCCCCGAGCGAGCTCATCCCCACGATGGCTCGGAAGTAAGTCAGCCTCGGCTTAATCCCCTTCTCCTGACACTTCAAAATGAAACACACCAAGTATTTCCAAGAATTGGGACCATACTGCATCGGGCTCAGCTCCCCCAATTTTGCACCCTCATGATGAACGGATGCAGCGGGAATCTCAACCCCGAGACGAAAGCATCCTCAGGGAACATGCAGAAGCTCGACTTGTAGCGCCCCGAGTTTCGTATACTGGAAACTCGTGATACCAACCAGAATCTTTTACTTCAACGAGTACACAACACAGAAAAATCTCAGGAAATTAAAAAAAAATTCTTTTCTTACCTTAATGCCTTTCTTCTTGAATATGAATGCCCAACACTGCTTAAGTCCAATATCGGGTGCTCCTGCAATCTAAAGATAAGTGGGCACGTCAGTTGAATGCAACTGACGCAAACTGATAAAAACAGTGAGCTTCACTCCTCAACACTCAATCAAAAACAACCAATATTAAGATTAATGTAAATGACAACATGAAATGTGAAAAGCAGGCAATCAAAAGTGTCGGTGTGTGTCAGGACCTAAATCTAATGCACAAATATAAATGCACACGATGCTCCTATTCTATTGCAAACTTAATTTGGAAACACATGCATTCCATACTACATATTCTCCAAATCAAGTTCGTATTCTCCAGATAATAGGGTTCAATACCTCGCCATGCATCCTACTCTTGTACTATTTCTTGTTTCTGACATTCATCTAGTGACTGGTAAAGTTGCAGTTGCTCGGTCTAGTTCCGCCGCTACAGTCAGAAATTATTAGTTATGTCATTATGTATGCCGAGACCCTATGGTCCTACGTCACTCCCCGGTCATACTCTGCCCGGCCCCCTGTGGTCCCACGCCACTCCCGGACCTTACCCAAAAGTTGTTACGAACATAAAGGTGACCCTGCAGGTCCTACCTGCTCCACCGAGAGTCCTAGAGCCCTGTTTTTGCTCCCTGTTCGCATTAAACAACATAGAACCTTAGGTGGCTTTGGAGGGTCCATTCCCTAACTTCCACCATACAGTCCTTATCACTAAATCCCAGAAATTAACAGACGAGACCACGCCGCATGTGTCCCAGACGAGACCACGCTGCACGTGTCCCTTTGACAGGAGAGTACAACGCCCAACTAGTGCCTGTCCTTACCAATTATCTCAAATCTTCTAGGAAGTTCTAGTACTAGTGGTTGAGTTATGCTAAAAGGATTTCTTAATTCACTATCTATCTAAATTGCTTTACTTAGAGCATCCACAGTCGTGTTTCTCATTTGTTAAAAAATGGCAGCTACAGTAATAGCAAATGGCGATGTTTGCTGCAGTGGTCGTTTGCTATATCTTTCTCATTTTTTTAGAAATAAGCGAGGGACGGTATATGATATACCGTCTCATCGTTTAAAATAAATTAAAAAAAGTTAATTACTTATTAAATATTAAACTATATTAATTAACTAAATTAAATAATATAATAATAATTAAACCTACCTAATACAGTACCTAAACCTAATTACTATAACTAAACCTACCTAATACACCACTGTCCTACCTAATACACCACTGTGCCCATTTTGCTTGGACGGGGTATGATACCCCGGCCGGGGTATCATTCCCCGTCTGAGGATTATTAAAAAAAAAACTTTTTAATTGGGAGAGACGGGGTATCATACCCTGTCCGACCATTTTTTTTTAAAAAAAAAAATAATTAAAATTATTAAGACGGTGTATGTTGTTCCGTCTGAATGGATTAAAAAATCATTAAATCGAAGGGACGGGATATGATATCCCGTCCTTTATAATTTGAGAAACTGCATTTCGTTTCTCATATTTGAGAAATGAGAATAGAACGTTTGCTAAAAAATGGCAAAATGAGAAACGATTGCAGACGTTCGTTTGCTATAATATGGCAAAATGGCATATATAGCAAACGACTGTGGATGCTCTTAGAAATCTTCTAGTTTCCTTTAAAACAAGTGGCAAGTTAATGGGTAACGACGGACAATCTAGGTTCTCAAGGAATACCAGAAACTTGATTAATTAAGTGGTTTATTACTTATTATAACAATTTATCGTCACTTCTAATTTCCTTAATTGCCTAGATTACTTGTTATATTGTCTAGTACAAGTTCTAGGTTTAAAGACTCTTCGGAAAAGCAATAATCATATGGCAACTTTCCGAAATGTTCCACCAATCATTATTCTTGGACAAAATACTAACTTGCACATCTCACAAGCACAACACTACCATTTGTGACAACATACCCATATGTATTACAAAGTCTTTCTTCATCGTATTCATCGTATAACACTCTTTTATGTATAACAATGAACATCGTTTAATACATACTGCTTTTCTACATTATGTTGTTTAGACATGTATATGTGAAATAACCAAATACTCATTTACAATTTCATTCACAAGGTTTGATAAGCTACTAAACTTTTCTTGTTAAGCTACTAACCTTTTCTAATGCATGCATTTATTTTATTTTGGTTATCTATGTTCACTTAGATATAGATAATAAACTACCAAGTAATCAAACAACATATTACTAATAATCTAACATCTTACTAACAATTTCAAAATTGTGTAATTATCTAAATAAACATACCTTTTCTTTCTTTTCTACTTAGTTTCTTTTTCGTTTCCTTTTGTTTCCTAATCTAGCAATGTCAAACATACACAAAAGCATGCATTCATAACCATTTGTATTTTATTAACACTTTAATCTACAATAATTTTTAATCTATTACGACAACAAACCATTAACAATTACTACAACCATCAACAATTCAAACTTTCAATTTTAATTCATCAAGCAATCTATACCTTCTACCAAAATAATCCGTTATCAACAATTTTTCCTTCGCTACAAATAAACTACTATACAATCATGCTAACAAACTACTACTCAATTATTTAAATATAAATAACAAACCATTAATAATCAAATAATCAAACAATCAAATACTAAAAATTAAAGAAACATACAAGGAGGAAGAACACCCACCTTAAACCCTAGCTTTATCCTTTTTTGAAAATCTCCTTTTGATATCAAACTCCAATAATTCTAGGAAATTGGTAGTAAATTAATTAGAATTGGAATATAGAATGAAAAAGTGGAGCCAAGTGTGAACTAATTCTCACCTTTTAGCTTACTTGACTTCTACTACTAGTAGTAGTATAATAGTAGTAGTAGAAAGAAGGTATAATAGTAGTAGGAGTAAGTTAATAGGCAGCAGTAATAGTGGCAATAAACAGCAGCAGTAAGAGTAGTATAGCAGTAAGAATAGTAGTGGAAAGTAATGGTAGTAGTTGTAGTAGTATGAGTAGTAGTAGGAAGATAGAAAACACACATATGTAGAGAAAAGGGAGAGAAATGAGCTGCTATTTGCTGTTGTTTGCTGCCGTCGGCTGCAAAGGGAGAAGGAGAAAGAGATAGTGGAGGGGTGTGGATCTTCCTAGAGGGCTTAGTCACCACTCTAGGACTAGACCCTAAGGCTTATAGTGTACACCTAAGCCTTCTTTGGTCAAAATTGTAGGCTAGTAATCAATTTTTTTTTTGTCAAAAGTTGTCATATAGTCAAAATTTGTAGGCTATAAGTAGTAATAGTGTATGTATACTTATATATATACATAGCAGCTTAGTGTATAAAATATATTTTATATATATCCATACATATAGAGATATATATATACACACATATACATATACCCATATGTGCATGTGCATGGATTCATTGGGCCAATAAAACATGCACATTGGGTTGAGCTTGAGATATGCACATTCAAAAAAATAAAATAAAATAAAACATAATTATATAAACCTTTAAATTTTGGGGATATTACACGACTCGAGCGCGGTGGTCGGGCGGATTACTGGGTTCGACACCAGCAGCTTGAACTCCCGAGGAATAAAATAAGCCGCCCTCAAGATGGGCAAGTAGTCCCTAGGCAGGGCACACTTCACACTGCCCATCTTGATCATGGACCGGCCCTCGTCCCTCAACAGCGAGGTATACGCCAGAAGATCCTCCATGTCGTCAGGGTACATCCTGATCGACCCTGGATTTTTGCTGGAGAGAGGGGGTACGTAAACCTGGAGCCATACTCATACTTGTCCTTCTCGGCCAGACTGTCGGGCCGTATCCACTTCCTCTTCCTCCTTCGGGGGCGATCCTTCCTATCAGGGGAAGGGGTCGCTGGGGGAAGCAATGGTGGGAGATCTGTCTCTTCTTCCTCTACCTCTTCCGCGGTCCCTTCGACCTCGCCATGGTCACTACCACTTTCAATCCCTTGCTCGGACCCCTCCTGATCATCGCCCTCCTCGACCTTATCCTCTTCTTCTGGACCTCCTTTTCCGGACTCATTCTCCTCCACAAGCCCCTCTCCCTCGGATGTCACTGTGTGCCCTAAAAAGTTTCTCTCAACGGCTTCAGGGTCGACGTTCGGATGTCACCGCGAGCCCCAAAAAGTTTCTCCTAAACTGCTTGGGCCTCGACGCTCGGATGACACCGCGAACCCCAAAAAGTTTCTCTCAACGGCTTCAGGGTCGATGCTCGGATGTCACCGCGAGCCCCGAAAAGTTTCTCCTAAACTTCTTGGCCTCGACGCTCGGATGACACCGCGAGCCCCAAAAGGTTTCTCTTAACTGCTTGGGCCTCGACGCTCGAATGACATTGCGAGCCCCAAAAAGTTTTTGTAATACCCCTAAATTTCTTACAATAAATATACATACACATTGTTATTTTTTTCATACACTACACTATTATTTTTGTATGGTTATTTTTAAAAGCCTAGTATGTTTTCCTTTTAAAAAAAAAGGGCCCAACAATTCTTTCTTAAAGCCCAACTTGTTTTCTTTTAAAAGCCCAACACTTCCTTTCTTAAGGCCTAATATAGTTAAAGTGTAAATTAAATGAAGTTTGAGGGGTTAAGAGTAAAAGGTGAGGACACCTAAGCATTCTATACCTTTCCACACCCTACTACCTCTCTCTCTGTCCTTCTCTTTTTGCAGCCGGCAGCAACAGCAGCAGCAGCTTTCTTTCCATCTCTTTTTCTATATCTTTACCACTACTTCTATTTCTACTACTACTTACTACCACTTCTACCACTACCTGCTATTACTACTACTACCCCTACTGTTTAATACTATTTTTACTAGTGCTACTGCTGTCTATTACTTCTTCTACTGCAGACTTCAACTACTACTACTACTTACTGCTTTACTACTACTAATATACTACTTCAACTATTACTACTTACTGCTATTGCTAATACTACAACTACTACTCCTCCTATTACTATACTACTACTGCAGCAACTATTAATACTACTACTACTGCTACTGTGAATACTACTCCTAATTACTACTACTTCAACTACTACTACTACTATTGTTACTACTACCACTTCTACTGCTATCACCTCTACTACTTTACTGCTACTATTTCACTACTACCTACTACTACTACTACTACTATACTACTTTACTACTACTACTTTTGGATTGGAGCAAGGAGTCAAGAAGACTAAAGGTGCAAGGAGGAGAAGAAAGCAATTTGAAGCTTGCAAACAAATCAAAGTGGGTATTCTTCATACCTCATGCATTATTTTATTTTTTTTGTTTGTTATTTATATTTAAATAATTGTGTAGTAGTTTATTGACATGATTGTGTAGTAATTTATTTGTAGCAAAAAGAAAATTGTTGATAATAGATTGTTTTGGTAGATGGTATAGATTGCTTGATGAATTAAAATTGATAGCTTGAATTGTTATCGGTTGTAATCATTACTAGTAGTGATTGAAAAGTATTAAAGTGCTAATGGTTATTGTGGTAATTGTTAATAGAGTAAATAATGGTTATGTATGCATGCTTGTGTGAATGGTTGAAATAGCCGGATTAAGGAAACAAACGAAAAAGGAACAAAGTAGAGAAGATAGAAAAGGTATGTTTGTATAGATAATGACACAATTTTGAAATTGAGTAAATGAGTATTAGGTTGTTTCATGAATACAAGTTCACACTTGTGCTTGCCTAAACATAATATGGAAAAGTAGTTGAGAAATATGTTTGAAAGATGTTCATGCAATGAAGAAAGACTTTGTAGTACATGTAGGTTTGTTGTCATAAACAGTAGTGTTGTACTTGTGGGTTGTGCAAGTTAGTTTTGTCCAAAAGAAATGATTGGTAAAGACAGACACTAGTTGGGCGTGTACTACTCACCTGTCAAGGGGACACATGCGGCGTCGTCTCGTCTGGGACACGTGCGACGTGGTCTCGACTGTTAATTTCTAGGATTTAGTGATAAGAACGGGATGCAGACGTAAGTCACAAGTCCTGTTGGAACTTAGGAGATGGACTCTTAAATTTTCGTCTATGTTCTGGGTTATCAATACGAACAAAGAGCATGAGCGTAACTCAAGTCTGTAGGTGGAGTAGGGGTGGCCCTATCAATTCGCCCTATGTTCATGATAACTTTGGTAGGGGCAGGAGTGGAGAAGGACCATGATTCCGGTAGAGCTGATGATCACCGGCCAGACTGGGAGTGGAGAGGGACCACGTTCCTGTCGGAGTGGAAAAGAACCATGATCTAAACGAACAGGGTGATCACTGCCGTTCAGAGTGGAGAAGGACCATGATCCGACTGCAGGAGCGAAAATGGACCGCATGTGCTACAGACTCTACCGGTCACTAGATGAATGTCAGAAACAGGAAGAAGTACAAGAGTAGGATGCATGGCGAGGGATTGAACCCTATCATCTGGAGAATACGAACTCGATTTGGGAAGTATGTAGTATGAGATGCATACGTTTCCAAATCAAGTTTGCATTAGATTAAGAGCATGATGTGCATAAAAGTTGTGCATTAGAATCTAGATCATGACATACACCAACATTTATGTTTGTATGACTGTCACGTTTTTTTCTTCTGCATCAAATATTGATTATTGAGGATTTTGGAGATTGTGGTTTTTCATCCGTATTGCGTCAGTTGTATTCAACTGACGTGCCCACAGTTTGCTAATGCAAGATCGCTGATCATGGAGCAGGGGACTCGAGCTGCGGAAAGTATCCACGTGTAGGATAAAGTTTTCATGTGCAATGTAAGGTTTTAATTTCCTGTGATTTCTGTGTTGCGTACTCATTGAAGTAAAGATTCCAAGTAAGTGTCACGAGCTCCCAGTGTGTGGAACTCGGGGCGCTACAGTTTCTTTCAGTGGCTTCAGGGTCGACGCTCGGATGCCCCCGCGAGCCCCAAAAGTTTCTCCTAAACTGCTTAGGCCTCGACGCTCGGATGTCACCGCGAGCCCCAAAAAGTTTCTCCTAAACTGCTTGGGCCTCGATGCTCGGATGACACCGCGAGCCCCAAAAAGTTTCTTTCAACGGCTTCACGGTCGATGCTCGGATGTCACTGCGAGCCCCGAAAAGTTTCTCCTAAACTGCTTGGCCTCGACGCTCGGATGACACCGCGAGCCCCAAAAGGTTTCTCTCAACTGTTTGGACCTCGACGCTCGGATGACACCGCGAGCCCCAAAAAGTTTTTCTCAACAACTTGGGGCTCGACGCTCGGATGACACCGCGAGCCCAAAAAGTTTCTCTCAACAACTTGGGGCTCGACGCTCGGATGCCACCATGAGCCCCAAATTACCCCCAATTAGGGAGGGGCTCGTCTCCAGACCCTCGACGCTCGGTAAGGACCCCTCCTCCACACTCCTACGTCCCCTTGCTTTTCCAACAAGTGAGGGGGCTCGCCTACTGACCCCCCACGATCGGCCAAGCGACCTCAGGGTTGATGCTCGGATGACACCGCGAGCCCCAAATTATCCCCCTAATCAGTGAGGGCTCATCTCCCGACCCTCGACGCTCGACAAGAAGGACCCCTCCTCCACAGACTCCTACGTCCCCTTGCTTTTCCAACAAGTGAGGGGGCTCGCCTACCGACCCCCCACGATCGGCCAAGCGACCTCGGGGTCGGCGCTCGGATGTCACCGTAAGCCCCAAACTATCCCCAACAAGTGAGGAGCTCACCGGCCGACCCTCGACGCTCGGCAAGAAGACCTACTCCACGGATCTCGATGCTCCCTTGCTTTTCCAACCAGTGAGGGGGGCTCGTCTGCCGAACCTAGACGCTCGGCTCACTGAGCTCTGACGCTTCTGCACCCGACACCCCTCGTGACCCCAAGAGGGGGTTCCCTTCATCCTATCCTGCTGACCTCTTTTGGAAGGTACGGATCCCGTTCGCCGCACACACCACCCCGCTCTTCCTACAGAGGCAAAAAACCACTCCTACACCGCTAGATTACCCGGCCCTCCAGGAGTGGGGGGCTCCTGGTATGGGTCAAATGACGTGGCCCCTCCTGGGCCACAGGATCCCCTCAAAAGCCGTTCATCCCCATCATCAGATCTGCCACGTCAGCCCTATGCCTCCTGGGCTTCAACCACGTCAAGCCCACGGGCGACGGGGTCCAGACCCGGCCCCAAACGGATCCAGACCCGGTTAGCACTACCTATAAATACCAGGCTCTTTACCCCTTTAACAGGTAATCAATCTTTCCCCTCTCAAAACCCTAGTTACTATTACTCTTCAGTGACTGACTAGACCGTCGGAGGGCCTGCCACTAGGGTCAACCTCGGTGTTCCTAGGCCGAGTGCAGGTACACGAGACTTCCGGATCCGAGCTTCCAGATCCGAGCCGAGCCTCCGACCTCCACCTCACTCCCGCCTACTTTCGAGTCGTTTCCTCTGCTGAGGGTCGGGCGTACCGTCAGTACTGAAGCTTCTGCAAAAATACAAATTGAGAACTCACACCTGGTGCAGCCACCCCTCGAAAACAAATCGCATCAATTATGTATCTATTTCTTGTATCCTGATCACAACACTACAAAACGTAGGGTCTTTTTCGATGCTTTTGCGCCAGCGTTTTGGTCAAACACCGGGATAGACCCCGGCGCCTTTATACAATGCCGGGTTAGCTAATATCCCCGCATTTTATAGCACACTGCCAGGATAGAACCCCTGCTGCCCCTTAAATCCCCAAGCCCCACCAGTTTCCTTTACTTTCCCTTCTCTCTCAAAACCCCAAATTTCTCAAACCCCGACTATACCAGGTGCCCGACCTCCATCTCTCAAACCCTAGCTCCGATCCCCATCGTCTTCCTCCCTCTCGCAAACCCTATCTCTGATCGCATCGCCATCGCCTCCCACTCGCCTGTTCTTCACGGATCGACCGACATCTCAAAGCCCTCACTCGTCACTGTCGTCGCCGTCGTCATCTTCTAAGGCATCGAAGTTGTTGTCCCTCTCCTCACCTTGCCGTCGCCGTCCCTTCCTCGAATCCCGAGCCCGACGATAGCCTCTCCTCGCCACGAGTTCTGCAGGACTTTGACTGCTGTATCTCCTGGTAAAGTTCTCATCTTTGGTGATTTGGTTGGTAAAGTTTGAATTTTTATTCATTTTGTATAGGTTGAGATAGATTAGATGTGATTTGGTGGAATTGGACAACTAAAGTTGAGAGATATTGCTTCGTATAACTTTAGTTACCATAACTTAATTCCGTTGTTACTTTACTTAAGCAGTTTGCCTGTCTTGATTCTCTAATTAGGACAACTTGCAATGTTTCTGCATGGCCAAAGATACCGTGCCTATAGTCATCTTTCATCTTCTTTACTGGCTTTGTTGTTTCTATTCTGCAATTTCTTTTTGCATTAATTAGCATATGTTTTGGCCTTGACACTAAAGAAGGTCATTGTGGTTGACTAAAAACAAAGCATAGTTGTTCGGGTTATTCTGGAGAGCCCATGATGTTGTTAAAGAACAAATACAATTAATTGCTATGTGATCTCCGCATACACTACAACATAAATGCACTACCCCGGCGTCTATACCCCGGCGTTTGGGTTGTCGTCTCCCTTCCCCGCCATCCTCCATCGTCTCCCTCCCCCGCCGTCCTCCATCGTCTCCCTCCCCCGCCGTCCTCCCCCGACGCCCCCCTCCATCTCCCCCCGTCAACGACATCCGATTCTTGAGGTAAGAATTAATTTAATGTTAATTTTAGGGGTTTTAGGGTTGTTTTAGGGTTAATTTTGTTTTGAATTTGTTTGTTTGATTATTAGAGATGTCGAGTTTGATTGTTGATTTGTTAGTTGAATTAGAGATGTCAGAGTTTGATTATTAAGCTAAATCTTGAATTTGATAAAGGGACCGAGTCTTAATTAGCCCCCATAATGTTTTGGTTTCCTGTTTGAGAATCGTGAATTTGATAAAGGGATGCCACAATCATACATACTTCCACTCCACATCAATTAATGCATGAAGACATCGATTGTGAGAGAGAAATTTTGAGATTTCTGAGTGTTTTTTGTTGTTGTTGTTGTAGTATTCCCTGAGTGGCTAAGTGGCTAAGAACATCTTCGCTTCTACTGGCAAAATGAACTTGATATTTGTGGTGGTCAGTCAGTCAGTGAAAGTCTGATGTGATACCTAACTAGTGGTCCTTCTGGATTACTCAGAAAATCATTGATCACTTTCGACAATAGTGCTGGGATGATTTCTGTATAACAAATACAGAAAACGGAAAGGATGAGTTCACAAGCAACTAATGAAAAATAAAACTCTAATAATCCGAGAATGTTTGCATTTATTATACATGAATTGTGAAAACTGACAATTTTGGTTTATTCTATATTTCAGCTGTCACCGGATTAACTCTCCTGGAGCTCACATCACAGATGCTGGAACCAACTGCTTCCGATGTACATGGACTGATTTATTTATATTATCTTATACATTTACTTATGCATTTAAATTTTGTCATTTTTTTAGTTTAACAGCCTTAACGATTACCAGTTTCACTAATTTTATCCGTTGAGTTTCTTCATTGAGTGTGTTTAGTTTAACAGCCTTTATGATTACCAGTATCGCTAACTTTATCAGTTTGAGTTTCTTCATTGAGTGTGTCAGTAAGACAAATTTCGTAGAAGCTGTAGTGAAATTGTTAGATGTTGATGATGAATGGATGTGCAGAAATATAGTCAGAGACATGAACTCACAATTAGATATATAATTTTCAACATTAGTTACTTTATCAAGTGCAGTCTTAGTTATGTACAGGTGAAGTATATAATCTGTAACAATAAAATTGAGTCTTTTTCTAACCTTTATTACTTACTCCATTCGAACTAGTATAAGAAATTTAATTTATTGTCATGCTGCCTTGCTGGAGGTTTCTTTGGCTTCCTTTTTTGTGTGTTTCATCCAACTTATATTGGAGAGTATTCTAATTAACTAGGAAAATGTATTTATACAGTTTCTAATGCAATTTCAAGTTGATAGGGGTATACAAATTTATGAGGTTGATATTTTATTTTAACATAGATTCTAATTTTTCCTTGTTTCTACTTTGATGGTTTTGTGTAACTTCTTACATGAAGTTGCCCAAATCGTATAGTTCAAATTTTTAAAATAATAAAAAAGTGTTGCAACATATGTATCCATGCATGTGCATGTATGTGTGTGTGTTTTATATGCTACCATTAGAATAGTATTGGAGCATCACCAGCTTAGTTATACCCATCCATACAAGTGATAATGTCATCTAGGTAGACAATGCTATCTGTTCTTAGTCCTTCGTTTCGGCAAGTAGCTTGACCAACAGCTGCTATCCTAATTATTGTAAATTCTCCGTGTCCATAGTTTATATATTTTGTTCCTCAAGATGCTAATGCGGGAAATTCCATGTAGTGGTACATCTTATCCACTGTGTGGTAAAAAAAAACAGGTAGCGTGCTCAATGTTTATGAGCTAATCAAGCACTGTCTTGTCCAGTGTGTGTTTACATAGTTGTTATAGGTTTGATCATGCTTTGAACTATGGAATTGTATCTATGTCGGTATTATCCATTTCAAGTCTTTTGATGTGAATTATAGAGCGCACCATATATAAGATTTTGAAGATTTCATTACTCAATGATGCAATGTGACTGAATGTTATCATTGTTAGGACATTAGTTCAGAAATTGCTAAATACTATATGCTCCATGTTATTTGTCAATAATATCTTATACTAATATATGAAATGCATTGCTAGAAGACTTTCTGATTTCATTGTTACTTACAGCTTCATACCAGCTTCATACCAGAATACTCAAGGAGGAACTCAGTCTGAGAGTGACCCAAATAATACTACTGTGGGTATTATGTTTAATTTATGTTCATGCTTATTGGGTTTTAGCTTAATTTTATGCTCACGTGTAGAAATTTTTGGGTGTAGATATTTGTTGGTGGGTTGGACGCAAGTTTTTTTGAAGATGAACTGTGCCGGGTTTTTAGCACTTATGGGGAATTTGTCAATGTTAGATACCGGTTGGAAAACGATGTGGATTTGTTCAATTTGTTAACAGGTTCGTAATTTACATACATGAAATTTGCCTTTATTGTGGATTTCATGATGCATGTGCACTGGCACATGATTGTTAACCACATTCACTAATTTTCTCTCCTGTGCATGAGTACCGCAGAGGAGGCTTTACTCATGCTGAATGGAACACAGCTTGGTGGTCAAAGCATTCGGCTTTCATGGGGACGTAGTCCTTCGAACAAGGCGGTAAGATTCTCCGTAAGATTTTGTTTTGATTCCATTAGGTATCGTCACGAACAAAAAGTTCTGTTAAGAAACAATGCTTTTAACTTCGTATTTCTTGAGAGGTTTTACTTCCCAGAGGCTTATACCACCTCCTGCAGGGGAGGGGGCAGTTATAGCCCAACAAATTTCTATTTACAGTGTTACGAAGCACCGATTTGGAAATGTGCTTGTAGAGTTCAAAATTTGTTCCTTGCCTCTATCAAAATAGTAAGTGGATTTTGACACTATAATTTCAGTTGTGACTGAAATATTGCAAAAAATGTATGATTTCAGCCACAACAGCAGGATGCAAACCAATGGAACGTTAGCAACCACTATGGCTATGGGCAGGGGTTATGATGCATACGAGTATAGGCAAGCTGCACCTCAAGACCCCAACATGTACTCTTATGGAGGCTATCCTGCTTATGGTAACTACCAGCAACAACCCGTGAACTACCAGCAATTGTCTTTTAATATATGATTTTGTTTTGAAGTTGTTTCTAGAGCATAGAATATTGCAGAGTTCTCGTGTCATGTTCAATATAATGACTGATTCTATACCCCCTGACATGTCACTTTTATCTGATCATATTGGTGATATCTCATTTATTTGCAGATTATATTTATATAATTTGCAAGCTAGCATTGAAATTAGTCAACCTTATTAAGTGTATGTAGTTAATCTAGTGTCCAGTCGACATGTCCAAGACAAGTGTACTGGTGATTGAACTAAAACCCCAATATTTCCTTGTATTTTAGTTTTACTTTCTGGAGATTTAACAATTGTTCTAAAGTAATAAAAGAATAATCTGTCAGGAACAGATGTCACGGTGGATTGCTCAAAAATATTCTGAAAGTTTTACTTCTGAAAGTTTTTTATTTGGAGTATCTTAAGAGATCTCATATGTCACCTTCCATCATTCATATCCTAATCTTGATTTTATTAGGTATATAGTTTTGTTTAGCATCGGTAATTGAGTTTGATTCTTCAGTACTTAGAATCTATTCATGTTGCTCTATTTGCACCATGCAGGGTTCAACTGAGACTAGGAAATACACTTCAACTGGAGAATGAAGATAGAGTGCTAATTAGTATGCTCAAGATAGCTTGTAATAGGGTGAATTAGGTGCTTAGACTATGTATTTTATGATTAGCAATGTAATAGACTGTATTTTATGATTAGCAATGTAATCTTGAACTAGCAGAAATAATGTATGTGAAAATAAATTTTTTTATATTTTCATTCATTAAAAAAAATTTAATTTTTTTAAAAAAAAATTAATTTTTTTTAAAAAAATGTTTACCTACCCCGGCGTTTTTCAAAACACCGGGGTAGATTCCCCCCCCCCCAAAAAAAAAAATAATAATAAGTTTAAAAAATAAAAAAGTATATATCGGCGTTTTTCAAACGCCGGGGTATATTACACCCAACACCGGCGTTTTCAAAAGCGCCGGTGTAGGCTGTCAAACAATTTCCGGCATGCGTTACACCGGCACTTGTTGTGGCACTTTTCCAAACGCCGGTAGGTTATTCTCCGGCATTTATAGAAGCTCAAAAAAAGCGCCGGGGATGACCTTTTCCTTTGTAGTGATAGATGTTAGCTGTTAGGACTCAAGCTAACTAATGATAGATGATGTTCATATTTGAAAGTACTATTTGACATTTAGTGGCTATTTATTTAACAGTCAACTATTTGCATATAGTAAATATCCATATTGGTGTATATATCTGTTTAAATCTTTAGCTTATAGCCTATGAGGTAACCGTAGTATGAACTTGAACTAAAATCTTCATCAAATCTTATGTAAGTCAAAGTCTTAATATGTTATATGAGCATCCAGGTCCCGCTTCTATTGCTATTAAGCAAAGAGGAACCTAATGTTGGGTTTATATCTTAAATACTATGTTGGATACGAAGACGATGAGACAATGGAGGAATCGAGACGATTGGAGACAGAGTGGAAGCAAGGAAAACAGTCAGCAGCAGTAGTAGTAGGTGGAGTTGCAGTCGATCGCACTTGGGGTGCGGTCGACTGCCCTACTATGCAGAAGTTTCCGAGAGGGGTACAATCGACCGACCTTGAGGTGCGGTCGATCGAATGCGGCACCGATGAATTATTTGGGTCGGGTCTTGGTGATTCGTGAGAAGCCCAACTTGCTCTTCAAGTCATATCTTACGGCTCTTATCGTAGGGTTATCTCTTCAGGAATATCCAATGGCTATTGTATCAAGATATCAAACTAGGATTTCTCTAGATCTCTATATATTGTTTTTATTGGCGTCCATTGAAAGCTAAGAGAGAGAGAGAGAGAGAGAGTACTTCATTGAAAGAGAGATTGGGTGATTCTTTAATTGTAAACAACTAATACTTGCTGGTGAGGTTTGAGAGAGAGTCATGGTGAGAATTGTAATATTCTTGTATCTTCTCTAGTTGAATAATATCTTGGGTTTCTTCTCCCCCGGATTAAGGTGAAAGCCCCAACCGGGACAAATTTGTGTGTGCTTTGGTATGTTTGGTATGATCTCATATGTGCTTGGCAGTTTGTGTTGATTGCATCGAATAACTCAACAAGATCCTAAGAGGGGTTTTCGGTAGAAATCCCTGAAATCCTTAAATTGGTATCAGAGCTTCAGGTTAAAGGGTTTGTTCGAGTTTCTTGGAGAAGATGACAGATCAGATCACGAAGATCAAGCGGTTCAAAGGTAAGATTAACTTTGATCTCGTGAAGGAGGACATGCATGAAGCATCGGTTCAACAGGACTTAGATCTAGTCCTAGATGGAGATAAAGGGAGACCATGTTGGGATTGGGGCATCAACAAACGCCTTCTGGTCGTAGCGGAACTAATTAGAGCAATGTGGAAGTCAAAGTAAACGAGACAAATAAATTAAGCAAGCAAGTAGATCCACCAAACTAACACAAACACAACAACGATGACTTATCCCGGTTAGCTTTTGCTTAATCCGGGGGGAAATATAGGGAGATCTGATATTTAACTAGAAGAAATTACAAGCAGTTACTGATTCACTTGACACAAGGAATTAAACTCACCCACCAAGAACTATCTCTCTATCGAGCCTCTCTTTGCAATGGAGAAAAGAATCTATAAAGTACTACCTCTCACATATTGGAGGAGTTTACAATATATAGAGAAGAATAGAGAGAAACCTAGATCTAATCTTGATCTTCAGTCGTCCGATATAACCTGGAAAAGAAGTAACTGAATAGGAGCCGCACGATCTGATTTGGGGTTAAGACCGGTCGATCGTACCACTCTCTGACTTACCAGTACAATGAGCGGTTGGGTGTGCGGTCGGGGGGTGCAGTCGACTATCACCATGACCGGTCGACCGCAACTAGCCTGCACCTGCTGCTGTTGCTGTTCTCCTTCTACTCGCGTCGATGCTTCGACCTTTGTGCTTCATATTACCTTCTTTTAATCTGAACAACGAGTATACAAGACACAATCCTAACAAACTCCACCTTGGATTGCATACGAGTGGTCACATGATGTGTTACTCATCTCCAAACTCTATCAAATTCCACTTGCAAAGAAAACTTAGAACAATAGCTTCTTCTTCTAATTGAAATGATCTCTACCCAATCTCACCAAATCCAGTGCAATTCTTCAAAGGCCCACCTCCGTAGATGTACTCACGAAGTTACCAAACTCTGCACGAACTCTACCTATCCTTAGGCTTTATCCACCTCTCAACGATATTCGAACGTCGTGGTCTCGTTTCGATGAATCTAATTGCGGCAAACTAGCTGAGTTTGCGGGAATAACGGAAAAAGGAGCAACACTTGGCGCAAGTATTTCGAATTCTCCAAAGCTTATAGAGATTGTTTTGGTTGGCCTAACCATTCTCATACCTCTAATCACCATATGACGACCCTGAAAAATAGACAGAATTCCACCTCGAGCTGTGTACCTACAGCCCCGTACATCAAGAGTTCCCAAGGAAATCAGATTTCGTTTCAGCTGAGGAATATGCAAAACATCCCTTAAAGTGAACATGTGTAGACCTGGCATATTCAACTCAACTGTTCCCTCACCCACTATTTCACAAATCTCTCCAGTATCTATTGTCACACAATGCCCCGTAGTAGATATATGAGTAGAAAACAACTCCCTCTCGGAGCAAATATGAGAAGAACTCCCAGAGTCAAGAAACCAACTAGAATCCACTTCTAAAGAATTTGAAATAAGAAGACACGAACCACCTGAATCAAAGGCACTAACCACATTAGCGGCTGAACTCCCGTTCTTGGCGCTCTCCTGATTCTGTAGTTTTCAACAGTCTTTCTTGATATGCCCTGGCCTCTTGCAATATTGGCAACGGATCGAATCCTTTTGCAAAGTACTTTGTCTTCTCCCCGAAGGACCATCAACTGCTAGACAACTTGTAGGAATAGACGATGAAGATTTATTGGTCTCCTTCCTAAGTTGATTTTCTTTCAATGCTTTGATTACACCATCTACCGAAATACTCTCCTTGGCAGATCTATCGTGTATCATGGTCGTGATCAAAGGCTCATACGAATCTGGCAGTGAATATATCAGGTTGAAAGCTTTATCTTCCTCACACACATCTGTGTTGATTGCCTTAGGTTCAGATAATACCTTATTGAACCCTGTAATGTGGTCTTGGAGATCGGTACCTTCCTTCATAGATAAATAGAATAACTTCCTCTTCCAATGCATCCGATCTAATAACAACGAACCAGAGTAGTCAGTTATGAGTCTTTCCTACAAACTCGCCGTGTCAGTTTCTACAAAAAATCTGCACTTGACCTCTTCCACCAAGGATAGTCGGATTAGACTTATGGCTCTTTCACGAATATCTTCCCAAATGTCATCCTTCATATCAGTTGGCTTTTCCTTCTTCCTGACTGCTGACTGCTGACTGCAGCCGTTCTTGAACAAGAACATCATACATGTCAGTTTTCCAAAGATTGAAATTTATCTTACCATCAAACTGCTTGATCTTCAAAATACTGTGGCCTGTCATCTTAACCAAGGAACTCGGCAACCTGAAGCTCTGATACCAGTTGTTGGGATTCGGGCGTCAACAAACGCCCTCTGGTCGCAGCGGAACTAATTAGAGCAATGAAGAAGTCGAAGTAGACGAGGCGAACAAATTGAGCAAGCAAGTACATCCACCAAACTAACACAAACACAACAGCGATGACTTTTCCCGGTTAGCTTTTACTTAATCTGGGGGAAAATATAGGGAGATTTGATATTCAACTAGAAGAGATTACAAGGAATTACTGATTCACTTGACACAAGTAATTAAACTCACTCACTAAGAACTATCTCTTTCTCGAGCCTCTCTTTGCAATGGAGAAAAGAATCTATAAAGTACAACCTCTCATATTGGAGGAGTTTACACTATATAGAGAAGAATAGAGAGAAACCTAGATCTAATCTTGATTCTCAGTCGTCTGATATAACCTGGAAAAGAAGTAACTGAATAGGAGCTGCACGATCTGACTTGGAGTTGAAGATTGGGCTGAACCGACTTAACAAATCGAAGCCCAAAAATGAATCAGCGTCGCGGGCGGTCGACTGTCCAACAAGACCAGTCGACCGTACCACTCTCTGACTTCCCAGTACAACAAGCGGTCGGGGGTGCGGTCGACTGTCACCATGACCGGTCGACCACAACTAGCTTGCACCTACTGCTGCTGCTGTTCTCCTTCTACTCGCTTCGACGCTTCAACCTCCGTGCTTCATATTACCTTCTTTTAATGTGAACGAGTATACAAGACACAATCCTAACAGACCATTCGACATAAAGCAGATGAAGTGGAAGAAAATTTATTCAGAAGGCTTGAGTTTAATCCGTGTGTATTCGATGAGCGAAGTCAGGTGTAGGAGAAGCGCGGTGAGTCTTTAGGCAAGATTCAGAACTGACTACTCGGGATCATCATTACAGGGTCGGACGCATCATTAAGGAAAGTTGTGGGATTTCTCAATAAAGGAAAGTATCGCTCTTCTAGATCATGTAGTGGAGTTCAATATGGAGTTATCTGAACTGAGGGGCGTTCAACGCAGATGATCTAAAGGTTTCAAACTCGATATATTCACATGATAATCGTGCTAGATGAGAAATCTACCAAGGAGAAGTTTTTCATAGCAGGTATGATCGAGGGGTTGGAGGATGATGCACTTAGGAAGAAGAGTCAGAAATCGACATCAACTTCTGTGAGTTGCTTGGAGGTGGATTGTACTTCGATTGGACAGGAAATTGTATGTAGGGGTAAGGTCCGTGGCCACCAGTGCAAAGGAATTGAGCATTACACGAGAGACCGTTGCAAGCGGTGGAGTTAGAGGGGCGCCAAATCCAGTGCCACTGAATCAGGTGATGGCTTAAACAGTGCTTTTGTTTTAGATGTGAATTCAGGTGGTTCTTTTGATTCGGTTAGTTCTTCTCAAGTTTGCTCCGAGAGGGAGATGGTTTTTACTTACAAATTTGCATCATGTCGTCGTGTGAGAACGAAGGTTGATAAGATTTTTGAAGTAACGGTTTCTACTTACAAGTTTACTTCATGTCGTTGTGTGGGAACGAAGATTGACAAGAATTGTGAAGTAATGGGTGAGAAAACAAATGAGGCGAAGATGATAAACAAAAGGGGACAAACTAGAGGACATGTATATTCCTTTGATGAAGCGGAGCCTTATATCCATGAGAACTTTAGAAGCTCAGGGCTGAAGGTACACAGATCCAGATGGAGTTCGTTCAGTTTGGGAAAGTTATCGTAAGGTGATGAAGGGTGAGAGGGGGAATGAGCAGGATTAGCACAACCTCTACCAGCTTTGGAGGAACAGGAAATCTTGGCCAAATGGTTTGAAGCCCATTGTTCCTAAAACATTATCTAGTTTGCCGTCACTAGAATCATCCGAGCGAGACTGCGACGTTCGAATATCGTCGGAAGGTGGAGAGAGCCTTGAGGTAGGTGGAGTTCGTGTGGAGGGTGACACCTCTATGATTACATCTACTGGGGTGTGCCCTTGCGGGGGGCATACAGTTGGAGAAAAACATGTAGAGATAGATTCAACTAGGAGGGAAAACCATCGAAACGAGTTGTTTGCAAAAAGAGAAGGAAAAGAGTCTAGAAGGTTTTAAATCACACAGGTGTGGATTTATGAGTATGCAATCCAAGGTGGAGATTGTTGGGTTTCTGCCTTGCATACTATGTTGGATACGAAGACGATGAGAAGATGGAGGAATCGAGGCGATCGGAGACGGAGTGGAAGTAAGGGAAACAGTCAGCAACAGTAGTAGCAGGTGGAGTTGCAGTCGACCGTACTTGGGGTGCGGTCGACCGCCTTACTATGCAGAAGTTCCCGAGAGGGGGGCAGTCAACCGTCCTTGAGGTGCGGTCGACCGAACGCGACGCTAATGGATTATTTGGGTCGGGTCTTGGTGATTCATGAGAAGCCCAACTTGCTCTTCAAGTCAGATCTTACGGCTCTTATCGTAGGGTTATCTCTTCAGGAATATGCAATGGCTATTGTATCAAGATATCAAACTAGGGTTTCTCTAGATCTCTATATATCATTGTTATTGGCCTCCATTGAGAGCTAAGAGAGAAAGTACTTCATTGAAAGAGAGGTGATTCTCTAATTGTAAACAGCCAGTACTTACTGGTGAGACTTGAAAGAGGGTCGTGGTGAGAATTGTAATATTCTTGTATCTTCTCTAGTTGAATAACATCTTGGGTTTTTTTTCCCTCAGATTAATGCGAAAGCCCTAACTAGGACAAATTTGTGTGTGCTTTGTGTGTGTTTGGTATGATTTCATATGTGCTTGGTAGTTTGTGTTAATTGCATCGAATAACTCAACAAGATCCTAAGATGGGTTTTCGGTAGAAATCAACACTGTAACTTAGTAGTTTAATCCTGACAATCAAAATCAATATTCAGAAAAATGCATCACTTTATTGCTTTACATATACTAAGGAACATTACATTTCAAAAGATATTATTTTTTGATCTTCTTGGTAGAAAAGTAGGTACTATACTAGAAAAACTACAATTTGATCGTGTATGCCCTTTACTTGTAGTAATAATGCAAACTGTGTATAAGATTATCCTCGACCTGGTGTTCTCGGTGCATTGGTTTTATGGATTATAAAAATTTGGGCAAATATGAACTAATACCAAGCACTAATTCCATGTCCTAGTTGTATGCGTAGTGACGAATGTGGAAAAATCAGCATTTGATATTTCGCTTTTTCTTCTAAAAAATGCTAGTTTGTACCAAAATGTATATTCGTCCTAGCTTGTACTTGATGCAAAACACTACAGTTGGGCTTGCAAATCCTCAATTTATTGTAAAAAATGAAAATTTGTATAGCTCATGCACTTGTTCTAATGTTGAGATGCACTACTTTTATAAATTATCTTTAGACCAAGATTTCTCAATAAAGGAAAGTATCGCTCTTCTAGATCATGTAGTGGAGTTCAATATGGAGTTATCTGAACTGAGGGGCGTTCAACGCAGATGATCTAAAGGTTTCAAACTCGATATATTCACATGATAATCGTGCTAGATGAGAAATCTACCAAGGAGAAGTTTTTCATAGCAGGTATGATCGAGGGGATGGAGGATGATGCACTTAGGAAGAAGAGTCAGAAATCGACATCAACTTCTGTGAGTTGCTTGGAGGTGGATTGTACTTCGATTCGATGGGAAAGTGTATGTAGGGGTGAGGTCCATGACCACCAGTGCAAAGGAATTGAGCATTACATGAGAGATCGTTGCAACCGGTGGAGTTAGAGGGGTGCCAAATCCAGTGCCACTGAATCAGGTGATGGCTTAAACAGTGCTTTTGTTTTAGATGTGAATTTCGGTGGTTCTTTTAATTCGGTTAGTTCTTCTCAAGTTTGCTCCGAGAGGGAGATGGTTTCTACTTACAAATTTACATCATGTCGTCGTGTGAGAATGAAGGTTGATAAGATTTTTGAAGTAACGGTTTCTACTTACAAGTTTACCTCTTGTCGTTGTGTGGGAACGAAGATTGACAAGACTTGTGAAGTAAGGGGTGAGAAAACAAATGAGTCGAAGATAAACGAAAGGGTACACTAGAGGAGGGCATGTATATTTCTTTGATGAAGCGGAGCCTTATGTCCATGAGAACTCTAGAAGCTCGGGGCTGCAGGTACACAGATCCAGGTGGAGTTCGTTCGGTTTGGAAAAGTTATTGCAAGGTGATGAAGGGTGAGAGGCGGATTGAGCAGGGTCAGCACAACCTCTACCAGCTTTGGAGCAACAGGAAACCTTGGCCAAGTGGTTTGAAGCCCATTGTTCCTTAAATATTATCTAGTTTGTCGTCACTAAAATCATCCGAGCGAGACTGCGACGTTCGAATATCGTCGGAACGTGGAGAGAGCCTTGAGGTAGATGGAGTTCGTGTGGAGGGTGGCACCTCCATGATTAAATCTACTGGGGTGTGCCCTTGAGGGCGGCATACAGTTGGAGAAAAACAGATGGAGATAGATTCAACTAGCAGAGGAAACCATCGAAACGAGTTGTTTGCAAGAAGAGAAGGAAAAGAGTCTAGAATGTTTTAAATCACACAAGTATGGATTCATGAGTATGCAATCCAAGGTGGAGATTATTTGGTTTATGTCTTGCATATTATGTTGGATACGAAGATGATGAGATGATGGAGGAATCGAGGCGATCGGAGACGGAGTGGAAGCAAGGGAAACAGTCAGCAGTAGTAGTAGCAGGTGGAGTTGTGGTCGACCGTACTTGGGGTGCGGTCGACCGCCCTACTATGCAGAAGTTCCCGAGAGGGGGACAGTCAACCGACCTTGAGGTGCGGTCGACCGAACGCGACGCTGATGGATTATTTTGGTCGGGTCTTGGTGATTCATGAGAAGCCTAACTTGCTCTTCAAGTCAGATCTTATGGCTCTTATCGTAGGGTTATCTCTTCAGGAATATGCAATGGCTATTGTATCAAGATATCAAACTACGGTTTCTCTATATCTCTATATATTGTTGTTATTAGCCTCCATTGAGAGCTAAAAGAGAAAGTACTTCATTGAAAGAGAGGTGATTCTCTAATTGTAAACCACTAGTACTTACTGGTGAGGCTTGAAAGTGGGTCGTGGTGAGAATTATAATATTCTTGTATCTTCTCTAGTTAAATAACATCTTGGGTTTCTTTTCCCTCAGATTAAAGCGAAAGCCCTAACTAGGACAAATTTGTGTGTGCTTTGTGTGTGTTTGGTATGATCTCATATGTGCTTGGTAGTTTGTGTTGATTGCATCGAATAACTCAACAAGATCCTAAGATGGGTTTCCGGTAGATATCAACACTTCATACATTTGTAACTTAGTAGTTTAATCCTGACAATCTAAATCAATATTCAGAAAAATGCATCACTTTATTGCTTTACATATACTAAGGAACATTACATTTCAAAAGATATTATTTTTTGTTCTTCTTGGTAGAAAAGTAGGTACTATACCAGAAAAACTACAATTTGATCGTGTATGCCCTTTACTTGTAGTAATAATGCAAACTGTGTATAAGATTATCCTCGACCTGGTGTTCTCGGTGCATTGGTTTTATGGATTATAAAAATTTGGGCAAATATGAACTAATACCAAGCACTAATTCCATATCCTAGTTGTATGAGTAGTGACGAATGTGGAAAAATCAGCATTTGATATTTCGCTTTTTCTTCTAAAAAATGCTAGTTTGTACCAATATGTATATTCCTCCTAGCTTGTACTTGATGCAACAAAACACTACAGTTGGGCTTGCAAATCCTCAATTTATTGTAAAAAATGAAAATTTGTATAGCTCATGCACTTGTTCTAATGTTGAGATGCACTACTTTTATAAGTTATTTTTAGACCAAGTATTCTAGTGTTCATAAACAAGTCTGTGCTTTCTTGTGCATTAACTTGTCATAAAACTTAGACATATAGGAAAAAGCACACCCTATCACTTCTTATCGTTAAATCCGTTTTTGAACATGAAGCCAACGCAATAAACTAGTTCTTATCATGCCAAAATATTAGTTCCACATTTATATTAAGTGTATGCTGAACTCGAAATTAATGTATGTGCTAAAAAACCTTGCACATTAATTTAGTCACCAAAATGTAATGAAGACCTCCTAGAATACTTATGTTCTGCATCTCAATACTTGTGTTGATTCAAATTCTTGCAAGATGGATTAATGAAGCTTGGAGATGCTAGCATGGGATTACAAAATAACTAGCAAGAGCATTATGCTGCTCTGTTCTGTATTCATGGAATTTTGCATCACAAATCAATGATCCCTGATATACTTGTTTATAGGAATGGGATATTAAGAATGATCTGAGGACTGAGATGACTAGGCTTCAGCAAGGAATGAGTAATATGCAGAGAATGTTGGGAGGCATGTATGGACGCAATCAGAAGAACCAGGTTAGCTTTCAGAATATTTTTTAGCATCAAAGATGTTTCATGCCCACTTTAGGGCAACTTGAGTATAGAATTGTATGTACTATCTGTTGGTCTCATTGTCTCCAATCGGTCAATCATCCAGACTTTTGAACATATAATGAGAAGGGTAAAATATTGAAGTGATTGTTTCTCCATCTTGTACATATGAATTTGGAGACAGAAATTAGGTACCAACTGTAAGTTGTTTCATTCTACTATTGATTTTTTTGCAAGATTTTTTTTCCCCAACAAGTTTGGTTAGACAAGGTTCATTGTGATGAACTTTATAGTCGTAACATTTTATTGTCGATTTGATCCAAAAACGCTGCATAATCAAGTACTTATGTGAAGAATTAGGCAGGGAAGGGAAGGAGGGAAATATAGACCATAAAATCTTGAGGCAATTGGGGTTACTAGTTACTAAGTATGACTACTTATGCATAGGATTTTACAAAGAGGTGATTGGTGCAAAGGAACATACATAACTTCTTTCCTAAGGACTTGTTTGGCAGCTCTAGCAAGTAATTGAGATGTAAGTAAATGCATGCAAAAATTTGGTATGAAATTGTTGTTCTCTAGATTTGCTTATGATATTAGCTCCCTTTCACTAATAGAGTATTCTTTTTTTCAAAAGTATATATATTTTTAAAAATATATATACTTTAAAAATAATTTTAATTTTTTTAAAAAAAGCCTATACCGGTTTTTTTGGCCAAAAAAGTAGGGGTGGCCGATCATACCGAAATGAGCCAACCGACCGGTTTTCCAACCGAACCAATCGATTCGGTACCGAAAAATTCGGTTACCAAAAGTTTGGTACGGTACTACCGTACCGAATTCTCAAACCCGGTTCGGTCACGGTATTAATACTATGTATTCGGTAAATTACCGTACCGAACCGAATTATTCCCCACTTCATCACTTCATCTTCCCCGGGTTCCCCGCTGGGTTGATGTTGATGTTTTGCATTGGAAGTTTCCTACCTTTGAATTTGGGGCAAGTTTGTTTCCAAGGATGGGGGAGTTGTCAGGGCTGTCAGCTTCAACAATTTGATCGTGCTATACATCAGAGTTATAGAGGTAATAGTGAAGAATGGATGGAATAAGATGTATCTGTTTGTAAAGTGGTATCAGTTTTTTACGTGCTTTGCACACCATTTTAAGTGTAGAAAGTTCAGTTGTAATAGCACGTGCACTGCACGTGCAATCTATGTTGTAACTGCCTATAGACGACTGTAACTGATGTGAGCGGGATATATGAAAATTGCTCGATTTCTTTCCCAATTCTTTTCCACCTGACCCTAGATTCTGTAAGCTCAGATCAATGGCGAAATCCAAGCCCTTTAAGGCCGGAGCTCCTGACTCCCCGAGCCAAGGTCTCTCTCTCTCTCTCTCTCTCTTCTTCGTCTTCTCGTTTTTTCCCCATAATTTCAATTCTGCAAACTTCAGTCACGTTTTCAACAACTTCAAACCCTAATTTCAAACCCTAGAATTAATTCTGAGTTTTCTCTGTGTTTTCGTGTAACTGAGAGCAACAGTTTTTCATGCAATTCTCTAATTGCTGAAAAATTATCTTACCTTGCTTTTGAATCTCCATCTTGAGGTGATCAAATCGGTGTTGCTACAAATTTAGGGGCATGTCATTCACATAAATTTAGGGCTTTCCTGTAAGGTAAATTTAGGCCTAATTAATTTGAAACCGTAGAATTGATTCTGAATTTTCAATGTCTTGTGTTGTAGGACCGCCTCAGCAGCAGGGGACTTCAAAAAATATATATATTTATTAAGACGTGCAATCACGTGTAAATTACTATTTTAAAATTAAACAGAAAAACCTCTCCTCTACTTGCAAAAATAAATTTACCACTAGAGAAAATAAAATTCAATTTTTAACTAGAAGTATATTTTAATAAAGAATAGTAATATTCAAGAAAATAGAAGTCGTACAGAGTTATAGAAAACACCAAAACATTTTGGAAAACAATGGGCCAGCGATCAGTATTGAGCATTGGGCCTTGGGCTTTAAAAAATCCCTGGCACCTGAAGTTTGAGGCTTTGAGCTGTTGCTTTGTTGCTCGCACGCGCTTTTCACGTGCGTCCTACATTTAATTAACACGGTTTGCACAAGGTTAATCACGCGGATTAATGCGCGCTTTGGACGCGGTTAATTGCTTGATCTGTACGACACGCGGTTTGCACACGTTTAGGGTACAGGTATAAATAATAACTCTGACAGTAGTCCTTCCGTTTATCAGTCACATCGCCGCTAATTCATCATCTCAGAGTTCTGATACTGACAGAATCAAATTTATTTTATCAGGTCCCGACAAACACCGTTTGGTCACTATAGTCAAAATACTGTACGGATTGGTCCCGAATCTCGATGCAAACCGAAAGCCATGGATGAGTGCGGCACTGTCGGGTGAGAAATTTCCTCTTTTAGACAATTAGGGTTTATAATTCCTAATTTATTTTGTTATCTTCTACTACCAATAGTATTTCTGAAGCCCTAATTTCTAATTTTATTTTCGATTTCTAATTTGGGTTCTTGAAATCCTGAAACCCTAATTTGCTACTCGTTCTTGATTTCTATGACAAATTTACCGCAGTCTTCTTCCTATGTCAAAGATTTCTATCGATTTCTCGCTGTTTTAGATGTCTAAACCCTAATTTGCGTAGGATTCAAAAATAAAGATTAGTTTTTTTTTTCCAGAGCAAACCCTAATTTTTTGTTCCTGATTTCAATCTAATTCATTGTTTCGTCCAGTTCCCCTAATTTTTTGGTTACCATATCTAGAGAATGGGTTTTTAGAGGTGATGGTTGAAGTTTGGATTTCAGAAGGCCAAGAGATGAAGGAAAACTTTAAGAGGTAATGTGAGTATTTATTGATTTTATTAATAAGTTTGTTTTACTGTCTTCACATACTTACCACACGCACACCCTCTCTGTCTCCTTATACACAGCAGATACCATGTCATGTGGTACTTGCAATTGGTACAGAAGATGTAACTAACCTGAAGATTTCAACTCAGCAAATAGGAGAAGAAGAAGAAGAGGAGGAGGAGGTAAGAGGGCAATGTGTTCATTTCTTGATAAGTTTATTTGTTTTGCTTCAGGTGAATTAATTTAATGTTAATTAGGGGTTTTAGGGTTGTTTGAGGGTTAATTTTGTTTTGGGATTTGTTAGTTTTAGGGTTTCTTCAGAAAATTTTTGACTGAATTGAATTGATTTTTTGCACTTATAATGCTCAATGATTAGCTATACTCTTTATTAATTTGAAGTTTGTTTTTGTTCTAGGATTATGCCTAGGAGTCTTATGGTCAAGGAGGTATATATTCATGCTTCAGGTTTTTGTTTTTGTTCTGTTCAAATTAGTCAAAAACACACCCAAAATTTTTTTCAAAAATGGAAGCTTTATTCTTTACTTGATTCTTAAACTTGGTTTTGTTTTGGTAAGATTACTGGTGAAACTGTCGGGGAGTCGAAGGTTGTGACAACCATGCATCAAAGGAAGGCTGAAATGGCTCGCCATTCTCATGCCTTCATTGTCTTGCCTGGTATAATATCTCTCTCTTTGTCTGCATTTTATAAATTTTACTTGTGTAGTTTATGTTTAATTTGTGAAGGTTTATAACTGTTGATCTGATCATATTATTGTTTATGGTTTTTGTTTAATTTGTGAAGGTGTGGGTATGGTACACCAGAGGAGCTCTTGGAAGTGATAACACCATTTCGGTTTTGTTTCATTATCTCCTAATAAAACCATTAACATCACTAATGTAATTTGAAATTTTTGCACATCTGTTTTGCAGGTTGGCTTGCTGAATGTAGATGGGTACTACAACTCCCTCCTCGACTTCATCAATAAGGCTGTCGATGATGGCTTCATCCAGCCCTTTCAGCGCATCATCGTCATCTCCTTGCCAAATGCCAAAGAGCTTGTCCAGAAATTAGAGGTTAATAATGTGCTCAAATATACATGTAAACTGTTAGTTATTGACTTATTTATTAGTCTTCTAATTCTACAATTTGCATATCTTGGAGGCTTTGGAAATTAGTGAATGAGGGCTTACATATATTTTATTTATTGAATATTATGGATTGATTTATAAATGTATATGTCACTTCTTTAATTTAGTTTTAGTTTTCAGAGAGTTCTCAGAATTTCAATACTAATATAACTAACTTGATGAAGTTGATTATTCTTCAGCTTTCACCTTGATCATGCTGCATCACTACCTTACTTTTTTTGACAAATTGGACCAGACTAAATAACTAGAAGATGATGCATCTCTTACATTAATCAAATGAGTGCTTGCGTTGTATTCAGTGAAAATCTGCTTGCGTTAAGAATTTTCTTTAAGAAGTTAAATAGAATTTATAATCTTATTGTTTAGAAGGATAGTTAATGATTTTGTAAATCTTGGTCATTGTCCTATAAAGTTATCTTCAATGTTATATGCCTTGTAAGCTCAAGAATGTTGCCATTTTACCGTTTTGGGTTAAAGAAAGAATGACCAAGAAGCAGATCAACTTATGGAATATTCCAGTATTGCCTAATGTTCATCAAAGAAGCAGCTCAACTTATGGAATATAATTGTGTTGATATTGTCATAAGCATGAAGCCTATATGAAGTATTGCCTAATTCGTAGAGATTATCAGTTGTTCTTTGCATCTTTTCTTTATTGGAGAGGGGAACACGTTTTAGTTATTCACAATTTAAGTGAAATGCTAATGCTTCCTTATTTAAACTTGTGTTAAGATTCACAATATGAAGAGTGCATCTTGTAAGCCGGTCTTTACTTGCATTTTACTTTATTTCTAAACCAACATAGAAACCTAGACTTGTCTTGGTAGTTATTATCTCAAATGAAGCATGTCCTTCTCTTGCAGGCTCAGCTCTTCTAGAAGTGGTGTAGGAACAAGTGCTACCTCAACATCTGGTGGTCATACCTGCACCTGCATGCAGCAAATGCTCACCTTATTGCTGACTGCGAAGTTTGCTTACCAGGTTATAGATTAATTCCAATTGGATATAATAGTGAATTTATATTCTGCTTTACCTGAGAAAAAACTGGATGCCCAAATTTGGACTTTATTTTCACTTTTTTGGTTCCCTTTGATGCTATTTTAGTTTGTTTACTATATCACCCTAATAACAACCATGGGATTCAACAATCTATCTTAAATTCAGTCTATGTGAGTGTAACTATCTTGTCGATTGAGAAGCCATATTTGCGTAGTAAAATCCTTAAAACTTTTTTGGAGGCAGGTTGTTTTGTGCCTTGTTGAAAAAGTACAGGAAAAGTTAAGGTTTATCAGCCATTCCTTTCTATAAGTAATGGCACTAGATAATGAAGCAAGCATAATTTTGTAATTATGTCCTAGCCCTACTGTTATAGAGTTTGATTCTACTGCATCCTTGAGAAACTATGATTTGCTCAATATTTATGTATCAGATAAGCCTACAAAGATAGATTTTCTTTTCTTAAATTATTTCTATACCGACCTTCATAAAATAGATACAATTTCATTAGTTTTGCATGTGCTGCACGTGCTTAAAATTCAAATCATGTTAATATAGTCTATGCATGTTTCAGGAATTAGTAAGATATTGTTAATTTTGACAATCTTGCCGATTGAAATTCTATCCTGCCGATTTCATTGTCAATACATTATATAGGATCTTGCTATTCAACGGGTCTGCGTGGTAAGCATTCCTGTGTGGAGAACTCAATGAGACACCACTGCTCTATATGTTATGAGGTACATGTTCATTACATATTTCCCCTTTCACGTCCTTTTTTTTTTTTTTGAAGTTTGAACATTTAATAATGTCCAAACCTCTACTGCAGAAGGACACACGTGTATTAAAATGTGGACACACAATACATTCAGAATGTTTTGAGGAAATGGTGAATCATGCACAGTGAGCCCCTTTCGATATTATATATTTTGTTATTACATTATTGTCTTCTAATTTGGCTAGAACTTTTTGGGATTTAAAAGAATAATTGTCTTTTAAACCTTTGGTTATTTTTCTTCTTTTAGTATATATGCATGCCCGATTTGCTCCAAGTCAGTCATCGATATGTCAACACACTGGAGGAAACTTGATGAGGAGGTAAGATCATTGCAGCCTTTTATTTCGGTATTACAGAGGATTATTCTTCAATCTTATTGACACAGCTGTAATACTGGACGCAGCTAGAAATTTGGTGGATGGTCACATAGTTTAAAAGTGTCTGTTGAGATTTAGTAGATGGGTTTAGTTTGATTGGATGGCTGATATAGTTTGGGACTTAAAATGTATGTATGGGTATAATTTTGAAATTGATGATTGTTAAGTTATATGTACAAACTGAACTAAGATTACATAATATTCTTCAGTTTAAATATACAATACGTGTCGGTTATTCCCCGACATTCTCTATTAATATTTTGTTAAATTATATATATGAATGCCGTTTGCATCCAAGGTTTTAGGCGATCATAGCTGGATTATTTTTTCTCTAATTAGAAAATTATAGTAAGATTATAGAAGGATGAAAAGAAGAGGATAAACTAATAAATTATACAATTGACATAGGTTTAGGTGTGAAACTGGCCAAAAAAGAATCAAAATCACTTACAAGATTTCAAGGGTTGGTGTTCATGTAAAGGGGAGTTTGGTACGTGGTAACATGCAAGGAAATCCCCGAGAATTTGAATTCCCGGGAATCTATCAATGTTGCTGCACGAAATATCAAATTTGCACCTCTAATTCGGTGTGTAGAAGCCGATTAAGGTACAAATGCCAACCATTGATTTGTGCTTTATTTGCTTAGAAGTTACAATATAACAAACCATATCTTTTGTGGGTTGAGGAAAAAAGTTAATCATTGTATCTACTTAAATTGATGTAATACAACTACTCAAACATATTTTTATGGTTATAACAGGAATAACAAATAACATTAGTACCACTGAGTTGTAGCTCAGCTGGTAAAGGGATGTAGCAGTAAATGCCTTCAATTTTTGTTATCAGTATACCGCTTTAAATTTGAGGTAGACCGTATTCTGATTGCTGCCAAATCTTTCCATTATTGGTTTTCAGGTAGACTCAAAAATCTGGACAGCACCACCAAAGAGCGACGATTATTATCAATGTGTATCAAACCCAGAAAAGAGAAAGAAAGTACATATTTCAAATTCTCTCCCCCTAAATTTTTTTTTCATGCTAAAAGCATGAAGTGTGTTCTGACATTTGTTAATTTTAATCAGGGAATCTTGGGAGGAAAACAAATGGGTATCTCGTTGTTCATGCCAATGGTGGTTTAAATCAGATGCGAATGGGGGTATGCATCACAGCCATAATTTAAGTTATGCACTGTTGTTTCCAAAGAATAAACAATTCAAGCTAACTGAATTTAATCACTTGGATGCAGATATGTGATATGGTAGTTGCAGCAAAATTGATGAATGCGACACTAGTTTTTCCTTATTTAGATCATTCTTCATTTTGGAGTGATCCAAGGTACTGAGTTCTTACTGGTTCATTAACTCTATTTCTTTAAGAAATCTTTTGGATTTAAACGTGATTCAAATTATGTCTTTCACAGCGAATTTAAAGATATATTTAACTGGAAGCACTTCGTGAATACGTTGAAAGATGACATTCATATAGTAGAGCACCTACTAGCTAAATATGCAGAAATCGCTCCTACCATAATAAAACCGAGGTCTTGGGCTCAGGTATATACCTTATACACCTAGTTATATATCCTGTTAAATTACTATGGTGTCTATCAATTTCGATTTAATAGTCTATTGAAGGTTCTTTTTTCCCTCTGTACGCTTCTTATTACTCAACAGATTTGGCGGAAATTTTGAAGAAAAAGGTGGTGGCGTTCACTCACGCTGATGCTCGACTTGTCAATAACGGCCTTGATTCTCCCATTCAAAAACTTCGGTGCCGTGCATGCTACAAAGCACTTTCTTTCACTCCTGAAATTGAAGAACTTGCTTTCACCATAATTTCGTGGCTCCGAGTTAAAAATAATCACTATCTTGCACTTCATCTCAGGTTCTTTTATTAGTTGAGACCTTAATTGATTTTCTTAATTTTAAATTTTAACTTTTTGTGTTTATATATATCATCCTACATATAACCCTGCAAGGACTTGATATTTTGATATGAGTAGTGTTATGGTAACTACTTTGTGCATTGCTTTTATTCCATACCTAATGTGCCACGATCTCTATTCGATCATGCTGATCCCTAGAAATCCAGGAGGAGAATGAGATTTTACGCAATTAAGAAGAGGAGTAAAATAAGCATACATCATTACCCTTTTAATATACCTTACATAAAATCTTAAAATTACACACCAAAATTGACCAAAACATTCTCATCTCCAGCCTATCCAATGGGGGCATTTTTTGTACTTTCAGGAGGGGTGTATTGATCATATAACTTAAAACTTTATAACGGTTAACTTATATCAAAGTATTAAGATTTTTGGGCTCAAACACTAGAAGTATTTTGGGATTGAAATATCAAACACTCATTTACTTAATTGAGTGCAGTTGCTCTCTAATGGAAACATGTATAAATATTGTTTGTTGCTTTTTAGTGAAACCATATATAAACGTTGAGCTGTAAACGTTAACCCCTGAAAAATTTCTATTTGCTTGAAGCTGTAATACTGGACGCAGCTGCTTCTAATGCCCTTCGTACTACTGTATTTGGTTCAGCAAGCTCAGCAGGAGTCTGTTAAAGAATCAATTATAATAAGAACAGTGAAATTTAGCTCTTTACAAATGAATCTTAATAATCCATTCAACAGTATCAAAGATAAAAGCTCACTATGAACCTTTTCATAAATGTTTTGCGTTTGGTTTGTTGTTTTGAAAGCAGTTTTCTGAAAACAGTTTTCTAAAAACACCCTAACAAAAACAAGTTGGAGTTTTCAAAAACAGTTTTCTAAAAATGTAAGGTTGCGCTCTTGTAGAGAGAGAATGACTGAAGTTGGAGTTTTGTGAAAACTCTTTTCACAAAACACCCTAACCAAACACGTTTTTAGGTTTTGGAAAAAGAAAAAAAAATTCAAACCAAACACACGTGTATAAATATTTGTCTCAGGTGAGGCTCCAGCTGAAAGAAGTAGATTCACAACATCCAAATGTTCTCCTCTGGCTGCATGATGGAGAGGCTGGATGCAAATGAAGACAGAGAGTCATTGATCAAGGATTAATCCCATAAAATAAAAATAAAAACTGTAGGGTATTTGAGGTTTCAGGCAGCCTTACTGGCTGCATGATAGAGAGGCGGTAGTTTGTCGAATTTGGACTTTTTTAAAAAATGTTTTGTAGGAATTATATCTATGTTTCGTAATAACTAAGTGTTGTACAACATATACATTTGATACTCGTTGTATGACAGTTTATATGTGTTACATGTTTTGTTTTCTATTGAGTTGTTTTTTGTGATGTGTAACTTTTGGTTCTTAATTATGATGTTATTATTGATTTTAAGATTTAAGCATTTAAATTTAATATGATTACATGTATTTGTAATATGCGATTAGTTACTGGTTTTTTAAATTCAAAATTTTATAATAAAATGTCAAAAAAAAAAAAAAACCTACCTATCGCGGCGTTTACCAAGAAACGCCGCAATAGGTACGACAGCTTTTGAGTACCCTCTATCGCGGCGCTAGACAAGCGCCGCTGCAGGGTACCAATGCTAGCTATTACTCAGGGGAGCAATCCCGGCGCTTGGAAAAAGTGCCGCTATAGCTCTAATTTTTTCAAAACGGAACGTTCCTGTAACGGCGGTTTGGCAGCGCCGTTATAGGTGGACAACCTATAGCGGCGGCGTCCGTAAACGCCGTGATAGCCCATATAGCTATAACGATGCACGCTGTAACGACGTTTTCGGCGGCGATTTCAGAAGCGCCGTTATGAGCTATAACGGCGCCAAAAAATGCCGCTATAGCCTTGTAAAAGCACCGCTATAGCCTGTGCGTTTTGTTGTGCACAGATACACTTTGTGTTTTTCCAATTTTCACAAACTCAGGCTGTTGCAAAAAGGTATTGTCAGTTAGGCCGATTGATATTGTGTAGTCCAGATGCCAACCCAGTTCTTCATAAGGTAATATGTTTCTCACAACTCAGTTCTTCATAAGACTAATTGATACCATTTAGTCCAAATCACTACTAAAGATGGAAACTTTCTGGAAATTGACGAGCTTAGACTATATAAAACTCTTGACTGACAGTCATATGTCTAGAGATAGGTTACCCACCCAGAGTTGAAATGAAAAGTGTAATCTACTTCAAGGATCCATGCATTGGTGTCATTGATAAGTTTTTTCCTTATATGTGGGAATCTCGTACATGCTTCTTATATTACTATTATGTTTTATAGCTCCACTCTTCCTTGTTTTGAATAAAATATTTGTTGATGATGAATTTTAATTAAAAAGGACTGCATCCATTTTTAATTAATCAGATAACAAACTAATTTAGAAAGTAAAATAACATACAGACACGAATCCACTGCAAACATAACTTAAAGACTTGCAGTCCTACCTTAACACAGTCCCCTGTACAGCTGATTGATGCAGCATCAGAGTCCCATCCTGAAGTGGAATGCTCCCACCATGAGGTGACCTGCATTAGGTTAGGGCAGGGTAGAGGGTTACTTGCATGAGTGTAGTAGAGGGCATTTGAATGAGGATTTTACAATAGTGTGTTTCGTGACGTTAGGGTGATTGACTCTTCTTGTTGGGCAAACAATATCAATTTATTTAGGTATCTTGTTTGAGCTACCACTTTTATTCATCTACATAGCATCTTCGTTCCAGATTCATATTTATGTCATCTTAAGAAAATTCACCATTACAAAGAACTAATATTTTTTTTGATAAAAAGTGACCCTTGTCACCTATTTCATTAATGAACCGTTAACAAAACAAAATACAAAATATTACAAACTCAAAAGACAGTAGTCCACATCTAACTGAAAATAAAACAGTACAATCTGCCTGCACCTGAATATTACAAACCCAGAACATAGAAGTCGCCATCTAGCTAAACATAAAACAGTATAATCTGCCAGCAACTACCACAAGTGTGGCTCACAAACTGTATGTATTCTGGGAGTTGTGTGCACGTATTGACCAATATTGACGTATTCTGGGAGTAGTGTGCACGTATTGCTCACAAACTAATATTGACTTCTATTTTTTATTATTTGTAAGAGTAGTGTGCACGTATTCTGGGAGTTAAAGATGGGGTTTGTATCTCTACTTCTTCAACAAATAACTGTTGGATGTTTCCTTCTTTTAGAGTTATTAACGTCAAGCATAAGCTAACGAAATTAGAGATCTACTCATCATCAAATGGTTTAACTTTCAAGGCTAATTTAAGTAGAACTTTTCACTGTCTTTCCAATCACTGACCATCTTTAGTTTTGGTAATCATTGGATCTCTAATATCACTTTATTTATGGTAGTAATTTTACATTTATTTAGTCCATTCCAATATCAGATCTCTTGAACATTGTAGATGTCAAGTTCCACATGGGGGGTGCAGGATCGAGAAGAAGGTGGAGTTCACTTATGTCTCGGTAAAGACATGATTTTTACTTTATTGTTATTTGGTTCAGACTATTTGTCGGTAGATTGTAACGGCGTAGGATGAGTTGCCATTTGTAGACATGCTGAAAGGAACGTGTGCATGTTCAGGTTCTACGTTGAAAGGACTGATGTAAGTCTCTTGCTCATATTTTTCATTAGCATTCTTGCATCTATCTGATTATTTGACCTTTGTAATCATTGTCTATTATCATGACAGCTTTATTTCCTCAATCTAGTCCCCAGATCCAAAAGGTTTGGAATTCAGAAGCCATGGTGGAAATTGGGATTTCAAAGGCAAAGAGATGAAGGAAAGAAGAAACCCTAGAAAAGTAAGAGGTATTATTGATAACTTTGTTTGTTTTATTTTCTTCACACACTTACACTTTCTCTCTCTCCTATTTATACTCGGCAGATAATTACAGAGATGGCAGTTAGGCTGATAGTTTGAGAAGGCAGTGAGCTATTTATACTAGGCAGATAATTACAGAGATGGCACTTAGGCTGATAGTTTGAGAAGGCAATGAGCTAGATGAAGGAAAGAAGAAGTGTGGCAAAGTTAAGAGGTAATGTGAGGATTTGTTAATTTTATTTGTAAGTTTGTTTTACTTTCTTCACTTTTACACAGATTCTCTCCTATCTATACTCAGCAGATACTTTACAGAGGTTACAGTTAAGTTGATCATGCCCTGCAATTGACCCAGATGTAAGTAACCGAAGGTATCAACTTAGTCCTTCAATGTGATGGTAATTCTGTTTCTTAACCTTGACTTTCTCATGTTTGTTGAGTTCTACCTGATCTAGAAAATTTGGGAAATTCAGAGAGCAAATAGATGAAGCAGTGAAGAGGAAGAGGTAAGCCGGAAATATAATTTTGTTGATAAGTTTGTTTCTTTGTTTTACTTTATTCACACAATTACAAGTAACTAACTGATCGTCGTTCTCTATTACAGTAAGTAAGCAATGCATGAAGATGAAGCAAAGATGAAGCAAAAGAGAAGAGCGTGAAAAGGGGTAACATGAGTGTTTATTAATTTTAATGATTAGTTTGTTCTACTTTGCTAACACTCTTACAAACACCTTGTGTCTTATAATCGTTTTATTGCAAAAGTGGCAGTTAGTTAGGTTAGGTTGATTGATATCATGTGTGCGTGCCTCTTACATCATCCATAGTTTTACAGTTTTGATAGAGTAAACTGCACACACACCTAGTATGCAAGTTAATTTAGCATTTCTAGAGGTTCACAACATGATCAGCACATGACCAAGTTAAACATCTGGCTATTGATGCAGCATCATACTCGCATTCTTAAGTAGAATGCACCCACCACCACTTTATAGGGACTCCATGAGGCCTTATGATGAACCTGATGCATACTGCACCACGCCGCCCTTAACTCAGCATGATAAATAGAGCAACAGCTCTGCAAGAAGCAACCCCCGTCTACACATACTTGCACCAAAACAGCCATGAAAATTACATTTTGCCTTCCATTACATTTTCAGATCTCTTGAAATTTGTAGGTGTGGATTCCAACTTTGGGATTGAAGACCTAAAAGAAGAAGATGGAGTTCACTTGTTTCTCTGGGTGAAGACACGACTCTTACTTGTTTTTCCATATAACTTGCTGAATATATTAGGGTTGCTAACAATTTTTTTTGTTGCTATTTGGTCCAGACTCTCCCTTGTTAGATTCCAATGGAAGAGGATCAGTTGCCATTTTGTTGGCATGCCGAAAGGAATGTGTTCAGGTTCTGCATCAAAAGGACTGGTGTAAGTCTCTTGCTCAAAATCTGCCATAGCTAAATATCTTTCTTACTAGCACTCATGCATATATCTATTGGTTCTTTTAAATTGTGGATTATTTCTCTCTCAGATATTTTCTCGAACAGTTATGCCTTAGAAATTCACACTTTTAAGCATCTTTTTTTTGTAGGAAGAATGGAATTCCTTTTCATGAGGTTTTGAAGTTGAGTTTTATCGCTTACTAAATCTTATGATTAAGAATCAATCGAGTTTTATCCTCCAATATCATGTTATGTAGTCCCTCCAATTTGCCCAGATGTAAGTAACCTGCAGATCAACTTAGTCCTTCTTTATGTTGGTAATTGTTTTGTCATTTTCTACTTGTAATTATATCTCATCAAAACTCTATTTTCTCTAAATCTAGTTACCTAGATGGTTCAACAAAATGGGGATTTGAGTGGGCATGGTGGAAACTGGAGGATTTCAGAGAGCAAGTAGATGATGAAGCAGAAAAAGTGAGGTAATCTGATTGTTGATAAGTTTGTCTCTTACATGCTTCTTTTATTACTATGATTTGGTGCACTATATACAAGTGTTTGTTGACGATGGGTTTTGGGGGAAAAGACTGAAATCGCTGTGAACTAATGAAATCCGTGCAGGGTGAACTAGTTTGGGCAAGGATTGTATAATGTTAACTAATCAAATACATTGAGCATTTATGTTTACTTACTATTCCACAACATCACTAAGAGAAACTCTAAATAATGTTTTCTGAATCACGTAACATGTAAGATAGCATTGATGCTGAAAATCTTGGAATTCGTTCTCCTTTGAGCATATTCTCATACACCTCATATGTAGAGTAGCTTGGCATTTATTTACTCAAAAGAGATGCTTATGTATTCTTGAATTTAGTCTTATGTATTCTTCTATTTAATTGCAAAATAAGCATATAAGCATATGTTTCTTCAGTCATTAATTTTTTGATATCCGAATGATCTGACCTAATTTTCTGACTGGAAGATGCGTTTCTGTGTACCCCAGCAGGTGTGATCCTCTATATGAGTATGAGGCCATGAGGTTATGTCGTTCGTATTCCCTAGTATTAGAAGGCATCTGTACGAAGAGGTAAAAAATTATTTATTAGCTATTTACATTTTTCCTTTTTAGCTTAGGATTTACTAAATACTTAAATTGTTATGGGCATCTAAGTGAACCTGCAACCTGTCGGTTTATGTTTGGCCTTTTGGTGTGTATTCTTAATTGTTGTTTAAGTATGCATGAATATATGTGCTCCAGAATGCCCCTCAAGATTGATCTAGAACTGATCGTCTTCATTTAAGGAAGTTAAAAAATCTGTTAACGTCAAGTGTATTTCTTCCTGTTGTGGTTTGAATCATGTGCTCACTGCTAGCATAACCATCCTTGTGAAACCACCCTTTTAAATGGTGTAATAGGAAGAGATAATATGGTTAGCAAATTGAAGCAAAACACATCATTGTTATGCTACTGTTTTGGTTTGCTATTTTGTTTGCATGTTATGATACACAGAGATCTGGATGCAGATAACTAGAGAGATAGCAGTTAGGCTGATACCATGTGGTCTTGCAGTTGATCCATATATAGGTAACCTTATGATCAACTTAGTCCTTTGTTATGGTTATTGTGTTGTTGATTTCTACTTGTTCATTATTTCTCTTCAATACTATTTCCTCATTTTCTACTCACCAGATCTGACAAACTGGGGGATTTTAGAGATCAATTGATGATGCAGCGAAGAAGATGGGCAAGATTCAAGAAGGAATGTGATTTCGTGTGTTGATAAGTAAGTTTGTTTGTTTGTCTATTTTTACTTTCTTGACACACTTGCTAACACCTGATTGTCTGCAGTGAATCACAGCTGGGATTTCAGAAGACAGAGAGATGAAGCAAAGAAAACGTGGGGGAAAGACAGTGAAAAGTAAGAGGTAATGCGAAGTGAATCACAACTGGGATTTCACGAGGCAGAGAGATGAAGCAAACAAAACGTGGGGGAAGGACAGTGAAAAGTAATAGGTAATGCGAGAGTTTATTTTATCGATAAGTTAGTTTGTTTTACTCAATGAGTTAGTTTGTTTTACTTTATACTCAGTTCACTTTTGCAGTTAGTTAGGCTGATGAATATCATGTGTGTAGCGCCCCGAGTTCCGTATACTGGTAACTCGTGACACCAACCAGAATCTTTTACTTCAACGAGTACACAACACAGAAAAATCTCAGGAAATTAAAAAAATTTCTTTTCTTACCTTAATGCCTCTCTTCTTGAGTGTGAATGCCCAACACCGGTTAAGTCTAATATCGGGCGGTCCTGCAATCTAAAGATAAGTGGGTATGTCAGTTGAATGCAACTGATGCAAACTGATAAAAACAGTGAGCTTCACTCCTCAACACTCATCACAATCAACCAATATTAAAATTAATATATATGACAATATAAAATGTAAAAAAGCATGCAATCAAAATGTCAGAGTGTGTTATGACCTAAATCTAATACCCAAATATAAATGCATACAATGCTCCTATTCTAATGCAAACTTAATTTGGAAACATATGCATCCCATATTACATATTCCCCAAATCAAGTTCGTATTCTCCAGATAATAGGGTTCAATCCCTCGTTATGCATCTACTCTTGTTCTCTTTTCTGTTTCTGACATTCATCTAGTGACTGGTAAGGTTGCAGCCGCTCGGTCTAATTCCGTCGCTGCAATCAGAATCATTGGTTATGCCATTATGTATGCTGAGACCCTGTGGTCCTATGCCACTCCCCGGTCATACTCCGTCCGGCCCCTGTGGTTCTACGCCACTCTCGGATCTTATCCAAAAGTTGTTACGAACACAAAGGTGACCCTGCAGGTCCTACCTGCTCCACCAAGAGTCCTAGAGCACTGCTCTGCTCCCTGTTCACATTAAACAACATAGAACCTTAGGTGGATCTTGGAGGGTCCATTCCCTAACTTCCACCATACAGTTCTTATCACTAAATTCCAGAAATTAACAGACAAGACCACGCCGCACGTGTCCCAGACGAGACCACGCCGTACGTGTCCTCTTGACAGGAGAGTACAACGCCCAACTAGTGCATGTCCTTACCAATTATCTCAAATCCACTAGGTTTAAAGACTCTTCGGAAAAGCAATAATCATAAAGCAACTTTTCAAAATGTTCCACCAATCGTTATGATGAGGACATCTTTCCTGTTTAGTTTATTTCACTACCATTTTTATTTCTGGCAATTATAGCCATATTTAATCTTTTTGTATTTTTTTAGATTTTGAGAATATTTTGGAGATTTGTATCAAGATGTATTTTGAGCCTATTTAAAGGCCTTGAGATTAATGAGAAAGTATGCCATTATTGATTAAAAAAATCTGTGTTGAGTTTTGCTCTTCCTCCTTCTCTTTTGTGTGATACAATTGAGATCCAAATTAGGGTTTGTGATAAATCCTAATCTAATTTTAGAGTTAGTGATTAATTCTAAAATCTATCCCCCAACTTAAAAATCCCTAATAGACATCCTAATCCCTATTACAAAACCCTAATCACATACCCCACATATCAGCCGCCAACCTTCCCCCTGCTTTCTTCTCCTTCCTTCATCTCCCGACCTCTTTCTAAACCCCCCCTTCACAAAATCCCTAACCCCCTTTCGAACCCAACTCCCGACCGTCGACCACAACCCCATCCCGCTCGTCGCCACCCCAAATCCCATACCTCCGCCTTCGACGCCCTCCCGTCACCACCACACCGCGACCCTATCCTTCACCTCCAAACTCCGTCGACCCATCACCACCACTGCAGCCTCCTCGTCCGCTACCTCTCTCCCTCACCGTCGCCCCGACTCCCTGACCCAGTGCCAGCGCCTCGCCATCCAGATGCCACCGCCCCGCTCGCCGTCAACCGCCGGCGACCAGATCTGCCACCCCTTGGGCTTCGTTGCTGACTTTGCTCACTGAGTTGTAATCTTAGTTGCTTCCCAACTCCAAGATCTACGTTGGTTTTCTTCACATTCGGTATATTCTTTCCATTATTAATATTTGTGTTTTACTGCCTTATCATCTAGTCTATTATCTGATTTGTCTGTCGTCCACAAAAATAATTGAGATTGAGTGTTCCACATGTCTGAATAGAGTGCGAATCAGTATTGAATTTCTTACTTGCTAAAACACGTAGGGATTTAATTGATTGTAAGGTTGATTTATTAATTGAGGCTGTTACACTTATTCAATTCTTGAAAACCCATCGAACCTGTTAACTGTTAAAAATTTCCAACTGAGATCTGCACTTTCATGTTGGTAAAATTAACCCATTAAAATTCTTGGAAATTCTCTATTTTAGGGTTGGTTTTACATCACGTTATTCTTGGACAGAATACTAACTTGTACATCTCACAATCACAACACTACCATTTGGGACAACATACCCATATGTATTACAAGGTCTTTCTTCATCGTATTCATCGTATAACACTCTTTTATGTATAACAAAGAACATCGTTTAATACATACTCCTTTCCTACATTATGTTGTTTGGACATGTATGTGTGAAATAACCAAATACTCACTTACAATTTCATTCACAAGGTTTGTTAGCTTCTAAACTTTTCTAAAGCATGCATTTATTTTATTTGGTTATCTATGTTCACTTAAATAGAGATAATAAACTACCAAGTAATCAAACAACATATTACTAATAATCTAACATCTTACTAACAAATTCAAATTGTATGATTATCTAAACAATCATACTTTTTAAATTTCCTTTCTACTTGGTTTCCTTTTTGTTTCCTTTTGTTTCCTAATTTAGCAATGTCAAACATACAAAAGCATGTATTCATAACCATTTGTGTTCTATTAACGCTTTAATCTACAATAATTTTTAATCTATTACTACAACAAACCATTAACAATTACTACAACCATTGACAATTCAAACTTTAAATTTTAATTCATCAAGTAATCCATACCTTCTACCAAAATAATCTATTAACAACCATTCTTTTTCTTTGCTACAAATAAACTACTATACAATAATGCTAACAAACTACTACTCAATTATTTAAATATAAATAACAAACTATTAATAATCAAATAGTCAAACAATCAAATACTAAAAATTTAAAGAAACATACAAGGAGGAAGAACACCCACCTTAAACCCTTGCTTTATCCTCTTTTGAAAAACTCCTTTTGATATCAAACTCCAATATCTCTAGGAAATTGGTAGCAAATTAATTAGAATTGGAATATAGAATAAAAAGTGGAGCTAAGTGTGAACTAAAAGTCACCTTTAGCTTATTTGGCTTCTTGCTCCAAATAGTAGTATAATAGTAGTGGTAGTAAAGTAGTATAGTAGTAGTTTGAAGAAGTAGGTAGTAGTAGTTGTTGGAAGTAGTTAAGTAGTAGTAATTATATAGAAAAAGAGAAATGAAAGAAAGCTATTTGCTGCTGTTGCTGTCGGCAGTAAAAAAAAGAGAAGAGAGGAGGAGAAAAATGTAGGAGTAGTTAGTAGTAGTAGTAGATGGAGTAATAGAAGTTAAATACATATGTATAAATAGAAAAAAGCGGGGAAAAGCACAGCTGTGCTGCTGTCGGCAGTACAGAGAAAAGAGGGAGAAAGATGTGGAAGGGTGTAGAAGGCTTAGGTGTCCTTACCTTTTGCATTTACCCCCTTGGGTTTTCACTAATTGCACTTTACCCCTAAGTCTTATTTGATTGGGCTTTTAAGAGAGGGAAAGTTGGGCTTTTTATAAAAGAAAAGGTGGACAAAACCCATCAGGTAAAGAAATCTTACCATAGTGCATGCTAACATTAACAATGCATATATATATATATATATATATATATATATATATATAGGGTAAAAGGGATATGAGCAACTTGCTCATTTAATAAATAAGCAATTGATTATGTGGCATGCATATGATACATTGAACAACTAACCCTTTTAAGGCTTTTCCAATCATATGTATGCCACATCATCATTTGCTTATTTACTAAATGAGCAAGTTGCTCATACCCCTTTTTCCCATATATATATATATATTTTCATTGTAAGGAAGAAAGAAAAATTTACATACTAGGGGTATTACATCACTTCCTCCTTAGAATAGTTCTGTCCTCAGAACTAATTGTAGGTAGAGATAAACAAAGAAAACATAAATTAATTAAAAAACATAGGATGTATATTCTTCATCTGGCTTTCCAGCTCCCACGTGGCTTCTTCAACAAACTGATTTTTCCAGAGCACTTTAACCATGAGAATTACTTTATTTCGTAGCACTTTCTCCTGGTGATCAATTATCCTCATCGGCTGCTCCTCGTAAGTCATGTCCACCTGTAGATTTTTCAGAACCTCGGTTAGTTGGTGACTCAGATCGGATGCGTACTTCCTTAACATTGAGACATGAAACACACCATGTACTTGGGCCAACTTCATTGGTAAGTCCAGTTTGTATGCCGCCTTCCCAATCTTCTTCAGGATTTTGTATGGTCCAATGTATCTCGGGGCCAATTTACCTTTCTTCCCGAATCTGATTACACCCTTGGTTGGGGAAACCTTCAGGAATACCGAGTCTCCTTCTTCAAATTCCAGTTCCCTTCGTCGAGTGTCGGCACAACTTTTCTGTCGACTCTGAGCCATTTCCAATCTTTTCCTAATTAGTTCAATCTTCTCAGAAGTTTGTTGCACAATTTTGGGCCCAAACATTTGCCTTTCTCCAACTTCATACCAGCACACGGGTGTTCGGCACCTTCGTCTGTAGAGTACTTCATACGGAGCCATGCTAATACTAGCCTGATAACTATTGTTATAGGCAAATTCTACTAAGGCTAAATACTTCTCCCAATTTCCTCCAAAATCCATAACGCATGCCCTCAGCATCTTCCAGGATGCGATTCACCCTTTCCGTTTGTCCATCTGTTTGTGGGTGATAAGCTGTGCTAAAATCTGTCCTCGTACCCAAGGCTACCTGTAAACTTTGCCAGAACCGCGAAGTAAACCTCGCATCCCTGTCGAAAACTATGGATACTGGTACTCCATGCAACTTCACTATCCCTTCAATATATACTTCTGCTAATTTTTCTAATGACCAAGTAATCTTCGCAAGTAGGAAATGAGCTGATTTTGTTAGTCGGTCAACCACAACCCAAATAGTATCATGTCCTTGGGGACTTCTGGATAACCCGGTAATGAAATCCATACTAATATTTTCCCATTTTCATTCTGGAATGGGCAATGGCTGCAACAAACCTCCAGGTTTCTGGTTTTCTGCTTTAACCTTTTGACAGGTGAGACATCTGGCTACAAACTCTGCTATGTCTCGCTTCATTCCGGCCCACCAATAGCATTGCTTCACGTCTTGATACATTTTAGTACTTCCTGGGTGGACTGTAAGTAATGTAGTGTGTGCTTCGTTCATGACTTCTTCTCTCAAATTGTCTATCTTTGGAACACACAATCTGTTTCCGAAACACAGTAGTCCTTCCCTTATATTGAACTCCGAAAGTTTTTTGCATTCACTTGCTCTTTATGTGCTAGAATTTCTGCATTTTCTTCCAGATCCTTCTTAATCCGCTCCTTCAAACTTGGCTGTAGTTCTAATTATGCCAATATTGCACCCAAGCCTTGTGCAACTACTTCAATATCGGCTCGTCTTATCTCATCATCCAATTCCTTGTTGCAATTAACGTAGCCAAACTCCTTTTTCTACTAAGTGCATCTGCCACCACATTGGCCTTTCCTGGATGATACTTGATTTCTGGTCTAATGTCTTGTAACACTTCCAACCATCGCCTCTGACGTAGATTCAAAATCCTTCTGATGATAGATATACTGATCGGTATACATCTCTACTTTTGTTCCATAGACATAATGTCGCCATATGTTTAGAGCGAAAATTACTGCAGCCAGTTCCAAATCACGTGTGGGGTAATTTTTCTCATATGGCCAGAGTTGCCTTGAACCATAGGCGATAACTCTTTCTTCCTGCATTAAAACGCACCTCAAACCCTGGTGTGAAGCATCACTGTAGATCACGTATTCCTTATCTGCTTGTGGTAAGACCAATATTGGAGCTAAAATCAACCGGTTCTTCAATTCTTGAAAACTCCTTTTGCACACTTCAGTCCATTCAAAATTTTTGTTCTTCTTTGTTAATCCTGTAAGTGGTACCGCTATCTTAGCATAGTCTTGGATAAATCTCCTGTAGTACCCAGTTAGCCCCAAAAAGCTTCTAACTTCTTTCACTGTTTTGGGTTGGGGCTTCGACCTTTTGTGGATCAGTGGCCACTTCCTCCTTAGAAATGATGTGGCCAAGGAATGCAACTTCATATTTCCAGAATTCACACTTGGACAACTTTGCATATAATTTATGCTCCTGTAGTTTGTTCAGTACTTCAGCTAGGTGTCTGGCATGGTTCTCCTCCATCTTCGAGTACACCATAATGTCATCTTTGAAGACTACGACGAATGAGTCCAAGTATGGCCGTAGAATTTGATTCATCAAATCCATGAAAACAGCTGGAGCATTTGTTACTCCAAATGGCATTACCAAGAATTCGTAGTGGCCGTGCCGAGTCCTAAAGGCTGTCTTTGGTATATCCTCATTTTTAACCAGAACTTGATGGTAGCCTGATCTTAAGTCAATCTTTGAGAACACGGCTGCTCCCTGAAGTTGATCGAACAAATCATCGATCCTAGGAAGTGGATACTTGTTCTGAATTGTGACCTTATTCAACTCTCGATAGTCGATACACATTCTCATCGTCCCATCCTTCTTCTTGACAAGTAGCACTGGTGCTCCCCAGGACGAAACACTGGGTCTAATAAATTCCTTCTGCAATAGTTCTTCGATTTGTTGTTTGACTTCTTTCTGTTCCGCTGGTGCCATCCGATATGGCGCCTTTGATATAGGTGCACTTCCTGGTTGGAGTGGGATACTGAATTCTACATCTCTGTGCGGAGGTAACCCTGGTAATTCTTCCAAAAATACCAGTGAAAAATCCCTTACAACGGTAATCTTTTTAATGTCTTCTAGCACCTTCATATTGGCTACAGCTGCTGGCATGTCACCTCCCTTCCCCTTGGAATACAATTTCCGGTTTTCCGAATATTACAATGGTCACCCTTTTTGCCTTACAATCAATTGTCGCCTTATACTTCGACATCCAATCTATTCCAACTATTACATCCACTCTCACAAAGCCCAATTTCAGTAAATCGATACCGAAAGTTTCTTCTCCAACTTGAAGCTTACAATCTTTATAGTATTTATCAGCAACAAGAGTGACTCCTGATGGCGTAACCACCTCCATAGCTACATCAGGAATTGCTTGTTGAGTGCTATTTAACTTTTGAGCAAAAGCTTTGGATATGAAAGTATGAGAAGATCCACTATCAAACAAAATACTAGCCTTCACATATTTACACTCAGTTTCCTATTTTGTACCCAGCAGATAATTACAGAGATGGCAGTTAGGCTGATATCATGTCATGTGGTTTCGCCCATATGTGAGTAACCGGAAGATATCTGTGGTAATAGTGTTGTTGATTTCTACTATTTTTTATTCTCTCATCAGAAATCTATTTCCTTATTTTCTACTTGTTTCATTATTTCTCAGTTTCCATGTACTTAAACCCAGATGTAAGTAACTCTGAAACACCAGCATGGTGAAGATTGGGTGATTTCGGAGAGCCAATAGAGGAAGCAGAGAAGAAGAGGTTAGACAGAAGTGTGATTTTGTTTCTCTCAATTCACACACTTACAAAGAACTGTGATTTCAGAAGGCAGAGAGATGAAGCAAAGAATTGTGGGAAAGATGGTGCAAAGAGGTAATGTGAGTGTTTATTAATCTTACCAGTAAATTTGTGTTACTTTCTTCATACACTTATAAACACCGTCTGTCCTGTTTATACCTCTACTTTTTCATAAATAACTGTTGATGTTTCTTTCTGTGAGAGTTATCTTCAGTCAACTCATTAAGCATAAGCTGATGAAGTTAGTGATCTACTTATCATCAATTATATTTTTCTTACTATTATCCATGCCTACATCTGCTGGTACTTTTAAATTGGAGGACTATTTCTCTCTCAGGCTTTTCATCAAACAGTTGGTGTGCTAAAAAACACTTACACTTTAACAATCTTTTTCTTTTGTATGAGGAATGGGATTCCAGCCCATGGCGTTTAGAAGTTGAGTTTTATTGCTTTCTAGATCTCATGATAAAGATCAAATTTGCTAGGGTAGTTTTGGAATAAGTAGTTGCTTAAATTTCCAGTATTGATTTGTTGCTCTCAATTAATTTTGTAAGAATGTGGATTTTCACCATTGATTTGTTACTAAAAATAAAAGGGGGTTCACAAGCATATGTTTTTAAGGTATTTGAGTAGCGAAGCTTATTTTTTAAATTATTTTGAAAAATAACTTCATTGATGCTTTAATTGTACTTACATGTTGGGGAAATATTAGGTTTTACTAATGGTTCTGCTTATATGTAGGATAATTTTATCACTGGTTGATGTCGTAGTGTTGTTCTTTACCTTGAAATTCAGGTAATCCTGATAAAAAAGCTTCAACAAGTTAAGGAAGATATGCAACCATTTATGTGAAGAGGGGATGGGAAATTTCTAAGATTGAGGTTTGTATCTCTAATCATATATATTATGTATCTGTTTCTTGTATCCTGATCACAACACTACAAAACGTAGGGTCTTTTCCGATGCTTTTGCGCCAGCGTTTTGGTCAAATGCCGGGATAGACCCCTGCGAAAATCGAAGCGGTATATCCTAACGTTTTGTAACGGCGCCTTTATACAACGCCGGGTTAGCTAATATCCCCGCATTGTCTCTCTTCTATTTACAGTAAGCAGCTAATCACCTAATCACAGAGATGGCAGTCTGGCTGATATTGTTTTTTTTAGGGAAAGTCGGGCTGATATCATGCCATGTGGTCCCTGGAATTGGACCATATGTCAACTCAGTTCTTGATAAGGTGATTTGTTATTCATTACCTAATACCTATAGTCCGTTAAAGTTTTTTCATTAGGAGCACGTTGCTTTTACTTCATTTTTATGTTGCAAATTTAATTTAGAAAGTAAAATAACATACAGACACGAATCCACTGCAAGCATAACTTAAAGACTTGCTGTCCAACCTTAACACAGTCCCCTGTACAGCTGATTGATGCAGCATCAGAGTCGCATCCTGAAGTGGAATGCTCCCACCATGAGGTGACCTACATTAGGTTAGGGCAGGGAAGAGGGTTACTTGCATGAGTGTTGTAGAGGGCATTTGAATGAGGATTTAACAGTAGTGTGTTTCGTGATGTTAGGGTGCTTGACTCTTCTTGTTGGGCAAACAATATCAATTTATTTAGGTATCTTGTTCGAGCTACCACTTTTATTCATCTACATAGCATCTTCGTTCCAGGTTCATATTTATGTCATCTTAAGAAAATTCACCATTATAAAGAACTAATATTGACTTCTATTTTTTATTATTTGTAAGAGTAGTGTGCACGTATTGTATTCTGGGAGTTAAAGATGGGGTTTGTATCTCTACTTCTTCAATAAATAACTATTGGATGTTTCCTTCTTTTAGAGTTATTAACTGTTAAGTATAAGCTAACGTAATTAGAGATCTACTCATCATCAAATGGTTTAACTTTCAAGGCTAATTTAAGTAGAACTTTTCACCGTCTTTCCAATCACTGTCCATCTTTAGTTTTGTTAATCATTGGATCTCTAATATCACTTTATTTATGGTAGTAATTTTACATTTATTTAGTCCATTCCAATATCAGATCTCTTGAACTTTGTAGATGTGAAGTTCCACTTGGGGGGTGCAGGATCGAGAAGAAGTTGGAGTTCACTTATGTCTCGGTAAAGACATGATTTTTACTTTTATTGTTATTTGGTTCAAACTATTTGTCAGTAGATTGTAACGGCGCAGGATGAGTTGCCATTTGTAGACATGCTGAAAGGAACGTGCGCATGTTCAGGTTCTACGTTGAAAGGACTGATGTAAGGTCTCTTGCTCATATTTTTTATTAGCATCTTGCATCTATCTGATTATTTGACCATTGTAATCATTGTCTATTATCATGACAGCTCTATTTCCTCAATCTAGTCCGCAGATCCAAAAGGTTTGGAATTCAGAAGCCATGGTGGAAATTGGGATTTCGAAGGCAAAGAGATGAAGGAAAGAAGAAACCCTGGAAAAGTATGTGGTATTATTGATAACTTTGTTTGTTTTACTTTCTTCACACACTTACACTTTCTCTTTATACGCGGCAGATAATTACAGAGATGGCAGTTAAGCTGATAGTTTGAGAAGGCAGTGAGCTATGGCAGTTAGGCTGATAGTTTGAGAAGGCAATGAGCTAGATGAAGGAAAGAAAAGTGTGGCAAAGTTAAGAGGTAATCTGAGCATTTGTTAATTTTATTTGTAAGTTTGTTTTACTTTCTTCACACTTACACAGCTTCTCTCCTATCTATACTCAGCAGATACTTTACAGAGGTTGCAGTTAAGTTGATCATGCCCTGCAATTGACCCAGATGTAAGTTACCGAAGTCATCAACTTAGTCCTTCAATGTGATGGTAATTCTGTTTCTTAACCTTGACTTGTTCATTATTCTCATGTTTGTTAGTTCTACCTGATCCAGAAAATTGGGTAAATTCAGCGAGCAAATAGATGAAGCAGAGAAGAGGAAGAGGTAAGCTGGAAATATAATTTTGTTGATAAGTTTGTTTCTTTGTTTTACTTTATTCACACAATTACAAGTAACTAACTGATCGTTGTTCTCTATTACATTAAGCAATGCATGAAGATGAAGCAAAGATGAATAAAAAAAGAAGGGCGTGAAAAGGGGTAACATGAGTGTTTATTAATTTTAACGATTTGTTTGTTCTACTTTGCTAACACACTTACAAACACCTTGTGTCTTATAGTCGGTTTATCGCAACAGTGGCAGTTAGTTAGGTTAGGTTGATTGATATCATGTGTGCATGCCTCTTACATCATCCATTGTTTTACAGTTTTGATAGAGTAAACTGCACACACACCTAGTATGCAGTTAATTTTGCATTTCTAGAGGTTCACAACATGATCAGCACATGACCAAGTTAAACATCTGGCTATTGATGCAGCATCATACTCGCATCCTGTAGTAGAATGCTCCCACCACCACTTTATAGGGATTCCATGAGGCCTTATGATGAACTTGATGCATACTGCACCACGCCGCCCTTAACTCAGCATGATAAATAGAGCAACAGCTCTGCCTGAAGCAACCCCCGTCTACACATACTTGCACCAAAACAGCCACGAAAATTACATTTTGCCTTCGATTACATTATCAGATCTCATGAAATTTGTAGGTGTGGATTCCAACGCCGGGATTTAAGACCTAAAAGAAGAAGATGGAGTTCACTTGTTTATCTGGGTGAAGACATGACTCTTACTTGCTTTACCATATAACTTGCTGAATATATTAGGGTTGCTAACAATTTTTTTGTTGCTATTTGGTCCAGACTCTCCCTCGTTAGATTCCATTGGAAAAGGATCAGTTGCCATTTTGTTGGCATGCCGAAAGGAATGTGTTCTGGTTCTGCATCAAAAGGACTGGTGTAAGTCTCTTGCTCAAAATATGCCATAGCTGAATATCTTTCTTACTAGCACTCATGCATACATCTATTGGTTCTTTTAAATTGTGGATTATTTCTCTCTCAGATATTTTCTCAAACAGTTAGCATGCCTTAGAAATTTACACTTTTAAGCATCTTTTTTTTTGTAGGAAGAATGGAATTCCTTTTCATGAGGTTTTGAAGTTGAGTTTTATCGGTTATTAAATCTTATGATTAAGAATCAATTGAGTTTTATCCTCCAATATCATGTTATGTAGTCCCTCCAATTTACCCAGATGTAAGTAACCTGCAGATCAACTTAGTCCTTCTTTATGTTGGTAATTGTGTTGTCATTTTCTACTTGTAATTATATCTCATCAAAACTCTATTTCCTCTAAATCTAGTTACCTAGATGGTTCAACAAAATGGGGATTTGAGTGGGCATGGTGGAAACTGGGGGATTTCAGAGAGCAAGTAGATGATGAAGCAGAAAAAGTGAGGTAATCTGATTGTTGATAAGTTTGTCTGTTTTACTTTCAGTTCACACACTTAAAATTAACCATCTGATAACTGATTGTTTTTCTTCTATTTATACTCCGCAGATGGCAGTTAGGCTATGATTGCATCCACATTTTTTTTCTCAACTTGAAATCAGTCCAACAATTTGATGGTAAGATGGCATCTACATGTTTTCTCAATATCCTTGGGATAGATGGAAACTTTTACTGCTTAATTTGTAATGTTTGTCGAAGTTTAGGTCTTGGTTGGGGTGCGGTGCAATTGAGGATGACAGGACATCACTAAAGAGATGGATGAAGGAGGAGAAAACCCAGCAGTCAAGCACGTGCTGAACCTGTGCAATGAGATAAGAAGTAGAGGGTTCAAAAGATTCATCTTACCTGTACGAAGCAGCATCTAACAGGTGCCCTACTGTCAACCTCGTCAAGGCTCAGCTCATCTAATGGTTTCTATCTCTATACTATCACAATTTTATAGCTTTATGTTTTCTTAACATCATCTTAAGATTTCTAGCGCATACATTTCACATACTTTTTTCATACTAATAGTCTTCAGCAACTTTGGAAATTGACGAGCATAGACTAAAAAAGGCTCTTGACTGACTGACTGACTCAATACTCTCCCAGAATTGTTCTGCTTATAGTATGGGAAAATGGACAAAAAGTGTAATCCACATCAAGAATCCATGCATTGGTGTCATCAATAGCTTGTTGTCACTTCATGTGTCTGATATCTCTTACATGCTTCTTATATTACTATGATTTGGTACACTATATACAAGAGTTTGTTGACGATGGGTTTTGGGGGAAAAAGACTGAAATCCATGCAGGGTGAACTAGTTTGAGCAAGGATTGTATAATGTTAACTAATCAAATACTTTGAGCATTTATATTTACTTACTATTCCACAACGTCACTAAGAGAAACTCTAAATAATGTTTTCTGAAACACGTAACATGTAAGTTAGCATTGAGGTTGAAAATCTTGGAATTCGTTCTCCTTGTGAGCATATTCTCATACACCTCATATGTAGAGTAGCTTGGCATTTATTTACTCAAAAGAGATGCTTATGTATTCTTGAAATTAGTCTTATGTATTCTTCTATTTAATTGCAAAATAAGCATATAAGCATAGCTTCTTCAGTCATTAATTTTTTGATATCCGAATGGTCTGACCTAATTTTCTGACTGGAAGATGCTTTTCTGTGTACTCCAGCAAGTGTGATCCTCTATATGAGTATGAGGCCATGAGGTTATGTCGTTCGTATTCCCTAGTATTAGAAGGCATCTGTACGAAGAGGTAAAAAATTATTTATTAGCTATTTACATTTTTCCTTTTTAGCTTAGGATTTACTAAATACTTAAATTGTTATGGGCATCTAAGTGAACCTGCAACCTGTCGGTTTATGTTTTGCCTTTTGGTGTGTTTACTTAAAATTGTTGTTTAAGTATGCATGGATATGTGTGCTCTAGAATGCCCCTCAAGATTGATCTAGAACTGATCGTTTTCATATAAGGAAGTTAAAAATCTGTTAACATCAAGTGTATTTCTTCCTGTTGTGGTTTGAATCATGTGCTCACTGCTAGCATAACCATCCTTGTGAAACCACCCTTTTAAATGGTGTAATAGGAAGAGATAATATGGGTTAGCAAATTGAAGCAAAACACATCATTGTTATGCTAATGTTTTGGTTTGTTATTTTGTTTGCATGTTATGATACACAGAGATCTGGATGCAGATAACTAGAGAGATGGCAGTTAGGCTGATATGTGCCTGCAGTTGATCCATATATAGGTAACCTTAAGATCAACTTAGTCCCTTGTTATGGTAATAGTGTTGTTGATTTCTACTTGTTTATTATTTCTCATCAATACTCTATTTCCTCATCTTCTACTCACCAGATCTGAAAAACTGGGGGATTTTAGAGATCAATTGATGATGCAGAGAAGAAGAAGGGCAAGAAGGAATGTGAATTCGTGTGTTGATAAGTAAGTTTGTTTGTTTGTCTATTTTTACTTTCTTCACACACTTGCTAACACCTGATTGTCTTGATCATACTTATACTCTGCAGTGAATCACAACTGGGATTTCAGAAGGCAGAGAGATGAAGCGAAGAAAACGTGGGGGAAAGACAGTGAAAAGTAAGAGGTAATGTGAGAGTTTATTTTATCCGTAAGTTAGTGTGTTTTACTTTATCAATAAGTTAGTTTGTTTTACTTTATACTCAGTTCACTTTTGCAGTTAGTTAGGCTGATGAATATCATGTGTGAATGTTGTTGATTTCTACACACCCCTAGTACCACCTGTACAAGTTAAATCAGCCTGTCTAGAGGTTCACAACATGATCAGGGCACTTGTTAGTTGTAATCCTCGGGAAAAATATGATTAAGATAGACACCCAGCTGTTAATGGCAATGATAACCTGCATTGGGTCCAATTCAACCCATATTGGCATATTAGGATACGTACGATGAACTCGCATGCATATCTAGCATGCCGTCTTTAATGCAGCCACACAAACAAATGCTAAAAATGACATCAAAATTACATTTTAAATAATTGTCCTAGTTCTACCGTATCTTTTGTTTCATTTCTTCTGGCCCTGATTATTCTTCCATTAATATCACATCTCTTGAAAATTGTAGATGTGAAATTCCAACTTGGGATTGCAGAATCGAGAAGAAGAAGATGAAGTTTACTTGTTTCTCCTGGTAAAGACACGACTTTTACTTGTTTTTCCATATGAATTGGTGAATATATTAGGGTTGCTAACAGTATTTTTTGTTGTTATTTGGTCCAGACTATCTGTCGTTAGGACGTAATGGTGGAGGAGTTGGGTCCTAATGGTGGAGGATCAGTTACCATTTTGTTGACATGCCAAAAGGAATGTGTGTTCAGGCTCTGCGTTAAAAGGACGATGTAAGTCTCTTGCTCATGGTACCACAGGTTTATATTTTCTTACTACCATTCATGTATACATACTAATTCTTTAAAATTGGAGGACTATGTCACAAAAATTTACACTTTTAACCATCCTTTTTGTGTAGGAAGAATGTGATTCCTATGCATGAGGTTTAGAAGTTGAGTTTTATTGCTTACTAAATCTTATGATTAGGAACTAATTTGCTGCTGGTGTTTTTGTCAAAAGAACTTCGGTTTGCTTAAATTTCCATTATTGATTTGTTGCTCTAAGATCCTTTTTGACATTTGAGCATTTTTTTTGGTTTCCGATTCACTTAAAATAAAGGAGGATTTACAATGATATACATGTCTCATAGGTATTTGAGTGTGAAGCTTATTTTTCTTATTATTTATTTAAAAATAACTTCTGTGATGCTTTAATTTTATTTACATGCTGGAGAGAAACTATGTTTTACTAATGGCTTGGTTATATTTAATCCTCTTATTTGAATTTAAGAATTCTAATCCTATGAGCTTCGCATTTGTACATAAAGATTAGTTCGTTTTAAACAAATACCCTAGTAATGTCTTTGTTGATTTTTATTTGTTCATTATTTCTCATGAATATTTTATTTCTTCAATTTCTAGTCACCTGATCCGAAAATTGGGTTTTGAGAGGCTGTGTCGGAAATTGGAATTACAGAGAGCAAATAGTTGAAGCAGAGAAGAAAATGTAAGGGAATTTGATTTTGTGGATAAGTCGTTAATTTGTTTTACTTTATTCACACTGTTGCAAATAACTGACTGATTAGTATGTATATATACTCAGTAGCTAAACAGTGGAGACTGCATTACTCAAACAGATGAAGCAATGAAGTGCGGGAGAGTCGGTGTGAAGTAAGAGGAAATGTGAGTCATTTTTAATTAAGTTTGTTTGTTTGACTTTCTTCACATATTTACACTCTGTTTCCTATTTTGTACCCAGCAGATAATTACAGAGATGGGCCGATGTGATTTCGCCCATATGTGAGTAACCCGAAGATATCAACTTAGTCGTTAATGTTATGGTAACTGCGTTGTTGATTTCTACTATTTTTTATTTTCTCATCAATAATCTATTTCCTCATTTTCTATTTGTTTCATTATTTCTCAGTTTCCATGTACTTAAACCCAGATGTTAGTAACTCTGAAACACCAGCATGGTGGAAATTGGGTGATTTCAGAGAGCAAATAGAGGAAGCAGAGAAGAAGAGGTTAGACGGAAGTGTGATTTTGTTTCTCTGAATTCACACAATTGCAAAGAACTGTGATTTCAGAAGGCAGAGAGATGAAGCAAAGAACTGTTGGAAAGATGGTGCAAAGAGGTAATGTGAGTGTTTATTAATCTTACTAGTAAATTTGTTTTACTTTCTTCACACACTTATAAACACCTGACTTCTGTCTGTCCTATTTATACTCGGCAGCTAATCGCAAAGATGGCAGACAATTAGGTTGATTGGTCTCTGCAATTGGCTCAGATGCTAATTAGTTTTACAACACTATTCAGTGCATAACCTGAAGATCAACTTAGCCCTTCAATGTCATGGTGAGACTTCATTTGCATTTCTTGTCAAAATTTATGTGCCTGCTTTTACTTCAATCTTATGTTGCAAATTTTTTATTTTATTATCATTATTCATTGCTAGTGAACAAGCATACTCCCTTGCAAACACGCATCATCTCGCATCTGCATCAAGCAACATATCAAAGACATAAGACTTCCAATCCCTTATCTGCATCGTCTATTTTTGCCTCTACAGAGATTTACAACATGATCAGCACATCTGTTGCCCTCACCAAAACATACGACTGGGATACACATCAAAATTTGCATCCTGAAATGGATTGCTCCCACTACCAATCTCTAGGAATTCTGTGAGGTCAATGGTGACCTGCGTTAAGTCCCCTGCAACCCATATTGTCATAGTAGGATGCACACATGTGCTCGCTGCATACGGCAACCCGCTGTCCTAAGCTTATCTTGTCCAGAGACAACTCTGAAGGTAGATGGACAATCTGTTCCTATGTTAGGTACTTGAGTTTTGTGAAGGCATTAAACTGAGGATTCAACAGTATAGCGTGCTGGAGGATGATTGACTCTTCTTGTTGGGGCAAATTATCACACCTTATTCAGGTATCTTTTCACCTGCGTACTATCTTTGTTTTAGCCTTTCAGGTCCATATTTATTTCCTTCTAAGAAAATTTTCCATTGTTTTCCACACACCCAAAAAAAAATAAAAATTCATCGAATCAAGCATTTGAGGCATCGAATCTCTTTTGTGCAATCCGCCCTTATGTGTCCCAAATCGCCGCAGTTGAAGCAGTCCACCGCCTTCTTCTTTCCCTTGCGTTTCCAAGTAAGTGATCCTCCCTCCCCAAACTTCTGGTAGTTCTTTCGATTTTTGTGTCACCTGCACCCACGCCGCCTCCCCTCTCTTGTCCCCTTGCTCATTCATGCCTTCTGAGTTAACTGGACCCCCTCTGAGGCCATGGTTCCCTCGGACGTGGTAATGATATGCAGTGGATGGACTGAGGTAGGTGGTGCCGCTGGTGTGGTGGTGTGGGTGTGCACAGGAGAGGAGGGGGGGTTCTGGTGGGGGACTTTGGAAGGGGAATTGTCGATGTGCTTTGCATAGGAGGGTTTGGGGGTGGTTTGTTTGTGAAGTTGTTGCTGAGGTTGTTTGGAATGGTGATGTTGGTCATGTGAATGATTGTGTTTTCGACGGTGAAGAGAGGTTTGTTGTTGTAGGTGGGGTGTATGGCGATACTGATGCCTGTTGTTGTGAGGGGGGGATGTGGGATAATTGTGGGTTCTTGGTAGGGAGTGTGTCTCCTCCCTCTCCCTCTTGCCGAAACTACTCCGTCCCTCAACTCTCCTATAATCCTGCCCCCGAAGATCATAGGCCCGATGATTGTAGGTGTGGTACCTAGCTAGCCTCGAGCAGCTAGAGGCACCCCTTCGTAGGGCCCTATCCCTAAACTGAGGTGAGGAGGCTTTGTGATGACCTCTGGAATACCCCAGACGCCGTTGGTGAGTTCTACGAGCCCCACTGTGCGTATCTCTGAGAGCTTGCTTGCCCTTCTGCAGGGATGGCTGACGTTGAGGCAGGGTTTGAGGTAGGGGGTGGTTGTGTTGGGGAGGTATCGTCGGTTGAGGATCAGAGGGGGGGAGAAGGTGGGGATTGAGGGGTTGCGGGGTAGGGTGTGAAGTTGAGCAGGCTGGCCTCATCGGTAGAGGACCAGAGGGAGGGAGAGGGGGGGGGGGGATGGTTTGTGGGCTTGCTGGGTTTGTGCTGAGTGAAGCAGAGGGGTTAGAGGGAGGTGGAGGAGAGTGTTTGTGGACCCCTTCATTGGGCCCACATCCCCGGATTTCATCCTCGCAGAGGTTCATTGGAGGAAGGAAGAAGGTTGGAGAATATCAACCCATCCAAAGGCTTTTTTTGTCTGCTTATTAGCTTTACATTGCGAAATAAGACTAAGATTTTCCGATGTCAATTCTTATAGTATATGCTTTTAGTGGAAATCGTTAACACTAATATCAAATCATGATACTTAATTTGTATATATTCTTGATGATCAATAATTGTATATTACATATTTTTATCTTCATTAAGAGCCTTGCTTTATTATGTGGGTGCATATTGATTCTTCTTCTACCAAAATAGATTATTAGATGAAAAATAAGGTGAGGCCACAAGAGCAGGTAGCAATCCCCCCAATTATTATCTCTTTTATCTCTAATATTATAATGGGAGAGTTAGGATTATCATTTGTAGACAATATGTAATTTGTAGACAATCAGCTATTTATTCTCAGTCATCTAATTTTTTAATGGGAGAATTTCAGTTGTGTAATCAAACAAACACGTGCATTGTAATTAAACAAACATGTGCAATGCATGTGCATAACTAATATACAGGAGGTCTTAGGTTCGATTTCAGACAATGTCGGAATTTTTCTTTTTAAAATATATATTTATTAAGACGTGCATCACACGTGAAAATTACGGGTTCATTTTTAAGTGAGAGTTATATTAACCATTCATGTACTCACCTGTTGTTAGTTACCATAATACCCTCAAGGTTTAAATTTATTTACGACATAATTATTTATCAAAAAGTGCCACCCATATAAAATAAAAGTTGGTGCCACTAGGGATAATTTGTAAAGAGTGTGTGATGAGTAAAGAATGGTCTCATGTTCGAGGCTAGATTACATCATAGTATTTACTTTAAAAAATATATTTATTAGGACGTGCAAAGTACGTGCAGATTACTATCTCTAATCTTTAATATCTAATCTCAAATATTATAATGAGAGAGTTGGGGTTGTCATATGTAGGCATTCAATCATCTAATCTCAACCATTTATTTTTAAGTGAGAGTTATATTAACCATTTATTTACTCAATTGTTGTTAGTTACCATAATACCCTCAAAGTTCAAATTGATTTATGATATAATTATTTACAAAATTGTCACTCATATAAAATAATAGTTTGTGCCACTAGGGGTAATTTGTAAAGAGTATGTGATGAGTAAATGGAGGTCTCAAGTTCGAGGCCAGATTACATTTTATTATTTACTATATGAAAAAAGTTTAATTAGGATGTGCATCGCACGTGCAGATTAGCTGTACTATTATCTCTAATCTCTAATCTCTAATAATATAATATTATAATGGAAAAATGCCTTAGTGTCATTTGTCAATCTATCAACGCGTGTGATGCACGTACATAACTAATATGAAGGAGTTTTCAGGTTCGAGTCCTCACTACGTCAGAGTTTTTTTTTCTTTTTTTTTATTTTAATTAAGGCGTGCATTGCACATGTAATCTCTAATAATCTCTATCTCTAATATTATAATGGGAGAGTTGAGGTTGTCATTTATAGACATTCAACCATATATTCTCAATCATTCATTTTTATGTGGGAGTTATATTAACCATTCATTTACTTAACTGTTGTTAGTTACTATAATACCCTAAAAGTTGAGGTTGTCATTTGTAAACATTCAACCATATATTCTCAATCATTCATTTTTAAGTGGGAGTTATATTGACCATTCATTTACTCTACTGTTGTTAGTTACTATAATACCCTCAAAGTTCAAATTTATTTACAACATAATTATTTACAAAAGTATCACTCATATAAAATAAATTTTGTGCCGCTAGGGGTAATTTGTAAAGACTGTGATGAGTAAAGAGAGGTCTCATATTCGAGATCAAATTGCGTCTTATTATTTACTTTATAAAATGAATTAAAAAATTGATTAGAACGTGCATCACACTTGTAGGTTACTAGTTACTAGTAATGAGAGAGTTAGAGTTGTCGTTTGTAGACATTCAATCCCGTGCTTGTGCATAATTAATATAAAAGAGGTCTCAGGTTCGAGGCCAGACTATGTTGGAATTTTTTCATTTAAAAATATATATTTATTACGACGTGCATCGTATGTGTAAATTAGTAGTTACTAGTAATGAGAGAGTTAAAGTTGTCCCTTGTAAATCTACCAACTTACGTGTATTGTCCGTGCATAACTAATATTAAAAAGGTCTCAGGTTTGAAGCTTGACTATATCGAAATTTTTACTTAAAAAAAGTATTTATTAAGACGTGCATTGCACGTGTAAATTACTATTTTAAAAGTAAACAGAAAAACCTTTCCTCTACTTGCAAAAATAAATTTACGACTCCAGAAAATAAAATTCAATTTTTAACTAGAAGTATATTTTAATATAGAATAGTAATATTCAAGAAAATAGAAGTCGTAGAGTTATAGAAAACACCAAAACATTTTGGAAAACAATCGGCCAGCGATCAGTATTGAGCATTAGGCCTTGGGCTTTAAAAAATCCCTGGCACCTGGAGGGTGATCACTGGTCTAGTTTGAGTTATATTTACAAACAGGGTGATCACTGCCGTTCAGAGTGGAAAAGGACCATGATCCGACTGCAGGAGCGAAAATGGACCGCATGTGCTACAGACTCTACCAGTCACTAGATGAATGTCAGAAACAGGAAGAAGTACAAGAGTAGGCTGCATGGCGAGGGATTTAACCCTATCATCTGGAGAATACGAACTCGATTTGGAAAGTATGTAGTATGAAATGCATACGTTTCTAAATCAAGTTTGCATTAGATTAAGAGCATGTTGTGCATATAAGTTGTGCATTAGAATCTAGATCATGACATACACCGACATTTATGTTTGTATGACTGTCACGTTTCTTTTCTTCTGCATCAAATATTGATTATTGAGGATTTTGGAGATTGTGGTTTTTCATCCGTATTGCGTCAGTTGTATTCAACTGACGTGCCCATAGTTTGCTAATGCAGGATCACTGATCATGGAGCAGGGGACTCGAGCTGCAGAAAGTATCCACGTGTAGGATAAAGTTTTCATGTGCAGTGTAAGTTTTTAATTTCCTGTGATTTCTGTGTTGCGTACTCATTGAAGTAAGATTCTGAGTAAGTGTCATGAGCTCTCAGTGTGTAGAACTCGGGGCGCTACAGTTTCTTTCAGCGGCTTCAGGATCGATGCTCGGATGCCCCCGCGAGCCCCAAAAGTTTCTCCTAAACTGCGTCGGCCTCGATGCTCGAATGTCACCGCGAGCCCCAAAAAGTTTCTCCTAAACTGCTTGGGCCTCGATGCTCGGATGACACCGCGAGCCCCAAAAAGTTTTTCTCAACGGCTTCAGGGTCGACGCTCGGATGTCACTGCGAGCCCCGAAAAGTTTCTCCTAAACTGCTTGGCCTTGACGCTCGGATGACACCGCGAGCCCCAAAAGGTTTCTCTGAACTGTTTGGACCTCGATGCTCGGATGACACCGCGAGCCCCAAAAAGTTTCTCTCAACAACTTAGGGCTGGACGCTCGGATGACACCGCGAGCCCCAAAAAGTTTCTCTCAACAACTTGGGGCTCGACGCTCGGATGACACCGCGAGCCCCAAAAAGTTTCTTTCAACAACTTGGGGCTTGACGCTCGGATGCCACCGCGAGCCCCAAATTACCCGCCAATTAGTGAGGGGCTCGTCTCCCGACCCTCGACGCTCGCCAAGAAGGACCCCTCCTCCACACTCCTACGTCCCCTTGCTTTTCCAACAAGTGAGGGGGCTCGCCTACCGACCCCCTACGATCGGCCAAGCGACCTCGGGGTCGATGCTCGGATGACACCGCGAGCCCCAAATTATCCCCCCAATCAGTGAAGGCTCGTCTTCCGACCCTCGACGCTCGGCAAGAAGGACCCCTCCTCCACAGACTCCTACGTCCCCTTGCTTTTCCAAAAGTGAGGGGGCTCGCCTACCGACCCCACACGATCGGCCAAGCGACCTCGGGGTCGACGCTCGGATGACACCGCGAGCCCCAAACTATCTCCCAACAGGTGAGGAGCTCGCCGGCCGACCCTAGACGCTCGGCAAGAAGACCTACTCCACGGATCTCGATGCTCCCTTGCTTTTCCAACCAGTGAAGGGGGCTCGTCTGCCGAACCTAGACGCTCGGCTCACCGAGCTCTGACGCTTCTGCACCCGACACCCCTCGTGACCCCAAGAGGGGGTTCCCTTCATCCTACCCCGCTGATGCGGTTTGTTTTTGGTCGTAGTGTGGATGCACCAGGTATGAGTTTGGACTCAATTTGTAATGAGGGAAGAGTACGGTGCCGGACGGTGTGCGAGGGGCTCGCTTCGGCGCTTGAGGATCGGCTCGGATGGCCTCGCCTCGAGTACCTGCAGACGGTCCCGAAACACCGGGGTTTATCCCAGTGGCGGACCCTCCGACGATCTAGTCAGTCTCTGTGAGAGAGTAGCAATAACTAGGGAAATTTAGGTGGCAAAGATTGATTACTTGAAAAGGTGGGTCAGGGTCTGGTATTTATCGGGAATTTCAACCGGGTTTGGATCCGCTTGGGGGCCGGGTCTGAACCCGAAAGCCCATGGGCCTGACGTGGCAGGAGGCCCAGGGGGTTTGGGGCAGACGTGGCAGTGCCAAGAGTGGTATAGGGCTGACGTGGCAAAGCCCTAGGTGGTATTTGGAGCTGACATGGCTGATCATGGGGCTCCTGTGCCTCTGGGGGAATCGGATGGCCTAGGTTGTGCCAGGTCATCCTCATTCTTCGCCAGGCTGGGAGGACGGCCCGTGGGGCTGTTGCGGATCGGAGGCCGAGGGCCATCGAGGCTCGTCGGATACGAGGAGACCAGGTCTGTGGGGGTGAATTTACGGCTCGGTGCCGAGGCTGTAGTGGTCCGGGGCCGAGCCGAATTGATTTTTATTGTCTTTTTCGAGTGAGCCATCCTGGGCCTTGGCTGGGCCCCAGGCCATTTTTACCCCACCACACAAGCCCCCCACTCCTGCGGGGATGCGGGAGTTAGCCGTGGAGGAGTGTTTATGGTCGTGGAAATGGGATGGCGAATCGTTGGGCCTTCATGAGAAGGCTACCCTGGTGCCAGGCCGAACCTCGAGCTGGCGAGGAATTATGGGTCGGCAAGGGTGATGGCGAGCTATGAAGCACGGATACGGATACGCGTATCCGATACGGTACGTATCGGATATGCGGATACGTTGATTTCTTAAAAACTAGGATACGGGTACGTTAGGATACGCTTAAATAAATTAAATAAAAAATAATAATAATATATATTATAAATAAAAATTGAATTCCTTAAGTTATACATAGACAATATAAAATTGCATTAAATAAAAATATACGTACCTGAGTGAGATACTTCTTATCTGTTAAATACTATTTCTTATACTTATACTCTATTTGCAAGAGAATTCCTACATCAAAACATGCACTAGAACAAGCTCAGTATAACTCCAAGATGAGTTAGATTCCTACATATCTCCAAAGGAGTCAGGTAAATCCTGTTGAGTTTTGATCACATGGATAAAGAACTGAAAAAATAAATAAAGAACTGAAAAATTAAAAAATTAAAAAAAAACCGATCAGGCGATCACGGTGAATAAATTAAGAACTGAAAAAATAAAAAAAGAACTGAAAAAATCCTTATCGTCATGTCAGGTAAATCCTTTTGAGTTTTAATCAGTAATGTCATTTTCTTTATTCAAATAAATAAAGAACTGGAAAAAAATACCTTTATGGCAAATATCTGAGGGTGACAGAGAGATCTGATCGGGGTCGGAGAGGAAGACTGATCGGGGTCGGCTGAGAGAGATTTGATCGGGGACGGAGAGGAAGACTGATCTGGGTCAGCTGAGAGAGATCTGATCTGGGTCTGATCAGATCTGAGGGTGACAGAGAAGGATCAGCTGAGAGAGATAAGGGGATAGGGTTCTGATCGATGGGATGAGAAAGAGAGAGGCAGAGAAGGATCAGTTGAGAGAGAAGGGGATAGGGTTCTGAATCTTCTGATCGATGGGATGAGAAAGAGAGAGGCAGAAGATAGAAGATAGAACAGTGAATGGGCCTGTTGGGCCGAGCCAAACGAAAAAAAATTAAAAAAAAATAGAAAGTATCGGTAGAGTATCCCGCCCTTCCGATACGCGTATCCCCGCGTATCGGAAGAGTATCGGATATTTTTTTAATTTTTTTAATTTTTAATTAATTCCGATACGTATCGGGTACGTATCGGATGAGTACGCTACGCGTATCGTGTTCGATACGTATCGGGTACGTGATACGCGACCCCCCGCAGAGTATCCGCGCTTTATAGATGGCGAGCCGTTGAGCCTTCCTGAGAAGACTTCCTGGTGCTAGACCGAACCTCGAGCTGGCAAGGGATTATGGGTGGCGTGCCTCAGAAGGTCTGAGCGGGGTGGCCTGCTGTCTTTGCGGAGCATTGAAGGCGCTCCGGGATCTGTGCAATGTTCCAATTTCCTAGGGGCATTAATGGCTCCGCCTAATAAATGCATGGCGCATGGGCTTCCGTCGTTTGGCATTCCCAATGTCATAATGGCCGGTCTATGGAGGAGGCTATAAATACCCCTCCCCCACAGCGAGTTTGATCACAGCAAGGGTGGTCCATCGGCCATCAGAGGTGTCTGCTTCGGCGGACGTCTCTCTCTTGCAAAATTTTGACCCTGAGAGCGTTGGACGGGTGGTCATTCTATTGCCTTGTTCTTCTCCCGTTCCTGACGGCCTCGATGTGAGTGTCAGGGTCGGGGGAGAACAAGGCAGAAGAGATGGCGGCCGTAGTCCGGGCTCGGGGGACAGGGTACTGAAAGGTTTTAACCCTGGGGATCTCGGACTGGTGGTGACTTTGCCGTCTGGATCCTTTTTCGGGTCGGACGGCCCTGACACGGCTGTTTGCCCGAAAAAGATCCAGACGGGAGGGGTATCAACCGAATTTCGGACCTAGGGCTGAGGAGCCTCGGATAGATGGGTCTTCTTCGATCTCTGTCTTCCTTCTGGTGCTGACGGTCTTTGACGGTCTGTTAGCCCCGAGGAGCTAGGGATTGGAGGTGGGCCGATCTGCTTTCCGATAGGGTCCCAGGCGATGGTGGCTTTTCTCCCACCCTCGAACAGTTCGGGGTTTCGGCTGCCGAGGCCGTAAGCCCCGGGCTGCTCGCGGGTGAGAGGGGAGCCGACCGAGCTCTGGAGCCCGGGGCGTCTGTCTAAGGACGGCGCCTTAAATCTTAAGTAAAAAATTTTCTCCGCCGAACACTTCATCCGAACCGACCTCTGTGTGGTCTCCAACCGGCGCTAGGTGACGTCAGCAGCGCCAGTTTCGAGGATGACGTGGCACGATTCCATTGGTGGCAGATGCACGCTATTCGAGGAACAGTAATGCGAAAATCGAGGCGTCATTTCTCCCTCTATAAATATCCCTCCCCCTCTTCCCCATTCTGTTTATTTCACTTCTGCAGTCTTCTTGAAAAGAATCCAAACACTTCAGCGCTCGGCTTGACTGTTTAGCAGCACCGGTTCGTCAGTCCGAGGCAATCCAAAGGTTAGTTTGTAAGTTTCTTTTGTTAGGCACAGATGTCTAGGGCTCAGTCTGACTCGTCAGCGTCGACGTCGAGAGGGGAAGGGAAACCTGCCTCAAAATCGACTTCGTGGGAGGAGCCAGTGTTCGAGGAGGAGTCAGTACATGATGAGAAGCCTTCCGATTCGACTTCGTGGGAGGAGCCGGTAGGCGAGGAGGAGCCGGTGTACAACGTGAGGCCGTTATGCTCCCGGAAACCTTTCGTGGTGGAGAGTAGCGAATCGGAGGAGGCAAGCGACAGTTCGGACGAAGTCCAGATACTAGGGTCGGCTTCCGAAGAGGAGCGTGGCCCAGAAGAGGGTAAAGCCGAAGGGGCTCGGATAGGAGGTGCGGGGGGGAGATCCACAGGTCAGGGTGTGGGTTCGAGCTCCACGCCGATCGGTCTGGGGCGATTATCTACCCCCTCGCCGGAAAGAGCCAAGAAGAAGAGGGTTCCGAAGAAGAAGGGGTCGAGGACCGGTGACTCGAGCCAGGCGCCCGTTCACCGCAACTTAATGACAGGATCGCCCGTACAACCGAAGTCGTTCCGTCGGTACCCCGACGACCTTTCCGATAAGGAGCTTTTTGGGGTCCAGCCGTCTTCCCCGAGCCGGAAGAAGGTGAAGATGGACACGCTTCCGACCGTCTTGGAGGCTGGTGACTTGGAGGCTTTGCAACTGGCGTACCACATAGGGTCCGGCTACGAGCTCATGTTGCCGAACTCTACCCTGCGCCCGACCGACCCCCTGCCTGCTTGGTACTGCGTCTTCCCAGCGGACGCCTTCATCTCCGGACTGAGGCTGCCGGTCAATTCGTTTGTTCGGGAGGTGCTGAATTGGGCATCCCTGGCGCCGATGCAGTACGGGCCGAACTCCTGGAAGCAGATCATCTGCTTCGTGCTGTTGTGCGAGGAGCAGAAGGTGCCCCTTCGGTTGAGCGTGTTCCGGGCGATGCTGAGGATCAGCTCGTCGGGGGAGTCGGATGGTGTTTATTATCTCGCCTCGGAGTAAGGGGAAGGTTGTCCACGGTCACCCGGACTCTATCAAGGAGTGGAAGAAAAAATATGTGGTGATCCGGAGTGAGGAGCCTTGGAACATCCCTACTCGATGGAACCATTCTAAGCCGAGCTTCAAAGCGCCGAGGCCGAGGGACCTGACAGCCGAGGAGTGGAGGTTCGTCGAGCGCCTCCGTCTGTCGCACAGTATCAGTTGGCCGAAGGTGACGGAGGGTCACCTGGCGAGCGTCGAACTGAGCCCGGCCGTGCTTTGTATGTAGTTGTTTCTTTTCTCTTGGTCTTGTTCTTTTGCGCTCATTGTTCTTAATAGATTTTTTTTCGCAGGTATGGATCCCGAATCAATCAAGGCAAAGAGGCTCGCCATGAAGAAGGAGAAGGCCGAGAAGAAGGGGGACGCGATGAAGACGAGGGGGTCATCTCAGGTGGTCTCCGAGGTCCCAGACCAGCCTCCGGCAAAGAGGACGTGCTCGGAGACAGGCAAGGTGGTGGTTGCTCGGAAGAGCTCGGACCCAGGCAAGGCCGATGATCTTGACAAGGGGAAGGGTCCCCTGGTGGAGTCAGAGGTAGAGGAGAGGTTGCGGCGACCGTGGGTGCCGGCTTGGTCGATCCGTGAGGGTGACTGCTTAACCCGAGGGCGCCAGGCTGTCGAGGTGGCGGATAAGCTGGCTACCCCCCGGGACCGCGCGGAGATGAACGTTGAGGGCCTGGAGGATGCGTACACGCGCCTCGTGCAGGCTAATGTGCTGGTAAGTCTGCCGACCCCACTTGCCTTGTGAAATGTTTGTAAAGGAGGTTTTCTTAGTAGTGCTTGGTTGCTGCAGGCGACCGTGCAGGGGGCCCACGTGAGAGGCCTTTATGAGGCGGCCTTGAAGCGGGAGCGAGACTGGGCTGACAAGGCCTTGCAGGAGATGAAGGAGCTGAAGATAGAGCTCGAAGGCTCGCACCAGAGGGAGCAGAAGATGAAGGTCGAGTTCGACGCCAAGGAGGCGGAATGGGGAAAGAAGATGGCGGCTCTGAAGAAGAAGTTCGCCAAGGAGAAGGAGGAGTTGACTGAGGCGGGTCAGACCATGGTGATCAAGGCCCAGGACGAGTGCTATGTAAAGGCCCTCAGTCATGTGAGGCACTTCTACCCGACCATCGACCTGTCCAACTTCGACTACGACATGGAGATCGAGGGGACACCGAAGACTCCTCGTGAAGAAGGGCCCGTTGATGACCCGGCTGCCGACCTCCCCGTGAACCCGGCCGATGTCGAGGTGGGAAAACAAGTTGTATAGTTTTGTCTTTCTTTTTCCATCTCTCGATTGTATTTGCTTTCCGCGGACTAGCCACCGCATTTTTTGTATGAAGTGATTCTATTTATAAAAGAGGATTTTTGACTGGCCAAGTGTTTTGACCTCGGATATTTCCGAACCTCTTTGCATATGTGTCTTGAGTGATGGCTGGTTCTCTTGTAGATTACGGCTCCCCTTCCCGAGGTGGACCCCCGTCGTTCCGACGTGGCGTGGCTCCGGAGCAAGGTCGAGGCCCTGGAGGCCACGTTGGTTCGCTACCGAAAGGGGGCTCGTGACAGTGATGCGGCCTTCAACTATTATCGGAATAAGTCTGAAGCCCTAAGTGAGGGCGAGCCGACTGAGGAGGGCGATGGTGGATCAGGACCTCGGGAGTGTCGGTCTTGGATATACCATGTCGAGTGCTTCGGTGTAGAGGCCCTCCTCTGAGAGGCTACTTCGCGAAGTCATTGTGGAGAAGGAGATGGAGATACACCGTTACAAGACGATGCTGGGTGTCTCGGCATCCTCCTCGGGAGGTCGGCGAGCGGAGGGGGTTCCCTCTGCGTTGCTACTGCTGGAGCGTGTGCGACCAGTTGATGCCCAGAGCTCCGTGGCTGGTGTGTCGACCGTGGCTGAGTCTAAGGACCATAATGACGATGAGGGGGCTCCTCGTCGTTCGGTCGGAGTGGTCCAGCCATTCGTCGGACCCGAGGGGCCCTAAGATGGCGGCTTCCTTCAGTTTGAGATGAGTGGAGTGGTCCTGTAACGGTCTTTGTTTATTTTTTCAGAACTAATAAGGGAATACGAATACAGAATTCTTTTCATTCTTTGCTCTGGTCAATAGTGTAGTGAATGATGGCGGAAGTGAGGTTCGGCCCCGTCGATCCGTGAGGGATCGGCGCGGGGCATTAGGAAGACTCCCTGGCCTGAAGCCGAGTCGGACCTACCGAGACGTTGGGGACGATACCGGAGTGAGGACTCGGGTGCCGATCCCATTGTCCGGTGTTAGGTCGGTCTGCCGAGGCGTTTGGAGTTTGGCAAAAAGAGATTTCTTTCATATATGATAGGGAGGGTCGCTAAAACGGACCTTTACACATGAAAGCTTACAAAAAATATTATTTACATCAGCCAAGATAGAACCTATGTTCGCTCTTCCAGGAACTTCATTAGGTGCTCGGCGTTCCAGGGTCGGCTGATCAGCCGACCGTCCATACCTGCCAGTCGGTATGTACCAGGGCGTACAGCCTCGACTACACGGTATGGGCCTTCCCAGTTGGGAGCCAATTTCCTCTTCTTGGTTGGGTCGGAGACGGACAGTTTTCGTAACACGAGGTCCCTCGCCGTGATGTTTGTGGGGCGGACCTTCTTGTTGTAAAACTTCTCGATCCGTTGTTGGTAGATGCTTCTTCGGATTGAAGACTTCTCTCTGACCTCGGCGATGAGGTCCAGGTTGGCCCTCAAGCCGGATGAATTGTCAGCTTCGTCGAAGGCCATGATACGGGGAGAAGGCAGGCCGACCTCGACGGGGATAACTGCCTCCGTCCCGTAGGTCAAGCTGAACGGCGTCTCTCCCGTGGGGATCCTCTTGGTGGTTCGGTGTGCCCATAGTACGCTAGGCAATTCTTCGACCCACAACCCTTTGGGGGAACTGTCGAGGCGCTTTTTGAGGCCGTCGAGGATTTGCCTGTTCGCCTTCTCCGCCTGGCCGTTGGACTGAGGATGGCAAATAGCGAAGAAACGCTGCTGGATGCTGATGTCTGCGCAGAAAGTTTGGAAGTTCTGACCTTGGAATTGGGTTCCGTTGTCCGTGTCGAGGACCGGAGGGATTCCGAACCGGCAAATGATGTTCTTCCAAAAGAATTGTTGTACTTGGCGCTCGGTGATGTTGGACAGAGGCTCGGCTTCGAGCCACTTGGTGAAGTAGTCGATGGCGACTATCAAGAATTTCTTTTGCCCTACCGCTACGGGGAAGGGGCCCACAAGGTCCATGCCCCACATGGCGAATGGCGTAGGGCTAGTCAGGGATCGGAGATTGGCTTGAGGAAGCCTCTTGACAGGGGAGAACCTTTGGCATGGGCCGCACCTCTTGACTAGGTCTTGCGAGTCTTGGAGCATGGTCGGCCAATAGTACCCCTGATCAGGGCCTTCCGAGCGAGCGTCCTGCTCCCCATGTGGCATCCACCGATCCCCTCATGAAGATCTTTCAGCACGTAGCTGGCCTCGTCGCTGGTGAGACAGCGGAGGTATGGTTTGCCGTCGGCCAAGGTGTATGAGCATTTGAAGAGGACGTCGTCAATCACGACGAACCTTTCAGCTCGGACCCTGACTCGTCTAGCTTCGGCCCGGTCTTCAGGAAGCTCGGCACTGACTAAGAATCTTCGGATGGGAGTGGTCCGGTCGTCTGGACTGGTACCGTCTTGGACATACATTGCCTCCTGGTCTTGATCGTTGATACTCGGCTTCAATAGGATTTCGATGAGTACCGTTTGGTCGAGACCCTCGAAGGAGGAAGAGGCGAGTTTTGACAACGCGTCTGCTTGAGCGTTCTGCTCCCTGGGGACTCGAATGACTGTGGAGTGGCAGAAGGACGCTAGGAGACGTCGCACCACTGCCAAATATCTCACCATGCGATCATCGCGGGCTTCGTACTTTCCGGTGATCTGATTGACCACGAGCTGTGAATCGTTGAAGGCCCGGATTTGCTTGGCTCCGGCTCGATGTGCTAGGGTCAATCCGGCGATCATGGCCTCGTATTCCGCCTCGTTGTTGGAGGCCGGAAAGTTGAGGCGAAGGGAGTATTGAAGTAGGAATTGGTCGGGGCCACGAAGGATAATGCCCGCCCCACTCCCCGTTTCGCATGATGATCCATCGACAAAGACCTCCTAGGTCGGATCCGAGGCCTCGGTGCTGGGCTGCTCGGAGACGGTGCACTCAGTTATGAACTCGGCGAGGGCCTGCCCTTTAATGGCCGTCCTCGGCTGGTAGCTGATGTTGAACTGACTCAGCTCAATTGACCACTTGACTAAGCGGCCGGAGTTTTCGGGCTTGTGAAGGACAGCCTTCAGTGGCTGGTCGGTCAGTACTTGGACGGAGTGGGCCTGGAAGTAAGGACGAAGCTTCCGGGCTGCCATGACCAAAGCATAGGCCACCTTCTCTATCTTTGCGTACCTCGTCTCGGCGGGGAGCAGGACTTTGCTCACATAGTACAACGGTCTCTGGACCCCGTCTTCCTCTCGGACGAGGCCGGCGCTGAGGGCGCTATCCGAGGCGGACAGGTAGAGCCATAATGGTTCGCCCGGCTCGGGCTTGCTGAGGAGAGGAGGGTTGGCGAGGTACTGCTTCAGCTGTTCGAAGGCTTCTTGTTGATGGGTACCCAACTCGAAGCCCCCTTTTCCGCGTAGGGCCTTGAAGAAGGGGAGAGACTTCTCCCCTGACTTGGAGAGGAAACGACCGATTGCAGCCAACCGGCCCGTAAGCCTCTGAACCTCCTTGACATTCCGGGGCGGGGCCATGTCAATAATAGCTTGGATTTTCTCGGGGTTCGCCTCGATGCCGCACTGGCTGACGATGAACCCCAGGAATTTCCCAGTGGAGATGCCGAAGGCGCACTTAGCCGGGTTGAGCCTCATGTTGTGATGTCGGAGGACTCCGAAGGCTTCCTCGAGGTAGGCGACGTGGTCCGGCCCGGCCCGGCTCTTGACGAGCATGTCGTCGACATAGACTTCCACGTTGCGGCCGATCAGGTCTTTGAAGATTCTATTGACGAGCCGTTGGTATGTGGCTCCGGCGTTTTTCAGCCCGAAGGGCATAACGCGGTAGCAGAAAAGACCCTGGTCGGTGACGAACGAGGTCTTGGAGATGTCTGGTGGAAACATCCGGATCTGATTGTACCCCGAAAATGCGTCCATGAAGGACAGTAGCTCATGCCCCGAGGTTGCGTCGATTAAAGCGTCGATGCGGGGGAGGGGAAAGGATCTTTCGGACATGCTTTATTTAGATCCGTGAAGTCGATACAGATCCGCCAGCCCCCGGTTGCCTTCTTCACCATAACGACATTAGCCAACCACTCGGGGTAGCTGACTTCCTGAATAAATCGAGCCGACAAGAGTTTGTCGACCTCTGTCTTCACAATTTGCTGCTTCTCCGGGGCGACTTTGCGCCTCTTTTGGACGACCGGCTTAGAGTTCGGAATGACGCTCAGCCGATGCATGATCAAGTCTTCGGAGATCCCGGGCATGTCGGAGGGTTTCCAGGCGAAGAGATCAACGTTGCGGCGAATGCAGGCGATTATGCCTGGCTTCAAGTCCTCGGGGAGCGAGCGGCTCACCCGGAACCATTTCGATTCGTCCTCGGCGCCGAACGGAACCTCCTCCAGTTCATCGACGGGCTCGGGAGCGGGGCCGTCCCTATCGGGTTCAAGCTCAACGGCGTCGAGGGGGAACACACCCCCTCCGACGGCGGTCATGTAGCACGACCGTGCCGCTTCTTGGCTACCTCGGACTATGCCGACCCCTTGCTGGGTGGGAAATTTAAGTTTCAGATGGTAAGCAGAAGGTACCGCTTGAAGGGAGCACAGTCCGGGTCGGCCGAGTATGGCGTTGTAAGCCGCCTTGACGTTTACCACCATGAAGTCCATGGATTCGGTTCTCTTGACAGGAGCCGATCCTGCGGTAACGTCGAGAGTAACAATCCCTTCTATTACGACAGGGACGCCGGAGAACCCATGCAAGGTGTATCCGGCTGGCTTGAGTTTGCCTCTGGGCAGCTTGAGATTCTCGAAGGCTTCGAGGAAGAGAATATTTACCGAGCTGCCGTTGTCGACGAGGATTCGGCGAACCTCACAATTAGCCATGTGGAGGCCAATGACGAGGGCGTCGCAATGAGGGAGGCGAACGCCTTCGAGGTCCTCTCCGGAGAAGGAGACAGGCACCGATTGCAACTTGGGCGAGGGGTTGTCTTGGACAGCATTCACCTCTCGGATGAAGGCTTTTCGGGAAGTATTTGACTCTCCCCCCATTGGCCCTCCATGGACACAGTGCAGAATGGCCGGCGTGCCTGTGGCTCCCTCGGGCTCGGGGTCCCGATCCTGGATGCGGTTCGGAGTAGGGTTCGGAGGCGAAGGCCTCCGGTTCCTAGCATCTCGTCGATCCCGTGGGCCTTCTCTGGTGAATTCTCGGAGGTACCCTCGTGAGATGAGTTCCTCAATCTCGTCTTTCAGGGTCCGACATTGGTCGGTTTCGTGCCCATGATCTCTGTGGAAACGGCAGTAGAAGCGCTGATCTCGCTTCTTGTTGTTACTTGGTCGGGGGGTAGTCGGACAATGCCTTTGTCTTCGATTTCTAAGAGGATGGCGGACACGTTATGTGTCAAGGGAGTGTACCTTTCGAAGCGAGGGACCGGAGGTGCCCTCTTTGTGCCGACCCCTTCCTTTGCTGCTTTCTTGGCAGGTTCGGTCTCATCGACCCTGCGCTTGCCCTTCCCCACGACTTCTTTGCTGCCCTCTGGGTTAAGAGCTTCTTCAGCTCGTATGTACTTCTCGACCCGGTTGAGGAGGTCAGGGAAGTCCAGAGGTGGCCTCTTTGCCAAGGAGACCTTTAGCTGGTTGTGGCGGACATTGTGTCGGAAAGCTGCCGAGGCGACCCCGGCGTCGAGGGCAGAGACGGATCTGGCCTCGGTTGTGAACCTCTTGACGAAGTTACGAAGCGGCTCCCCCTTCCTCTGGGTGAGGTCGAGCAGGGAAGCGCTCGTTCTCTCAGCCTTCCGGCTGGTGATGAAGTGGGCCAGGAAGCTGGCTTCCAGCTGGTTGAACGAGAAGATCGAGCCAGGGGAGAGTTTGGAGAACCAATCCCTGGCCGGACCCCGGAGGGTGGCCGGGAAGGCTCGGCACAACAGGGGATCCGAAGCGCTGTGAATCATCATGAGGGTTTTGAAGCCCTCCATGTGATCAGCTGGATCACCCTCGCCGTTGTAAGTCTCGAACTGCGGAGGTTGGAAGTTCTGGGGGATCTCTGCTTCTATGATGTTGACGGAAAATGGAGGTCGAGAAGGCCCCCGTCCTTGGACTAGGTTGGGATTCCCGTCGCCGATGCGCTCGATTCGATTCTCCATCTCTAGGAGGCGTCGGAGCACCTCGTCTGTGCGCTCAGGAGGGGGAGTCGGCGCATGAGTGTGACTTCTCCCTTCGCTCATTTGAGGGGGTCGGCCATAGGTCGCGGACCTTGGCGCTCCATGGAGGGCCTCCATGATTTCATCTCTGAAGCTTCTGAACTTGCCCCTGGTGACCGCGCCGTGGTCGGAAGGGTCGGGTTGGGGCGTAGGAATTCGGCCGATGCGGCTGAGGGCCGACGACCTATCCCCTTGCGCAGGCCTGGAATGGTTCGGGGCCGAGTTGGAAGTGGTCCCTCCCCTAGCCTGGCTAGCCCTTCTGTTCAGAATGACCCGACGAAGGTCGGGTTCGGCGACGTGTGAAGCGCTTCGCTGGGGTCCGGGGTTTCCACCCGGATTATTGGATCTTGCCCTCCGTCGAGGGCCCCTTCGGGAGGAGGCCCATTTGGTCGGGCGGAACGGGCTGACCTTCGGGCTCGGGGAGCCATGGGAGATCGGGTCGAGGGAGAGCGTCGGTGGCGAGGCTCGGACTGTCGTCCGTACCGGATAAAAGGTTTCCCACAGACGGCACCAACCTGATGCAGTTTGTTTTTGGTCGCAGTGTGGATGCACCAGGTGTAAGTTCGGACTCAATTTGTAATGAGGGAAGAGTACGGTGCCGGACGGTGAGCGAGGGGCTCGCTTCGGCGCTTGAGGATCGGCTCGGATGGCCTCGCCTCGAGTATCTGCAGACGGTCCCGAAACACCGGGGTTTATCCCGGTGGCGGACCCTCCGACGATCTAGTCAGTCTCTGTGAGAGAGTAGCAATAACTAGGAAAATTTAAGTGGCAAAGATTGATTACCTGAAAAGGTGGGTGAGGGTCTGGTATTTATAGGAAATTCCGACCGGGTTTGGATCCGCTTGGGGGCCGGGTCTGAACCCGAAAGCCCATGGGCCTGACGTGGCAGGAGGCGCAGGGGGTTTAGGGCGGACGTGGCAGTGCCAAGAGTGGTATAGGACTGACGTGGCAAAGCCCTAGGCGGTATTTGGAGCTGACATGGCTGATCATGGTGCTCCTGTGCCTCTGGGGGAATCGGATGGCCTAGGTTGTGCCAGGTCATCCTCATTCTTCGCCAGGCTGGGAGGACGGCCCGTGGGGCTGTCGCGGATCGGAGGCCGAGGGCCATCGAGGCTCGTCGGATACGAGGAGACCAGGTCTGTGGGGGTGAATTTACGGCTCGGTGCCGAGGCTGTAGTGGTCCGGGGCCGAGCCGGATTGATTTTTATTGTCTTTTTCGAGTGAGCCATCCTGGGCCTTGGCTGGGCCCCAGGCCATTTTTACCCCACCATACCCGCTGACCTCTTCTAGAAGGTACGGACCCCGTTCTTCGCCGCACACACCACCCCGCTCTTCCTACAGAGGCAAAAAACCACTCCTACACTGCTAGATTACCCAGCCCTCCAGGAGTGGGGGGCTCCTGATATGGGTCAGACGACGTGGCCCCTCCTGGGCCACACGATCCCCTCAAAAGCTGTTCACTCCCGATCATCAGATCTGCCACGTCAGCTCTATGCCTCCTGGGCTTCAACCACGTTAGGCCCACAGGCGACCGGGTCCAGACCCGGCCCCAAACGGATCCAGACCCGGTTAGCACTACCTATAAATACTAGGCCCTCTACCCGTTCAACAGGTAATCAATCTTTTCCCTCTCAAAACCCTAGTTACTATTACTCTTCAGTGACTGACTAGACCGTCGGAGGGCCTGCCACCAGGGTCAACCTCGGTGTTCCTAGGCCGAGTGCAGGTACACGAGACTTCCGGATCCGAGCTTCAAGATCCGAGCCGAGCCTCCAGATCCGAGCCGAGCCTCCGACCTCCACCTCACTCCCGCCTACTTTCGAGTCGTTCCCTCTGCTGAGGGTCAGGCGGACCATCAGTACCGAAGCTTCTGCAAAAATATAAATTGAGAATAACTCACACCTGGTGCAGCCACCCCTCGAAAACAAACAGCATCAATTATGTATCTATTTCTTGTATCCTGATCACAACACTACAAAACGTAGGGTCTTTTTCGATGCTTTTGCGCCAGCATTTTGGTCAAACACCGGGATAGACCCTGGCGCCTTTATACAATGCCGGGTTAGCTAATATCCCCGCATTTTATAGCACACTGCCAAGATAGAACCCTCGCTGCCCCTTAAATCCCCAAACCCCACCAGTTTCCTTTACTTTCCCTTCTCTCTCAAAACCCCAAATTTCTTAAACCCCGACTATACCAGGTGCCCGACCTCCATCTCTCAAACCCTAGCTCCGATCCCCATCGTCTTCCTCCCTCTCGCAAACCCTATCTCTGATCGCATCGCCATTGCCTCCCACCCTCCTCTTCTTCCCCGATCGACCGACATCTCAAAGCCCTCACTCGTCACCGTCGTCGTCGTCGTCATCTTCTAAGTCATCGAAGTCGTTGTCCCTCTCCTCACCTTGCCGTCGCCGTCCCTTCCTCGAATCCCGAGCCCGACGATAGCCTCTCCTCGCCACGGGTTCTGCAGGACTTTGGCTGCTGTATCTCCTGGTAAAGTTCTCATCTTTGGTGATTTGGTTGGTAAAGTTTGAATTTTTATTCATTTTGTATAGGTTGAGATAGATTAGATGTGATTTGGTGGAATTGGACAACTAGAGTTGAGAGATATTGCTTCGTATAACTTTAGTTACCATAACTTAATTCCGTTGTTTGCGAGGAGATGCAATAACTAAACACCAAACGATAGAATGCCTACTTAAGCAGTTTGCCTGTCTTGATTCTCTAATTAGGACAACTTGCAGTGTTTCTGCATGGCCAAAGGTACCGTGCCTAGAGTCATCTTTCATCTTCTTTACTGGCTTTGTTGTTTCTATTCTGCAATTTCTTTGTGCATTAATTAGCATATATTTTGGCCTTGGCACTAAAGAAGGTCATTGTGGTTGACTAAAAACTAAGCATAGTTGTTTGGGTTATTCTGGAGAGTCCATGATGTTGTTAAAGAACAAATACAATTAATTGCTATGTGATCTCTGCATACACTACAACATAAATGCACTACCCCGGCGTTTGGGTGTAAATGCCGGGGTAGACCCTAGCCCCCCAAAATAATAAATAAACCCCCATCCCTACGCCGGCATTTTAAACAAATGCCGGAGGGGTGGAGTTGTTTTATACCATCATATAGCATAATAATGATCACCCCCAACCAAAAAACAAACCGCAGCCCAAAAATATAATTTTTCCCCAAAAAAAAATTTGCTCTCCCGTTCAAATCCGAAACCCTAGCCGCCCTCCCCACCTCCCGCCGTCCCCCACCGTCTTCCTCATCGACACTGCTCAATCTCTCTTCCGAACCTCGGCCACCACTGTCGCCCTTGTCGTCTCCCTTCCCTGCCGTCCTCCATCGTCTCCCTCCCCCGCCGTCCCCTGACGCCCCCCTCCGTCTCCCCCCGTCAACGACATCCGATTCTTGAGGTAAGAATTAATTTAATGTTAATTTTTGGGGTTTTAGGGTTGTTATAGGGTTAATTTTGTTTTGAATTTGTTTGTTTGATTATTAGAGATGTCGAGTTTGATTGTTGATTTGTTAGTTGAATTAGAGATGTCAGAGTTTGATTATTAAGCTAAATCTTGAATTTGATAAAGGGACCGAGTCTTAATTAGCACCCATAATGTTTTGGTTTCCTGTTTAAGAATCGTGAATTTGATAAAGGGATGCCACAATCATACATACTTCCACTCCACATCAATTAATGCATGAAGACATCGATTGTGAGAGACAAATTTTGAGATTTCTTAGTGTTTTTTGTTGTTGTTGTTGTATTCCCTGAGTGGCTAAGTGGCTAAGAACATCTTCGCTTCTACTGGCAAATTGAACTTGATATTTGTGGTGGTCAGTGAAAGTCTGATGTAATACCTAACTAGTGGTCCTTCTGGATTACCCAAAAAATCATTGATCACTTTCGACAATAGTGCTGGGATCATTTCTGTATAACAAATACAGAAAACGGAAAGGATGAGTTCACAAGCGACTAATGAAAAATAAAACTCTAATAATCCGAGAATGTTTGCATTTATTGTACATGAATTGTGAAAACTGACAATTTTGGTTTATTCTATATTTCAGCTCTCACCGGATTAACTCACCTGGAGCTCATATCACAGATGCTGGAACCAACTGCTTCCGATGTACATGGACTGATTTATTTATATTATCTTGTACATTTACTTATGCATTTAAATTTTGTCATTTTTTTAGTTCAACAGCCTTAACGATTACCAGTTTCACTAATTTTATTCGTTGAGTTTCTTCATTGAGTGTGTTTAGTTTAACAGCCTTTATGATTACCAGTATCGTTAACTTTATCAGTTTGAGTTTCTTCATTGAGTGTGTCAGTAAGACAAATTTCGTAGAAGCTGTAGTGAAATTGTTAGATGTTGATGATGAATGGATGTGCAGAAATATAGTCAGAGACATGAACTCACAATTTGATATATAATTTTCAACATTAGTTACTTTATCAAGTGCAGTCTTAGTTATGTACAGGTGAAGTATATAATCTGTAACAATAAAATTGAGTCTTTTTCTAACCTTTATTACTTACTCCATTCGAACTAGTATAAGAAATTTAATTTATTGTCATGCTGCCTTGCTGGAGGTTTCTTTGGCTTCCTTTTTTGTGTGTTTCATCCAACTTATATTGGAGAGTATTCTAATTAACTAGGAAAATATATTTATACAGTTTCTAATGCAATTTCAAGTTGATAGGGGTCTACAAATTTATGAGGTTGATATTTTCTTTTAACATAGATTCTAATTTTTCCTTGTTTCTACTTTGATGGTTTTGTGTAACTTCTTACATGAAGTTGCCCAAATCGTTTAGTTCAAATTTTTAAAATAATAAAAAAGTGTTGCAGCATATGTATCCATGCATGTGCATGTATGTGTGTGTTTTATATGCTACCATTAGAATAGTATTGGGGCATCACCAGCTTAGTTATACCCATCCATACAGGTGATAATGTCATCTAGGTAGACAATGCCATCTGTTCTTAGTCCTTCGTTTTGGCAAGTAGCTTGACCAACAGCTGCTATCCTAATTATTGTAAATTCTCCGAGTCCATAGTTTATATGTTTTGTTCCTCAAGATGCTAATGCGGGAAATTCCCTGTAGTGGTACATCTTATCCACTGTGTGGTAAAAAAAAAACAGGTAGCGTGCTCAATGTTTATGAGCTAATCAAGCACTGTCTTGTCCAGTGTGTGTTTCCATAGTTGTTATAGGTTTGAACATGCTTTGAACTATGGAATTGTATCTATGTCGGTATTATCCATTTCAAGTCTTTTGATGTGAATTATAGAGCCCACCATATTTAAGATTTCGAAGATTTCATTACTCAATGATGCAATGTGACTGAATGTTATCATTGTTAGGACATTAGTTCAGAAATTGCTAAATACTATATGCTCCATGTTATTTGTCAATAATATCTTATACTAATATATGAAATGCATTGCTAGAAGACTTTCTCATTTCATTGTTACTTACAGCTTCATACCAGAATACTCAAGGAGGAACTCAGTCTGAGAGTGACCCAAATAATACTACTGTGGGTATTATGTTTAATTTATGTTCATGCTTGTTGGGTTTTAGCTTAATTTTATGCTCACGTGTAGAAATTTTTGGGTGTAGATATTTGTTGGTGGGTTGGACGCAAGTTTTTTTGAAGATGAACTGTGCTGGGTTTTTAGCACTTATGGGGAATTGGTCCATGTTAGACACCGGTTGGAAAACGATGTGGATTTGTTCAATTTGTTAACAGGTTCGTAATTTACATACATGAAATTTGCCTTTATTGTGGATTTCACGATGCATGTGCACTGGCACATGATTCTTAACCACATTCACTAATTTTCTCTCCTGTGCAGGAGTACCGCAGAGGAGGATTTACTCATGCTGAATGGAACACAGCTTGGTGGTCAAAGCATTCGGCTTTCATGGGGACGTAGTCCTTCGAACAAGGCGGTAAGATTCTCCGTAAGATTTTGTTTTGATTCCATTAGGTATCGTCACGAACAAAAAGTTTTGTTTTAAGAAACAATGCATTTAACTTTGTATTTCTTGAGAGGTTTTACTTCCCAGAGGCTTATACCACCTCCTGCAGGGGAGGGGGTAGTTATAGCCCAACAAACTTCTATTACCGATTTGGAAATGTGCTTGTAGAGTTCAAAATTTGTTCCTTGCCTCTATCAAAATAGTAAGTGGATTTTGACACTATAATTTCAGTTGTGACTGAAATATTGCAAAAAATGTATGATTTCAGCCACAACAGCAGGATGCAAACCAATGGAACGGTAGCAACTACTATGGCTATGGGCAGGGTTATGATGCATACGAGTATAGGCAAGCTGCACCTTAAGACCCCAACATGTACTCTTATGGAGGCTATCCTGCTTGTGGTAACTACCAACAACAACCCGTGAACTACCAGCATCAACAGGTAAATACTTTTTTGCGTGGTGCATATCAATTTTGCAATTGTCTTTTAATATATGATTTTGTTTTCAAGTTGTTTCTAGAGCATAGAATATTGCAGAGTTCTCGTGTCATGTTCAATATAATGACTGATTCTATACCCCATGACATGTCACTTTTATCTGATCATATTGGTGATATCTCATTTATTTGCAGATTATATTTATATAATTTGCAAGCTAGCATTGAAATTAGTCAACCTTATTAAGTGTATGTAGTTAATCTAGTGTCCAGTCGACATGTCCAAGACAAGTGTACTGGTGATTGAACTAAAACCCCAATATTTCCTTGTATTTTAGTTTTACTTTCTGGAGATTTAACAATTGTTCTAAAGTAATAAAAGAATAAGCTGTCAGGAACAGATGTCATGGTGGATTGCTCAAAAATATTCTGAAAGTTTTACTTCTGAAAGTTTTTTATTTGGAGTATCTCAAGAGATCTCATATGTCACTTTCCATCATTCATATCCTAATCTTGATTTTATTAGGTATATAGTTTTGTTTAGCATCGGTAATTGAGTTTGATTCTTCAGTACTTAGAGTCTATTCATGTTGCTCTATTTGCACCATGCAGGTTTCAACTGAGACTAGGAAATGCACTTTAACTGGAGAATGAAGATAGAGTGCTAATTAGTATGCTCAAGATAGCTTGTAATAGGGTAAATTAGGTGCTTAGACTATGTATTTTATGATTAGCAATGTAATAGACTGTATTTTATGATTAGCAATGTAATTTTGAACTAGCAGAAATAATGTATGTGAAAATGAATTTTTTTATATTTTCATTCATTAAAAAAGAAATTTAAATTTTTTTAAAAAAATAATTTTTTAAAAAAAATTGTTTACCTACCCCAGCATTTTTCAAGACACCGGGGTAGATTCCCCCCCCCCCCCCCCCCCCCCAAAAAAAAATAAAAAAAATAAAAAAGTAAAAAAGTATATATTGCCGTTTCTCAAATGCCGGGGTATATTACACCCAACACCGGCATTTTCAAAAGCGCTGGTGTAGGCTGCCAAACAATTTCCGGCACGCGCTACACCGGCACTTGTTGTGGCACTTTTCCAAACGCCGGTAGGTTATTCTCCGGCGTTTAAGCCCAAAAAAAGCACCGGGGATGACCTTTTCCTTTGTAGTGATAGATGTTAACTGTTAGGACTCAAGCTAACAAATGATAGATGATGTTCATATTTGAAAGTACTATTTGACATTTAGTGGCTATTTAGAGCATCCACAGTCGTTTTTCTCATATGGTATAAAATGGCAGCTACAGTAATAGCAAATGGGTTCGATCGCTGCAGTCGTCGTTTGCTATATTGTTTCTCATTTTTTAGAAAAAAGCGAGCGACGGGGTATGATACCCCGTCTCACCGTTTAAAAGAATTTAAAAAATATTAATTACTTATTAACTATTAAATTATATTAATTAACTAAATTAAATAATATTATATTAACTAAACTTAATTACTACACTACCTCAACCTACTGCAGCAACCTAATCAGCATTAATTAATGCCAACTTGTCCACTGTTTACATTTGGGCGGACGGGGTTTGATACCCCGGACGGGGTATCATTCCCCGTTTGAACCATTTTTTTTAAAAAAAAATTGCATTTAATTAGAGAGATGGGGTTTGATACCCGTCCGGGGTATCATTCCCCGTCCGTCCGCTTTTTAAAAAAAAAAAAAATCAGAAATTAATGGGACGGTGTATGATACTCCGTTTGATACGATTAAAAAATATTTTTATCGAAGAGACGGGGTATCATACCCCGTCCTTTATAATATGAGAAAGCTCGATTCGTTTCTCATATTTGAGAAATGGAAATAGAAACTTTCTCAAAATATGGGAAAATGAGAAACGACTGCAGCACTATTTTTCGATTCGTTTGCTATAATTTGAGAAATTGGGAATTATAGCAAACGACTGTGGATGCTCTTATTTAACAGTCTACTATTTGCATATAGTAAATATCCATATTGGTGTATATATCTGTTTAAATCTTTAGCTTATAGCCTATGAGGTAACCGTAGTATGAACTTGAACTAAAATCTTCATCAAATCTCATGTAAGTCAAAGTCTTAATATGTTATATGAGCATCCAGGTCCCGCTTCTATTGCTATTAAGCAAAGAGGAACCTAATGTTGGGTTTATGTCTTAAATACTATGTTGGATACGAAGACGATGAGACAATGGAGGAATCGAGACGATTGGAGACAGAGTGGAAGCAAGGAAAACAGTCAGCAGCAGTAGCAGCAGGTGGAGTTGCAGTCGATCGCACTTGGGGTGCGGTCGACTGCCCTACTATGCAAAAGTTCCCGAGAGGGGTACAGTCGACCGACCTTGAGGTGCGGTCGATCGAATGCGGCGCTGATGGATTATTTGGGTCGGGTCTTGGTGATTCGTGAGAAGCCCAACTTGTTCTTCAAGTCATATCTTATGGCTCTTATCGTAGGGTTATCTCTTCAGGAATATCCAATGGCTATTGTATCAAGATATCAAACTAGGATTTCTCTAGATCTCTATATATTGTTTTTATTGGCGTCCATTGAAAGCTAAGAGAGAGAGAGAGATAGAGTACTTCTTTGAAAGAGAGATTGGGTGATTCTTTAATTGTAAACAACTAATACTTGCTGGTGAGGTTTGAGAGAGGGTCGTGATGAGAATTGTAATATTCTTGTATCTTCTCTAGTTAAATAACATCTTGGATTTCTTTTCCCCCGGAATAAGGTGAAAGCCCCAACCGGGACAAATTTGTGTGTGCTTTGGTATCTTTGGTATGATCTCATATGTGCTTGGCAGTTTGTGTTGATTGCATCGAATAACTCAACAAGATCCTAAGAGGGATTTTCGGTAGAAATCCCTGAAATTCCTAAATTGGTATCAGAGCTTCAGGTTAAAGGGTTTGTTCGAGTTCCTTGGAGAAGATGACAGATTAGATCACGAAGATCAAGCGGTTCAAAGGTAAGATTAACTTTGATCTCTTGAAGGAGGACATGCATGAAGCATCGGTTCAACAGGACTTAGATCTAGTCCTTGATGGAGATAAAGGGAGACCATGTTGGGATTGGGGGGTGTCAACAAACGCCCTCTGGTCGCAGCAGAACTAATTAGAGCAATGAGGAAGTCGAAGTAGACGAGACGAATAAATTGAGCAAGCAAGTAGATCCGCCAAATTAACACAAACACAACAACGATGACTTATTCCGGTTAGCTTTTGCTTAATCCGGGGAGAAATATAGGGAGATTTGATATTCAACTAGAAGAAATTACAAGCAGTTACTGATTCACTTGACACAAGAAATTAAATTCACCCACCAAGAACTATCTCTCTCTCGAGCCTCTCTTTGCAATGGAGAAAAGAATCTATAAAGTACTACCTCTCACATATTGGAGGAGTTTACAATATATAGAGAAGAATAGAGAGAAACCTAGATCTAATCTTGATCCTCAGTCGTCCGATATAACCTGGAAAAGAAGTAACTGAATAGGAGTCGCACGATCTGATTTGGGGTTAAGACCGATCGACCTACCACTCTCTGACTTACCAGTACAATGAGCGGTCGGGTGTGCGGTCAGGGGGTGCGGTCGACTGTCTCCATGACCGGTCGACCGCAACTAGCCTGCACCTACTGCTGCTGCTGTTCTCCTTCTACTCGCGTCGACGCTTCAACCTCCGTGCTTCATATTACCTTCTTTTAATCTGAACAACGAGTATATAAGACACAATCTTAACAAACTCCACCTTGGATTGCATATGAGTGGTCACATGATGTGTTACTCATCTCCAAACTCTAACAAATTCCACTTGCAAAGAAAACTTAGAACAATAGTTTCTTCTTCTAATTGAAATGATCTCTACCCAATCTCACCAAATCCAGTGCAATTCTTCAAAGGCCCACCTCCGTAGATGTACTCACGAAGTTACCAAACTCTGCACGAACTCTACCTACCCTTAGGCTTTCTCCACCTCTCGACGATATTCGAACGTCGTGGTCTCGTTTCGATGAATCTAGTTGCGGCAAACTAGCTGAGTTTGCGGGAATAACGGAAAAAGGTGCAACACTTGCGCAAGTATTTCGAATTCTCCAAAGCTTGTAGAGATTGTTTTGGTTGGCCTAACCATTCTCATACCTCTAATCACCATACGACGACCCTGAAAAACAGACAGAACTCTACCTCGAGCTGTGTACCTACAGCCCCATACATCAAGAGTTCCCAAGGAAATCAGATTTCGTTTCAGCTGAGGAATATGCAAAACATCTCTTAAAGTGAACATGTGTAGACCTGGCATATTCAACTCAACTGTCCCCTCACCCACTACTTCACAAATCTCTCCAGTATCCGTTGTCACACAATGCCCAGTGGTAGACATATGAGTAGAAAACAACTCCCTCTCGGAGCAAATATGAGAAGAACTCCCTGAGTCAAGAAACCAACTTGAATCCACTTCTAAAGAATTTGAAACAAGAAGACACGAACCACCTGAATCAAAGGCACTAACCACATTAGCGGCTGAATTCCCGTTCTTGGTGCTTTCCTGATTCTGTAGTTTCCAACAGTCTTTCTTGATATGCCCTGGTCTCTTGCAATATTGGCAACGGATCGAATCCTTTTGCAAAGCACTTTGTCTTCCCCCCGAGGACCATCAACTGCTAGACAACTTGTAGGAATAGACGATGAAGATTTATTGGTCTCCTTCCTAAGTTGATTTTCTTTCAATGCTTTGATTACACCATCTACCGAAATACTCTCTTTGGCAGATCTATCGTGTAGCATGGTCGTGATCAAAGGCTCATACGAATCTGGCAGTGAATATATCAGGTTGAAAGCTTTATCTTCCTCACACACATCTGCGTTGATTGCCTTAGGTTCAGATAATACCTTATTGAACCTTGTAATGTGGTCTTGGAGATCGGTACCTTCCTTCATAGATAAACAGAAAAACTTCCTCTTCCAATGCATCCGATCTAATAACGACGAACCAGAGTAGTCAATTATGAGTCTTTCCTACAAACTCGCCGTGTCAGTTTCTACAAGAAATCTGCACTTGACCTCTTTCGTCAAGGATAGTCGGATTAGACTTATGGCTCTTTCACGAATATCTTCCCAAACGTCATCCTTCATATCAGTTGGCTTTTCCTTCTTCCTGACTGCTGACTGCAACCGTTCTTGAACAAGAACATCATACATGTAGTTTTCCAAAGATTGAAATTGATCTTACCATCAAACTGCTTGATCTTCAAAATACTGTGGCCTGTCATCTTAACCAAGGAACTCGGCAATCTGAAGCTCTGATACCAGTTGTTGGGATTGGGGCGTCAACAAACGCCCTCTGGTCACAGCGGAACTAATTAGAGCAATGAGGAAGTCGAAGTAGACGAGGCGAATAAATTGAGCAAGCAAGTACATTCACCAAACTAACACAAACACAACAGCGATGACTTTTTCCGGTTAGCTTTTGCTTAATCCGGGGGAAAAATATAGGGAGATTTGATATTCAACGAGAAGAGATTACAAGGAGTTACTGATTCACTTGACACAAGGAATTAAACTCACTCACTAAGAACTATCTCTCTCTCGAGCCTCTCTTTGCAATGGAGAAAAGAATCTATAAAGTACAACCTCTCATATTGAAGGAGTTTACACTATATAGAGAAGAATATAGTGAAACCTAGATCTAATCTTGATTCTCAGTCGTCCGATATAACCTGAAAAAGAAGTAACTGAATAGGAGCCGCACGATCTGACTTGGAGTTGAAGATTGGGCTGAACCGACTTAACAAAACGAAGCCCAAAAATGAATCAGCGCCGCAGGCGGTCGACTGTCCAACAAGACCGGTCGATCGTACCACTCTCTGACTTCCCAGTACAACGAGCGGTCGGGGGTGCGGTCGACTGTCACCATGACCGGTCGACCGCAACTAGCCTGCACCTACTGCTGCTGCTGTTCTCCTTTTACTCGCTTCGACGCTTCAACCTCCGTGCTTCATATTACCTTCTTTTAATGTGAACAACGAGTATACAAGACACAATCCTAACAGACCAATCAACACAAAGCAGGTGAAGTGGAAGAAAATTTATTCAGAAGGCTTGAGTTTAATCCGTGTGTATTCGATGAGCGAAGTCAGGTGTAGGAGAAGCACGGCGAGTCTTTAGGCAAGATTCAGAACTGACTACTCGGGATCGTCATTACAGGGTCGGACGCATCATTAAGGAAAGTTGTGGGATTTCTCAATAAAGAAAAGTATCGCTCTTCTAGATCATGTAGTGGAGTTCAATATGGAGTTATCTGAACTGAGGGGCGTTCAATGCAGATGATCTAAAGGTTTCAAACTCGATATATTCACATGATAATCGTGCTAGATGAGAAATCTACCAAGGAAAAGTTTTTCATAGCAGGTATGATCGAGGGGTTGGAGGAGGATGCACTTAGGAAGAAGAGTCAGAAATCGGCACCAACTTCTGTGAGTTGCTTGGAGGTGGATTGTACTTCGATTGGACGGGAAAGTGTATGTAGGGGTAAGGTCTGTGGCCACCAGTGCAAAGGAATTTAGCATTACATGAGAGACCGTTGCAAGCGGTGGAGTTAGAGGGGCGCCAAATCCAGTGCCACTGAATCAGGTGATGGCTTAAACAGTGCTTTTGTTTTAGATGTGAATTCAGGTGGTTCTTTTGATTCGGTTAGTTCTTCTCAAGTTTGCTCCGAGAGGGAGATGGTTTCTACTTACAAATTTGCATCATGTCGTCGTATGAGAACGAAGGTTGATAAGATTTTTGAAGTAACGGTTTCTACTTACAAATTTACTTCATGTCGTTGTGTGGGAACGAAGATTGACAAGAATTGTGAAGTAATGGGTGAAAAAACAAATGAGGCAAAGATGATAAATGGAAGGGGACAAACTAGAGGAGGGCATGTATATTCCTTTGATGAAGCGGAGCCTTATATCCATGAGAACTTTAGAAGCTCGGGGCTGAAGGTACATAGATCCAGGTGGAGTTCGTTCAGTTTGGGAAAGTTATCGCAAGGTGATGAAGGGTGAGAGGGGGATTGAGCAGGATCAACACAACCTCTACCAGCTTTGGAGGAATAGGAAATCTTGGCCAAGTGGTTTGAAGCCCATTGTTCCTAAAACATTATCTAGTTTGCCGTCACTCGAATCATCCGAGCGAGACTGCGATGTTTGAATATCGTCGGAAGGTGGAGAGAGCCTTGAAGTAGGTGGAGTTCGTGTGGAGGGTGACACCGCTATGATTACATCTACTGGGGTGTGCCCTTGCGGGGGGCATACAGTTGGGGAAAAACATGTAGAGGTAGATTCAACTAGCAAGAGAAACCATCGAAACGAGTTGTTTGCAAGAAAAGAAGGAAAAGAGTCTAGAAGGTTTTAAATTACACAGGTGTAGATTTATGAGTATGCAATCAAAGGTGGAGATTGTTGGGTTTGTGCCTTGCATACTATGTTGTATACAAAGACGATGAGAAGATGGAGGAATCGAGGCGATCGGAGACGGAGTGGAAGTAAGGGAAACAGTCAGCAGCAGTAGTAGCAGGTGGAGTTGCAGTCGACCGTACTTGGGGTGCGGTTGACCGCCTTACTATGCAGAAGTTCCCGAGAGGGGGACAGTCAACCGTCCTTGAGGTGCGGTCGACCAAACGCGACGCTGATGGATTATTTGGGTCGGGTCTTGGTGATTCATGTGAAGCCCAACTTGCTCTTCAAGGCAGATCTTACGGCTCTTATCGCAGGATTATCTCTTCAGGAATATCCAATGACTATTGTATCAAGATATCAAACTAGGATTTTTCTAGATCTCTATATATTTGTTGTTATTGGCATCCATTGAGAGCTAAGAGAGAGAGAGAGTACTTCATTGAAAGAGAGATTGAGTGATTCTTTAATTGTAAACAACTAGTACTTGCTGGTGAGGTTTGAGAGAGGGTCGTGGTGAGAATTGTAATATTCTTGTATCTTCTCTAGTTGAATAATATCTTAGGTTTCTTCTTCCCCGGATTAAGGTGAAAGCCCCAATCAAGACAAATTTGTGTGCTTTGGTGTGTTTGGTATGATCTCATATGTGCTTGGCAGTTTGTGTTGATTGCATCGAATAACTCAATAAGATCCTAAGAGGGGTTTTCGGTAGAAATCCCTAAATTAGTATCAGAGCTTCGGGTTAAAGGGTTTGTTCAAGTTCCTTGGAGAAGATGGCAGATCAGATCACGAAGATCAAGCGGTTCAAAGGTAAGATCAACTTTGATCTCTTGAAGGAGGACATGCATGAAGTATCGATTCAACAGGGCTTGGATTTAGTCCTAGAAGGAGATAAAGGGAGACCTATCGACACAAAGCAGGTGAAGTGGAAGAAAATTTATTCAGAAGGCTTGAGTTTAATCCGTGTGTTTTTTATGAGCGAAGTCAGGTGTAGGAGAAGCGCGGCGAGTCTTTAGGCAAGATTCAGAACCGAATACTCGGGATCGTCATTACAGGGTCGGATGCATCGGTAAGGAAAGTTGTGGGATTTCTCAATGAAGGAAAGTACCGCTCTTCTATATCATGTAGTGGAGTTCAATATGGAGTTATTTGAACTGAAGGCGTTCAACGCAGATGATCTAAAGGTTTCAAACTCGATATATTCACATGATAACTGTGCTAGATGAGAAATCTACCAAGGAGAAATTTTTCATAGCAGGTATGACCGAGGGGTTGGAGGATGATGCACTTAGGAAGAAGAGTCAGAAATCGGCATCAACTTCTGTGAGTTACTTGGAGGTGGATTGTACCTCGATTGGACGGGAAAGTGTATGTAGGGGTAAGGTCCGTGGCCACCCGTGCAAAGGAATTGAGCATTACATAAGAGACCGTTGCAAGCGGTGGAGTCAGAGGGGCGCCAAATCTAATGCCACTGAATCAGGTGATGGCTTAAACAGTGCTTTTGTTTTAGATGTGAATTCCGGTGGTTCTTTTGATTCGGTTAGTTCTTCTCAAGTTTGCTCCGAGATGGAGATGGTTTCTACTTACAAATTTTCATCATGTCATCGTGTGAGAGCGAAGGTTAATAAAATTTGTGAAGTAACGATTTCTACTTACAAGTTTACCGGAACGAAGATTGATAAGATTTGTGAAGTAAGGTGAGAAAACAAATGAGTCGAAGATAATAAACGGAATGGGACACTAGAGGAGGGCATGTATATTCCTTTGATGAAGCAGAGCCTTATATCCAGGAGAACTCTAAACGCTCGGGGCTGCAGGTACACAGATCCAGGTGGAGTTCGTTTAGTTTGGGAAAATTATTGCAAGGTGATGAAGGGTGAGAGAGGGATTGAGCAGGGTCAGCACAACCTTTACTAGCTTTGGAAGAACAAGAAACCTTGGCCAAGTGGTTTGAAGCCCATTGTTCCTTAAATATTATCTAGTTTGTCGTCACTAGAATCATCCGAGTGAGACTGCGACGTTCGAATATCGTCGGAAGGTGGAGAGAGCCTTGAGGTAGGTTGAGTTCATGTGGAGGGTGGCACCTCCATGATTAAATCTACTGGAGTGTGCCCTTGAGGGGGCATACAGTTGGAGAAAAACAGGTGGAGATAGATTCAACTAGCAGTGAAAACCATCGAAACGAGTTGTTTGTAAGAAGAGAAGGAAAAGAATCTAGAAGGTTTTAAATTACATAGGTGTGGATTCATGAGTATGCAATCCAACGTGGAGATTATTGGGTTTATGTCTTGCATATTATGTTGGATACGAAGATGATGAGACGATGGAGGAATCGAGGCGATCGGAGACGGAGTGGAAGCAAGGGAAACAGTCAGCAGTAGTATTAGCAAGTGGAGTTGCGGTTGACCGTACTTGGGGTGCGGTCGACCGCCCTACTATGCAAAAGTTCCCGAGAGGGGGACAGTCAACCGATCTTGAGGTGCGGTCGACCGAACGCGGTGCTGATGGATTATTTGGGTCGGATCTTGGTGATTCGTGAGAAGCCCAACTTGCTCTTCAAGTCAGATCTTACGGCTCTTATCGTAGAGTTATCTCTTCAGGAATATCCAATGACTATTGTATCAAGATATCAAACCAGGGTTTCTCTAGATCTCTTTATATTGTTGTTATTGGCCTCCATTGAGAGCTAAGAGAGAGTACTTCATTGAAAGAGAGATTGAGTGATTCTCTAATTGTAAACAACTAGTACTTACTGGTGAGGCTTGAAAGAGGGTCGTGGTGAGAATTGTAATATTTTTGTATCTTCTCTAGTTGAATAACATCTTGGGTTTCTTCTCCCCCAGATTAAGGCGAAAGCCTTAATTGGGATAAATTTATGTGTGCTTTGTGTGTGTTTGGTATGATCTCATATGTGCTTGGTAGTTTGTGTTGATTGCATCAAATAACTCAACAAGATCCTAAGATGGGTTTTCGGTAGAAATCAACACTCCATACATTGTAACTTAGTAGTTTGATCCTCACAATCAAAATCAATATTCAGAAAAATGCATCACTTTATTGCTTTACATATACTAAGGAACATTACATTTCAAAAATTATTATTTTTTGATCTTCTTGGTAGAAAAGTAGGTACTATACCAGAAAAACTGCAATTTGATCTTGTATGCCCTTTACTTGTAGTAATAATGCAAACTGTGTATGAGATTATCCTCGACCTGGTGTTCTTGGTGCATTGGTTTTATGGATTATAAAAATTTGGGCAAATATGAACTAATACCAAGCACTAATTCCATGTCCTAGTTGTATGAGTAGTGACGAATGTGGAAAAATCAGCATTTGATATTTCGCTTTTTCTTCTAAAAAATGCTAGTTTGTACCAAAATGTATATTCGTCCTAGCTTGTACTTGATGCAAAACACTGCAGTTGGGCTTGCAAATCCTCAATTTATTGTAAAAAATGAAAATTTGTATAGCTCATGCACTTGTTCTAATGTTGAGATGCACTACTTCTATAAATTATCTTTAGACCAAGTATTCTAGTGTTCATAAACAAGTCTGTGCTTTCTTGTGCATTAACTTGTCATAAAACTTAGACATATAGGAAAAAGCACACCCTATCACTTCTTATCGTTAAATCCGTTTTTGAACATGAAGCCAACGCAATAAACTAGTTCTTATCACGCCAAAATATTAGTTCCACATTTATATTAAGTGTATGCTGAACTCGAAATTAATGTATGTGCTAAAAAACCGTGCACATTAATTTAGTCACCAAAATGTAATGAAGACCTCCTAGAATACTTATGTTCTGCATCTCAATACTTGTGTTGATTCAAATTCTTGCAAGATGGATTAATGAAGCTTGGAGATGCTAGCATGGGATTACAAAATAACTAGCAAGAGCATTATGCTGCTCTGTTCTGTATTCATGGAATTTTGCATCACAAATCAATGATCCCTGATACAGGAAACTAATGCCCAGTACTTGTTTATAGGAATGGGATATTAAGAATGATCTGAGGACTGAGATGACTAGGCTTCAGCAAGGAATGAGTAATATGCAGAGAATGCTGGGAGGCATGTATGGACGCAATCAGAAGAACCAGGTTAGCTTTGAGAATATTTTTTAGCATCAAAGATGTTTCATGCCCACTTTAGGGCAACTTGAGTATAGAATTGTATGTACTATCTGTTGGTCTCATTGTCTCCAATTGGTCAATCATCCAGACTTTTGAACATATAATGAGAAGGGTAAAATATTGAAGTGATTGTTTCTCCATCTTGTACATATGAATTTGGAGACAGAAATTAGGTACCAACTGTAAGTTGTTTCATTCTACTATCGATTTTTTTGCAAGATTTTTTTTTCCCAACAAGTTTGGTTAGACAAGGTTCAATGTGATGAACTTTATAGTCGTTACATTTTATTGTCGATTTGATCCAAAAACACTGCATAATCAAGTACTTATGTGATGAATTAGGCAGGGAAGGGAAGGAGGGAAAAATAAACCATAAAATCTTGAGGCAATTAGGGTTACTATTTACTAAGTATGACTACTTATGCATAGGATTTTACAAAGAGGTGATTGGTGCAAAGGAACATACATAACTTCAAGCAATAAAATCGCTAGGTCAGGACAAGGCTCCAGGACCAGACGGTCTTCCGATCTTTTTCTATAATATATATTGGGATGTCATCAGAGCCGACCTCATGAACATTTTCCACGACCTGTACGAGGGAACTGCAGACCTGGATAGACTGAATTACGCTGCTATAGTTCTGATCTCCAAGAAAAGTAACGTCGAATCCTACGAAGATCTTCGGCCTATCAGTCTCATTAACGGTTCGTTCAAGATTATCACAAAGGTGTTAGCGCAAAGGCTCACCCCACATTTGAACGACGTTATCGCACCATCCCAATGCGGGTTCATTCGTGGGAGGGACATTATGGACAGCATCACTTCCGCCCATGAAATCATTTTTAGAGGTAACAAGGACAAGGCCGACGGGTTTCTTCTAAAATTAGACTTCCAACGCGCTTACGACTCCGTTAACTGGGATTGCCTAGACGAAGCATTAGAACGCAAAGGTTTCGGCGAGAAATGGAGATTATGGATGTATAAGTGCATTCGTGGGGGAAAATCGTTTATTCAAGTTAATGGGTGGCAGGGTAAAGAGATTAGATGCAAAAGAGGGCTCCGACAAGGAGATCCCCTATCATCCCTTCTCTTCGCTATAGTTGCGGACGGATTAGCCGAAATGATAAGACGGGCTCAAGAAAACAGCACGATCAAAGGAATTGAGATTAAAGGTATCTCACAACCAATGTCGATTCTCCAATACGCCGACGACACACTACTTTTCGGAAAAGCAACCATGCAAGAAGTGATTGCAATCAAGGCAGTTCTGGGGTGCTTTCAAGGTTGGTCAGGACTGAAGATTAACTTTAATAAGTCTAGCATTATCCAAATTTCCGACCATATATCAATGCCGTCTAGCGAGATCTCGGAAATCCTCAGTTGTAAGGTCAGCGATTACCCTATCAAATATCTTGGTACGCCCATTAGACCGGGAGCACTATTGAAGGAGGATTGGTATCCGGTCATTGACAAGATTGAAAAGAAACTTCTTTGTTGGCAGAGTCGTTTTTTGACTCTGGGCGGAAGAATCATTTTGCTGAATTCTGTCCTTTCTGCAATCCCCTTATACCTAATGTCGATATACGAATTTCCAAAATGGGTCATCCACAGGATCGATAAAATCAGAAGAAAATTCCTATGGAAAGGAACGGATGAAGGGAACAAAGGCTTACCCCTTGTGAAATGGGGTAGAGTATGTAAGAGCAAGGAAAACGGCGGGCTTGGAATCATGAATTTACAAGATATGAATCAAGCGTTGCTTTGCAAGTGGTGGTGGAAAATTTCAACTAAGAAGAAGAGCTGGTGGAGCTATTCATTTGCTCTGTTCCGCAAGAGAAAAAAATACAAATTTGGCGGCAGAAGCCCTACAGCCAAGGTGTCCTTTCTCTGGAAGGGCATCGCTAAGCTCGGTGAGATTTTCCACACGAATACCAGATGTAAAGTGGGGAACGGTAAAAACACTAGATTCTGGAAAGACAAATGGTGCGGGGAAACTACCCTTCAGAACAGATTCCCTCATGCTGCAAAAGGTACGATAAACTTGGATCTTACTGTGGCGGATGTACGGAAGAACGGGAAACTTAACTTTATAGTTGCTCCCAACCTTCACCAGGATAGCATTTCTCAGTTCGAAGAGCTCAACAAACTTATTAACGACGAGGGGGGTAACTTGAACGATGTTGAGGACGATAGATTATGGAATACAGACACGTCTAATGTCTTCACAGTGGCCGCAATGTATAGGTGGATCAACGACGGTGGGACGAGATGCACAAACCAAGCGGCGATCTGGGGCGCTTATGTCCCGTTTAAAGTCAAAGTGTTTTGTTGGTTAGTTCACAAAGACGTGATTCTGTCAAAAGTTAACCTCAAGAAAAGAAACCTGCAAATCGACGTCAAGTGCGGGATATGCCTCCATCCAGAAGAGGACGCGAATCATATACTATTCCTTTGTCCAAAAGCGCGGTTAACTTGGGAAGTAGTATGTAGGGGTTTCGGGATCGATCGGGTACCTAATTCAATTTCAGATATTTGGGGAACTTTTAGAAACTGTCTCATTAGGTCGGGGGATAAAAAAAGTTGGGATATAACAGTTGCAGCATCTATGTGGAACCTATGGCTAGAAAGAAATGATTTTATATTCCGCAACATATCATTACCATTTAAGATTTCCATGCGTAAAATCTTTGTGTTGATTCTTGATTGGGCAGGGATTCAGGAGGCATCGAAGAAGAGGAGGATCATCGAGGGAGAGTAGTGTTGGGCACGAGCATAGGGAAGAGGGGTGAACACCCGTATCAGGTGTTCGATAGATTGTGAGCTAGCCTGATGGGGCTTTCATTTCAACTCGGGTTGGTCCGAGCGCTTTTGGCGACGCCTGTTCTCCCTTGAACACGCGGCTGTGGTGTTGTTCTTTTCTTAGTTAGTTGTACTTCTTGTTGATGTTTCGTGTAGCATGTTGCTTACGTACTTTTATTTCTGTTGTAATCCTGTGTTTCGTTATTTCGTATTAATGGAACGATGACGTTAGTCATCTTTTATCAAAAAAACATACATAACTTCTTTCCTAAGGACTTGTTTGGCAGCTCTAGCAAGTAATTGAGATGTAAATGCATGCAAAAATTTGGTATGAAATTGTTGTTCTATAGATTTGCTTATGATATTAGCTCCCTTTCACTAATAGAGTATTCTTTTTTTTTCAAAAGTATATATATTTTTTTAAAAAAATATACTTTAAAAATAATTTTAATTTTAAAAAAAAAGCCTATACCGGTTTTTTTGGCCAAAAAAGCTAGGATAGATAACTTCTCATTTTTTTATTAACATGTTTATTTTGGCATTTTTTATTGGAAACGCCAGGATAGATCCTCTATAGCGGAGTAGATAAAAAAATGCCGAGATAGATCTTTTATCTTTTCCGACGGTAGATATGCCAGTGTTTCTGGCGGTGTTTTTAGAAACGCTGCTACTCCCTATCCCGTTATCCCGATATTTTTAAACGCCGGGATATGTAAAAAATGTCGGGATAGACGTTGTATTTTGTAGTGCAATTAGAGTGCTTTTCATATATGTTGTATCAAATCTCTGGTGCCTGTTGTCTGATCACACAACAAGACTGGTAGATGAGTTTGGACGGATGCAAACTATTTCTCATATCATTTCACACTCATTTTCTGGTTTCTAATACAAACACTTAAGAGTGGCCTACTTGGGGAAAAGACCCAAGTACGTTTTCCCAATACTTTGATCCAAACAACTGTTTTTGTGTTCGTTCTTGATTCGCCTTTGTGTTCTTTGGAAGACTGCCCTAGCTATAGATAAACTTCAAATAATATTGCTAGTACAAGTATGTTGCGGCTTCATCCTAGAAATTTTTCGTAATTTCTTTTAATAATCAAAGCAATCCTACGGTACACTAGTTTGAAGGCAATAAAAATTTCTCCCATATTTAAATGCTTCTCTAATTTTTTTGTATACTTTTTTATTTGTTTTTGCCCCTTCCATGTTTTTCTCTTGTTTTTCTCTAGTTCTATGTTATTTGATCTTACACTCACATTTAAGCATTCTTTTGTTTCAAGCTCGTATGATGGAGACTTTACCATGATAAGACTTGAATCTTACTTAAGTTAATAAAAGATACAATACAAAGGTACAAAGGTTCAAGCCGGACAAGAAGTAACATCAGATAATTAAGAAACACACATCAATGAATAAATGGTTTGCCTGTATATTGTCACCACGAGGATGCTTCCTAGCCCCCCCCTTCTTTGGAACATTAATAACTATCTACAAGGAAAAGAAAAAAAGATTCAACTCGGTTAGAAACAAAATTACACTCGATAATGCTCAAGTTAGTTTTTTTTATATACTTTCAACACATTGGAGACATAGCTCTTTTGAAAAGAAAAGCAACATCCAAAAGAAAAATTCATAACACGAGTTAGAAAGACATCCAAACAGACTACAAGAATGATAATCAACTAATCCAGTCTTAAAACTTTATGGGCATTGAATTGTTTGATGCTCCCTTGAGAAAGAAGTCAAATATGAACAATTTATAACTTAGCAATAAGCAACATAGGCCGCAGTTAAATACAGACTTCAACAAAAATTTCAAAGTAAAAATCCGCAATTGGAAATTGCGGTCTTAGTTCATTTCATATTTGGCCTAGAGTGACTTTCAGACTTAGACAAAATTTTTCAAATAACGATGTGTTAAATAGAGGCCGCAAGTCCCAACTGTGACCTAAAGGTAACATAGGCCGCAGTTCCCAACTGCGGACTAAGTTCATTTTATATTTGGCCTAAACTGACTTTCAGACTTAGACACATTTTTTCAAGCAAAAATGTGTTGTGTAGAGGCCGCAGCGGCCTAAAAATAACAGAGGCTCCAGAAACTACAAATGATCTATTTTGAAAATTCGTTTCGAAAGTGGTTTATTTTGAAAATTAGTTTCAAAAAGTAGTCTATTTTGAAAATTCAACCCATATTGGCATATTAGGATACGTACGATGAACTCGCATGCATATCTAGCATGCCGTCTTTAGTGCAGCCACACAAACACATGCTAAAAATGACATCAAAATTACATTTTGCCCTGATTATTCTTCCATTAATATCACATCTCTTGAAAATTGTAGATGTGAAATTCCAACTTGGGATTGCAGAATCGAAAAGAAGAAGATGAAGTTTACTTGTTTCTCCTGGTAAAGACACGACTTTTACTTGTTTTTCCATATGAATTGGTGAATATATTAGGGTTGCTAACAGTATTTTTTGTTGTTATTTGGTCCAGACTATCTGTCGTTGGGTCGTAATGGTGGGGGATCAGTTGCAATTTTGTTGGCATGCCAAAAGGACTGTGTGTTCAGGCTCTGCATTAAAAGGACGATGTAAGTCTCTTGCTCATGGTACCACAGGTTTATATTTTCTTACTAGCATTCATGTATACATACTAGTTCTTTAAAATTGGAGGACTATGTCACAAAAATTTACACTTTTAACCATCCTTTTTGTGTAGGAACAGTGTGATTCCTATTCATGCGGTTTAGAAGTTGAGTTTTATTGCTTACTAAATCTTATGATTAGGAACTAACTTGTTGCTGGTGGTTTTGGAAAAAAGAACATGGGTTTGCTTAAATTTCCATTATTGATTTGTTGCTCTAAGATCTTTTTTGACATTTGAGCATTTTTTTTGGTTTCCGATTCACTTAAAATAAAGGAGGATTTACAATGATATACATGTCTCATAGGTATTTGAGTGTGAAGCTTATTTTTCTTATTATTTATTTAAAAATAACTTCTGTGATGCTTTAATTTTATTTACATGCTGGAGAGAAACTAGGTTTTACTAATGGCTTGGTGATATTTAATCCTCTTATTTGAATTTAAGAAATCTAATCCTATGAGCTTCGCATCTGTACATAAAGATTAGTTCGTTTTAAACAAATACCCTAGTAATGTCTTTGTTGATTTTTATTTGTTCATTATTTCTCATGAATATTTTATTTCTTCAATTTCTAGTCACCTGATCCGAAAATTGGGTTTTGAGAGGCTGTGTCGGAAATTGGAATTACAGAGGGCAAATTGTTGAAGCAGAGAAGAAAATGTAAGAGGGAATTTGATTTTGTTTGTTTTACTTTATTCACACTGTTGCAAATAACTGACTGATTAGTATGTATATATACTCAGTAGCTAATCAGTGGAGATTGCATTACTCAAACAGATGAAGCAAAGAAGTGCGGGAGAGATGGTGAGAAGTAAGAGGAAATGTGAGTCATTTTTAATAAAGTTTGTTTGTTTTACTTTCTTCACATATTTACACTCTGTTTCCTATTTTGTACCCAGCAGATAATTACAGAGATGGCAGTTAGGCTGATATCATGCCATGTGGTTTCGCCCATATGTGAGTAACCGGAAGATATCAACTTAGTCGTTAATGTTATGGTAATAGTGTTGTTGATTTCTACTATTTTTTATTTTCTCATAAAAAATCTATCTCCTCATTTTCTACTTGTTTCATTATTTCTCAGTTTCCATGTACTTAAACCCAGATGTAAGTAACTCTGAAACACCAGCATGGTGGAAATTGGGTGATTTCAGAGAGCAAATAGAGGAAGCAAAGAAGAAGAGGTTGACGGAAGTGTGATTTTGTTTCTCTCAATTCACACACTTACAAAGAACTGTGATTTCAGAAGGCAAAGAGATGAAGCAAAGAACTGTGGGAAAGATGGTGCAAAGAGGTAATGTGAGTGTTTATTACTCTTACCAGTAAATTTGTTTTACTTTCTTCACACATATAAACACCTGACTTTTGTTTGTCCTGTTTATACTCGGCAGCTAATCGCAAAGATGGCAGACAATTAGGTTGATTGGTCTCTGCAATTGGCTCAGATGCTAATTAGTTACTGTTCAGTGCATAACCTGAAGATCAACTTAGCCCTTCAATGTGATGGTAAGACTTCATTTGCATTTCTTGTCAAAATTTATGTGCCTGCTTTTACTTCAATCTAATGTTACAATTTTTTTTTATTTTATTATCATTATTGATAGCTAGTAAACAAGTGCCGGCCCTGAGTTCCCGGGGGCCCTAGGCGAACTTCCGACATGGGGGCCCCTAATAACATATATATATTTTTTTACGTGTAAAATACGTACCTATATTTACAAGGGAAGTTCAAATTTGGGGCTCCTAAAATCGTGAAATCTCCGGGGGCCCAAGGCGGCCGCAGCCTTACCCGCCTCTAGGGTAGGGCCGGCCCTGCAAGCATACTCCCTTGCAAACACGCATCATCTCGCATCTGCATCAAGCAACTTGTCAAAGACATAAGACTTCCAATCCCTTATCTGCATCGTCTATTTTTGCCTCTACAGAGATTTACAACATGATCAGCACATCTGTTGCCTTCACCAAAACATATGAAGGGGATAGACATCAAAATTTGCATCCTGAAATGGATTGCTCCCACTACCAATCTCTAGGAATTCCATGAGGTCATTGGTGGCCTGCGTTAAGTCCCTTGTAACCCATATTGTCATAGTAGGATGCACACATGAGCTCGCTGCATACAGCAAACCTGCTGTCCTAAGCTTATCTTGTACAGAGACAACTCTGAAGGTAGATGGACAATCTGTTCCTATGTTAGGTACTTGAGTTTTGTGAAGGCATTAAACTGAGGATTCAACCGTATAGCGTGCTGGAGGATGATTGACTCTTTTTGTCGGGGCAAATTATCACCTTATTCAGGTATCTTTTCACCTGCGTACTATCTTTGTTTTAGCCTTTCAGGTCCATATTTATGTCATTCTAAGAAAATTTTCCATTGTTTTCCACACCCAAAAAAAAAAAAAAATCATCATGAAGAACTTTCACTAACTTCGGTAATTTCAAATGCATAAAACATAGTTTTCATTTGTATTTCTATTATATGTAACTGATTGGTTTTTTCTACCTCTACTTTTTTATAAATAACTGTAGATGTTTCTTTCTGTTAGAGTTATCTTCAATCAACTCATTAAGCATAAGCTGATGAAGTCAGTGATCTACTTATCATCAATTATATTTTTCTTACTATTATCCATGCCTACATCTGCTGGTACTTTTAAATTGGAGGACTATTTCTCTCAGGCTTTTCATCAAACAGTTGGTGTGCTAAAAAATTATATTGGTGTGCTAAATAACACTTACACTTACAATTATATTAGCACATCAATTATATTGGTGTGCTAAAAAACACTTACACTTCAACAATCTTTTTCTTTTGTATGAGGAATGGGATTCCAGCCCATGGCGTTTAGAAGTTGAGTTTTATTGCTTTCTACATCTCATGATAAAGATCAAATTTGCTAGGGTAGTTTTGGAATAAGTAGTTGCTTAAATTTCCAGTATTGATTTGTTGCTCTCAATAAATTTTGTAAGAATGTGGATTTTCACCATTGATTTGTTACTAAAAATAAAAGGGGGTTCACAAGCATATGTTTTTAAGGTATTTGAGTAGTGAAGCTTATTTTTTAAATTATTTTTTAAAATGACTTCATTGATGCTTTAATTTTACTTGCATGTTGGGGAAATGTTAGGTTTTACTAATGGTTTTGCTTATATGTAGGATAATTTTGTCACTGCTTGATGTCGTAGTGTTGTTCTTTACCTTGAAATTCAGGTAATCCTGACAAAAAAAGCTTCAACAAGTTAAGTAAGATATCAACCATTTATGTGAAGAGGGGATGGGAAATTTCTAAGATTGAGGTTTGTATCTCTAATCATATATATTATGTATCTATTTCTTGTATCCTGATCACAACGCTACAAAATGTAGGGTCTTTTCCGATGCTTTTGTGCCAACGTTTTGGTCAAACGCCGGGATAGACCCCTACGAAAATCCAAGCGGTTCCTAATGTTTTGTAACGGCGCCTTTATACAATGCTGGGTTAGCTAAGTCCCCGCATTTTCTAGCACACCGCCAGGATAGAACCCCTGCCGCCCTTTAAATCCCCAAACCCCACCAGTTTACTTTCCCTTCTCTCTCAAAACCCCAAATTTCTCAAACCCCGACTATACCAGGTGCCCGACCTCCATCTCTCAAACCCTAGCTCCGATCCCCATCGTCTTCCTCTCTCTCGCAAACCCTAGCTCTGATCGCATCGCCATTGCCTCCCACCCTTCTGTTCTTCCCGGATCGTTCGACATCTCAAAGCCCTCACTTGTCACTGTCGTCGTCGTCATCTTCTAAGGCGTCAAAATCGTTGTCCCTCTCCTCACCCTGCCGTTGCCGTCCCTTCCTCGAATCCCGAACCCGACGCTAGCCTCTCCTCACCACGGGTTCTCGCAGGACTTCGGCTGCTGTATCTCCTGGTAAAGTTCTCATCTTTGGTGATTTGGTTGGTAAAGTTTGAATTTTTATTCATTTTGTATAGGTTGAGATAGATTAGATGTGATTTGGTGGAATTGGACAACTAAAGTTGAGACTTGAGAGATATTGCTTCGTATAACTTTCGTTACCATAACTTAATTCCGTTGTTCGCGAGGAGATGCAATAACTTAACACCAAACGAGAGAATGCCTACTTGAGCAGTTTGCCTGTCTTGATTCTCTAATTAGGACAACTTGCAATGTTTTTGCATGGCCAAAGGTACCGTGCCTAGAGTCATCTTTCATCTTCTTTACTGGCTTTGTTGTTTCTATTCTGCAATTTCTTTTTGCATTAATTAGCATATGTTTTGGCCTTGACACTAAAGAAGGTCATTGTGGTTGACTAAAAACTAAGCATAGTTGTTCGGGTTATGCTGGAGAGTCCATGATGTTGTTAAAGAACAAATACAATTAATTGCTATGTGATCTCTGCTTACACTACAACATAAATGCACTACCCCGACGTCTATACCCGGCGTTTGGGTGTAAATGCCGAGGTAGACTCTAGCCCCCCAAAATAATAAATAAACCCCCACCCCTACGCCGGCGTTTTAAACAAACGCCGGAGGGGTGGAGTTGTTTTATACCATCATATACCATAATAATGATCACCCCTAACCAAAAAACAAACCCCACCCCAAAAATATCATTTCCCCCCCCCCCAAAAAAAAAACAATTTTGCTCTCCCGCTCAAATCTGAAACCCTAGCCGCCCCACCGCCTCCCGCCGTCCCCCACCGTCTTCCTCATCCGACACTGCTCAATCTCTCTTCCTCTCAATCCCGAACACCGACCACCACCATCGCCCTTGTCGTCTCCCTTCCCCGCCGTCCTCCATCGTCTCCCTCCCCCGCCGTCGTCCCCCGACGACCCCCTCCGTCTCCCTCCGTCAACGACATCCGATTCTTCAGGTAAGAATTAATTTAATGTTAATTTTAGTGGTTTTAGGGTTAATTTTGTTTTGGAATTTGTTAGTTTGATTATTAGAGATGACGAGTTTGATTATTGATTTGTTAGTTGAATTAAAGATGTCAGAGTTTGATTATTAAGCTAAATCTTGAATTTGATAAAGGGACCGAGTCTTAATTAGCCCCCACAATGTTTTGGTTTCCTGTTTGAGAATCGTGAATTTGATAAAGGGATGCCACAATCATACATACTTCCACTCCACATCAATTAATGCATGAGGACATCGATTGTGAGAGAGAAATTTTGAGAATTCTGAGTGTTTTTTTTGTTGTTGTAGTATTCCTTGAGTGGCTAAGTGGCTAAGAATATCTTCGCTTCTTCTGGCAAATTGAACTTGATATTTGTGGTGGTTAGTGAAAGTCTGATGTAATACCTAACTAGTGGTCCTTCTGGATTACTCGAAAATCATTCATCACTTTCGACAATAGTGCTGGGATGATTTATGTATAACAAATACAGAAAACGGAAAGGATGAGTTCACAAGCAACTAATGAAAAATAAAACTCTAATAATCCGAGAATGTTTGCATTTATTATACATGAATTGTGAAAACTGACAATTTTGGTTTATTCAATATTTCAGCTCTCACCGGATTAACTCACCTGGAGCTCGTATCACAGATGCTGGAACCAACTGCTTCCGATGTACGTGGACTGATTTATTTATATTATCTTATACATTTACTTGTGCATTTAAATTATTGGTCATTTTTTTAGTTTAACAGCCTTAACGATTACCAGTTTCACTAATTTTATCCGTTGAGTTTCTTCATTGAGTGTGTTTAGTTTAACAACCTTTATGATTACCAGTATCGCTAACTTTATCAGTTTGAGTTTCTTCATTGAGTGTGTCAGTAAGGCAAATTTCGTAGAAGCTGTAGTGAAATTGTTAGATGTTGATGATGAATGGATGTGCAGAAATATAGTCAGAGACATGAACTCACAATTAGATATATAATTTTCAACATTAGTTACTTTATCATGTGCAGTCTTAGTTATGTACAGGTGATATCTGTAACAATAAAATTGAGTCTCTTTCTAACCTTTAATACTCCATTCCAACTAGTGTAAGAAATTTAATTTATTGTCATGCTGCCTTGCTGGAGGTTTCTTGGCTTCCTTTTTTGTGTTTCATCCAACTTATATTGGAGAGTATTCCAATTAACTAGGAAAATATATTTATACAGTTTCTAATGCAATTTCATGTTGATAGGTGTATACAAATTTATGAGGTTGATATTTTATTTTAACATAGATTCTAATTTTTCCTTGTTTCTACTTTGATGGTTTTGTGTAACTTCTTACATGAAGTTGCCCAAATCGTATAGTTCAATCTTTAAAATAATAAAAAAGTGTTGCAACATATGTATCTAGGCATGTGCATGTTTGTGTGTGTGTTTTATATGCTACCATTAGAATAGTATTGGGGCATCAGCAGCTTTAGTTATACCCATCCATACAAGTGATAATGTCATCTAGGTAGACAATGCCATATGTTCTTAGTCCTCCGTTTTGGCAAGTAGCTTGACCAACAGCTGCTATCCTCATTATTGTAAATTCTCCGAGTCAATAGTTTATATATTCTGTTCCTCAAGATGCTAATGCGGGAAATTCCCTGTAGTGGTACATCTTATCCACTGTGTGGTAAAAAAAAAAAACAGGTAGCGTGCTCAATGTTTATGAGCTAATCAAGCACTGTCTTGTCCAGTGTGTGTTTACGTAGTTGTTATAGGTTTGAACATGCTTTGAACTATGGAATTGTATCTATGTCGGTATTATCCATTTCAAGTATTTTGATGTGAATTATAGAGCGCAAAATATTTAAGATTTCGAAGATTTCATTACTCAATGATGCAATTTTCAAGCTGTAATGTGACTGAATGTTATCATTGTTAGGACATTAGTTCAGAAATTGCTAAATACTATATGCTCCATGTTATTTGTCAATAATATCTTATACTAATATATGAAATGCATTGCTAGAAGACTTTCTCATTTCATTGTTACTTACAGCTTCATACCAGAATACTCAAGGAGGAACTCAGTCTGAGAGTGACCCAAATAATACTACTGTGGGTATTATGTTTAATTTATGTTCATGCTCATTGGGCTTTAGCTTAATTTTATGCTCATGTGTAGAAATTTTTGGGTGTAGATATTTGTTGGTGTCCAGCAAGTGTTTCTGAAGATGAACTGCGCCGGGTTTTTAGCACTTATGGGGAATTGGTCCATGTTAGATACCTGTTGGAAAACGATGTGGATTTGTTCAATTTGTTAACAGGTTCGTAATTTACATACATGAAACCTGCCTTTATTGTGGATGTCATGATGCATGTGCACTGGCACATGAGTCTTAACCACATTCACTAATTTTCTCTCTTGTGCAGGAGTACCGCAGAGGAGGCTTTACTCATGCTGAATGGAACACAGCTTGGTGGTGAAAGCATTCGGCTTTCATGGGGACATAGTCCTTCGAACAGGGCGGTAAGATTCTCCGTAAGATTTTATTTTGATTCCATTAGGTATCGTCGCGAACAAAAAGTTCTGTTAAGAAACAATGCTTTTAACTTCGTATTTCTTGAGAGATTTTACTTCCCAGAGGCTTATACCACCTCCTGCAGGGGAGGGGGGCAGTTATAGCCCAACAAACTTCTATTTATAGTGTTACGAAGCACCTATTTTGGAAATGTGCTTGTAGAGTTCAAAATTTGTTCCTTGGCTCTATCAAAACAGTATGTGGACTTTGACACTATAATTTCAGTTGTGACTGAAATATTGCAAAAAATGTATGATTTCAGCCACAACAGCAGGATGCAAACCAATGGAACGGTAGCAACTACTATGGCTATGGGCAGGGTTATGATGCATACGGGTATGGGCAAGCTGCACCTCAAGATCCCAACATGTACTCTTATGGAGGCTATCCTGCTTATGGTAACTACCAGCAACACCCCGTGAACTACAACAGGTAAATACTTTTTTTGCGTGCTGCATATCTTGTAACCCCTCTTTCCCTAAATCCGTATTTTCTGTATTAAAAATTTTCGTAAAATATTTTCTTCCGCTTTCAAATTCTTTTGTCAAATTGTATTGTTGAATCTTCTATTGAAATCGACTTTCGATCAATAATTTTATTTGTAACTATTTTCTATGATCTTATTATTGTTATTATTACCTTGATTTCTATTGTTATAACTATTATTACTGTTATTATTATTACTATTATTATTTTTACCATTTTTCTTATTATTATTATTGTTATTAGTATTATTAATTTTGACTGATTATTGAAAACCCACTTCTATGTACTAATTGTATTGTAGTTATTTTAAATAAATTCTATGTTACAATACAAATTATATTTTGTTGAAAATATCTATTTTATTGGTTATTTATCTCTTCTGGTTATTAAACCCAATATCTTTAAAACCCCAAAAACCAAATACCCTATTAAACCCATTACCTGTTAACACCTAAAACCCTACCCATAAGCTAACCTAACCCATCTGCACACCAAACCCGAAACCCGCCCTAATACTCTGTTCCCCCATCACTTATATAAATACCTCAGTACCCTGTTCACCTTCTTTTCAAACCATCAGCCCCCTTTTAATACCCCATCTCCTGTCTTCACCTCCCGATCCTCCTTCAACCCTCTCCTGGTCCTCCCCTGCGTCGTGACCACCCTCCGACGCCAACGCCTCCCTGCAGCGCCGAACCCCGCCGCAGACTGCAGCAATAGCAGCAGCGACTGCAGGATTCAGCCTACAGCCAGCCCTCGCGTCTCCCTTCCATGACAACCTCCTGTTGATGCCCTCATCCGACCGCTGCGATGCCCTGCTGTGTCCCCTGCCTCCTTCTCGACCTTGCAGCAACAGCAGCATCTTTCAGTCAGCCAGCAACAGTTTCGGCAGCAAGCATTGCCGCCGTCCCCGCTCGCCGGCGCCGTCGCTCTCCCTGGCCTCTGCTACCTTGTTCTTGGCCGTTTGTAATTTTGGTTGATTGAGAAATGGAGGATTAGACCACCCCTCAGGGTATTGTTGGGGGTTTATGTTTTATTTCCTGTAGTGTACTTTTTTTCTTGCACTGTATCTTGTATTTCTCCCGGTCCACCGGGGTTGTTTTATTAATTTCTGATTAATGAAACAGGGTGGCCTTATTCCACCTTTTGCCTCGAAAAAAAAAATGAATAAATGGTTTGCCTGTATATTGTCACCACGAGGATGCTTCCTAGCCCCCCCTATTTGGAACATTACTATCTACAAGGAAAAGGAAAAAAGATTCAACTTGGTTAGAAACAAAACTACACTCGATAATGCTTAAGTTAGTTTTTTTATATACTTTCAACACATTGGAGACAGCTCTTTTGAAAAGAAAAGCAACATTCAAGAGAAAAATTCATAACACGAGTTAGAAAGACATCCAAACAGACTACAAGAATGATAATCAACTAATCCAGTCTTAAAACTTTATGGGCATTGAATTGTTTGATGCTCCCTTGAGAAAGAAGTCAAATATGAACAATTTGTAACTTAGCAATAAGCGACATAGGCCGCAGTTCAATACAGAATTAAACAAAAATTTCAAAGTAAAAATCCGCAGTTGGAAATTGCGGTTTTAGTTCATTTCATATTTGGCCTAGAGTGACTTTCAGACTTGGACAAAATTTTCCAAATAAAGATGTGTTAAATAGATACCGCAGGTCCCAACTGTGACCTAAAGGTAACATAGGCCGCAGTTCCCAACTGCGGCCTAAGTTCATTTCATATTTGGCCTAAACTGACTTTCAGACTTAGACACATTTTTTCAAGCAAAAATGTGTTGTGTAGAGGCCGCAGCGGCCTAAAAATAACAGAGGCTCCGGAAACTACAAATGATCTATTTTGAAAATTCGTTTCGAAAGTGGTTTATTTTGAAAATTAGTTTCAAAAAGTAGTCTATTTTAGAGGGAAAATTCAGGAATCCACTTTTTCTCCGCACTCCAACCATCCAACAAAAATTACCAATCGATCAAAGAAAACCCCCCAGCCCCGAAATGTGTTGTATAAAGGCCGCTGTTAGGAACTGCGGCCTAAAAATAACAGAGACAACAGTTGAGAACTGCAAGTGATTTATTTTTTAAATTAATTTCAAAAGTACAGTTGAGAACTGCAAGTAATTTATTTTTGAAATTAATTACAAAAGTGGCCTACTTTAGAAATTAATTTCGAAAAGTGGACTAGAATCCAGTCAACCTCCGCACTCCAACCATCGATCAAATAACACCCCCCCCCCCCCCAACAACAACAAAAACACAAAAATAAATAAATAAATAAATAAGAAAAAAGAAAAAAAATCCAAAAACAAAAATGAAGCCATCGGCATCGTCGTCTCTCTACTCTCAACAAGAAATGGACGATCAGGTCGCCGGAGCGATGGGGATGGAAGTCGACGACTCTTCCGACCCCCTCGACATCCTCGCCGAGTTCGACCGCCAGCCCGTTGACGCCGACTTCTTCAACTCCTTCGAAGACGACTTCGACGACGCCGACATCAACTGATCCAACTCCTTCCAGGTCTATCTTAATTTGTTGTGGATCTAGGGTTTAAGTTTGTGTTAATTAGTTGTATCTTGAGCTGGTATTATGTAGTACTTTTATCTGTGATCATTCAATTGTCGTTGTGTTGGTCGTTGTAGTGTTTGCGATTATTAATGGATATGGAACAAGTGCATTTTGTTTACTCTCTTGGCCTCATTTTACGTTTTTTCACGCATATTAAGAAATTTCATAAATTCGTGAGAAAGGGTGAATCATTTCTCTTTGTTAAGACCCTTCGGGAAGCGATTAATAGGAATTTCGTGTTTACCCTCTTGTACAGTTTATTGAGGATATAAAGATAAATTTGATGCTTCTATAAATGGAAAGGGTATATTATTGGGTGCTTAGGTTAAAATGTACTAATAAGTCTTTGAGGAGTTTTAATTGTCTATTTAGTAGATCTTCTTGAAAAACTGAAATGACCGTCCATTTAAAAAAAATAAAAATAAAGCCCTAGAATGACAAGTAGAATGGGATGGAGGGAGTAATATGGTAGTTAGTTGGACGATTAAGCTTGGACATGGAAATGAGTACAGGTAGTGAGTTTAGGAGACCTACGAGAGCCACTTCTGTAGTCTTATTTTGTTATAAATGTCACGCTTCCTCTCGTAACCTGGCTACTAAGAAGCATGGACATGAACATACTAAGAAGTATGTTGCAATAACACTTATATTTGATACTTGGTAACCGTGTGGTGTCACACGAGTCGGACATCTGAATCTGATGCGACACTTGATGTTTTAGGGTAGTTTTTGAAAATGTTCTCTGTATCGGTGTGTTGTGTCGCATCGTATCAGTCTATCTATCCGTGTCTGTGCTTCTTAGATGTTGATACAGACTCTCCCCTTGTGGATGTTTAACTATTTGAGTATCTTTGTTATTAGGATTTCCTTCTCATGCTTCTACTCCAAAAAATGTGCTTATCACACCCCATTTGATTGACTTGGTTAATCGACCTAGGGCCTAATAGATGACCTTCACAATTTTCGTTAGGATGTGGTGCATCCTCGTCTCGATAAGATAGTCATTTGTCATCTCTGGAGACTGACATCCTATGAGTTTGAAGTTTGTGTGTTGTGTCTGTTGCCATTTGCTTATATTTGTTTCAACAACTTGATACTTTGTGGCTTGCAAGGTGCAAATGATAAAGTGATTCTTTATAGATACTAGTATTATTCATGTGATGGTTAATGAACTGTATAGACCTCCATAATGCAAGTGGTCAAAGCATAGGAACCTAGTGAAAGAATACCTACCCTAACCCCTTACTCTCTACTGCAATGAGTAAACCAGTCGATTTTGCAATTATAATTGGTGAGACCAAGGCTCTCTCAAAATCACTTTACCACTTTTGGATATCGACCAATTAATGACTGCTTTATCCTTTTTCGGGACTTATCCATATGCCTTCAGCTCAAATCATCCATGTGGTAATTCCTGATTGATGATGTTCAGGCTGCCTTAGAAAACGGGAGCGCACAAAGTATTCTCTAGATATGTATTCTCGATATTCATCTTCTGGTTGCTTATAGGTAGGCTATCATGCAAGAGGACCAAATTGCAGCACTGCACTTGTTCTCTGTGTGTTCATTAGGCTCTAGAATGTCGTCGGTGTTGGTAAGGATGTATGACATCATTATGAAATTACGAAGTTGTAATGGTTGTCAGGCGTACAAAATCTTTTTCTGGGTGTTCTTAGCTACCCTCAAGAAATGGAGCAGGTGGCAGGAACGATGATGATCCTTTGAGGATGATTTTGATGGCGCTGACATCAACTGTGAACAATTCTTTTGTGGTCTTGTCTATCTCTCTGTCTATCTGTTAATGCTGGATCTAACTCGGATTTTGGTTTGTCCGAATTAGTTGTATCTTGACATGGTATTATGTTTCTGTGTGGGACTGATTGATGTCGTGTTGATCTGTTTTGAATTAGATAGTTTTAGTGTTGTGGTTTTTGTGATGGATATGGTAAGATTTTGGCTCAAATAAATGAAAGAATACAAGAGATCACAAATGGTTAATTTAGTTTGGACCCTAGACTAGAGTGGGGTTTTTCCCTTTCAGGTCTTCCCGAAGTATCCATGTGAACTAGTGGGCTAAAGAGTTAATGAGCCTTTAGTTTATCTCCATAATTGGGGCACTCCTTTGAAATTGAAACGAACATAGGCAGTATTGATGCCAAGTTTCTATCCTTATTGGAGGCTTGTGCTCGGAGTGTTTCTAGGCTTCATATATATATATATATATACTAGTATCATACACGTGCACACGTGCACGTGGAAAAAATTGAAGGATAATGAAAAGGGTTAAAAGAAAATAATTTCCAAACCGATCCACTTTTGAAAATATTTACAAAACAGGTCCATTTTTCGAAAATATTTACCCAAGTTAGTCCATAATTAAAAAAGAAAATAATTTTCAAACTGAACCACTTTCGAAAATATTTACCAAACAGGTCCACTTTCGAAAATATTTACCAAAGTAACCCAACCCGTGCGTTGCACGGGTGGGTTACTGACTAAGGGGTTCTCCCATTATAGTATTAGAGATTAGAGATTAGAGATGTGTGTGTGTGTGTGTGTGTGTGTTTTTCTTTTTTTTCTTTTTCTTTTGCTTACCAAAAACAATGAAACAAATATAATTTTTTTTATGCACAAGTCTTGACGGGAGAGTGGGAGTTATCTAAACTCTACTGACTTCCATCTATATTGGAGCTTCTCTCGACATCCAAATGTACTCATAGGGAAAGTATACCAAATTACAAGAGCAAAAAAGGAAAATGCATGGGAGACTACATATTGGCTTCCAGTTGCATAGCTAGCAGCCATCTCAGATTATTTTGATGTACCTTCAGAAAAATTACGAACTAATCACAGTATTAGATGGATATAGGTTCAAACTTGCTACTTGTGATATGGTGTGCTCCACAAGGAATGCTTATGCAGAACTACAATTGTGACCACACTATTGTCGTTGCTATTGTGATGTTCCTTGCCGAACTACATTATCTTGAGCTTCCCAAACCAAATTCGGAATAGGTAGTAATTTTAAGAGACCTACTAGAGCGACCAACATCTATTCTTTGGCATTTCATCACAACTTCTCTTAATTTGGATATATTAATGAAGATTGATTGTAGCAATTGCAATGGAAACTGCTACAATTTTCACATCATTGTTCAATTACTTCTTCCTAAACCTACTTCAAAATAGGCAGTGTTTAGGAGACCTACCAGAGCCAACCTGCATGGTCTTATATTTTTTGTCAAATATCACACTTCCTCTCTTAACCTGGCTATATTAATGAAGAGTTGATGACTGAATGCAACAGTGTAGTGATAACTGTGGTGACCCAAATAGATTGTTTCATGGCTTCTGGTACAACAATGGTGAGTTGATGCTGATATGGATTCTGCCTTTTTGGATTTATAGGTCGTATAACTGGATGTAGTTTTATGATTTTTGTAGCTCTCTTCTTGTACATCTCCTTCATGCTGTTTGATTTGGTTATATTGGTTATATATATACAAACGTTGGACTTCCGCTCCTTGATGAGATAACTGTTTGCTCACAGACTGTCCTGGTATCACCTTTTGCACTTCCAAGATACTGTTATCTTTAGAGTATGAAGTCTGTCTCTCTAGCAAAGTCTTGCTTATATTGTGATGTTTGCTGATTGGTATAGATGAATATATAAAATGATACTTATACAGATACTATCCTTTATTTGTGTGATGGTTAACAAACTGTGTAGACCTCCTTAATGAAAGTGGTCAGGAGTAGAAACCTGCTGTAACAAATACCTGCCTTTTAACCCCTACTTCCAACTGATATATAGATAAACCCGTGGGTGTTGCAATAATAATTGCTACGACCAAGGTGCGCACTTTAAATGGCCACTTCCTGATATTGACCAAATAACTACTGCTTCATCCTTCTCTGGGATTTTAACATTCTGCCTTCGACTCAAATCATCCATCTTGCAAGTCCTGATTCATGATGAATAGGCTGCCTTAGAAATACGAGAGTACACAGACCGTTCTCTAGATGTTCATCTTATATATTGTTGGCATTAGATAGGCTGAGTACATAAAAGTTACCCATCTTATGGTTGGCTATATGTAGGCTGTCATGCAAGACGACCAAATTGTAGCAGTGCAGCTGTTCTTTCTCATAGTTGGCATTAGATAGGCTGAGCACATAAAAGTTACCCATCTTATGGTTGGCTATATGTAGGCTGTCATGCAAGACGACCAAATTGTAGCAGTGCAGTTGTTCTTTCTCGAGTGTTCCTTAGTTTCTAAAGTATTGTTGGCATGTTGGTAAGGACCGACTAGCATATCATTATGAACTTGTAATGGTCGTCAAATCATGTTCTGGGTGTCCTTCGCTTATCCAGGATGCCCTATCAGACTAGTCTTTAGAGAAAAAACTTGGCACCAAGCAGCTCATTTGTTAGTTAATCAATGAGTTGCAGCACACTTTTCTTTTAAAAATTTTTAAAATTAAAAGGCTTGTAATTAACACGCAATTGTCTAACTTAATCAGCCACACTGAGACATCAGAGAAGCATAAGATGTTCAGATGTGGAAAGACTACATATATGGCCTTGTGTCTGTCTGGAACACCATACAAGTCGAGGAAGGTTCTTCTATGTATACCCGTCTAGCTGTGTTTCCTCGTTTGGAGGTAGCCAAGAAAAGCCAGGGAGGGGCCGCTCCAATAAAAGTGTGACCATTAGAAGAAATTAAGTTGTTTTTCTTCATGCAATAGTCTACTGATGGCTTGGACACCCCAAAACGGTTTGTGAAATGTAATTTGAAGTGTGAAAATGGAGAGTATGGATCTTAGCAGAGATTATCGATTCAACTGCTATACCCCTTACAGGGAGGTGCTCTTTTTACTGTGATAATGCTCGTGCTAGCTATTTGGAGATATATATATACATTATTGCAGGAATTACTCACTTATTTACTGCCTTTGCATGTCAGTCGATGAGTAGCATAGATTGTTTACCCAATTGAGCAAAGCTGAGGTTCTGTTGAAGTGGATAGGTGTTTTATGTGCAATTTGATGACAGCGATGATGACAAATTGGGTTGTCTTAGATATCAACATTGAAATCTTGACTATAGAAGCCGAAGTATAAACAGGTGAGGTGTTCAACTATAGGGGAAAGCCCAATCATTGTACCTTTCATGGGCCTACTGCGCCTACAAGTGATGGGGAAAACATTCTAGTACAAGATGGGGGAGCAAGTTTAATTCATGTATATATATATAGATAGAATGTGGTATCTCAATTATTTGTAATCTTTGTTATCCTGTCATCCAGTTTAAACTGTTTGTTGGAAATACGCTCTAATCCGTACATTTCAATTATAGTTACCTTGTTTACCAGGGGGTTCCTAAACAGGATAAAATCCTTTTAAACTGATTAGTTGGGTAACAACAGTTATTTTAATTTTGAGAGATTCAAATTGAGCAATGCTTATTCTACAACTTTTTTTCCCCACTACTTTGGTACTACTATACTGATAGAGATTAGGCCCACAAGCTATTATTGTAAAAGTATTTCACGCGTGCTCCACCTCCATGAATCTAGTAGTATCAAAATAGTACACTTAGGATTTTTCCATTTGGTTAATGCTCATAACACTTTTAACTTATTGGTGGTCATAGCAGAATATCCTATTAGGATCATTCTTCTAAGGTTTTTTCAGAAATTCGTTACATGTGCTCGTTGGTGATATGATGAAAATGCCCTTAACTTTCTCTACCAAAATCCTAACCTGAACAAACTCCATTTCTATTGAGTATCGACTCCACTCCAAGCTTAAATTTTTTCGTCTTGAAAATGTAGAATATTTAGCCACCATGTAAACAGTTCCAAGGCCAAATTCCTCAACCTCGCAACCTATGCCTTTTGTCTAGATCTAGATGGCATCATTCTCGACCTCGTCAATGTTTTTGACATAGCTCTTAACGGAATCACTTACGAGCAGGGCCGGCCCAAGGGTAAAGCAACTAAAGCTAGGACTTTAGGTCTTAAAAAAAAAATTATCTAAAAAATAAAGGCCTCCTCACATATCAAAAAATCCGAAATAGGCCTCATCACATATCGAAAAGCCCGAAATTGATTACAATAATATAATAAATGATTTTGCATCTTAAAAAGTTCGAAAGATATTTATATAAAAATATATTAATTTAAACAAAATATTATTATCAACTTTTAAAAGGCCTCATTTCAGAGTTATCTTTAGACCTCAATAAGTGTTGGGTCGGCCCTCCTTACCTGAATAGAGTAGACGAAGTAATATTATTTTTCGTCCGACGTGAAAAAAATCGAACGAACGGAAAATTGTCCATCGTAATTAAAAAATAAAAATAAAAATTAAAGGATAATTAATTCCTAAAAACTGTTAATTTAATCATATTTTTTCTTATTTTTAATTAATTAATATTTAAACCTAAATTTAACTCATACAAATGCTCTATAGGGTGGTTGTATAGAAATGTTAAGGTGAAAAATATATGGGACGGGGCATCATCTCCCGTCCCAGCACATTTCTTATTTTTTTTTTAAATGGAACGGAAGGGGAATAATCCCTCGTTCGACCATTTTATAAAAAAAAAATAAAAATCAACGACGGGGAATAATACCTCATCCGAGAATGACGCAATTTTTGGGACGGCAAATCATTTACCGTCCGATGGGAAAAAAATAATAATAAGCGACCAAAGATAATCTTTCGTTCTATCGAATGGACGAAAAATAATGTTTCGTCCGAGCGAATGGACGAAAAATCATCTTTCGTTAGCTATATTTTGGCAATTGCCATTTCGTCTGCCAAATATAGAGAGTGCTATAGCGTCGAAACCCAAATTTGGGTTTTTTTGGGCTAACGACTGCACCACTTACTTTGCCAAATTTTGAAAATTTTAACAAAATGACCAACGACTACAAATGCTCTCACGTGGATGGTTGAGGAACAGCTGCTGGATTGTAATGGGCATGCATCTTGAGTGTGATCCAGCAGTTATATGGAGTATATAGATATCGCGAAGTAAATTGTGACTTTGACTCTTTGAGTGATTGTGGATGCTATCTTCAACATTAATGAGGTACTAGTGCAATTTTTGACTTCCCAATTACGTCAGGGAAAGAGACTAGTAACCCCAAAATTAATCGTATCCGCAGTGGCTAGCCAATTAAAGACATAAGTGGATCCACTATCGTCTGCTATTTATTTAAAAAATGAAAAATTTGAAAAATTTCAGATCACTATCGCCTGCTATAAACCTAGTTTATAGCAGAGTGGTGAACAGGAGTCGGCCATATATAGCAGAGTAGAATTTCGAATTCTTTTGAATAAAAAATTCGAATAGACGAAAGAAGATCTTCCGTCTATAGAATTTGACCGGTCAAAATTTTATAGATGGAAGAAGATCTTCCGTCTAACAAATTGGTTAATTTTTTAGGAAGATGTTCCTCCGTCTTCATAATTTTTTTTTTTTTAAAATTGAAAGAGACGGAAGATGATCTTCCGTCCCTTTCAATTTAATTTTTCTTTAAATCTATTTTCTTCGTCCTTTTCCTTTAAGACAAAAAAATAAAAAGAAATAAAAAAAAATCAGTAAAATCCCAAACGGAAGATCTAATTCCGGCTTAGGTTTTTAAAAATATTTTAAAAAAATTTAAAAACCCAAATGGAAGAACTTCTTCCGGCTGGGTTTTTTTTTAAAACAAAAGAAATAATAAAGACTTCAGACGGAGGATCTTCTTCCGTCTATATATTTTACTATTTTTTTTTGCAAATTATAGCTCTCACCATAGTGGCAGAAGAGATTCAATGCTAAAAGTAAATTTGTATATAGTTAAAATATAGCCAGAACGACAGTGGATGCTCTAATGTAGTATTTATACATCTGCAGTGGCGCTGATAATGAACAGTTGCACGGTCCCTAGTTAATGAATTTTGTTTCTCTTATTAGGGTTGGAAGGATCGTGTGTGGTTTTTCTCGATTTGATGGCTGAATTACTGGGCATCAGCACTTGAATCTAATTGCCGTTCGTATAGGCCTAAATATATAGATGTATCGGCAATTAGACTGTATAGTAAGGCATTAATTGTTAGACCATCGGTTAATCTAACTCACGATGGAGCTTTATTTCTCTACAAATATTTAAGAAAATAATTGTTTTTAAAAATCTAATAAGAGTCTGTCTGGTTTGGTGTCTTTTTTTTTGTTCTTTTTTCCAAACTCCAAATCTTGTTTGGTTAGACTGTTTATAGAAAAACAGTTTTCACAAAACTCCACTTCAATTATTTTTTGTTTTTTCACATCCTCTTTCTAAATATATTTCTATATATTATTATTATTATTATTATTATTATTATTATTTATTTATAATATATTATTTTTACATATATTATTATTATTATTATTATTATTATTATTATTATTATTATTATTATTATTATTATTATTATTATTATTTTATATATATATATATATATATATATATATATATATATATATATATATATATATATATATATATATATATATATATATATATATATATATATATATATATATATATATATTAATTAATTATTATTATTATTATTATTATTATTATTATTATTATTATTATTATATATTACTATTATATATTATTATATATATTATTCTATAATTTGTTATTATTATAATAAATTATTTAATATATAATTATAATATATTATTATTACATATATATTATTATAATTATTATATGTTATTATATATGTGTATATAATTAAATATGTTTATTATTATAAATTATTTTATATTATTATGTAATATACAATTATTATAATATATTATTATTTTATATATACTATTTTATATATACTATTATTATTATATTATTATTATCATATATTACTATTATATATTATTATATATATTAATATATAATATATTACTATTATATATTATTATATCTATTATTATATGATATACTATTATTATAATATATTTTTATATATATATTTATAATATATTATTGTTACATATATATTTTTTTATTATTATTTTTATTATTTTTATTTTTTAATATATATAAATACTATTATTATAATATATAGTATTTTTTCATATATACTATTTTATGTATACTATTATAATAATCTATTATTAATATAATATATATTATTATTCTTATATATTACTATTATATATTATTATATATATTATTATATAATTTATTATTATTGTAATAAATTGTTTAATATATAATTATAATAGATTATTATTACATATATATTATTATAATTATTATATGTTATTATATATATGTATATTATTAAATATGTTTATCATAATAAATTATTTTATATTATTATATAATATTCAATTATTATAATATATTATTATTTTATATATACTATTTTATATGTACTATTATTATGTTATATTATTATTATATATATATTATTTTATTTTATTATTTTATATGTACTATTTTATATATACTATTATAATAATCTATTATTATTATAATATATATTATAATTATATATTACTATTATATATATATTATTATATAATTTATTATTATTATAATAAATTGTTTAATATATAATTTGAATATATTATTATTACATATATATTATTATATATATGTATATTATTAAATATGTTTATTATAATAAAATATTTTATATTATTATATATTAGTATGAATGTATATGTATACAACATGTATGTATCAGAGTATATATACTGTATACAGTATATACATACAACCAAATCTATATATATATTATACTCTCATTTTCAAAAAACTGTTTTCATAAAAAATTATTATCAAACAGCTTTGACACTCTAATTTTCAGAAAACTGTTTTTAAAACAACAAACCAAAGGCAACCTTAGCCTTTACCATAATTTTATTTGGGAAAATATCAATAAACCCACCCCATTTTCCACTAGTTTGCAGAAAACCCATCCCATATATTTATTTATGATTTGCTATACTATTTGGTTGAAGTAGTTGCTGTTTGCAACATGCTCACTTACTCCTTTAATTTTAAGGTCTTTGGACCGTTGTATCCCTATGGTAAGCGATAGCTAAACATTTTCTCTTTTCCTCTTACATGTTAATTGGGGATTTAAAATTTTAAAGTTTTTTAATCCTTAAATAGAGAAGGTTTAATTAGAATTAGTTAATTAGGAGGTTAATTAGAAATAACATAATAAAATACAACATGGGTAGTTTAGGAAGAAATACTCCAAAAGATGGATGGAACTTTGGACGAAGTATGGCAAACCACAACTAGCAAACCACAACTACTTTCCAGATAGTATAGCAAACAACAACAAAAAGATATGGGGTGGGTTTTATGCAAATTCACGAAAACTGAGATGAGATGGGTTTACTGAAATTTTCCATTTTATTTCTCAAATATATTTATACATCTATATTCCTCTCTACTGCAACTTCATTGAACTGAAATTCTTTAATAATGATATGTCTAATTTCTATCTTGAAATGTCCTTTTTTTAAAAATTATTCCGTACTTCTTTCTAATTCAATTAGCTAGTGTTAGGTCAGTAGGCATTGGCTATTGAGTTTTCATTAATCGATGACAGATATAAACATGACCATTATATTGTTGCCCTTGTCAACTTATTCGCTTACAGAAAATCTGGTGGAAAATCTTTCACCCTAACGGAAAGAGTCGGTAGGATTTCGTTCAGGCGTACCTGTATGAGAATGGGACGAGGAATCTGGGCTTCAGGGTGGGTGGGCCCACGCATCTCCTAGCTCTGGAGATGAATTGCTAAAGCCTATGAACTTTTCAATAGCTGTGTGACGTCTTCAATTGGAAATGACAGACATACTAAATTCTGGTGGGATAAGTGGTGTGGTGATCACATACTTGGAGATCTGTTTTTCGATTTATATGCTCGAGCATTACAACCGCACTGCACGGTGGCAGCAGCCTGGAGAAGAAGCTCTTGGAAACCGGCTTAAACAGACACTAGACTCGGGCTCTCAGCTTAGGTTCATGGAGCTCAGGCCCATATCGCCAGCTCAGGAATTAAATGCTCTCAGGGGCCAGATAGGAAAACTTGGGGACTCTAAAAGAATGGCACCTTCACTGTTCGCTCCCTTTATAACTACATTCATTTAAGGGAATGTCGCCCGAAATGGTCGGGTATTATCTGGAAGGTGAAAACCTCGCTGAAAATAAAAATCTTCTTATGGCTGGTTCTGAACGATGCAATTCTGACTAGAGAGAACCTGGCTAAACGCCAACCGAAAATTGATTCTATCTGTGGGTTCTGTAATGATGTCTTCGAGACTAGAGACCATCTATCTCTGGAGTGTCCCAGGAGCAAAGCAGCCTCGTTGAGTTACTCAGCGCCCTGGGTACTAACGAGTACCTTAGTATGTATGAGGATCTGTAGGTAGGCTCAAAGTTCGCTACTGAGAGACGATCTATGAGAGAAGTTTGGTTTATTGCTATCGCTGCCACGACCTGGATCCTTGGTCTAGATAGGAATAATTGTTATTTTCATGGGACTAGTAATAATATTTCTGGTAATTTGACTCACATTATGCATCTTATTTCTTTTTGGACTATTGTCGCTGTAACCGGTCCTCGAGGGAGGATTGTCAGTGTCTTCAGGTGGAGGAGTACGACGACGATGAAGTCGAGATCGGGCTGACACTCGACTGAGGGACGAGTTTGTTCTGTTCTTCTGGCATTTTACTGCTGATCGATCCCCACCACCCCAGGGTTTTGTTGGGGAGAGTTAGATGCTCTGTTATACTTTTGTTGGATGCATGTATGTATTGATCTTTCTTTTGTTCCACCCCCCTATGCTCGAGGAGGATTTATGTTTTCGTTTTTATGTATTGTAGGACTCTGTACTTAGCTCAGTACTCTGAGTTTGTTTTATTAACTCCTTATTAATAAAACGTGATGGTCATACTCCAGCTTTTCCTTTAAAAAAAAAAAACTTATTCGCTTACAAATCACAGGACTTGATTGAAATACATTACAAACTTTTGGATCTTTTATACGCATGTGGCGATCTTTCAGACTTTGTTGATGTGTAGATAGAGAAGTATACATATTGCATTTTAGCGCAACACAGATTTTCATGCTTTGTTTACTGGTTTGTGTACTGTTCCGTTTAGTTACAAATAAGTGGCGTATGACGTGCATATGTCCACTATTAAAGTTTGAATAATGAGTTCTATTTCATAAGTTAAGCATAGAGTGAGTTTCATAGTATCTTCAATTGCTCATCTTCAATGACTTGACCTAATTACTCTACATTTGGATGTGCCTGTCAGAGGACTCCGGCGGATCTAACCCTTTATGGGCAAATGCAGATTTTATATCTGAGGGCAGATGAGCAAAGAGGTTAATGTGGTAAAATTCCACGGTAGGAAGTTTATTGATGCGGTTTGTTTTTGGGGTGTAGGGACAACATGTGTGAGTTCTCTCAATTTGTATGGTGGAAGTCCTTACGCAGTCTGGCATCGGTCTAACCTTGGGTAGCGGGAGCGGCTCGGAAGCAGGAGCGCAGAGGGGCTCGGAAGTGAGGACGGGTGCTCGGTTCGGATCCAGGAGCTCGACACGGTCGGGTCTTCTCTACCTGCACTTGGTCTGGAACACCGGCAGAGGTCCCGGCGACAGGGCCGACGATCTAGTCAGTCACTGGAAAAAAGACTGGGCAGCTAGGATTCAGGTGGGGAGAGATTGATTACCTTTGAAAGTGATGAGGGGGTTGGTATTTGTAGGCAGGGATAAACGGGTCTGGAGCCTGGGCGGGCCGGGTTGGACCCGTTTGCCCATGGGCCTGAGCTGGCTGAGGCCCATTGGACTGTAGCTGGCCTGATGATCACAGAGGGGAGGATCCAGAGGAGATCAGAGGGCTCTGGTTGATGCTGCTTAATTTATCACATATCACAAGCCCCCACTCCTGCGGAACTGTGCCTGGCTGGTCGTGGAGGAGTAGCCGAGTTTTATGACGGAGAGTGAGTAGAGAGTTCCTGTAACTGGGGTCAGTTGGGGTCGGCACCGGGCTGGTTTAGGGCCCACATGGCCAAGCACGAGGGCTTCAGAGGCCGAGTACGGGGGTCTGCGGCCGGGCAGGTTGCGGTGATTCCCTTTTAAACAAAATGATGGATGGAGTTTGACTCGGAAGGTCGATCGTCGAGGCTTGAGGGGGTCGGAAGGACGAGCGAAGACAGGTGACTTGGCCTGTTGAAGCTACCCCTGTGCTCGAGATATAGGTCGACCGTCGAGGCTGGAGGTGGTCGGCAAGACGAGCGAGGCCGAGCGATTTGGCCTGTTGAAGCTACCCCTGTGCTCGAGATATAGGTCGGCCATCGAGGCTGGAGGGGGTCGGCGAGATGAGCGAGGCCAAGTGACTTGGCCTGTTGAAGCTGCCCCTGTGCTCGAGATATAGGTCAACCGTCGAGGCTGGAGGGGGTCAGCGAGACGAGTGAGGCCAAGCGACTTTGCCTGTTGAAGCTATCCCTGTGCTCGAGATGTAGGTTGACCGTCGAGGCTGGAGGGGGTCGGCGAGACGAGCGAGGCCAAGCGACTTGGCCTGTTGACGCTACCACTGTGCTCGAGATATAGGTCGACCGTCGAGGCCAAGTGACTTGGCCTGTTGAAGTTACCCCTGTGCTCGAGATGTAGGTCGACCGTTGAGGTTGGAGGGGGTCGACGAGACGAGCGAGGCAAAGTGACTTGGCCTATTGAAGCTACCCCTGTGCTCGAGATGTAGGTCGACCGTCGAGACTGGAGGGGGTCGGCAAGACGAGCGAGGCCAAGTGACTTGGCCTGTTGAAGCTACCTCTATGCTCAAGATGTAGGTCAGCTGTCGAGGCTGGAGGGGGTCGGCGAGACGAGCAAGGCCAAGCGACTTGGCCTGTTGAAGCTTGTAACACCCCTCAAAATTGGAAATTACAATTTTGCCATCGTGTGTTATGCACGTGTATTTTGTAACGTGTTTTCACGACGTGTTTCGATTACCGACTATTTATGCATTTTTCGGCATTGATTTTACCCTATTTTGAGGTAACAAAAATACTGAATTTCAATCTCTGGGTTTTACGTGCTTTTTATGTGTTTTGATGAACGTGTTTCCACCACTACGTTCAATATTTTATATCGGTTTAAATTATTTATTTTATGTATTTAAATCTATTTCATAAAATAGAAATTCAGTTTTTCTCACATAGATAGCACATTTAAATTTTCTTTCATTCAAAAATTCTCCTTTACCACTTAGTATACTTTAATTTAGACAATCAATTGTACATGGTGCATTTAATCAACTATTGACTCATAAGCATAAATTTCATCATAGAGCATAATTCAAAGCATATAACATGACAACATGATAGTTTCTAGCACTTTAATTCACCATTTATTCAACTAGCAATCATTTTATCAATCATTCTCTAAATAACCAATTCATCTTTAAATAAGCAAATATGAGGCCAATTTCACTTAGTTTTTCCTTAGTAATTTATCAAATCATTCATAGCATGGTATCTAGATTTAGAAGCATGAGAAATACCTACCTATTGGTGAAACGAAAATGAAAAGCTCATAGAATCTCCTAGAATGCACGAAAGTAGCCTTCTCCTCCTAGATTGTGTTGCAAGTTGCCTTCTCCTCCTAGTGCTTGATGGAACCCGAAAGCCCTCCTTGCTCCTTGGTGATAGGCCGGCCTCCTCTTGAATGGGACACACACACAATTGCACACTCTATCTTTTACTCACTAAAACTTCTCAATCTTTTTCTCACGTAGTCTTTTCTTCTTTCAATAATTTCTAGTGTACTAATGAGAAGAACTAGGAGTATTTATACACTTTTAGGGTGAGAATAGATGGCTAGGATTTAATCAAGGAGTTAGAGATCAATGATCAAGATGGAATGGGAAGTTGTAGTAACTTCAATGATCTCATAACCACCCCTCAACTTCAACTCCACTATCCCTCTCCTCTCCAGCCACATCTGGCCACACCCTAAAGGGTGTGCAATGCACACACTAGTGCATGCACGTGCCTCCTAGTGTCCCCCACTAATAAGTTGTACACTACTAATTAATTTATTGTCTACTAGAAGCGTCTACCTACAAATTATGACAATTAAAAGGGTAATTAATTTGTGGGCTTCAAATTAGTGGGCTTTTTGACTCATGGGTTATTAATAAAATATTTAATTAATTAGGGTGGGCTTAAATTAGAAAAACAAGCTTAGGCTTTTAAAATATGCTTCTTTAGAAAATAAAGAGAGAGAGAGAAAAAAATGTTTGTTCAGGTTATAAGAGAGATAATTTTATAAGAAAATATATGTACAAGAATTTGTACATGCACAATACGTAAAATCAACAATTTCTTTAATAGAAATTCAGGGTATTACATTTGTGTTGACTTGAGATTGTCAGAGAACTGAATAGAAATCATGAGTAAGATGCTTTCCTTCATATACTTGCTGTTTTAACTTATCATGATGTGTTGTATGATGATATTGCATAAAAGTGGATAAAAAGATTATCTTACTTGTGTATAAATGCATAAACTCTATTTGGGGGCTTTTCGTTGAGTAGAAACTTGATTAGTAATTGTTATAATTGTTCATATGCATGGACAATTTATTGTGAATGATTGTGGATGAGTTTAATGGCTATTGAATTTAATAATCAAGTCTTGGAGTTGTGAGAGAGGGGTTTAGATTTGGATCTATGCATTATGATCAATTTGGGGATTTCGTGATTTTATTAAGTTTTTACTTGAAATTGAATTTGCTCAAATGCTAAGTTTTAATATGAATTTTTTGTTATTTTAATTGATGTATTTGCAAAGTTTTCTTGGTGCACAAACATGCACAAATATTTTTATATGAATATCCTATTTTGTGGTTTTGAAGAAATTGAATCCTTGTGTGTTTTATGGATTTTTATTATATCTTAACTTATTTTGGCATTGATATGGTTTGGAACATAATACGAAGTTATTTCGATGCATAATTGATTCTTAAAAACTTTATTTTTGAAGATGTATATGTTCATGTCTTATTTTTGAAGAAATTCAACAAATTGATACTTTTATTAATTCGAAGTGGTTTTGATTTGTTTTTGTGGACTCTTATATACCCAACAAGTCATATTTGATCATATCAGAAATGTACTCTCTACATATTTTGTTTTTATAAAGTAAAACTTCGTATCGGTTGAAACGTGCACAAATAAAACTGCAGTCTGTGGGTACGACAGTCGACTGGTAAGTTTTGACAGTCGACCGTCATGATCCTGGCTACAATGTTTTCTCGAGGTTTTGGATTTTTGGGGGGGACAGTCGACTGACCACCTTATATAGTCGACTGTCACTGCACAGATTTGTATTTTTTTGATGTATTGGATTTTCATGCGAGACAGTCGACTGACCACTGCTCTGATTTATGTTTTCTTAAAACTTTGGATTTTACCCGGGACAGTCGACTGGCTACAGTATGCAGTCGACTGCCACTGCACTGCTTGATATTGTCTTGAGTTTGGATTTCACGCGGGACAGTCGACTGCTACTGCTCTAACTGATGTTTTCTTGAGTTTTCTGATGCTTCTTTTGAACGATTGTTCCTTCAATATGATATTGTTTTAAAAGATGTTTTGCTACAGATTAAAAATATTTTACAGAGATTTATTTTGGAGCTTTAAAAGTATTTTTTGGACCTTATTTGAGTTATACGTGTTTTCAAAGGAATTGATGTTTTGTGATATTCTACAACTTAAAAATATGATTTTCGGTTATTTAATAGATTTAATATTTATTTGGATTCTGGAATTTTATATAAGATTTGGATTTTGTTGATTTAAGAAGTTTCTTCATATAATCATTTTGACGATGGATTTGTGAGTTTTATTGAAAGTTTTGGTCTTGATGGATGAGTTGTGATTTCTCTAGGAGTTGAGTGGGAGTCCTGTGAACTGACAGATGAGATTTGTGGATTTAGACCTGTGGGGTCTTGGTTTGTTTTGTGGAATTAAGTCCGGCAGGATACACTAACTCTAGAGATGAGGATTTTTGTGTTTTAATAATAACCAACTTAAGAACAGGCACTAGTGGAGATATGATGGAACTTGAGAAACGTGAGTATATGCTCTTGGTCTTTTTAGTCCAACGGATGCATTCTAGGACTGTTTGTATTCTGTCTCAAAAGGATATTTGTATGTTCGCATGTCGAGGGTCTGCAAGCCTATTCACGAAGCATGTAGGGTGTATTCGCGTGTTGAAGGTCAACGAGCCTATTCACGAAATGTACTTGGTGTATCTGTACGTAGAGGGCCTCACAAGCCTATTTTTGGGGTACACGGTTGGGAGGTGATTCTCCAGTTTTAGAGCTATTTTTACATGATGCTTGCGCGTCGAGGGCTGTGATGCTTATTCGCGAAATATTCTGGATCTTGTTTCCATCACCGTAGTAGGATTAGTTGCGTAACGAGAGATTTAACCCTGTAAAGTGGAGATTGTTAAGGACTTGCACCGGACCTGTGTAATATGGAATGCGTAGAATCCGACAAGTACGCATTAGAGAGTCAGCATATAGCAATTGTGTTTTCTTGACTTGGTTTTATGCATAATGTTTTCTATTTTTCCTACACTTGACACTTAGTCTAGTTACGCTTGTTGTTTTCATGCTCTACTATTTACTATCTTATATTCCTTGATATTTTCAAGCTTTACTTATTGTTATTTCTCATTTAATTTATTCCTGCTGTTAATACATGTTGTTGATGACCCTATGCCTTATGTTTTATTTATGTTGTTTTCTTTTGATGTCACTCACACCGTTATGGCTGACCCCTGTAGTTTTGGGGGTTAGGGTTATCTCTAGCCTCATATTTTACAGGTAGGTACCTTTAGCTTGGGATTTGGATGTTTGTGCTAGAATGATGTTATGGCTTATGTAAATTAGAACAGATGTGTTGTAAAGAAAGATTTATAATTCAAGGTGTTTTGTATTCCGCTGCGTTTTGTAAACAAGTGATGTAATAAAAGTTTGAAATAAAAATTATCTGTGTTTTTGGCTATATTTACTATTGCAATTGAATTTGATGCTGGAAATTGTGCCACGTATTTTTGAGATATCATATTGAAAATTCGGGGTGCCACAGTGGAGGCGGCAAACGAGCGGAGGGAGGCGGCGATGGAGGGTAAAGACAGGCGGGTTCGGGGTGGGGTGGACGGCGGGCGGCGATAGGGACGGACGGGTGAGGAGCTTTGGGTGGGTTTTGGGGTAGGGAGAGTTAGGGTTTGTGGGTTTTGGGGAGATATGGAAGAAGAAATGATTTTTTTGGTGTTTTTTTAATTAACTCTGTTTTGGCAACTGGTGTGAGCTGCACGTGTAAGTTCCAACTTTTGCTCTCCTTTCTCTATTTCAAAATAGAGAAAGGAGATATGGGGTAGGCCTATTAGCCTAAGATATATATAAATTTGAAAATAACATTCTGTTGTTTTGTTGCGGTGGGTAAAAGATAAAATATAGCAAAGTTGTAGAAAATTTGAACGAACAAAACATCATTTCCGTCTAAATTTGTGTGATTTTTTGGAGATTTTTCTTTTTTTTAACATTAAAAAAAAATCTTTGTAAATTGTGGAAACCATGTGTGAGACGAAACATGATGTTTCTTTCTGCAGTACCACTGGACGACCCATCATTTTCAGTGTTTAATTGATGTTTAAGTTAACTAAACTTAATTAATTAACTAATTATTTAAATAAAAATCTAAGTAAAATACTAACTAAATTAATTAACTAACTAATTAAGAGCATAACATTTTATTAGTTTTAAGAAAAGAATCGGGATTTCATACACAAAACATGAGATTTCGTCTGATCCAAAAAAATATTATAAAATATTTGAAACGAAACATCATGTTTCGTTCGATGTAAAATATTACAGACTTATATTATACATATTGTTATATTTATTCTCAAATATAGTATTCTGTTATATCAAAATCTCTAAATTATGCTTAAACAGAGCAGTTCTCACTCAAATATGTATAACATAATACTAGTCTTACCCTGTGCAAATTGCACAGACTAAAATAATTTTGAGGGAATCATAAAATTATATGGAATTAAAAAATTTAGAGATGTCCCTTAAGTATTTCGATCAAAATATAATTAAAAGATGTCAAATCTACAAATTAACAGATTCACACTTCCAAACCAACCAGCATAATTCTATATTTCTATTCAATTTGAAGGAAAGAAAAAAAAATCATCAAATAATTACCGAAGTTGGGTTGCGGCTCTTCTCAGACTCCTTGATGTACTCTGTTATCTCCTTATTGGCCGTGTGCTTCTCATCTGTCTTCCCTCTCAAATCAAATATAATCAACATCAGAAACACATGGAGGAAACAATAATTAATAATTAACTATATTAAAAGATGACAAATGTATAGATTACCAATTCATGTTTCCAAACCAACATCATTCTATATTTTCTATTCAGTTGAAAGGAAACCAAAAATTCTCGATGTGTGTAACTTTCCAACAATTCCAGTACTAAATATAGGTAAACCTTAGGTCTCTAAATTTAGAAATACCAAACAATTAGATATTTTCAAAAATCATTTACAATCTTGTGAGCTCCTCCATTATAAAACTTGCTTGCAAAGACACATATTGTCTGCGAAGTTTCTCAATATTTACCTCAAATTGTTCTATATCACTCCTTAGTTGTGGCTCTACAAAATGATCAAACCATAAAACACACATAATACTATAATTCACAAAAACTTTTCAAACAAAACAAAAGATGAAGAAAAGATGATATTTACTCCGTACCATTCAAAAACTAAGACCATCACTTTTCACTTCCTACAAAAGGTAAAACAAATCTCATTAACCATATAAAGCCACAACTTTTGAAATTTATACTTACATAGAGTAAAAAAACTCCACCCAAATATTTAATTTTAAACAACAATATAACTAACATAAAATCAAAGCAAAATTACATAAATACACATGAAAATAGAAACTCTTTTCAAACCATATTGCATAAAGTTTCCAAAGACTTGATTTCCCCCCAATTCTATAACAATCACGTACTTCAATCACCCAAAATTTTAAACCCTAAACCCTAAAAATCAAATCAAACACAAAAAAATAATTTACAAAAACTACTGCGAAATTTGAAGAAAAATAAAAAGACACCAAAATTTTGATAAATTATTGTTTAGTCTGTTTATTTGTATATTCATTCTCTTTAATTTCATGAGTTCTATCTTTCTTTAAATTGAATAGAAATAAATAAACAGAGGATTACCTCTATTAAAAAAAATAGTGCAAAAGAAAGAGAGGATTTTTGGATTGAGACTTTGTGTTGCTCACTTTCTCTTCTCTTCTTCTTCTTCTTCTCATCTCTTTATTATTATTATTTTTTTGCACTCAATCTCTGTTAAACCAAATAAGATTCATTCTCTTTAATTCAATGAATTATTTTTTGTTAATTAATTTATTGATATACTGTATTAAACTATTCTCCTACATATACTCTATCATTCATCTCTGCTTCTTTTCCTCTTCTGATCCCAAATGGATGAGGCTCAAGGTATGACCTTTCTTCGAATCTGAGTAATGGATTTAAATTTTTTTTTTTTAGTTATCAACATTAGAAATAGTGATAGATCTTGACTATCCAAAATAAATCACAATCATCTAACATCTCGAAAATTTTTTTGGAAAAGGCAAATTTAATGCAACGTACATTTGAATGATCGGCGGGCGGCAACGGCGAGGAGATGGACGGGCGGTGACGGGGAAGTGATGGGTGGCAATGGAATGTAGCGACGGGCGGGGGGAAGCGACGGGCGGGTGAGGAGATTTGGGTGGGTTTTGGGGTAGGGAGGGTTAGGGTTTGTGGGTTTGGGGAGATGTGGTAGAAGAAAGATTTTTGTTGTGTGTTTTTTTAATTAATTCTGTTTTGGCAAGTGATGTGAGCTACACGTGTTAATTGCTACTTTTGCTCTCCTTTCTTTATTTTAAAATAGAGAAAGAAGAGATGAGATAGGCTTATTAGCTTAAAATATACTAGTATGATACACGTGCGATGCACGTGGAGGAGGAAGAAAAAGGACAAAAAAAGTATGATGCACGTGCGATGCACGTGGAGGAAGGAAAATATAAATACATAAATGCCCAACGGAGTGTTGATGCTCTTAATAAGGTAAAGGTGAAAATAAATACATTGTATTTTCCATCTAACCCTTCTGAGTTTCATATGATTATTTGTTTTTAATCATGCTTTGGGAAGTAGGCCCCTGCATAAGTGGAAAAAAAAGTACTGGGCCCAGCTCACGTGATGAGTATCGCTTGTTGCTTGGACCTTTTGGTTTGCTAAACCAGACTGGACACCGAACCGGCCATCAAGATGAGTAATTCGGTTTTTATTTAGGATCCATTTAGTTTATTGTAAGACTTGAAGGAACTCCATTATTAACCACTAGCTCGAATACAAGAGAAGAGATGATGAACGGTAAATAGTGTAAAATGAAAAATAATTAATATTTGAATTATAATTTTAGAAAATAGATTTCTCTTTAAAATGAATAGTGTAAAACTGGAGTTTTTTCTCTATCTATGTCGGTTTTTAAAATTAAATAACACATTATGTTTACATTATTATTGTTAATTTGAAGATGACTTTGTTTCATAATTAATATATTCTAAAAGATTTATAATCATTATGGTGATGTAAGTGTTGGAATTTTAATGGCAGAAGTTCTAGAAAAATAAATATATGGAAGAATTAGAGACTAACGACTAAAATTTCATCAGAATATTATTCACTCATAAATAATTTCAATCTTCTCATGTTACATACACCATATTAATTGACTTCACACATTCTCACCTCAACATTTTCAGAATATTTTTTCCGGGCAACTCTTACCTTGAAATGATTTTTGTTTTATTATTTTTTTAACAAGATTGTAACCGGGGCCGGCCCTACCCTAGAGGTGGGTAAGGCGGCCGCCTTAGGCTCCTGAAAATTTTGCGATTTTAGGAGCTCCAAATTTGAACTTCCCATGTAAATATAGGCACGTATTTTACCCGTAAAAATATATATATATATGCTATTAGGGACTCCAATTTCGGAAGTTCGCCTAGGGCCCCCGGAGACTCATGGCCAGCCCTGATTGTAACCAAACATCCACCTGTACACATCCGTGTGCGAACACTCTCATTCCATGCAAGCAAGAGGTCCAACCCTTAATATCTTCCTCACTAGCAAACATAATGATTTGTGTACTTGTGGAAGACTTTCTTTCTGTCTAACTTTGAATTGAGATTGAGATTGAGATATGGGATCTAATCTAAGCATAGATTAATGCTTAGTTGTTTTACGGAGATGCATGTAAGAAATGTGATGTGTATTATTTTAGTCAGACTAGATGGAATTGATGTAGCTTCCTTGCTAGAAGTCATGAGCATGGTTGATGATTAGTGATTAGGGTTTATCTTTCATTTCTGAATTTGTTTAACATGCAAGTTCGTTACAATAAATGTACAAACTATCGACCATAGTAGAGGAAGGAACAATTTTAAATTGAGAATAGATGAGTTAATTGTAGTTTATTGGTACAGTAATTTTTATTTTCAGATTTTAAAACTTCTAAAGAAATTATTCATTCATTCATCGAAACTCTTTTCGCAAAGTCACAGAACACGACTGCGCAATTGGAATTGTTTTGTTAAGTAATTTGAATTGCTTGGATATATTAGTTTGTTTTTAGAATAAAAATATTCTTATATAACTTTGTTGATAATATTATGTTGATTTGTAACTTTGGACCGATTTTTGAAATCTTTGGAGGACATGGATGACATAATCCCAGTATGGTTGTATTTTGGTGTGAAAATATTTTGTCGCAAGTCCAAAGGAATTTCATACAGAGAAGCAGAGCCTAAATCAATTTAGGTTCGTTGTGATATTACACATGATGAATTAATTCAATTTTTTTTTAAATGACTAACTTGAATGAATCAACTAGTATTGTCAAAGTTCAAACACGTTATATGGTGAGGATGAGTGATAAACAATTATTCATGCCTGTTTTTGTAGATGATAATGAGTCTCTTAAAGCAATGATTGATAGGACGGAGTTGTCTGGATTGGAGTTATGCCTTGACCGAATTGATAAGGCTGTTGTACAATCACGTGGGGGTCCATCAAGTACACAGTTAGAATTTGGTGCTTATGAGGATCTATTGTTTCCATACCCTCGTCTACAAGGTTCCTCTCAACGAAGTGCACGTAATGGCTATTAGATATTATGTTAGGTGAGAGATATTAGTTTCGTCCCATATCGGATAATGATTCTGTTTAGTCTACCTTTCTCTCCTATATATAGGAGACATATTGAACTCAATCAATAAGAATTCAATAATATAATAAACTATTCTTTCTTATCCCTAAATCTAATACCGGAAATGGTTTAGTCCAGCCAACCACAGATAATACTGAACGTCCATTTGACAACAATGAAGTAGTTCAACAAAAGGACCAAGTGGTGCACTCATCCTTTTTTACTGTAATGGAGAACATGTTGGGTTTTGTGAATCCAATACACGATAATGAGTTGAAGAAGATAGACGAGAATGAGAATCGAAGTGGGAACAAGCAGGTCAAGAGTAGTTTGAAGATACAGGTAAAGTTACGGTCGACCGCACCCCGGGCAATGTACGGTCGACCACGCAGTCGACCGTCTCACTCACTGCTTCAACCATGTACATTTGAAGAGGAGACCAGTCGACCGACCTACACTCTGTTGGACCCAGCACAGTCGAAGGTATGAACCGGCCGACCGACTTGGTATTGCGGTCGACCGTCCCGACGCTGTTTGATGAGCGGCTAAGATTGAAAGTTGAGAAAACATATATATATTGTATTGTGTAAACATATATATATTGTATTGTGTACGATTTTAGGGTTAAGTGAAAAAAAAAATAGAGATCTACCAGCCATCATTGAGAGATAAGGAGATAGAGTGAAACCCTACACCTTGAGGGTGAGATCTTGAGAGATTTATAAATCTATTCTTCATATTTCTAGTGGAAATCGCAGGAATGCCTTTGCGCGGGGAAGTACTCATTGTTTTGGGTGAATCTTGAAAAAATCTCGTGTGTTCTTGTGTGTTGCCTTTGGTTGTTCTTTGTTTTCTAGTTTTGATTCTATTGTTCTTGCATCTCGTCGTCGTTGTTGAGTTATTCCACAGTTAGAATTCAACAAAGTGGTATCAGAACTACAGGTTGGTAGTATTGATTGAGATAGGGGACAAGAGTAGAGTCAAGGAGTTCGATGGAATGGATTTTACAATGTGGAAGATCCAAATAATTGCGTATCTCCGACAGAAGGATCTAGATGATCCGTTGTTTGGTTTGAAGCCAGAAGGAGCGAAGGTTGATTCGGTTGCATTGGCGGCTTGGAATAGATTAAATCAGAAAGCGCTTGGGCAGATTCACTTGTCACTGAGCAGGAATGCGCTATTTCACATTGATAAGGCAAGGGCCGCGAAGGAGGCAATGGTGATATTGACAAACATATTTGAGAAGCCGAATGCAGCGAACCAGATTCTTCACCTCAAGAAGTTGGTTAACTTGAAGTTGTCGGAAAGGGGTTCGGTTGCTGGGCACATCAAAAATTTCTGCGTGGTTTACAATCAGATGGAATCGTTAGGTTTAAAGTTTGAGAAAAGGGCACAATCGTTGTTGTTTCTATCCAGTCTTCTCGATAGTTACGGCATAGTAGTGCAGATTATTACAAGCACCATGACTGATATGACAATCCTAAAGGATGTTATAAGCAGCATTATGAATGACGATGTAAGGAGAAAAAGACATGGAGAGACTTCGGTGTCATATCCTAGCAATGCTGCACTGTCAGTTGATAACCGTAGTAGAAGTAACAACAGAAAGAAGTCATAGAGGAGGAATCACAGGTCCAAGTCAAGAACACGACATCGCAAAGGTGAGTGTTGGTGTTGCAAGAAGCCAGGACACAGGAGAGACCCATGCGAGGAGTATAAGAAAGCACAAACAGGGTTACAGGTAGCCAATGTGGTAAGTATTGAACCTCGTCTAGATGAATTGTGTTTATCTTCTAGATTTAAGATTATGCAAGATGATTGGTGTATAAACTCAGGTGCTTCTTATCATTGTACCCTCATGAGGGATATTTTTGAGGAATACAGGGCAGGTGATTTTGGTGCAACTTCAGTTGACAATGGGCAGATATGTCCAGTTGTAGGTAGATGCACAGTGAGAGTGAAGGCTCGCAATGGTGGGCAATTGGTCTTGAATGACACCAGACGTATTTCGAGCTTGAAGAAAAACTTGATCTCAACTAGCAAACTAGACAAAGAATGGTTCACAATAACTTATTGGCATGGAGAATGGAAGGTGACTACAGGTGCCAGGTTGGTGGTAAAAGAAAAGCGTGGTGACACGTTGTACTTACTCAGAGGAGGAGATTCAAGTGATATCATTGCCACAGCATCAACAAGTAGTTCATCTTCAATTCTATGACATGTTAGGTTGGAACACCTTGGTAAAAGGGGTGTCAAGCAGCTTTGTTCTAGGAATCTTTTGTCGGGGTTGAAGAATGTTGAGATGGATTTCTGTGAGAATTGTGTGATCGGTAAATAGAAGATAGTTAGCTTTCAGTTGGGTGGGCGTGAGAAGTAGGTTGGGAAGCTAGAGTTGGTACATACAGATGTGTGGGGTCCAGCTCAGGAATTCTCTTATGGTGGTAAGAGATACTTTGTCACATTCATCGATGATGCTACAAGGAAAGTTTGGGTTTATGCAGTTCGAGAGAAATCAGAATTGTTTGAGGCATTCAAAGCTTGCAAGGCCAGGGTTGAGAATGAGACGGGTTGCATGGTGAAAGCCTTAAAGTCAGACAACGGAGGTGAGTACACAAGCAAAGAGTTTGTTAACTATCTGGCAAAGGAAGATATCAAACAAATCAGGACAGTTCCTAAGACTCCACAGGAGAATGGCATAGCAGAAAGAATGAACCGCACGATACTCGAAAGAGTGAGATACGTGAGACTTCTTGCGGATCTTCCGGTCCATCTTTGGGCCATTACAGTGGATACAACATTGTACTTGATTAACCGTTGCCCGTCCAGTGCCCTTGATGGGGCCATTCCAGAAGAACAGTGGTCAGGTAAAACTGTCAATTATTCGCATTTGAATGTTTATGGTTATATTGACAGAGAAGAAAGAAAGAAGTTGGATTCTAAGTCCAGGATATGTGTATTTATTGGCTACGATGGCGATCAGTATGGTTACAGACTTTAAAATTTTGTGGATAATAAAGTCATTCGCAGCAGGAATGTAGTGTTCAATAAAGAGGTCCTATACAAGGACAGGTACACAGGTCAATACAGTACAACCAGTTCAGAGTCAGATTGGGGTTCAAACTCAGATTCAGATTCTAAAGGTGATCCTAATGGTGGGGGCCCTACAGTGCAGCAACAGGTACAAGTGCTACATGCAACACAGGAGGCTCGTGGTGAGCCTATTGGGAATGAGCAGGTTATCCAAGACGAACAGGTACAGCCAGAACAGTTTGGAGAACCCGAACCGGTCGGTGAATCGGTACCCACATTGAAGAGATCGACACGAGTGAGGAGGCCAACCAAGATATTCTATCCATCAGCTAGTGTTATTCACGAGCATGTTCTGTACACGGATTTATGAGGGCCAGAGACTCATGAGAAGACTTTTAGGGATGAGGCTCGAATTCAGTGGGAGTTAGCCTTGAAGGACGAGATGAACTCCTTGGAACAGAATCAAACTTGGGAGTTGACCAAGTTACCTGCAGGAAAATGTGCTCTTATGAACAAATGAGTTTTCAGAGTCAAAGATGAGGCAGATGACAGTAAGAGGTACAAGGCGAGGCTTGTTGTGAAAGGATTCTTTCAAAGAGAAGGTGTTGATTACAGTGAGATCTTCGCATCGGTTGTGAAGATTGCTTCAATTAGGGTCCTGCTTAGTATTGTGGCAGTTGAAGACTTGCACTTAGAGTAGTTAGATGTGATAACAATATTTCTCCATGGTGATGTCGAAGAAGAGCTGTACATGAAACAACCCACAGATTTTGAAGTAAAAGTGAAAGAAGACATGGTGTGTCAATTAGAGAAGAGCCTTTATGGGCTCAAACAAGTACCGCGACAATGGTATTTGAAGTTTGATTGCTTTATAAGAGGAAGAGGTTTCGACAGATGCGAAACAGATTATTGTGTGTATGTTCGTAAATATGAGGATAATGATATAGTTACCTTGGCATTGTATATGGGCGACATGTTGTTAGCAGGTTCATGTATGGAGAAGATCAAGGAAGTAAAAAAGGCGCTAGCTTCGGACTTTTCAATGAAGGATTTGGGTGAAGCAAAGCAAATCCTCGGCATGAAGATTAGTAGAGACAGGAGAAGCATGAAGCTTTGGCTATCTCAAGAGGACTACGTGAAGAAGGTGTTGAAGAGATTCAACATGGATGGCGCGAGGCCAGTCACTTGTTCCTTGGCTGCTCACTTCATATTATCAATGGACTTGTGTCCAAAAACGGAGGCAGAGATGGAAGAAATGGCTGCTATTCCTTATGCCTCAGCTGTTGGAAATTTGATGTATGCGATGGTGTCTACAAGACCAGACATCGCACAAGCAGTGGGAGTTGTCAGCCGTTACATGAAGAATCCAGGTAAACAACATTGGTATATAGTAAGATGGATTCTTAGATATCTAGCAGGTACTTCAGATCACTCTCTTTATTTTTGGAAAAATTCTTTGCATATACATGGTTATGTGGATGTAGATTTTTTGGACGATCGTGATGGTTGTAGAAGTACTACAGGGTTTGTATTTACAGTTGAAGGAACAACTGTCAGTTGGGCTTCGCAGTTACAAAATATTGTAGCACAGTCAACCACGAAGTCAGAGTATATGGCACTTATAGAAGCGACGAAAGGAATGTTGTGGATTTCGGAGTTTATGAAATAGTTGGGCAGGAAGCAATCCATAGGTAAACTATGGTGTGACAGTCAAAATGCAGTTTTCTTGGCAAAAAACTCGGCATATCACTCTAGGATTCAGCACATTCAAATGAGGTATCATTTTATTAGAATGACGATTGAGAAGAAATGGTTGAAGCTAACTAAGATTTTTGGTACTAAGAATCCGGTGGACATGCTCACTAAGATGGTGGATAGCAGGAAACATCAGTTTTGCTATACCTCTATCGGATTGTCTCTAAGTTAATTGTTGAGGAGACTCGCAGATGCACAGACCTAGGTTAGGCCAATGGAAGAGTGCAGAACAGGTTAGAGACTTCGTGTATATGTCTCCAAGTGGGAAATTGTTGGGGTTTGTGGATCCAATACACAATAATGGATTGAAGAAGATAGACGAGAAGGAGAGTCGAAGTGGGAACAAGAAGGTCAAGAGTAGTTTGAAGCTACAGGCAGAGTTTCGGTCGACCGCACTCCCGACCGCACCCCAGGCAATGTATGGTCGACCGCGCAGTCGACCGTCTCGCTCACTGCTTCAACCCTGTACACTTGAAAAGGCGACCAGTCGACCGTGCAGTCAACCGACCTACACTATGTTGGACCCAGCACAGTCGAAGGTATGAACCGATCGACCGACTTGGTGTTGCGGTCGACCGTCCCGATACTGTTTGATGAGTGGGTGAGATTGAAAGTTGAGAAAATCTATATATACTGTATTGTGTATGATTTTAGGGTTAAGTGAAAAGAAAATAGAGATCTGCCAACCGTCATTGAGACAGAGGGAGATAGAGTGAAACCCTACATCTTGGGGGTAAAATCTTGAGAGATTTGTTAACATTTTCTTCATATTTCTAGTGGAAATCGCAGGAGTGCCTCTGTGCGGGAAAGTATCCATTGTTTTGGGTGAACCTCGAAAAAATCTCGTGTGTTCTTGTATGTTGCCTTTGGTTCTTCTTTGTTCTTTAGTTTTGATTTGATTGTTCTTGCATCTCGTCGTCGTTGTTGAGTTATTCCGCAGTTAGAATTCAGCAGAACATAATTGCAAAGGAGGGGAGATGTCAGATGTTTGGCAATGCCCAAGTGATATGATGAAGAACATGTTATGGAAGAGGCTAATATGAATGATAATGAATCTGTCTCACATCCATTGACATACCATTCAACTTCTGCACTCGAGTTTGATTCTGCATATTGGATTTTGTTAGATATTATATTATGAGAGAGATTAGTTTAGTCTCATATTGAATAATGTATTGGTTTAGTCTTCCCTTCTCTCCTATATATAGGAAATATAACATACTCAGTTTAATAATTCAATAATCAATAATAAATCCAAAAATTCTATCATGGTATCAGAGCAACCAAAATTTGAATCTCACTGGCTACACAATTTAAATACGGGTTTAAAAAAAAATAATACTGCCCCTTCTACAACTTCGAGTTTTAGCTTAGTGGCAGAGATTTTTACATGGTATCAGGGCAAAACCCTACAAACGAACTTCCGATGTAACCCCACCATTTCATTGAGACAAACCCTACAAATGAAACCCTTCGATAACCAAAATATTTCTTCTCTCAGATTCCATTTCTGCTTCTAGATCCACGAAGATTCCCCTGCCCCATCGCCGGATGTCAAATCTGAAAGAAGATGACATTGGGGGATAGGATTTCAGATCGGGATCGCGACCACCACCGATCCAACCGTCACTGCGATCGCGATAGCGACCACAAGCACCACCACCACCATAGCCTTCGCCGTCCCGATGCCGTCCTCATCCATCGCCGCCAATCTCCCCTCCTGCCTCAAACCCTAACCCTATTTTTTTCTATTTCCCCATCCTCGTCCCAACGCCGTCCTCGTCCCTCGCCGCCAATCTCCCTTCCTGCCTCAAACCCTAACCCTATTTTTTTCTATTTATCTCCTATATATAGAAGATATAACCTACTCCGTTTATTAATTTAATAATCAATAATAAATCCAATAATTCTATCATGGTATCAGAGCAACCAAAGTTCGAATCTCACTGGCTACACAATTTAAATACGGGTTTTAAAAAAATAATACTGCCCCTTCTACAACTTCAAGTTTTAGCTTAGTGGCAGAGATTTTTACATGGTATCAGGGCAAAACCCTACAAACGAACTTCCGATGTAACCCCACCATTTCATCGAGACAAACCCTACAAACGAAACCCTCCGACAACCGAAATATTTCTTCTCTCAGATTCCATTTCCGCTTCTAGATCCACGAAGATTCCCCTGCCCCATCACCGGATGTCGAATCTGAAAGAAGACGACATTGGGGGATAGGATTTCAGATCGAGATCACGACCACCACTGATCCAGCCGTCACCGCGATCACGATAGCGACCACAAGCACCACCACCACCATAGCCATCGCCGTCCCAACACCGTCCTCGTCCCTCGCCACCAATCTCCCCTCCTGCCTCAAACCCTAACCCTATTTTTTTCTATTTCCCTTCTAATACCCATACCCAAAACCCAAATTTCTTGTACCCGAACCCAATACTCCAAATCCTAACCCTTTATACCCGAAACCCAAATATCCAAATCCACACCCTAAACCCCAATCTGAATCCAAATGCCCAAAACCCGAAACCCCAACCCATTTTCTGTTTCCAAAAAAAAAAAAAAATCCTTCCAGGTCAATCAGCTTCTATAGTCTTCGTCAGCAAACTTACGCCGAGTTTGAGAGGGAGAAATATCAACATCATCACAATTTTCAGTTCATGGACAATTCTTAAGTCAGGGGTGCCACTTCCTTCCACAACATACGACAATTCTCAAGTCAGATGTGATCCCAACATGCGCCAATAGTGCGCCTTCCCTGCGCCATCGAGTGCTGTCCCTGCGTCATCTACTTGAGCGTCGTTCCTGCATCACTGTTTGCCTTCCCTGCCACATCAACATCGTCAATATTCCAAACTCAAGTTGCTTGAACCAACTTGAGTTTGAGAGGGGGTGTTAGATATTATATTAGATATTATATTATGAGAAAGATTAGTTTAGTCTCATATTGAATAATATATTGGTTTAGTCTTCCCTTCTCTCCTATATATAGGAGACATATTGTACTCAGTTTATTAATTCAATAATCAATAATAAATCTAGTAATTCTATCAGATTCCTAATGCTACTCTGAATAACTATGCATAAGAAACTATTATTCCAATTACGGAAGGCGAATTGTATAAGGGCCAACTTTTCGCTTGCAAGGATGATGTACAACATGCAGTGAAAATGTATTCAGTTAAAGACTATCGAAAGTTCATCGTTGTCAGATCTGGGAAAGATGTATATTCAGTGAAGTGCAAAAACTCTCCTTGCAAATGGAGGTTATGTGGGTCTATCCCTAAAGGAAAGACATACTTTCGGATAAATTCTTTGAAAGGACCACACACTTGTGTCAATGCAGTTAGAGACAAAAATCATGAGCAACTCGATTCGAAGTTTATTTCTTTTTTGATTGTTGATGTAGTGAAGACACAATTGGGAACTACTCTAAAGGCCATTGTTGAAATTTTTAAGCTTAGGTGCGAATATGTCATATCGTATAAAAAGGGATGGCATGCAAAGCAAGAGGCAACAAAATTATTATTTGGAGGGTTTAAGGAATCTTTTGCAATATTGCAATATTTCATGGCTGCATTACAAGCTACCAATCTTGGGACAGTCGTTTATTTGGCGGGTAATGAGAATGTGAAAATGTTTAGGGGAGTATTTTGGGCCTTTTGGCCCGTTTATAAAAGGCTTTAAGCATTGCAAACAAAAAAATTGGCATTGATGGAACCTTTTTCTACAGAAAATATATGGATGCTTGTGGCTTGCATTAGGATGTTTGTGATAGGTCGTGAAGGGTTATGCGTAATATCAGATTATCATCAACAGATTATGAATGCAATGAATGCTCCATTAGGTGGGTGGATAGAGCCACATGCTCACCATAGATTTTGCATGAGACATTTTGCAACTAACTTCAAAAGCAAATTTCATGATAAAAATTTGATGAATAAAGTGAAAACAATTGCGACAGAAAATCATTGAACGTAAGTATCTTCAAGGAATGTAAGATATTAGGAAGGTGAACCAGGAAGGAGTGAAATGACTTGAGGAACATCTTCTTCAAAAATGGGCTCTTTCAATTGATGAAGGTCGACGATATGGAATGATGACTACAAACTTATCAGAGATCTTTAATGCCGTTTTAAAGGGTATTTGATGCTTACCTATTACTGCTATAGTTGAGCTAACTTTTTACCGGTTAAATAAATATTTTAGCGAGCAACAGCAGATGGTTGAACGACTAATATGAGAAGGTAAAATTTGATCTCCAACTATTCAGAATAGGCTTTACAAAAATGCGGGAGAAGGCGAACTTACATGCTGCAACAGTTTTCCATCACGACCCAGGTGTATACTCAGTTCGTACTGGTATTCGGTTCATCAGTGGGCATCAAAAGGGTGGTAAAATTTAAGTAGTTGATTTAGAAAGGAACATGCAGCTGTCAAAAACTTCAACTTCATCATATTCTATGTTCACATCTTATATCAACTTGTGCAACACGTGCACTAGATTATAATCCTTATGTCGATTCTTTTTACTCCATGAAATCTCTTAAGAATACATGAGCCCGTAGGTTTTATCCTATTTCAGATGAGGACGAAATATGAAGGAATAGGAAAGGTCACCCACGTTCGTCGACACGTATTCAGATTGATATGGATGTCAAAGAAAATAAAACTGTATATGTTTGTGGAATATGTTCAGAAAAAGGACATAACATGCGCAAAGGCTAAAAAATGATGAACCATGTAATAATTTTTATTTATAAGTATTCATTTTGACATCAATATATATATAGTTCGTATTTCCTTGCATTGATTTATTTATGGTATTTAAAATGGATATTGGTTATCTATGTGTTCAGTTTTATAAAGTAACATAACATTAAATGATTTGAATTATTGAGCAGGTACATCACTGTAATATCACCAGACTCATGGTGATAGTGCTCTAGAAGCTTCTTCTAGGACTGATGAGGTATATTGGTTGTCTAACCCATTAATGCTCAAGTGCTCTTCACATTCATGTATAGTCGTTGCCTTTTTCTTATTCTAAATGATTGTGCCTTGACTGTAAATTTACATTGTTATTTTTTCTCAAAAAACTTAAGCAAGTTAAACTTGTTTGGGATGCAAGCTACCATGATTGTTTTTTTAATTTTGCCGTCACTCTCTTCATTTCAATTGATTCTCGTACACTCAAGCAAGTACACATTTGCTTTTTTTACTTGTATATCATTTGATTTTCATGCATGTAAAGCTTATAAAGAAAACAAACCTTTGTTGATGTAGGATACTCATCTTTATAATCTTGAGATTCTGCTAAGCAAGAAATGAAGCAAGATGATAATTTTTTATCTCATCTAAGCCAGATCCCATCACAAGAACTTCATAGAGTAGGAGTCAAACATCACATATAATTTCCAATGTGAATCAGTTGCATCAACCTCAAAGGAGGAAGAAGAAGAAGAAGAAGAAGAAGAAGAAAATTGAGCACGTGTTTCTTATGTATAATTGGTTTTTGTTGGAATTAATTTTTGCAGTTTTTCGGGTCGGATTCCGGCGAGCTCCGGTCACCGGCGGTGCCGGAAAATGAGTAGATTGCGATTCTCTCGTCGAGTACTATTTCGTGGTGTACTCATTTGTCAAAATTGAATTTCGTATGAATGAGAAATATTGGTCCAAAGTTTGGTACTTGAAATGTACTAACTTGGAAACTTGGAGAAAATGGATAGTCCCATATCGGAAATTGGAAAATATTTTTTCGAGTATATATACTAGAAAATTGGACTAAAGGGCGTGGCCCGGGGGTTACCACTAACGTGTAGTGGAGAGAGAACTCAGCCAAAATAACAAACACACACGCGCGCGCCCGGTCCGGCTTCGGCTCGGCTCGGTTTGGTCTGGCTTGGCATGGCTTGGCTCTGGCCTATATTTTTTTTGCCCCAGTCAAATTTTTTCTCCCCCAGTACACTGGTGAGGCTCTTCACATTCGATAACTGATATCATTACTCTATAACAGCAAAGTAATGGCTCATCAGTTATAGATCTGAATCACTACTCTGCTGTTGCAGAGTAATGGACCTCCCAACAGTCTCCATTTCTCCTATAAGACTACTGAATCATGTCTGCCAGTAAGATAGATTTTTGATAATCCGAATTTTATACTTCTTCTTCTTCTCCTCTGTGTCAAAAACTGAGAGTACACCACAGCACTGGTTGCTGAAATCTCTGGAGTTTGGGTGCTGCTCTTCAGAGAAGGTATACAGTTGTATTCTGGGAGACAATTCGCCAACCACCGTCACACTACGGGGCGAATTTTGCTTTAAGGAAAGATTTTAATCTCGACTCTGTATAAAGCTTTTGGTTTATTATATTTTATTCCTGTAATTTTTGTTCTTCACAATTATTGTTAGTAATTTTCAGATTTATAAAATTCGAGTTCTAACAATCTTAAAGCAAAATTTTTTCCTCACTGATTCTAACAGTTTTTTGTGAAGATTGTTTATAGGTACTGTTATCAATTCGGAAAAAACAACAACTAACAGTTCTGTTTCAACTGTTTCAGAAATAACATGGAGAACACACAGAATGATATTGCCAGTGGGCTTATCAGTACCGAAATACCGGTGACCCAAAATGTGACTGCACAATCGATTGCGGTACATTCGGTCGTTCTGCCCACACACATAACTGTGGGAGAAAAACCTGAAAAGTTCAATAGAACTGGATTCAAGAAGTGGCAAGGGAAGATGCAGTTCTACCTAACCACCTTGAAGCTGGACATGTTTCTCACTGAATCTGCCCCGATGCTGGCACCGATGGACGCACACTCCGTTGCTGCGGTTGATGCGTGGACTCAGGGCAACTACCTCTGCAGGAACTACATCCTGAATGGCTTGGTAGACCTCCTGTACAACGTTTACTGTGTCTTCAAGACGTCCAAACTCACAAAACATAAGATGCCAAGTCCAAGAAGTTTGTAGTCGGCAAATTTCTGGACTACAAGATGATTGACTCCAAAACTGTTGTGAGTCAAGTCTAGGAACTGTAGGTCATAATGCATGAAATCGCTGCAGAGAACATGACGCTGTGCAAACCATTTCAGGTTGCAGCATTTATTAAAAAGCTTCCACCTGAATGGAAAGACTTCAAGAACTACCTCAAACACAAGTGAAAGGAGATGCCTCTTGAAGACCTCAGGTTGCGGATCGAAGAGGAAAATTGTAAGGTTGACAGGTCATATGGAAATCAGTCCAGAGAAAAGGCCAACGTGGTGGAGCACGAACAGAAGAGCAAGAAGATAAAGTTTTTGCCACAGGCCTCAAACAAAAAACCTCTTACAAAGAGGTTTGCTGGGAAATGCCACAAGTGTGGTAAGCTGGGGCACAAAATTTCTGAGTGCCGCAGTAAGGACAACAATCGTGTAGGAACTGGACATGCAAAAGGGAATGAAAAATCCTACGCACACATAGCTGAGAACTTGTCCACTGGTCTCTCTGACCTGGACCTCTGTGCTGTAGTTTTAGAGGTAAATCTTGTGGGGAGCAATCCTCGTGAATGGTGGTACGATACTGGGGCCACCAAGCATATCTGTTCGGACAAGGAGATGTTCACTTCATACCAGAAGTGCAAAAAGGACGAATAGCTATTCATGGGTAACTCTTCCACCTCCAAAATTGCAGGAACAGGAAAGATAGTGCTGAAGATGACTTCAGGCAAGGAACTAACACTCACAAATGTGTTACATGTTCCAGATATTAGAAAGAATTTGATATCAGGTTCTTTAAGCAAGAATGGATTTAAGGTTGTTCTTGTTTCTGATAATTTTGTATTGTCTAAGAATGGGGTGTACTTGGGTAAAGGATATGTAAAGGATAGACTGTTCAAGTTTAATGTAATGACAGTTATCCCTAAAACTATTGTTCCTGCTGTTCCCAATGATAATGAAATAACTCCTATTGCCTTTGTTGTTGAGTCTTCTTCTGTTTGGCATGAATGACTATGCCATGTTAATATCAATTCTATGCGTAGATTAATTAACATGAATTTACTACCAAAATTTAAGGTAGATAACACCGAAAAATGTAAAGTTTGCACGGAGGCCAAACTCACTAAAACTCCATCACACTTGGTAGAAAGAAACACAGAAACTCTAGGTCTAATTCACACGGATCTGTGTTATTTAAAATACGTGCAGACCAGAGGTGGCAAAAAGTACTTTGTGATATTTAAAGACGATTGTACAAAATTCTGTTATGTAGACTTGTTACATAGCAAAAACGAGGCTTTGGATAAATTCAAAGAATATAAACTTGAGGTTGAGAATCAATTTGGCAAAACGATTAAAATTGTTATGAGTGATAGAGGAGGAGAATATGATGCACCATTTAATATGTTCTGCTCTGAACATGGAATAATTCATCAGACAACTGATCCTTACTCACCCGAATCAAATGATACTGCCGAGCTCTAAAGGAAATAATGCCTTGTTGTTGAATATGTGGCTTACCCCAAAATATGTGGGGGGAAGCGTTGCTGAATGACAACTACATTCTCAATAAATACCTCACAAGAAAACCCGCAAGATACCATACGAACTGTGGAAAGGTAACGTACCTTCGTATAAATACCTCAAAGTGTGGTGGTGTCTAGCAAAAGTGGCAGTACCTAACCCAAAACAGGTCACCATCGGACCTAAGACGATTGATTGCATATTCATAGGCTATGCACACAACAGTAGTGCATATCGGTTCTTGGTATACAAATCAGATATACCGGATATTCATGTGAATACAATAATGGAATCAAGGAATGCTTCCTTCTTTGAACATGTATTTCCGTGTAAGGATACTACGTATTCCAAACGTACACGTGAACAAGGGAATTCAAGCACTTCAGTTGATAAACCAGAACATGATAATGATGAGCCTAGACGAAGTAAACGGGCTAGAACATCAAAATCATTTGGTCCTGACTTTGTAACGGCCTTTCTGTTAGAGAATGAGCCCAGAACTTTCAAGGATACGATATCTATGCCTGATGCTCCTATGTGGAAGGAAGCAATCAAAAGTGAAATAGACTCCATTTTGCAGAATCATACATGGGAGTTAGTCGATTTGCCTTCGGGATGTAAAGCTCTAGGATGCAAATGGATTTTCAAATAGAAATTGAAACTAGATGGTTCAATAGAGAAACATATGGCGAGACTTGTGGTACAAGGATTTAGGCAAAAAGGAAGGCCTAGACTTCTTTGATACATATTCTCCAGTTACAAGAATAACTTTCCTAAGAATGTTGATAGCTATTGCAGCTCTACGTAACCTGGAAATACATCAAATGGATGTTAAAACTGTATTTCTAAATAGGGACTTAGAAGAAGAAATATACATGAAACAACCTGAGGGTTACGTAGTTCCTGAACAGGAAAACAAGGTGTGCAGGCTTGTAAAATTCCTGTACGGACTGAAACAAGATCCAAAATCGTGGCATGCAAAATTTGACAATGTTATGATGTCAAATGGCTTCAAAATAAATAAATGTGATAAGTGTATTTACATCAAAGATACTCCAAATGGATACATTTTGGTGTGTCTGTAAGTAGATGACATGCTCATTATTGAAAGCAATAATGACATTATCAAACAAACTAAGAGCATGCTTAGTGGCAAGTTTGATATGAAAGACTTGGGAGTTGCAGACGTCATACTAAGAATCAAAGTTTCCAGGATGTCTGAGGGATTTTTACTTTGTCTCAAGCTCATTATGTTGAGAAAGTCCTTGAAAGGTTCAAGAATTACTCGAATGGAACTGCCAAAAGTCTTGTGGATCCCAGTCTTCACTTATTCAAAAACACAGGTGAAAGCATATCACAATTGGAATATGCACGTGTAATCAGTAGTCTGATGTACTTAACAAATTGTATAAGACCGGACTTGGCCCATTCCGTAAATGTACTGAGCTGCTACACAAGTAATCCAGGACGACGTCACTGGAAAGGAATAACTAGAGTATTGAACTACCTACGACATACTCAGAGTTATGCGCTGCATTACACTAGATACCCAGTAGTACTAGAAGGCTACAGCGATGCCAACTGGATATCGGACTTCAAGAACTCAAAATCTACAAGTGGATATGTCTTCACACTTGGTGGTGCAGCTGTGTTATGGAAATCCTCTAAACAAACGCTATTGGCCAGATCCACCATGGAATTTGCGTTTATTACTTTAGACAAAGCGGCAGAGAAAGCAGAATGGCTTCGAAACTTTTTAGAGGGTAATCCTATGTGGGAAAAACCAGTGCCTACTTTATGTGTACACTGTAACAGCCAATCGGCTATAGCACGGGCACTGAGTTGTATGTATAATGGTAAGTCTCGTCATATCAGAAGGCGACACAAAACCATTAGACAGTTGCTCTCAAATGGAGTAATCTTTATAGAATATATAAAATCGTCCGACAACCTAGCGGATCCATTTACTAAAGGTCTGTCGCGAGAGCAGGTTGTGAGATCATCAAGAGGAATGGGGTCTATGACGAAAGAGGATACTTGATGGAAACTCTACCTAGGAATTGGAGATCCCAAGATCTAGGTTCAAAGGGACAACCAAATCTTGTTGAATCGACGGGAGCACTGAGGGATTAAAATCTCATACACACTCTTAGGATGATAAAATAGTGTTTCCTGCAAAGAGTTAGGATAAGCTTTGCTTTTAATGATTTCCATAGCTTTGAAATAAAAGTGGGGTATAGCAGGATACTCTTTATGGGCAATCACCTTGTGAGTATGAAATGAGGCCGTTTATAGAAGAATGAAGAGAGGCTACATTCTCTAAGTTCACTCACGATTAACTAGGACTGTTCAAGGCCAAAATGAACACAACAAGAGAACTTAGTTATGTGAGGAGATGAAACTATGTGAGAGTTATTGTCTAGGTTCATATCAAAGCCCAGGTAGTTCAAGATATCATGATCACTACCTGGTCAAGTGAATCCGATAGCTACTTACTAAGGGTGGTTCAAAGTTGAAAAATTACTACAATTCCTGATGCAGTGATTTTCCGATTGTACTCTCAGAATTTTTCTGTCATGTCTTTTTATATCGTGTCTGGATTACATAGTCTGGTAATTTCCATTCATGTGGGGGATTGTTGGAATTAATTTTTGCAGTTTTCCGGGCCGGATTCCGATGGGCTCTAGCCACCGGCGGCACCGAAAAATGAGTGGATTGCGATCCTCTCGTCGAGTACTATTCCGTTGTGTACTCATTTGCCAAAAACGAATTCCTTATGAATGAAAAATATTGGTCCAAAGTTGGGTACTTGAAATGTACTAACTTGAAAAGTTGGAAAAAATGGATAGTCCCATATCGGAAATTAGAAAAGATTTTTTCTAGTATATATATACTAGAAAATTAGACTAAAGGGCGTGGCCCGGGGGTTACCACTAACGTGTACTAGAGAGAGGACTCAGCCAAAATAACAAACACGCGCGCGCGCCCAGCCCGGCCCGGCCCGGCCCAAGCCCCGCCTCGGCCTCGGCCTCGGCTTGGGATTCGGTTCGGCTCGGCTCAGCTCGATTTGGTCTGGTCTGGCTCGGTTGGGCTCGGCTCGACTCGGCTCGGTTTGGTTTGGTCTGGTCTGGCTCGGCTCGGCTCGGCTCGGTTTGGTTTGGTCTGGTCTGGCTTGGCTCTGGCCAAAATAACAAACACTGGTGAGGCTCTTCACATTCGATAACTGATACCATTACTCTGTAACAGTAAAGTAATGGCTCATCAGTTATGGATCTGAACCACTACTCTGCTGTTGCAGAGTAATGGACCATTACTCTGCTGTTACAGAGTAATGGGCCTCCCACCAGTCTCCATTTCTCCTATAAGACTACTGAATCCTGTCTGCCAGTAAGAGAGATTTTTGATAAACAGAATTTTATACTTCTTCTTCTTCTCCTCTGTGTCGAAAACTGAGAGTACATCACAGCACTGTTCGCTGAAATCTCTAGAGTTTGGGTGTTGCACTTCAGAGAAGGTATACAGTTGTATCCTGGGAGGCAATTCGCCAGCCACCGTCACACTACGGGACGAATTTTGCTTTAAGGAGAGAGATTTTAATCTCGACTCTGTGTAAAGCTTTTGGTTTGTTATATTTTATTCCTGTAATTTCTGTTCTTCACAATTATTGTTAGTAATTTTCGGATTTATAAAATTCGAATTCTAACAGTTTTTATGTATATGAATCTGTGTCGCAATTTTTCCCTATACTGTAGTTAAAATATTATCATACGTTTCGTATTTTGACTTATATGAACATATGGTTTTTACCGATTGTGCCAGTTCTTATTTGCAACATCTCATGACTTAATATTTGATGTCTTGTATGAACCTATGTTTGATTACTTAGAGCATCCACAGTCGTTTTCTAAAATTTCCATATCTCCAAATTATAGCAAACGAACCCAAAAAGATCGTTGCAGTCGTTTCTCAAATGTCCATATTATGGCAAAGTTGCTATTTCCATTTCTCAAATATGAGAAACGATCTGAGCTTTCTCAAATTATAAAGGACGGGGTATGATACCCCGTCTCTTCTATATAATAATTTTTTAATCGTATCAGACGGACGATCATATACCGTCTCTCCTATTTTATTAAATTTTTTTTTTAAAAGGTCGGACGGGGAATGATACCCCGGACGGGGTATCAAACCCCGTCTCTCCCTTTTTTTTTATTTGTTTTTTTTTTTTTAATAAAACGAACGGCCACGATGTAAGCGATAGGAAAAAAAATTTAAAAATAGTGTGGGACGGGGACACATACCCCGTCCGGGGTATGATACCCCGTCCAGATTTTCAAGAGAGCATTTAATGGGCAGGGTACTTTTAGTTAGTATATTAGGATTAGTTAGTATATTAATAGGTTAAGTTAGTATATTAATTAGGTTTAGTTAGTTTTATATTATTTAATTTAGTTAATTAATATAGTTTAATAGTTAATAAGTAATTAACTTTTTTTAATTTATTCGAAACGATCGGACGGGGTATGATACCCCGTCTCTCTAAAAAATAGAAAAAATATAGCAAATGACGACTGCAGTGAACGATTGTATTTGCTATTACTGTAGCTGCTATATTATACCAAATGAGAAAAACGACTGTGGATGCTCTTAGTGATACTTTTTTGTGTCATCAGCTTTCTTGTAAAGTTTGATTGCTAAAATATATTATGATAATGAACAACATTATTTTGATGTGGTTGGCTTCTCGAAAAAAGTATTCACTCAACCGAGAGAGTGAGAGAGAGAGAGAGAGGAGATGATGCAATCAGATGGTCTGGAGGAAAAAGAAGAAAAGAAAAGAAATGATTTTTCTATAAAAAATAAAAAATAAAAGAAAAAAATAGGAAGGAGGTGTAACACCGGTTGGCAATATATTAGCGTTGCCCACTTTTAATAGATCCTAGTGTATTTTAAAATGATGTGTCAATTAATTTTTGACATAATTAGGGAATTTAGTTTTGTAGAAATATAAAGTGTTATTTAATTTTTAAAAATGACAGATAGGGGAAAAAATCATAATACTGGGTAGAAAATTTAAAGAATCTACTTATGAGAGAGATTGTCACTTTACCACTTTGAATTTATAACCAAATAAATAATTTTTTAATATTTTTTGGTTACAAATGAAACACATACGTTGCACGTGTAACTCTAACTCTTAACACATACATCATGCGTGTAAACCAAAGTTTTTCCTTCACCAAACAAATAATTTTTAAATTTTTTTGTCACAAAGCAAATACGTACATCACACGTGCAACTCCAAATATATTTCGTAACACATCACCGTACGTACAATTTAAGGTTTCTCCTTCAAAAAAAATTTAAAAAATACATGCAGTGCCCGTTCAACTCCAATTTTTTAAAAATTTAAGGCATTCATCACAAGTGCTGATTACTACCGACTTATATGTATCGTACGTTCAAGTCCAACTTTTTATCAAAACGTGTATCGCACGTGAAAATTACTAGTACTGCTATAATGCACAAGTTTTTATACATATATTTTACTTTATAAATTGACAGTTTCTACTATATCTCAAGAGGGAGATAAATAAATAGTTCAGAGTTTTTGTGTGCGTAACAAGATTTTCAGGACTGCACTTTATCTAAATTTTTATTTGAGGCTCGGATTTCTAATACGAGTTACATTTATCGGTTTAACTTTTGTTATTACTCCTAAAACCTGATCCGTTCGATCCGGTTCACCGATTTTTTAAAGTATGTTCAATTTGTGTGGCATATCTGGCTCAAAAACTTACTTTGTATTATAGCAACAACTCATCTTTTAAAACTGGCCATTTCTCACTCTCACTTCTTCCTCAATAATAAGCAACAAGTAGCACCAGCAATGGAAGCTTCGAAGATGGAGATCAAAGTTTTGCGAAACGCACCTGAGTCTAAGCTCGCCGAGCTCGGCGTTCCTAACTGGAAAAAGTGAGAATTCTTTTTGATTGAAGAAAAAGTGAGAATTACTCTGCCTATTTTTGTGTTTCCATATATACTGTAATCTTGTTCTTTTTAGAAAGCTTTTTATAGACAATAACGCTCTAGTAGATGCCCCGTACACTCGATGGTGAATTAATTACATGGTTTTACCCATCTGATCGAATACGGAAAATGATTAAGATCTCTCTCTCTCTCTCGTATTAACTACTTTAGATAGAATTCCTGATGCTGCCTTTTCGGTTTGGGAGCAATCTTCGAGGAAAAATATTATAATCTAGATTGTCAATTAAATCTGAATTATCATGATTGAAGGCTCTTTGATCTGAATTTGAGTGATTGAAATCATTTGAATCAAAATATCTGGACGGCTGAAAAAATCCGACGAACCTGCACAAAGTCTAAAAACAAGGTTGGCCTCAGCGAAAAACCATCCGACTCTCAAGTCGGTAACTCAGAAAGGAGATTAGAGTTTTAGTGGCAAAAGATTAACTACATGTTACTGGCTGAGAGATTATAGTATTTACATGCTATGAGTTAGTTATCAAAAATTGACCTAAAAATATTTTTTTTAATTTTAAACTGCACATTCTCATGGTGATGAGATAAAGTTAGTTAATAATTCTGTTTAAGATAGAGGATTTGACTGACAGCTTTGATTAGCTGAAAATTTCTTTTATTGGGATGTAAGTTAGTCATAATTGTTGACTTGGTTGAGCTGGTTGGCATGGGTGTTGCCCATATTCCTCCAGTGGGTCTGTAATTGCTGTGAAATTACCGTTCTACCTTTGAAAAGCTTTAAAATGAGCGTTGGAATCGTATGGCTCAAATTTTACCCATATCAATTCCTAAAGTAAATCTTCATCAGTGATCACCGATCCTATACTAGTAGTTTACACGTGCGATGCACGTTTTAATAAATATAGTTTTTTTAAAAGTAAAAATTCAGATGTAGTCTGGATTTGATCTACAACCTCATTTACAATAGTTATGCACGTGCGTTGCACGGGTTTGTTGTTGGACAAATTACACTAAGGCCTTTTTCCATTATAGTTGTAGAGATCTTTTATAGATATTGTCATTTAAACTATACAATTTACGAAGTCTTGACTAACTCGAAAATACTAGAAAGATGGATTTGTTACGATTGGGTCTCTTAATTTTTAACTAACTTGTGAATGTAAAATCAAGATAAATTAGCTGTTTGGATCATCAATTTGGTGCTCGTTAATTAGAAGTTAATGGCATCTTCTCTGTTTTCCCTTAATTCTTCAAGTGATCATCTCACTAAGTTGTGTAAATTGTGTGTAGGTGGCCGTTGGTAGACCCTCCCATCAAGTTTTCATGGACAATGAATGTGAAGGAGAAGTGCTACATTTTGCAAGGCAAGATGAGAGTTTACCCGATTGGGCCTCATAAGGATGACGAGTACGTAGAAGTGAGCAAGGGCGATCTGGTGGAGTTCCCTGAAGGCCTCAAGTGCACCTGGGATGTTTCCGAGCCCGTTGAGCGGCTCTTCTTACATGAAGTGTAATTAAGATATCAAATTAGATAATGGAGAAACTATGGTGCTCATGTTCAATAAGTAAGTACCGTTGGTTGAATAAATGGTTGCATGGAATGATTAGTGGTGACTGTTCTCATCCTTAATTTGGAGGTTTACTTACATTAATGATTGGGATAATATTATGATTTCATTTAGGCTAAATTGGAAAAAAAATTGAATTATCCCCTTTATACAGTAGGGTAATGCTACATCTACAATCTTTACAACCTTACAATCTTAAGTGGCGCAATCTCATTGGAGATGTGTACAACCCACTATAACCTACTCTACAATACATTCCACACTACACTCGATGACTCAAATCCATATATGCGCTTTGGGTCAAGCTCCCATCTATCAGGACATTAGCTAGGAAGCTTATGGAAGGATTTTCTTTTGGAACAGTGCAACATGCGTTTGCTTGGCCAACATAAATGCTGATACAATCGCTAAGTGAGTTTGAACCTCCTTTGTTTTTTTTTTTTGAGGGAAATTGAACCTCCTTTGTTGATTTTCTCTGGGTGTTTATATTGTGGTGCATGACTTTGTAATGTAATAAAAGGAAATGCTCAAGGTGTTTCCCGGATGCGTGAGTGTTAAGTTTTCTTTTTTTGGCTAAAAGACCAAACATGTTTCTTCTTTTTTGCCACCCTTTTTTTATGGAAGATTAATTATTTTTCCTAGAAATCAACTAATTATCAAGATTAAATTCTTCACACGAAAGATTTTTCCCCAAATAGCCCACTTTTTGAAAGTATGTACCAAAGTAACCAAACTGACCCACTTTCGAAACTATTTGTCAAATTGACCTACTCGCTAGTTCAAATGAACTCGCTATCTCAGATAGCGAGTATAGTTATGCTCATTTTTTAGAGAAATTTTAAACTTGCAATTTCTACCTGAAATGTATATAACTATATTCATTATCTCAGATAGCGAGTCTAGTTCAACTAACCTCGGATAGCGAGTGCAATTGTACTTATTTTTTAGACAAATTTTAAACATACAATTTCTACCAGAAATGTATAGATCTACACTCGCTATCTGAGATAGTGAGTTCATTTGAACTAAACTCGCTCTCTGAAATAGTGAGTGCAGTTGTATACAAATATTTCATGTTCAAATTTTCTCTGAAAAATAAGTACAACTACACTCGTTATCTGAAATAGCGAGTTTATTTGAACTAGACCCCTTATCTCAGATAGCAAGTATAGTTGTATACATTTTATGTTCAAATTTCTCTGAAAAATGAGTACAACTACACTTGCTATTTGAGATAGTGACTCTAGTTTAAATGAACTCATTATCTCAAATAGCGAGTGTAGTTGTATGCATTTCAGGTAGAAATTGTATGTTCAAAATTTTCCAAGCGTTGGAGAAAATTATAGAACTACACTCGCTATCTGAGATGACGATTTTCATTTGAGATAGCGAGTTCATTTGAATTAGACTCGCTATCTAGATCAATTTAATAAATAATTTTGAAAGTGGGTCAGTTTGATAAATACTTTTAAAAAGTCGGTCATTTTGGAAACAAATTCCACACGAAAAGGATACTGTAACTAAAGACTGTTAGGTAATGACTAACACCATGTCTGTCTTTAAGGTAAAGAATTATTGACAATAACTAGTAATTTACATGTGCGATGCACGTTTTAATAATTTTAAAAATAAAAATAAAAACTCTGACTTAGGGATGATTCGAACCGGAAACCTCTTTTATATTAATTATGTACGTGCTCTGCACATGTTGGTAGAATGACAAAATCTATACTATTATTAAGCAAAGCTTCATTTTGGCGGCTTTTTACTATTATGCCCCCATATACATAAAAAGCTAAAAAAAAATATATAAGGTTAATTTTGTAATTTTCACTTCACATTTAAAGTCTCTATAAAATTCTGTTCTCTCAAAAATCGAAACCGTCTCTTCCTTTCCCTCCATCGAATCCGTCTCTTGCTCTCCCTCCAAGCTGCATATATATACAAAAGGGTGCACTTGACCAACAACAACAGCAAGAGGAGCACAGCACAGTAACAGCACGTGCAATGCACGTAGTAGCCACACAACAGCAAGAGCAGCAACGACAGAAAGCGCGACGGCAATGGCGATGCGGGGTTCTTCAGAGTGGGGCAAAGGCGAGGAAGGTGGCGGTGGGTGCCGTGGCGCTCGACGGCTAGCGAAGCAGGGGCTCGCGAGGTGGGGCTTCGGGGTGGCAACAGTCGAGGTGATGAGGATGGAGACGAAGGTGCGGGGATCGGGAGTCGATGAGGCGGTTATGGTCGGAGTGCGACTGGTGATGGGTTTGGCAGTCGATGGAGGACTGGAGGTGGAAACTGGCGATCGGGGTGATGGAGGGCGGCTGATGGGATGCTAGGCGAGGCTGCAAGCGGTAGGGAGGAGGTCGACGGTGGCTCGAGTGGTGGTCGAGGAGCAGGGGTGATGAAGATCGAGGTGGGGACAATCGACGGGGTGCTAGAGAGGGTGGTCGCCGACTCTGGTGAGGAGGAAGGCGAGTCGAGGCTTGGAGGAGATGGGTTTCGGAGGAAGGAGATGAGTAGTTGGGTTTTGAAGTCGACAGGGGAAGGTGAAGGGACGGCGGAGAAAACAACTTTTATGTGGAATTATAAACTAATTAATAGAATTGGATCCACCCTTAAAGTTGAATTGCAATCCTTGACCACGTGGTTGGTGGAGAAAACAACTTTTATGCGAAATTATGCAGAGAATTTCAATGATAGGTGATAAAAAGAAGCCTTTGATTCTCTTCAAATTGCAGAACCCTCACTACAAGGAATTTGCCATATACCAAAGGACACCTATAGTGACGGATCTCTAAAACCGTGGGTATAGGCATCATATACCTACAGACGTGTAGTAAACTGTGGGTATAGGGATCATATAGCTTTAGAGCTTTTAAACACTGTGGGCTATAGTCCATAATTTATTTTCCCCCCCAATTTTTTCATTTTCCCTCCCCCCTCCAAAAAAAATATATATTTAATTTATACTTCTAAATCCCTCTCTCCTGAACCCAATCTCTACATCCTCTCTTCCCGCTGTCGTCGCCCCCCTCTTCCCGCTGCCATCGCCCCCCTCTTCCCGCTGCCGTCGCAGACCCCTCCTCCCGCTGTCGTTGCCCCCTCTTACCGCTACAGTCGCCCCATCTTCCTCACTTATTTCGCTGCTAGTTGGATTTTGGGATTTTTGTTGTCGTTGAGTAGATCTGAGGGTTTTGATTACTTTAATAGGATTCGGAAGGATCGGGCGATTGGTTGCTAGAGTGATTTTGCATAGCGAGGATGTTGAGCTCGTCGCAATCAACGATCCGTTCATCACCACCGATTACATGGTATAACTCTCAGATCTGTGGATCTGTGACTTTTAATTAATTATATGAATTTTAGTTAGTTTTTAATCTTGATCGAACTTTGAAGTTAGGTTTGAAATCATCAGATTCGTTTGATTCGTTATTAATGGTTCTAACACAATTAACATTTCAACCGGGGCTGCAATTCTGGCTGCAGCAGCTGGTGCAAAAGTAGCAAAGGTGAAAGGAATGTTTTTAATGAATGCTAGAAGGTCACCAATATGCTGTAATTAAGTTTGTATATTTTTTTCAGTAAGGAAACCGCTCCAGTTCTTCAGCATGTGGTAGTGCCGATGTATTGGAGGCATTGGGGGTAAACATTAAACTTGACCCAGAGGTTAGTATGGTAGTATTAGAGTATAATTTGTTGGTAATTAGAAAGAGAATGCCTGAATAGCCATGTTTAGGGTGGTCCTGAGATGAAGAGAATTCTATTTGCTGCTTTCGTATAAAAAAATTCCTTTGAAAATCTGAAACCATGAAATGTGCACATATGAATTGTTTCCGCCATATGGCTAAATCTTGGGTCATTTATTTCGGGAACATTTATGTAATTACTCTGGTAGAAAGAATACCTAGAACACATATGCGTCGTAAGTATTTATATGCTTTTACAATGGACTTAATGATCTTTATGACTTCTACCATGTCTTTTTTGAATGTGTGATTTGCAATCCTTAAGATATTGGTCCCACTTATGTTGAAATTCGTGAGCATTTTAGGTCAATACGTATAGAGATCACTCTAATATCTTACTCTTTTTCATTCTACAAAAGGAGGTAAAGCAATGTGTGAAGGAAGCAAGCATTGGTTTTATGATTTCTCCCAAGTACCACCCATCTATGAAAATTGTGGCTCCAGTTCAGAAACGGCTTAAAGTGAAGACAGTGTTTAATATTTTGGGTCCATTGCTAAATCCGGCACAAGTACCCTATGCTGTTGTTGGTGTCTATAATGAAAACATAGTACGTGTGAATCTACTTGTATTGTTTTTTTTTGTCGTAGCATAAATTAAGATTTTCTTTTCTCTGTATTACTACATTACTCAGTCAGTTCTATACCAACCTGGATTTTCAGGTTACACCTTTGAACCCTCAGGTTTGCTAGAAAGTAGAAATACAGAATGGCTTGAACTCTGTGTTTCTCTGGCAAGTGGCAATGCATATATATATATATATATATCACATATAATACATTGATTCGAATAAGAGGGATAAAGTAAAGGGTATATGCTTACTGCCAATTATTTTCATATGATTCTCTTATGTTTTTCCATTATCTATTGTTTGTTGTGCTGAAGGCAATTCTAGTAAACATGATGAATGGTTGCAGACATGATGATGTTCCATGGGTGTCTAATTGAACTATTTAAGACATGAGAAATGATCAAAGAGAGGTGTTCAGGATTGGAGAGCAAAGTGAGATATATGGGTCTGTTAGGACTGGTTAAGGTGGTTAACTCAGTAGGAATTGTTAGAACAAGGAATTTGATATCATTGAAGTTAACAAATCTGGAACCAATTATCAAATTTTTCTTGTACAGATTAATGATAAAGTCTAATTTCCCCCTGTTTTTGTTTTCTTCTGTATAATCCTCCTTTATTAATGATACGATGCAATGCGTATCCACCAGAGAGAAGGATGCTTCAGATGCAATTTCAAACGATCTAAGAAGTGTCTATGAAGTGTAGGTGTCCGACATGCATACGACTCCATGATAGAAGTGTTCATGCTACGAAGTCTTGAAATAATATGCTCATGGGTGTGGTTGCTATGAGATGTGTGTTAGCTTTAGTGTATATTTATTTTCTTGCATCCAGCATAATCATGGGTTGCCTTCCTAAAGTAAATATTTACCATATGCCTAGTGTTGTACCATGTACTCCTTCAAAATGTTCGTGCATGTTTATCTTCTTTTTCTGATGTGCATTTCTATTTTTTTTGGATCTCTTTATATTCTTTTATATGGGTAAATATTTTTGAGATAAATGATTTGGCTATTATTATTCATGAGTGACATGTTCTCTTCATACTTCCAGATAATTATTCCACATGGAGAACCAGTGACCGTAGAAACATTTCTTGCGTGGAGAGAGAGGTTTGAAGCAGAATTAGCACTAGATAGAGCCAAGTAAGCCTCAAATCAGTTTCATTCTCTTCAAAGAAATTGATACTTTTGTTATGCTAGTTCTTCAATCCCTCAAGCATTAAAAGTTAGCTACTGCTAGATTAATCAAAGGTTTGGTGGAAGGCACTAAGTAAGGGGATGAATGGGAACTCCTTATGGCACTCTCCCAACTTTTGTCTTTTCCTTACAAGGTCTAGATTCAACTTGCAAATACTTAAAAGCCTTCAGGACCATGATCAATCCGATAAGTTCATCCTCTAAACTCGAAGCCTTTTTCTAATATCACATTTGCAAGAAAAACAATACCTTACCTCAAAGCCATAAAATCACCCTAGGTAACAAGTCCCTAGTTTATTTATGAAAAACAAATTAATCTACTTGCAATATTTGTCGTTGATATTCTTTATGTACTTATAATTGATAAGTCCTCGCTGATAAGGCCTACAGGACTTCATTTATTGGAGCCTATTTACACTGAAATCTTTTTATATCGAACATTTCTGTCTTAAAATTCATCTTTTTGTGAAAAAGGTCTATATTGCTACATCAAACCATATAGACCAAAGGTAGCCATGCTTTTGTGAGTCAAAATGTTCTCTATATATTAAAAATTGAGTAAATGGAATTAAGGATGTTGTGATGGTCCTGATGGATAAATAGCAAACCTGAAACAGGTAATAAATAAGTGCAGCTAGTAATTCAAGGCAAATCCAATTGAGGATAAAAGAAAGGATAATCTACTGAGATGGTTTGGGCATATGCAAGGACGCAGTGCTTGTGCCATAGATTATAGTCTCTGAATTAAAGTGGACTTGTGGTAGTTAAGAAGATATGATAGTTAATCCGATAGAAGAGATAACCCTTAGTAGATTCCAATGGGGATAAGAAATCCATGTGGAACTCCAAAGATTGGAATAATAGATTGTTCTTGTGGATGTTTTTTTTTTCTCTTCAATTTATCCAAATGGAAGCTAAGCCAACTTCGTTTATGTATTTCATATGTATGAGAGGAATGAAAAGTATAATCATACAAACCTGCACGTCAAATTTCCCTTGTATGTATTTGTTTTGGTTGCTCAGGTATCACATGCCCAAAGTAGAAAATCAGACATGACAGCACACTGAGAACACTGATACAAAGATGTTTCTTCAAAGAATATACACAAATAAAAATAGAAATAGAAAAAGAAAAAGAAATGCTAAATGGGGTTCTCTTTTGTCAGACTAATGCCAGAGTCAGCACTTACAGCTCCGAAGGAGAAGAAGCTTTCAGGAAGGCAGTGGTTTAGATTTTGATAAAGCTCATTCCTGATATTCATAAGTGGTAGAGGAGTTGACGCGACCATAACATCGCCATTAGCTACTAAGAAAACAATCCAGTCACTTTTATAAGCTAAATAGTTTCTTGCCAAACCTGAAAACGTAACGGCGATTAGTGAAATTTAGCAAAAGGTTTTGTAAAGAGATAATTAAAGTTGGAGATATTGGTAACTTGCAATTGTGAAAGTATGCGTAGGATTAAAGAGTTAAAGAAATGGGGGACCTGCAGATGGAGGAAGAGAGTGTAGGGATTTAGATTTGCACTTACGCCATCTTGTTAGTTCATCGCTTTTTCTTTTCTTTATATAGCTTTTTTTTTTGCATCATTCTGCTCGTGACTATGAATCTTTGCCTTTAGGTTATACTGATTCTTATAATTTGCACTTACAGTTGGAGGCATTTTGAATGCCACATTTGGAAATGTTACAGAATTGATAATCTCAATCTATGCTTTGAAACGTGGTATGTCATGTGTAGTTCAGCAATCTTTATTAGGATCAATATTGTCGAACATGTTATTGGTTCTTGGATGCATGAAACTCTGAAAAGATGCATGAAACTGTAAAGGCAATTTTTAATGCTTTCTCATGTTTGTAATAACTAGATAGGAGCCAATTATTGTCTCATGAATTGTTGTAGTCTTTTGATCATTGCTGTATGGTATGAAATATGTTACAAGATTTTTTTGTTGATTAATTGTTCATTGATGTACAAGTGTTTTGAGGGCTGTAAAGGCAAGTTTTCTTATAAAAGGTTTTAACGAATGCTTTCAGGTATGTTTCAAAATTTTGTTCAACAAAGGTGTGGAGGCCTTGGTCAAGCGATTCTCACCCTCCCATTGAATCAGCAACAGAGTTTGTTCCTGGAGTGGTTTCAGTGGTTTGGTGGGAAAGGAACCGAGTGTCATAATCTAAAGTACTAATTTTCTGTTGATGGAGAAAACCTCGAAATTAAGTGGATGAGATTATTATAAGACTTTATATGCTTATTATATGTTAGTATGGTACTTTTAGGTTGACATTTTAACTATTTTGTAATTTGAATTTGACATGCTTGTAATACTTCATTAATTTTTAATATGATTGAAGGTTAATTTTATTTAATTTGTTTCATAAACACATGTATTTATTTCATTGTGTATTTGGTTTATAATTGAATTAATATTATAAAAGAAAATATTAAATTATCATAAGCATATATAGTTAATAAGAAAAATTTGTGTATAGAGCGATGAGTATAAATTCAGATAATTCGATGCGAAAACCATCGCTAAAACCTATAGCAATGGTGCTTCAACCGTGGGTATAGAAAAGCAAAATGTGTCTTTAAAACCTATACCAACGGATACGAAACCGTGGGTATAACACCGAGGTTTTGTCCAACGGGTGAAAAAACCGTCGCTATAGGCTATAGTGACGGCATTTTGCCGTGGGTATAGCTAATTAAAAACGACGGAAAAATATGTCCGTTGGTATAGATTTTACGGGCTATACCTACGGTTTTTCGCCTTTTACCCACGAATTTTTGCTGTCACTATATGTCAAATTTCTTGTAGTGCCTACATGATCTCCTTAGTGATCAATGCAGCCATGCGGGGGAGAGGATATATAGGCTTCTTTCTTTATTTGGTAGAAAATTTATGCGCATATTAACATAATTTTTTTTTTCTTTCCCGCAAGTAGGTATTCCATCAATTTCAATTTTGTAAGTACTTAGTGGCAGAAGGTAAAACGGTAATAAAACATCTCTATCACAATTCACAAGTTCGTAACCAATGTGGATCTCTTTTTGTTTCTTCTTTTTACTAAACCATGAAGTTCAATATCACTAATCTCTAATATCTCTAATATTATAATAAGAGAGTTAGAGTTGTCAGACAACTTATAATTTGTACACAATCAACTATCTAATTTCAACTGATCATTTTTAAGTGAGAATTATATTAAGCATTCATTTACTCGACTGTTGTTAGTTACCATAGTACCCTTAAAGTTTAAATTTATTTACGACATAATTATTTACAAAAGTGTCGCTCATATAAAATAAAAGTTAGTGCCACTGGGGATAATTTGTAATAAGTATGTGATGAGTAAAGAGAGATCTTATGTTCGAGGCCAAATTACGTCTTAATATTTACTTTAAAACATATGTTTATTAGAACGTGCAAAGCACGTGCAGATTACTAGTAATAAATGAGACTAAGGCCTTCTCCCATTATAATATTAGTGATTAGAGATAACTCAAGATAATGACAAAAGTCTCTTACGTGTCTTCATGACAAGGAATTAGCAATAAAATACAATTAAAATGTGTCTTCTTGTCTTTTTGGCTAAAAAACAAACATGCTTGTTCCATCCTTTGATCCCTCGTTCTTATCCAAATTAATTATTTTTCCAAAAGGAAAATCTACGTTATCAAGATTCTTGACACGGAAAAAAACAACAACAAAAGTTGGCCACACTGGTCTAAGACTAAGAGCCTACTCGCCCGGTTAGACATACTTTAATTTGATTGGTTACGAACCATAGTAACAAAATATGGGAATAATTTGTAAACTTCACCAATACAGGGGAAGATGAATCAATGCGTGATCTAATCGTGAATACGTAATTCACATTGTATGCATATAATTTGCGAAATGCGTGGTGAATAATCTGTTTAGAACACCAATCAATCGCATGGGGAAACTTGATTTCTTGGTGCGATCTATTTCATTTTTGGTTGGGAAATGGGTCGAGGTAATGATTTCCAGGATCGTGGGGAAGAAAAAGGGTGGGCTTCTATATTCACGAATTTGCCCCAATTTAATTCATTCTGTTAGATTGGAGAGTAGAGACCGCTCAGCGGAGAGAGTTGTTGGTGTCATGGTGATTAACATATAGGAAAAATTATCTTCATAACCTATTTCATCTCAAACATAAATTGTACCCACCACAACCAGCTTTAAGAAAGATGAAAGATCTGTGAGGAATATGTCTTGAATACTCGTGATTCAGATTAGAAGAAGATATGATAAAACATGGTCGAAACATCGAAGAGAGTAAAAGAAAACAGAGCAGCAACAGTGCAGGTAGAGTTGCAGTCAACTGTCCAAAGTTGCGGTCGACTGCACATCCGACCGCAGTTGCAATGGGTTTTGGCCGAGAGGAGATCGATCGATCGGTCTTGTTGGACGGTCGACTGTGCGCGGCGCTATGTTCTTTTTGGACCTCAATTTGTTAGTTCGTTTCAGCCCAATCTTTAACTTCAAGTCAGATCGTACAACTCCTATTCAGTTACTTCTTCTTCTTATTATATCGGACATGAGAATCCAGATTAACCTATGGTTCTCTTTATTCTTCTTCTATATATTGTTGTAGTCTCCAATATGAGAGGCAAGTACTTCATTGATTTTTTTTCCATTGCAAAGAGATGCTTGAGAGAAATAGTTCTTGTTGAGTGAGTTTAATTCCTTGTATTGCGTGAATCATTAACTTCTTGTAATCTCTTCTTATTGAATATTATATCTCCCTATATTTCTCATCCAGATTAAGCGAAAGCTAACCGGGATAAATCCTCCTTGTGTTTGTGTTGGATTGGTGGATCTATTTGCTTGCTTTCTTAATTGACTCATTTCATCTACTTCGACATCCTCATTGCTCTATTTAGTTCTGCTGTGCCACTTGGGTGTTAGTCGACACCCATCCCAACAAAGTGGTATCAGAGCTTCAAGTTGCTGAGTCCCTTGGTTAAGATGACAGGTCAAAGTCTTTTGAAGATCAAGAATTCATTGGAAATTTCAACTTCAATCTTTGGAAGGTCGACAAGTATGATGTCCTTGTTCAAGAATGTCTACAGTTAGCCATAAAGAAGAAGGAAAAACCATCCGATATGAAGGAGGATATTTGAGATGATATTCGTGAAAAAGCCATAAGTCTGACCCGACTATTTTTGGCGGACGAGGTCAAGTGCAGATTTCTCGAAGAAACTGATGCGGTGAGTTTGTGGGAGAAATTCATAGCTGACTACTCTGGTTCATCGATATTAGATCAGATGTATTGGAAAAGAAAGTTATTTCGTATCTCAATGAAAGAAGGTACTGATCTTCAAGACCACATCACAGAGTTCAACAAGGTTCTATTGGAAACCAGGGTGATAAACACGGATGTGAGTGAAGAAGATAAAGCTTTTTAACTTGATATATTCACTGCCGGATTCATATGAGCTTTTAATCACTACCATGCAACATGGTAGATCTGTCAAGGAAGTATTAAAGGAAAACCAACTTAGGAAGAAAACTCAGAAATCATCGTCTACTCCGGTTGTCTAGCAATGGAAGGTCCTTTAAATGGAAAAAAATTGTTATGCAGAAGGATACGATCCGTTGCCGATATTGCAAGAGGTCAGGAAAAAATTCATACCTGACTACTCTGATTCATCGTTATTAGATCAGATGTATTGGAAGAGAAAGTTATTCCATTTCTCAATGAAGGAAGGTATCGATCTTCAAGACCACATCACAGAGTTCAACAAGTATCTATCGAAAACCAGGGTAATAAACACGGATGTGAGTGAAGAAGATAAAGCTTTTAACTTGATATATTCACTGCCGGATTCGTACGAGCTTTTAATCACTACCATGCAACATGGTAGATCTGTCAAGGAGAGTATTTCAGTCGATGGTGTAATCAAAGCATTGAAGGAAAACCAACTTAGGAAGAAAACTCAGAAATCATCGTCTACTCCAAGTTGTCTAGCAATGGAAGGTCCTTTAGGTGGAAAAAAGTGTTACGCAAAAGGATTTGATCCGTTGCCGATATTGCAAGAGGTCAGGGTATATCAAGAAAGACTGTTGAAAATTGCAGAATCAGAAGAGCGTCAAGGATGAAAATTCAACTGCCTATGTGGTTAGTTCCGGTGATTCGTGTCTTCTTGTTTCAAATTCTTTAGAAATAGATTCTAGTTGGTTTCTTGACTCAGAGAGTTCTTCTCATATTTGCTTCGAGAAAGAGTTGTTTTCTACTTATAAGTCTACTACAGAGTGTTGTGTGAGAACGGGAACTGGAGAGATTTGTGAAGTAGTGGGTGAGGGGACTGTTGAGTTAAATATGTCAGGTCTAAACATGTTCTTTCTAAGGGAAGTTTTGCATATTTCTCTGCTTAAATGAAATCTGATTTTCTTGGGAACTCTTGAAGTATGGGATTGTAGGTACACAGCTCGATGTGGAGTTCTGTCTGTTTTTCAGGATTGTTGTAAGATGATTAGAGGCATGAGAGTGGTTGGGCCAAGCCAAAACACTCTCAACAGGGCGCAAGTGTTACTTCTTTTCCCGTTATTTCTGCAAACTCTGTATGCAATCCAAGGTGGAGATTGTTAGAAATATGTCTTGAATACCCGTGGTTCAGATTAGAAGAAGATATGATGATGCACGGAGGTTGAAGCGTCGAAGATAGTAGAAGAAAACAGAGCAGCAATAGTGCAGGCAGAGTTGCGGTCGACCTCACACCCGATCGCAGATGTACAGGGTTTTGGCCGAGAATAGGTCGGTCGGCCAGGGCTGGTCCTGAGGAATTTGAGGCCCTGGGCGAAAAATAAAATTGGGCCTAATTATATCTATATATTATGCTAATAGGAGAGAGAATGTACCCGCTCTCTCCTTTCTCCATTTTCAATTAGAGAAAGAAGAGCAAAAGTAGGAATTCACACATACCTTAACACGTGCACACACTTAGTCACCACCTTTGCTCAATTTTCGACCGTCCGATCGTCCAGATGCGTGAAGACGTGCGTAATCGAGGCTCCCGATCGTGCCAGATCGCCACCCAATCACACATGTCCAATTCACTCAACGAGCGAGCCCATCACGTGATCAGTGTCCCAGGTTGCACAACGTCACCACATCATCCTAGCACCTTATTCCACTCAGCGGGCGAGCACAAGCTCGATTGGCGATCCAGATCGCTCCAAAAATCGCACCAACTTGATAAATCAATAAAAAATCACAGAAAATAATTTAAAATTAGGAAATTAAATTAAAATTTCAAAAGTTATTATTAAATACAAAAATTTAATTAGAAATTCTACAAAATAATTAAAATTTTGGAATCTATATATACAATATATTATGCTAAACCACTTTTGTCTAGGATTTTTCTCGATTTTTTTTAAAATAAAAAAGGAGAGAAAATGTAGGAGATAACTCCCCACTCTTACTCCATCCAAATTGAAATTATAATCTTCATTATTATATAGATGTTATTAGATGAATTTTTCAAAAAAAAAACATTTTACTATTTTCTTATTTTTCAAAAAAATTATGTACAGTATTGCACGAGTTATACTACATGGGTAAAAGGGATATGAGCAACTTGCTCATTTAGTAAATGAGCAATTGATTATGCGGCATGCATGTGATACATTGGATAACCAACCCTTTTAAGGATTTTCCAATCACATGTATGCTACTTCATCAATTACTTATTTACTAAATGAGCAAGTTGCTCATACGCCTTTTTCCCATTATATTATATTATATTATATTATATTATATAAGTTTGTGCAATATTGCACAAGGGTCAAAGCATAGATTCCTATTTAACTAACACGTGTGCTATGCACGAATTTATTAAAAAACCAAAACAAAATAAAAACCTCAATCCCTCAAACACAGTCTTTTCTTCTCTCACTTTTCCATTCTCAATTCGCTCGCGCGCCCTGCTGCCCAACCCACACTCTGTCTAACTTCCTTCCCCCAACAACTTTAGTAATATTCAATTGTATAACACTATAGTTTTGCAGTGATTCTCTAAACCATTTGCTTATGTGAGGATGATAATGAATATTTCAGTTACTACAATATGAATGCTATTCATAAGTTTCTCCCAATTCTCTCATATTTTTAGGAGTTCTATATAATTTTACCAGTCGCTCAAAACTATTTTAGGTTGTGCAAATTATTTGCACAGGGTAACACTAGTTTGTGTATATAGTTGAGATTGTAGGTTGTTCATTACGAGATTGCTCTCTCCCCTAGTCCCCTTCCGGCATCTCTACTCTTCAGAACTTCTTCAAAAAAAAAATCAAGGGAGGGGTCCAATTTTTTTTAAGTATAATGGATTAATGGGTTTCTTCTTGCACATCAAACTAAAATTGCAACCAGTTGTAACCCCTGTTCCCTGTATTCGTATTTTCTGTTGTATTTCATTCTTGTACTCTATTTATCAATTTGAGACTCTGTATTTTGTTTCCAATTCTAATAAAGTCATCTATTTTGTTTCAACTCAATTTTGTGCCAATATTTATTTCAATTGCACTTTTTCTATCCGCTCTAATTTGTCGTTCTTCATGAAGAGTTGATTGTTTCATTTCATCAAATTATTTCCCCCTAATTATAGTGAATTTTGACTCAATCTCCTGTTGGATCCCCCTCAAACCCGCTATCCAATAACTCACAACCCAAAACCCTATACTATATAACCTAGTTAACTCTAAACCCTAATTATTCCCTTAACCTAATTACCTTCTACTGTTGAACCCTAGTAGCCGCCAATCTCCCCATTCCACTGTTCATCATCGTCTTCCCCACCTCCTTCGCCTCCCAACATTGCCGCCTTCGTTCACCCTCGTCGCCGCTCTTCGACCCTCGCCCTCATCTCCATCACCACCTCATCTTTTTCCCCTCACCCTTGTCTTCGTCACCGCCGCAACCCATCATCTTCTTCATCCTCGACACTGCCGAAACTCATGAACCCATCAACCTTGACATTGCCGAACCCCCTTACCCACCACCTGCACCATCGACTGAGCATGCCACCATTGCCACTCGAGTCCCCTGAGCACCTCGACTTATCGTCTTCCTCCTCATTCGAACCCATCGCCTCGTCATCCTCCGAAACCATCACCCTATCGCCTGTGCCCATCATCGTCGTCATCCCTCTACCTCTACTCATCCCCTCGTCACCTCGCCATCCCCGAAACCTCGACGCTTCACCTCACCGTTGCTCCTTCATCCTTCTCTATTTTCCCGCCCAAGTAGAGCACCCCCGTCGCTGACTCATCGTTGTCGTTGTCCTCCTGTGCCGAGCTCCCCTCGACGTTGCCACTATTCGCCGCCGTAGTCACCCACAATCATCGCTCACGTTGCCGGTCGAAGTCCCGTTATTGGCATTACGGTTGATCAGAGAAGAAGGCTGATTGATCAATTGAATCTCGGTCGTTCAATTCCATCGTGATTGGGTTTTAGTTGGCTGAGTGTTGTTTGGAGGGAAGAGGAGATTCGGGATCAGTGTGCTGTTGTGTGCTTTGGTTGGCTCTGTGTTGTTTTGCACGTGTCTCGCACGTGCTTGCGTTTGTCCGCGTTCGTGCTTCGTCTCTTGGGATTCTTATCCCATTATTTGTTCATGTTCGGATTCACCGTATGCAAGGCAAGTATCTTCTTGTACATTTTATTTTCTAGTACAAACTTTTCCTTGAAAATACTGCAAGTAGATTGTAAATATGACTCCTCTTTGTTTATCGTTGATGATCTCATGTTTCGTCTTATCTATCACATGATCTAAGAGTCACAACCCTTCGTTGATACACTTGTTTACAATTAGTATAATTTTGATACATTCCATGCAAAAAGTGTCTTATTTGGTTTCTGTTCTGTCTTGGCTTGCTATTTCGACCCCGATAACACCAGAATCTGAACTTGAGTCCTGAATATGAAACTTAACCCCAGACGTCTAGTTTACCACCGTATTGAAAGAATCGAATTCTGAGTTACGGTTTAGGAGATATCGTAGTTTTATTGCTGCTGTGTCTGTAATCGCAGATTTGTAAAAACTGCTGCACCACTTTGGTTTACAATTATTTTAACTATGCTACCGGTAAGTAAATGACTTGAAATTTTGCATGATGATACTGGACACCCTAGAGAGCATTTCCTAATTTTTTTGGAATTAATTAATGACATTTCAACCCTATTTCATATGTATAAATTCAGTTTTATAAATTCTGGCTGAACACAAATCCTGTGTAGTTTGTTGTTTTGACACCTGATGCCACAACTTTTATGTGTCTAAAATATATGTGTTAGAACCGGGCAGGAGTCTAGTTTTTAGAACTTCTGACAGTTCTTCATTTGCATTCTTGTAACAACGGGGATCGCAGTTTTGGTGCAGCAACGTCATGCTGTCCAGAATTGGAATTCTCATCATTCTTGGTAACTTTAATCTTTTTGACTCTTGAATATGTATCCTACCTAGCCTAGACTTTTCCCATGTTGTTGATCATGTATACTTGACCTGTTTCGCACACTTTCATACTTGTTTGATGATAGTAGTAAATAATAAGCCAGGGTTTAAGGAAAAGACCATAGTAGTATACAATATAGGTAAGTGTACTCGGAAGGGGGCCCGTGTTTCCCAGTACTTGGTTCATGAACTTGTTGTATCTTGAGCGTATTCATGCACCCATTACTTGGTTCATGAACTTGTTGTATCTTTAGTGTATTCATGAACTCACGGTTGGTTCTTGAACTTGTTAATGCATTCACGAACTTTGTTCGTAAACTTGTTACATTATTTTTGTATTCATGAACCATGCTTGCTTGATACTTGATGCCTGAGTACACAGCCCTATAAAATCCACCACTAGGCCTAAACATAACTGATTGTATGTAGCAACCATGTAGTAAAGTATGGATGCATGAAGTGCTACCTAGATAGAATTAAATATTGGACTTAAGATTAACTTGTCACTTGTACACACTTGATATCCTACTTGATGCTTATTACTTGATACTTATTACTTGATACTTGTTACTTGACACTTGTACGTGATGCTTGTTACTTGATGCTTGATACAGTTACATGTTCACTTGTCACTTGTTCTACTACTAGTACTTGTTACCCAATCTTGTCACTTAAGTTGTCTTTCTTGCTAGCTAGTTTCTTGAATCCCACTACTTATTGCATCCCTATTATATTATGTTATACATTTTTGATTCCAAATTGTGCCCCATATTTCTTGCACTTGTTTTCATACCCTTACTTGTACTACTTGCGGCCCTAACTTGCACTAAGGGTGTTTGTCTTATTTTCTCTATTTTTCCTTTTTATATTTATATATACAGACTTTGAAGACGAATTGCCTGCTGAAATTGGTGAGCAGACGTTCTAGATTTCGCTTGAAAAAAAGACTTGCTTTAAATATTTTGTTTTTTTGAGTTATTTATTTCTTTTGCTACTTGAATCTTGTAACGGGATTATAGTCCTGAGTTTTATCTTTTGATCCAAATTTGAAAACTATTTGGGATATTATTATTTTGTTTCAATTGTTTCTGTTGATTAAAAAATTATTCATGCATGCGTGGTTGTGTATATCTTGTTTATTTCTTGTTATGATGCTAAGTCGATCCTACAGCTTAAGAATGATAAAAATCATACGCTGAGCTTCGTCACGCGCTCGTATTCCGTATTTTTGGAAAGCGGGACGTGACACCAGTAGATAGCAATCTCGTAACGAACAACCTAAAATCTCAACTATATACACAAATTGGAGAGAAAATTAAATAAATGCTTGTTTGTCATGAGTTTCTACTCTTGTCTATATGTACATATCTACCATAGCCCATAATCCTTAAACATCAAGGTTTTCTTATAGGAACCCTTTAACATTAAACTTAAATCATAACCATCAAAATGCAATTATAAAAGACACCCATTTCTCCCAAATTCTCCAGATTTCATTCACGCAAATCGTTAAACACCTTCACAGCATTCTTGTCAGAGAAATCTACTCCCAACTCGTAATGCTAATAGCGGAAACACACCACAAGCAATAGAAACTCCCAAGACTTAGATGAACAAAGAACAAGCCACCACAATATATGGATCTCACAAGAATACAACCAATATGCAGAGATAACCAATACTTCTTATTCCCAAAGAAATACAAAGATTAAAAAAGAGATTACAACTCTTAATCTCTCTCTCACCTTTGAAACACTCGGCACAATCTCTCTTAAAGTTGAACAATGATAACGGCTCACCTATTGATACACAAGTTGATCTATTCAGATTAGATGACTAAATCCTAAAATTTACGGCCATATATATAGCCCCTAGGTAAACCCTAAAAGATAAACACAAATATAGCAATTGGGCCTTTAAACTCGTAAGCCCAAAAATAATTAGCTGACGTTGTCGGACGACCGCACCCCTAGTGACAGTCGACTGCAACGTGTAGAACCAACCCAGAGATCTGACCGGTCGACTGCACACCCTAGGTCGGTCGACCGTCCTCTCCTCTGTTGGACTTATACACTTGAAGAACTCTCAGTCTAGGGTCGGTCGACCGCAACCCTCGAGACTACTTCTTCTACTTCGCTGCTTGTCTTCTCTTGCTTCTTTGTCTCCTCCTCTTCTTCTCCAACTTCAAGTACCCCGTGCCTATGTATATTTTAGGCCACAATTCCTAACAATCTCCCACTTGGACTAAATACACCATGCTTCAAAGTTATTGCAATCTTCACCTCGCATTATCTCTGCCGATCTCTCACTTTCATGGAAGACCCAAGTACTCCCCACTCTCATGAAGAGCACATCCGCCACTCCACCACGTGGAGTGCACCAACCACCCCTCATCACCTCATGAAGGGTGTGCTCCACCAATCGCATACAACACGAATACCGGAGAAATAACCTCCCGTGTCGGATTCCGTGTTATGCGACTCCCCAACTCGCAAAATCTCCTTCAACACCGGACATGGTTCAAAGCTTCTCAATGCACCCTCTGCACTAGAAACCTCCATGGAAGAAACCTCCACAAACTCCGCAGACTGTTCAATCCCTACTGTCCCAATTCGGTTATCCTCATCGACATCACCCTACATATCGACACCTGCTCTCTACCTCACAAGAGCGACTTGAAGCTTCAACTGCCAATTCGCAAAGTACCCTCACCGCAGCAACGTCTTGCCCTCTAGGATCACTTCCATGGCCAGCAACTCTCACTAAATTAGTAACCTCCCCTCCACAACTGAAAGAACTCGGTTGCACCCCACACAACCTACTACTCAATTCTGGCTGGCTGAGAGTCAACTACAGGAGAAATGCCCATCACGTCTCTAAGCAAATACAACGTTCCCTTACGCTTCCCTTTTGCAATTACCCTTGAACCTGCAGCTATACACCACTCCCCACTACCAACTGTAGTAGTCAACCCCTCCTTGTCTAGCCTTCCAATCGAGATAAGGTTTTCTTTCAAGTCTGAAACATACCTTGTCTCCCATAAGACAACACTTTGATCATCAATGGTGTTTACGCGAACAGTACCAACCCCACGTACAGAACACCGGTGACCATTCCCCACGATCACATCTCCAAAAGAACCCTCCTCATAGTCATCAAATATCTCTCTCCTCAGAGTGCAATGAAAAGAAGCTCCCGAATCAATACACCAATCTTGAGTGCCCAACTCTTCCCGAGCTGATAAGCATAACTCCTCAATAAGCCCTCCTTGGACTTCCTTTGGGTTATCTCTCTTTGGTTTCTCCTGCTTCTTCTTCATACAAGCCTTACAACTGCGTATCAAGCGACCTTTTTTGTGACAATACCAGCACTCAGGCCCATGTCCCCCATCGTTGTCATCAGACCCACTCTCAGATGAACTACTCTGATCCTTTCTTCTTCGACTGCTCTTAGATCTCCCACATCTCTTCTCAATGCACATAGCGGAATCTCTAGAAGATGATGATGGATATCCCTCGTTTCTCACCCTTCTCACCTCCACGTTCAGAATGCTACTCACCACATCCTGTAGAGTCGTCGAATCTGTCATAATGCCTGTAATAGTCTGTTCCACCGTACCATAACTGTCGGGTAAAGTAGATAGAAGTAATAATGACTGCCCCCTCTCTGAAAACTTAAAACCTGCAGCTTCCATCTGGTTATAAACCATACAGTAATTGTTCACATGCTCTACTACTGAACCCCTTTCCTTCAACTTCATATTAACTAATTTCTTCAGATGAAGAATTTGATTAGATGCCGACAGTTTCTCATACATATCCAGAGAATCTCCATAGCCTCCTTTGTGGTCTTTGCTTTCGAGATATGAAATAACGTCTTCCTACTCAGCCCCAACTGAATCTGCCCCAGCGCCTTCTAATTCAAATGATTCCACTCCGCCAAGACCTTTGCATCCTTGTCAGTACCCACCGGCTTCTCATCAAACAACGGACCATCAAGATCTTTCTGACGAAGATACGCTATCATCTGAATCTTCCACATCGCAAAGTCACTCCCATCAAATTTCTCTATCTTCATCTTGTTATCGGCCATCTCGAACCAACTGCTCTGATACTACTTGTCCGAGAAATTAACTCCCAACTCGTAGTGCTAATAATGGAAACACACCATAAGCAATAGAAACTCCCAAGACTTAGATGAACCAAGAACAAGCCACCACAATATATGGATCTCACAAGAATACAACCAGTATGTAGAGATAACCAATACTTTTTCTTCCCAAAGAAATACAAAGATTACAAAAGAGATTACAACTCTCAATCTCTCTCTCTCACCTTTGAAACACTCGGCACAATCTCTCTTGAAGTTGAACAATGATAACGCTCACCTCTTGATACACAAGTTTATCTATTCAGATTAGATGACTAAATCCTAGAGTTTACGGCCATATATATAGCCCCCAAGTAAACCCTAAAAGATAAACACAAATATAGCAATTGGGCCTTTAAACTCATAAGTCCAAAAACAATCAGCCGACATTATCGGTCGACCACACCCTAGTGACAGTCGACTGCAACGTGTAGAACCAACCCAGAGAGCTGACCGGTCGACTGCACCCCCTAGGTCAATCAACCGTCCTCTCCTCTGTTGGACTTATACACTCGAAGAACTCTCAGTCTAGGGTCGGTCGACCGCAACCCTCCAGACTAGTTCTTCTACTTCGTTGCTTGTCTTCTCTTGCTTCTTTGTCTCTTCCTCTTCTTCTCCAACTTCAAGTACCTCGTGCCTACGTGTATTTGAGGCCACAATTCCTAACAATTCTATCGTATTTTCAAACATAAAAAACCTACCCATCACTCCAATTCACCAAATTTCAAATCACAACATCTCAGTCTCACAATACATTCAAAACCGACAAAAAATTTCAAACGACATCACATTTCTATCCATAAAAAGAATCTCATCATTCTAAATCAAAGATATCACCAAATCCCGCACTCACACAAAACAGAGAACGACTCCGCCAATTTTGTTGATCCTTACTGGGCCTTGATCCTATCCAATGGCGATGAGGATTTGGATTGGGAGTTAGAGAGAAAGAGAATTTGAAGAACATAAGAAGATGAAAGATGCTGGAGTCTGGACAAAAAAAAATTAAGAAGTTGAAGTGACAGTGTGACATTGGAAGAGAGAGAGAGAGATTTTACTAAATTGGACGCTCCTCTCAAAATTAATAACAAACCCATTAATCCATTATATTAATTATAAGAGCATTAATCCATTATACTTTTAAAAAATTGGGCCCCTCCCCCAAATTGGGCCCTGGGCGGTCACCCAACTAGCCCTGGGCCAAGGCCGGCCCTGCGGTCGACCGGTCTTGTTGGACGGTCGACCGTGTGTGACGTTGTTTTCTTTTCAGGCCTCGATCTGTTAAGTCGTTTCAGCTCAGTATTCAACTCCAAGTCAAATCGTACGACTCATATTCTATTACTTCATTTTTAGGTTATATCGGACGACTGAGAATCAAGATTAATCTAGGGTTCTCTCTACTCTTATCCTATATATTGTTGTAGTCTCCAATATGAGAGGCAATTAATTTATTGATATTTTCTCCATTGCAAAGAGAAGTTTGAGAGAGATAATTTTTTGTGAGTGAGTTTAATTCTTTATATTGAATGAATCATTAAATCATTATAATCACTTCTAGTTAAATATTATATTTTCCTATATATATTTTCCATCCAGATTAAACGAAAGCTAATCGGGATAAATCCTCGTCGTGTTTGTGTTGAATTGATGGATTTATTTACGTGTTTGCTCAATTGAATCATCTCATCTATTTCGATATCCTCATTGCTCTATTTAATTCCACTACACCACCAAGGTGTTAGTCGACACCCATCCCAACAAGATCCCACTTAAAATATTATAGACATATACCGGTCCATCCATATATATATATATAATTACTATTATTCATACATGCATGAGATATCATGTCCGAACTTTTTCCAAATATTTGCAGAATTTTTCGTATATTTTCTGAATTCCAAATATTTAAATCATGTCAAATTATTACCGAATCTTGAATTTGTGACTATGGTACAAACCACATTTGTCCATCAATAACTCATCATCTATCACAAAAAAAAACCAACTCTCCCACTTCTGATGCGGTTTATTTTTGGGAGATGTGTGGATGCACCAGGTGTGAGTTCTTACTCGATTTGTATTGGTGGAGGAAGCTTCTATGCAGGCATCCGTCGGCTGGACGAACGGTATGGAAGTCGGCTCGAGTGAGGTGGGGGCTGGATGCTTGGCTCGGATCAGGAGGCTCGGATCCGAGGTCTCGTGTACCTGCAGAAGGTCTAGGAACACTGGGGTTGGTCCCGGTGGCAGACCCTCCGACGATCTTGTAATACCCCAGATTTGGAGCGAACAGTCGACTGGTCGATTGTTCAGTTGACTGGTTTGCGTACACGGAATTTGAGGAATTTGAGAAGGATTTGAGAAATTTAGTCCCATATGGGAGGTTCACAAAAACTAATTTGAGTATAAATATAATTAGCCAATGATCAAGAGTCACCTAATTGGTTAAACCACCTTTTGAGAGGCAGCCTGTGGTGGGCAGTTGTACTACATAGTATTTAATTTGTCTTCTAAAAAATATTAAAATTGTCTGAGTATTGGGGCGGGGCGTTACAAATGGTATCAGAGCCGACTTTCGACACCGGGTGTAGTAGAGGTCAGTATGATCTGCGGTGCTGAGAGTCATTGATCTCCGGGGTCGGGTATACTCTGCGGTGTTGAGAGTCACAGGTAGTGATTGATAGCCGGGTATCCGATCTGCGGTGTTGAGAGTGATTGATCTCCGAGATCTAGGACTATACTACATCGGCTAGAAAGGGCGGATCCTACACTAGATGTGTGTCCCGTACTCAGCGAGGACGCTGATTTCTAAGGTGGGGTGTATGTAATACCCCAGATTTGGAGCGAACAGTCAAATGGTCGATTGTTCAGTCGACTGGTTTGCGTACACGGGATTTGAGAAATTTGAGAAGGATTTGAGAAATTTAGTCTCACATGGGAGGTGCACAAAAACTAATTTGAGTATAAATATAATTAGCCAATGATCAAGAGTCACCTAATTGGTTAAACCACCTTTTGAGAGGCAGCCTGTGGTGGGCAGTTGTACTACATAGTATCTACTTTGTCTTCTAAAAAATATTAAAATTGTCTGAGTATTGGGGCGGGGCGTTACAGATCTAGTCAGTTACTAAGGGAGAAAGTAACAGTAACCAAGGTTTGAGTGGGAAAAGATCCATTACCTGGATAAGGGGTAGGGGTCTGGTATTTATAGAAGATGCCAACCGAGTCTGGACCCATTTGGGGTCGGGTCTGGACCCGACTGCCCGTGGGGCTGAAGCGGTGGAAACCCGGGCGGTATAGGGCTGACGTGGCCGAGACCCGGGATGTTTCGAGACTGACGTGGCAAAGGCCCAGGCAGTTTCTAGGCTGACGTGGCAGAGGCCCAGATGGTTTTCTGACGCTGACGTGGCGGATCCGGATAATTCGGAGGTGCACGTTTCTTGAGGGGATCCTGTGGCCCAGGAGGGGCCACGTCATCCGACCCATATCACAAGCCCCACACTCATGGAGGGCTGGGTGAACCAGCCGTGTAGGAGCGGTCCTTTTCCTCTGGCGGAAGAGTAGGGTGGAGGGTGTGGTGAGAAGGTAGAATCTGCTACTTCCAGAAGAGGCCAGGGGGAAGGAGGAAGGGATCCCTTTTTGGAGTTTTGCGCAGGACGCCGTGTAGAAGGATCGGGGCAATGCTTGCCGAGCCTTAGGGTCGAATGACGAGTGCTGAGGGTTAGCGGACGAGCTTAGAGGGTCGACAGACGTCTCCCTCATTAGTTGGAAGAGCAAGGGGATGCCAATGCCTGTTGGGTTGGAGATTGGCTCGCCGAGCATAGAGGGTCGGGAAGCAAGCCCCTCGCTTGAGGAGGATTTTTGGGGCTCACGATTTCATCCGAGCTCCGAGCCTCCTGGGAATAGAGGAGGGCTGCAGGGGCTCGCGGTGTTATCCGAGCTCCAAGCGTCCTATGAAGAGGTCGGTGGGCGATCCTCTCGCTAGTTGGAAGAGCGAGGGGATGCCAACGTCCTATTAGGTTGGAGATCGGCTCGCCGAGCATGAAAGATCGGTAGGCGAGTGTTGAGGGTCGGCAGACGAGTTTCGAGGGTCGGCAGACGATCCCCTCGCTAGTTGGAAGAGCAAGGGGATGCCAACGCCTGTTGGGCTGGAGATCGGCTTACCGAGCATACAGGGTCGGGAAGCGAGCCCCTTGCTTGAGGAGGATTTTTGGGGCTCGCGATTTCATCCGAGTTCCGAGCCTCCTGGGAACAGAGGAGCGCTGTAGGGGTTCGCGGTGTTATCGGAGCTCCGAGCCCCTTCTAAATAGGGGAGAGCTACTGGGGCTCGCGGTGACATCTGAGCTCCGAGCGTCCTATGAAGATAGGAAAAGAAATAGGGGCTCGTGGTGCCATCCGAGCTCCGAGCGTCCTATGAAGATAGGAGAAGATATTGGGGCTCGCGATGCCATCCGAGCTCTGAGCCTCCTATGGATATAGGAGAAGAAACAGGGGCTCGCAGCGCCATCCGAGCTCCGAGCATCCCATGGAGATAGGAGAAGAAATAGGGGCTCGCGGTGCCATCCGAGCTCCGAGCGTCCTATGAAGATAGGAGAAGATATTGGGGCTCGCGGTGCCAACCGAGCTCCAAGCCTCCTGGGAATAGAGGAGGGAGTTGTGGCTCGGGGTGTTAGCCAAGCTCTGAGCATCCTATGAAGAGGTCGGCAGGCGATCCTCTCGCTAGTTGGAAGAGCGAGGGGATGCAACGTCCTGTTGGGTTGGAGATAAGCTCGCCGTGCATGAAGGGTCGGTAGGCGAGTGCTGAGGACCGGCGGACGAGTTTTGAGGGTCGGCAGACGACCCCCTCGCTAGTTGGAAGAGCAAGGGGATGCCAATGCCTGTTGGGCTGGAGATTGGCTCGCTGAGCATAGAGGGTCGGGAAGCGAGCCCCTCGCTTGAGGAGGATTTTTGGGGCTCGCGATTTCATCTGAGTTCCGAGCCTCCTGGGAACAGAGGAGCGCTGTAGGGGCTCGCGGTTGTAACGCCCCGCACTTAGTTCGTACGCACACAATTAACTAAATTCTAGCCACGCCCACCACAGGCTGCCTCAAAAGGGTGTCTGGACGAAAGGTAACCTTTATCATAGGCTTTCCTAATATATTCTCTCATTTCCTTCTCCTATCCCATCGATATGGGATTTATTCCATGGTCAACCGGTCCACACCACACCATACACACACTCTTCCTTATCTCATTCATTCCATCATTCCCATAGGAAATCTCATAGGCCCATCACACCATCAATTCCCATAGGATCATCTATAGGCCACACTAATTATTACCTACTCCACTTCCTTTCTTTTCCTTCTTTCCATGCCACGTCACCTTCATCCTTTCTATTCTTTCTTTCTTTTCTACTTTAGTATATATACTATATATATATACTATTCCATATACTAGTATATATATACTCTCTAGAAATACGGGGTCTTACATTCACCCTCTCTTAAGAATTCAGCGTCCTCGCTGAATACGGAACGAGCAATCTAGCACAGGATATTCTTTCTAGTCGAATATAGACTTGTCTCCTAATCGCTGCCCTCCCAGGGTCTTACGCATCTCATACATATATTGCGTCCCACGCACTTCCTATATACAAGTCCTACATTCGATGTCGAAAGTTGGCTCTGATACCATCTGTAACGCCCCGCACTCAGCTCGTACGCACACAATTAACAAAATTCTAGCCACGCCCACCACAGACTGCCTCAAAAGGGTGTCCGGACGAAAGGTAACCTTTATCATAGGCTTTCCTAATATATTCTCTCATTTCCTTCTCCTATCCCACCGATATGGGATTTATTCCATGGTCAACCGGTCCACACCACACCACACACACACTCTTCCTTATCTCATCCATTCCATCATTTCCATAGGAAATCTCATAGGCCCATCACACCATCAATTCCCACAGAATCATCTATAGGCCACACTAATTAATACCTACTCCACTTCCTTTCTTTTCCTTCTTTCCATGCCACGTCACCTTCATCCTTTCTATTCTTTCTTTCTTTTCTACTTTAGTATATATACTATATATATACACTATTCCATATACTAGTATATATATACTCTCTAGAAATACGGGGTCTTACAGCGGTGTTATCTGATCTCCGAGCCCCTTCTAAATAGGGGGAGCTACTGGGGCTCGCGGTGAAATTTGAGCTCATAGCGTCCTATGAAGATAGGAGAAGAAATAGGGGCTCGTGGTGCCATCCGAGCTTCGAGCGTCCTATGAAGATAGGCGAAGATATTGGGGCTCGCGGTGTCATCCGAGCTCCGAGCCTCCTGGGAATATAGGAGGGTTGTAGGGGCTTGCGGTGCCATCCGAGCTCCGAGCGTCCTATGGAGATAGGAGAAGAAACAAGGGCTCGCGGCACCATCCGAGCTCCGAGCGTCCCATGGAGATAGGAGAAGAAACAGTGGCTCGCGGTGCCATCCGAGCTCCGAGCGTCCTATGAAGATAGGAGAAGATATTGGGGCTTGCGGTGCCATCCGAGCTCCGAGCCTCCTGGGAATAGAGGAGGGAGTTGTGGCTCGGGATGCGATCCGAGTGTCGACTCTTCTGTGAAAGAGAAGAGGAATTTGTGGCTAGCGATGTCATCCGAGAGTCGACCCTTCTGTGAAAATTGAAGAGGAATTTGTGGCTCGCGGTGCCATCCGAGCGCCGAGCTTCCCGAAAAATAGAGGAGGGAATTTGTGGCTCGTGATGCCATCCGAGCGTCGACCCTTCTTGACTTGTCGAAAAAAGTCCGTTTGTTGGAAAAAAGGCCTGGGGGTGGTTGAGTAATTTCATGCCTTCTGCTGACGTCACGAGCATAAGAATCGAAGCGACTCCAGATCTTAGCGGCTATTAGATTTTGATCATTTAAGATCCAACGGCCAGATCTAATTGCGAAAATCGAGGAGTCGCTTTCTCCTTATAAATCCCCCCATCCTCACTTTTTCTCCTTCATTTCTTTACTCACTTTCCAATTTTTCAAGAGCAGAGTCTTACTTGCCGTCGGCGACTTCTTCCGATGATCGTACGGATAATGCTTCAGGTTAGTATTTCTGATCAGTAATGTCGCGAACTCAGTCTGGATCTGAGGCTAGCTCGTCGGGTCGCACCGCAATGGAATCCGAGTCTGAGACGTCTTCGTCACTCAGTAAATATAGGGTCAAGAAGGAAGTCCTGACAGACCCTGGGTCGAATAGTGGTGATGATGTAGCCTTCATAGTATCGCCGCTGAGATCCCGAAGGCCGGGGAAGGAGCCGGTGGTCGAGGGCGAAGAGGAGGAGGAGGAGGAAGAGGAAGAGGTTGATAACGAGGGTAAGGAGGATCAGGAAGCCGAAGGCGAAGAGGAGGAAGAGGAAGATGGGGATGACGAGGATCAGGAGGATCCGGATGCCGAGGGTGAGGGTGAAGATGGCGAGGATTAGGCTTCCGACGGTCAAGGCATTGTAGATGACGAGGATGATGGCGACGAAGGGGAGGGCGCTCAAGAAAGTGCTAGCGAAGGCACAGCAGGAAGGTCGGTCGGGGATGACCTTCCACCCCTTCCACCTTTATCGACGCCGTTTCCTGAGAGGAAGGCTCGTCCTCGCCGAAAGAAAAGGAAGCTAAGTATCCCCGATAGTCCCCTTCCACCGGACGAATATGCACCCAGACCGGGGCTCGAGTTCCCCCTGTCTCCTTTAAGAATCTGTGGTCGATCCGAATGTACTCCGATGATATAAAAGACATCGGCCATGTCCCCCCTGTGCCGGGTGAAGAGAGCCGTGTGAAGATTCGGATGGATAGCATCCCGTGCATCTTAAAGGTGGATTATCTCCACATTCTCAGAGCCGCCTACTTCATCCCGCGGGAGTTTGAAGTCTTCATCCCGAGCCCTGGCGTCCGTCCCACCACGGCTCTCGCGCCGGGCTATTGTATGTTTCCGGAAGACGCCTTTGTCTCGGGCCTAAGGCTGCCGCCACATCTCTTCATCAAGAGGGTTTTAAATTGAGCAAAGCTGTGCCCCATGCAGTACGGCCCAAACTCTTGGAAGCACTTGATTTGCTTCATTCTGAAGTGCCAAGAGAAGGGGTTGATGCCGAGGTTGACGTACTTCCGAGCCATCCTAGGGATCAGCTCGCTCGAAAACCAGGAGGGGATATTTTACTTCTCGCCCAAGCCGCACAAGAAAGTCATGCACGGCCATTCGGATTCCATCAAGGGGTGGAAAGAGAAGTATTTCGTGGTTCGGAGTGAGAGATCTTGGGGGATACCAACCAGGTGGAGTTTCTTCAAACCGAACCATTAACCTCTGAAGCCAAGCGACTTTAACAGCGAAAGAGTGGAAGAGGGTGGAGAAGATTGTAGGGGGGCACAGTATTGCGTGGCCTCGAGTGACCGAGCTACACCTTGCCCGGGCCGGACTGAGCCCAGCTGACCCTAGTATGTTTCGTTCTTAATTTTTGCATCTTTCTGTCTTCGTGTTAACATTAGCCTTCTTTCTTTCATTTTTGCAGAGATGACTTCCCAACAGGTAGACGAAAGGTGAGCCTTGCTAGCCGTTGCCACGAAGGCGAGAGCGGAGAAGAAGAAGAAGGAGGAGCAGGAGAAGCTGGCCGCCCAAGCTGGGGGGTCCGGCAAGGAGCCAGCCCCGGTTGCCGAGGAGCCTTCTCCCGCGAAGAGGGCTAAGAAGCATCACCCCCCTACGTCGAGGGCAGCTCGGGATGCTGGGGGTAGTTCGGGAAAAACCGTCGATGCCCTGGGGAAGAGGCTTCCCCCACCAAAGCCCACAGCTGAACAGATGGTGGGCCAACAGGGGCTGCAGCCCTTTGCTCCCGACTGGTCGATTGTACAGGGGGACACTCTGCTCGAAGAACCCGTGGCGATTGAGTTCGTCACGAAAGCCGCCACCGAGCGTGATCGGATGTCTCTACGGCGCAAACGGCAGACCAGGCCTTCATGCGGTGGTCCCAGGCGCACGTCTCGGTAAGTTGGCACGGCACTTTTTCCTGTTTTTATACTTGGTGAAATTTTTTCTGATCTTTTTCCCCTCAGACAGGCGATGCTCCACGGTCAGCACTTCCAAAAGTGCTTGGAAAAGGAGATCTACGTGGAGAGGAGGAACGCGGAGAAGTACCTCCGCGAGCTGAACAAGGCCACCGACGATTTGAAGGAGGCTCAAAGTATGGCGGCCGTCCACAAGGCCCAGATGGCCTCGCTCTGCGACATCCACAAGAAGGACGTGGAGCGCCTTGAGGAGAAGGTCAAAGCGGAGGCGCTAAAGGGCCAGAAGGCGCTAAAGAGGATGGAGACTGCCTCGGCGGAAGCCCTGATCATAGCGCAAGACGAGGCGTACGATCAGGCCAAGGAGCACTTCCGGATGATTTACCCGGAGCAAAAAAGTCGACCATCTCCACTATGGCTAGCAGCCGAACCTTCCGCCGACCCCCGGTGGTGAAGAGGCGGGGGGCGTCCATGCCGAAGAAGAGGTGCCCCCCCCCCCTCAAGAGTAGACTAGTTTTTGCTTTTTCCTTTTGATGTAAATGCCTCGAGCGGACTGGCCACCGCGGTTTTTGTATCGCAATTTTTGAAAGAAATGAAATATACTTTTTTGGGCAGAGGCTTTGTGACATGTGCATTTTCTCGCTCTCCTGGTGATAGTTTGTTTTCCCTTGTCTTTTGATAGAAGAACGAGGTCTTGGGGGCCGACCCTATTTTCGCCGAGGAATCCCTGGTTCGAGCAGGGAGGGAGGCCATGGAGGCAGCTTTGGCTCGCCAGCGGAAACAGGCTCGGGACCGAGCGGCTGCAATAAACTATTTCAAGAGCAAGTCTAGAGAGCTCGGTTTAGAGGTGGCCCGTTTGAAGAAAGTCATAGCCGATCGAGACTGGTGGGTAATCGAGACGGATTGGTCTATCTCGGGTGCCTCGAGCGGGCGGTCGGCATCGGAGTCATTCCTTCGGGAGGCCGTTCTTGAGAAAGAGTTGGAGATCCGCAGGTTGAAACTGGTGTTAGGCCTGGGTTTGATCGATGAGGCTAGCAACTCGATCCCGGCTCGGTCTCCGACATTTTTATTGGAGGGCACCCAGCCAGAAGATGCGGGAAGCTCGGTGGCAGGGGTCTCTTCCCTGGTTGGTCCGACCGAGCGTGAGGGTAGCCACAAAGGGAGCGTCGAATTTGAATTTTAAGCCGGATGTGAGTGAGTTGTAAGCCTTGCGCTGTCTTTGTACTGACGTTCCTTGAGTTGTAACTAATGAGAAATAATAAGAACATTCGCTTTCCCGAACATTGAGTCTTGTTGGGCGAGAGTGATTGCCGAGCTTGGCACACAGGAGGTCGCCGCCGAGGTGACTTTCTGCAAAGGGCCCATACGCGGCGGCGTTTCGTCTTTTGCCAAGTCATTAATGGCGACGTATTGCCTTCCCATAAGCATTTATGGCGACGTTTCGCCTTCCGCCATTTGCAATTCCCAGACGCAATAACTGCATGCCTCAGAGGGCTATATAACCCCCATTCCCCCCTTGTTGGTTGCCAAGAAGTAAGTGGATGATCCGCTGCTCGACTGGGGTGCTTGCCGTAGGCGGGCGCCCCGAAGTTAACCCTTTTTCGAGGGCTCCGAATCGGAGGCACACCAATCACCCTCGAACAATTTGGGGTTCGGACCTTGTGGGCCGCAAAACCCCGAGTTGTTCGTTGGTGAGTAGTGGGCCAACCGATCGGTTTAGAGGTTCGGAGAGAACCGAGGGTCGGTGGCTCTCCTGCCGTTCTCGAACAATTTGGAGTTTTGGCTTGTGAAAGCGGTAAACCCCAGGTTGTTCGAGGGCGAGAGGAGGGTCTACCAATCGACTCAAAGTTCGGGGCGTCCGCGGAAGGCGGACACCCTAAACCTTAATGAAAAATTTTGTTGAAGCATTCGTGGGGGTAGGTCGTCGCCGAGCGTACGGGTCGAGGTGCTTTGAAGAAAGCGCCGGCCTTGCTCGGGGTCGACGCCGAGCTCCTGAATTTTTTCTTAGGAAAGACGGTACGGGTGTGGCCGGCAGTTTATCGCCTCGCGCATAGGTTGATGGGCTTGAGGAAGTCCAAACCATGCTAGGGATAGGTGCCGAGCCCCCACACCGGCTAGAAAGCCAGTAGGAGGCGTAGCCGAGGATTGTCGCCGAGCGTTAAGGTCGGAGTGCTTTGAAGAAAGCCCCGACCTTGCTCGAGGTCGACGCTGAGCCCACACACTTGTTCTCAGGAAAGACGGTACAGGTGTGGCCGGCAGTTGTCTCCTCACGCATAGGTCGATGGGCTTGAGGAAGCCCAAACCGTGCTAGGGACAGGTGCCGAGCTCCCACACCGGCGAGAAAGCCAGTAGCAGGCGTAGTCGAGGGTCGTCGCCGAGCATTAAGGTCGGGGTGCTTTGAAGAGAGCACCAGCCTTGCTCGAGGTCGAAACCGAGCTCCCGCACTTGTTCTCAGGAAAGACGGTACGGGTGTGGCCGGTAATTGTCGCCTCGCGCATAGGTCGATGGGCTTGAGGAAGCCCAAACCATGCTAGGGACAGGTGCCAAGCCCCCACACCGGTAAGAAATCCAGTAGCAGCCGTAGCCGAGGGTCGTCGCCAAGCGTTAAGGTCGGGGTGCTTTGAAGAAAGTCCCGGCCTTGCTCAAGGTCGACGCCGAGCTCCCGCACTTGTTCTCAGGAAAGATGTGTATGTGAAGCTTCTGGCTCGAGATGCTATCCAGGCGCCGAGCCTCAAGCTTGTAAGGGAAGCTTTTCTGGCTCGAGATTCTATCCGGGCGTCGGGCCTCAAGTTTTTAAGGAAAGCTTTTCTTGCTCGAGATGCTATCCGAGCGCCGAGCCCCAAGCTTGTAGGAGATTCTTTTCTGGCTCGAGATGCTATCCGAGTGCTGAGCCTCAAGCTTCTAAGGGAAGCTTTTCTGGCTCAAGATGCTATCTGAGCGCCGAGCCTAGAGCTTGTAGGAGAAGCTTTTCTAGCTCGAGATGCAATCCGAGCGCCGGGCCTTAAGCTTTTAAGGAAAGCTTTTCTGGCTCGAGATGCTATCCGACCGCCGAGCCCCAAGCTTGTAGGAGAAGCTTTTCTGGCTCGAGATACGATCCGAGCGCCGAGCCTCAAGCTTTTAAGGGAATCTTTTCTAGTTCGAAATGCTGTCCGAGCGCCGAGCCCCAAGCTTATAGGGGAAGCTTTTCTGGCTCGAGATGCCATCCGATCGCCGAGCCTCAAGATTGTAGGAAAAGATTTTCTGGCTCGAGATGCTATCCAAGCGCCGGGCCTCAAGCTTTTAAGGAAAACTTTTCTGGCTCGAGATGCTATCCGAGCACCGAGCCCCATTCTTGTAGGAGAAGCTTTTCTGGCTCGAGATACTATCCGAGTGCCGAGCCTCAAGCTTTTAAGGGAAGCTTTTCTGGCTCGAAATGCTGTCCGAGTGCCGAGCCCCAAGCTTGTAGGGGAAGCTTTTCTGGCTCGAGATGCCATCCGATCGCCGAGCCTCAAGCTTGTAGGAGAAGCTTTTCTGGCTCAAGATGCTATCCGAGCGCCGAGCCTCAAGCTTGTAGGGGAAGCTTTTCTGGCTCGAGATACTATCCGAGCGCTGAGCCTCAAACTTGTAGGGAAAGCTTTTCTGGCTTGAGATACTATCCGAGCGCTGAGCCTCAAGCTTGTAAGAGAAGCTTTTCTGGCTCGAGATGCTATCCAAGTGCTGGGCCTCAAGCTTTTAAGGAAAGCTTTTCTGTCTCAAAATGTTGTTCGAGCGCCGAGCCCCAAGCTTGTAGGAGAAGCTTTTCTGGCTCGAGATGCTATCCGAGCGCCGAGCCTCAAGCTTCTAGGGGAAGCTTTTCTGGCTCGAGATGCTATCCGAGCGCCGAGTTTGAGACATGTTTTTTTATTGGTAACAAAATACGAAGCCACAAGCTTGTTTTAAGAAAGCTGGCAAATCTACAATGTATTAGTATTTTACAAAAACAAGGCACGACGTGCCGATTACATTCTTGACAATTTTACATGGAGACTACTCTTCTCCCAAGAACTTGATGAGGTGCTCCGCATTCCAGGGTCTCTTGATGGGCTTGCCCTCTGAGTTGGTCAGACGGTATGTCCCTGGGCGCACGACCTCCGATATTTTGTAAGGGCCCTCCCAGTTCGGAGCCAATTTCCTTTTTTGACCGGGGCTGGATACCGCAAGCTTTCGAAGTACGAGGTCTCCGAGTTTGATGTCGGTGGGATGCACCTTCTTGTTATAGAACCTTTCAATCTTTTGTTGGTAGATGCTCCTTCTAATGGCTGACTTCTCCCTGACCTCGTCCATGAGGTCCAGGTCGGCTCGCAGCTGTTCGGAGTTAGCTGCTTCATCGAAATCCATGATCCTGGGTGAAGGGATCCCAATCACCAAGGGAATGACGGCCTCCGCACCGTATGTTAGATTGAAAGGCGATTCTCCCGTGGGGATTCTCTTCATTGCCTGGTGGGCCCAGAGAACGCTTGGTAGCTCATTGACCGATAACCCCTTGGAAGAGTTATCGAGTCGTTTCTTGAGGCCATCGAGGATTTGGCGGTTCGCGTTCTCGGCCTGACCGTTGGACTGGGGGTGGCATACTGAGGAGAAACGCTGCTGGATCTCGAGATCTTCACAGAACTTGCAGAAATGCTTACCCGCAAATTGAGTCCCATTGTCCGTGATGAGCACCTGCGGGATCCCGAACCGAAAGACGATGTGTTTCCAGAAAAACTGCTGTGTCTGTTGCTCGGTGATCGTTGCTAATGGCTCCGCCTCGATCCACTTCGTGAAGTAGTAGATCGCCATAATGAGGAACTTTCGTTGGCCCGTTGCTTTTGGAAATGGGCCCACCAGATCCATCCCCCACATCGCAAAGGGGGTCGGACTGGCCATGGAACGGAGATTTGCTTGTGGAGCCCTCTTCACGGGGGCGAACCGTTGACAGGGGCCGCACTTCTTCCCCAGGACGAGGGCGTCTTGTAGCATAGTGGGCTAGTAGTACCCGTGATTTAATGCCTTCCACACGAGCGATCGGCTTCCTATGTGGCATTCGTCGATCCCCTCGTGCAGCTCCTTGAGGGCATACTTGGCATCTTCGGGGGTCAGGCAACGGAGGTAGGGTCTGCCATCTGTTGTGGTGTAGGACCTTTTGAAGAGGGTGGCATTGATTACCGCGAATCTTTTGGATCTTACCCTGACCCGCCTCGCTTCGGCCCGGTCTTCGGGGAGCTCTCCCTTGACTAGAAATTTCTTAATAAGAGTGGTCCAGTCCTCGGGAGGAGCTCCGTCTTCAACGCATAGAACCTCTGGGAAGTCTGTACTTGGTTTCAACAGGACTTCAATCAGGACCGTGCGGTCGAGGCCTTCAAAGGATGAGTAAGCCAACTTTGACAGAGTGTCGGCCTGGGCGTTCATCTCCCGGGGAATCCTCAAGACAGCCGATTCGTCGAAGGACGTTAATAGGTGTTGGACAACGGCCAGGTACCTGATCATCCAATCGTCACGGGCCTCGTACTCCCCGGTGATCTGGTTGACCACAAGCTGAGAGTCACTAATGATCCTGATCTGTTTAGCACCGGCCTCATGAGCCATGTTGAGCCCGGCGGTCATGGCCTCGTACTCAGCCTCGTTGTTAGAGGCCGGAAAGTTGATGTGGAGGCGGTACTGAAGAAGGAAACCATCTGGGCCTCGCAGAATGATGCCCGCACCACTTTCCGCTTCGCAAGAGGAGCCATCGACGTAAACTTCCCACGTCTGGTCGGCTTCCTTGCTTGTGGGTTGCTCGGAGATGGTGCATTCTGTGATGAACTCAGCGAGGGCCTGCCCTTTGATGGCCGTTCTGGGCTGATAGCTGATGTCGTACTGACTGAGCTCGATCGACCATTTGACTAGTCGACCCGAGCTCTCGGGCTTATAGAGTACAGCCTTTAAGGGTTGGTCCGTGAGCACCTGGACCGAGTGCGCCTGAAAATATGGGCGGAGCTTTCGCGCGGCCATGACCAAAGCGTATGCTACTTTCTCCATTATGGAATACCTGGTCTCGACATCGAGCAGGACCTTGCTCACATAGTATAGGGGCTTTTTGACTCCTTCCTCTTCTCGAACAAGAACGGTGCTGAGCACGCTCTCCGAAGCCGAAAGGTAGAGCCAGAGTGGCTCCACTGGTTCGGGCTTGCTGAGGAGAGGAGGGTTGGCGAGGTACTCTTTTAATTGGGCGAAAGCCTCTTGCTGCTGAGTGCCCCACTCGAACCCTCCGGTGCTGCGTAGAGCTTTGAAGAACGGCAGGAACTTCTCTCCAGACTTGGAGAGGAAACGACCGATGGCCGCCAGTCTCCCCGTTAGCCTCTGGACTTCTTTGACATTCCTGGGAGGGGCCATGTTTATTATGGCCTGGATCTTTTCGGAGTTTGCCTCGATGCTGCGCTGGCTGATGATGAACCCTAGGAACTTTCCCGAGGAGACGCCAAATGCACACTTCGCCGGGTTGAGCCTCATGTTGTGGTTTCGGAGGACCCCAAAGGCCTCTTCCAGGTCGGCGACGTGATCCTGTCCCTGCCGGATTTTGACGAGCATGTCGTCGACGTACACCTCCATATTATGCCCGATTTGATCTTTGAAGACTCGGTTAACGAGCCTCTGATAAGTGGCACCGGCGTTCTTCAGCCCGAAGGGCATAACCCGGTAGCAGTATAGTCCTCGGTCTGTAATGAAGGACGTCTTGGCAATGTCGGGAGAAAATCACCCGGATCTGGTTATAACCTGAGAAGGCATCCATGTAGGATAAGAGCTCGTGACCCGATGTGGCGTCGATAAGGGCATCGATGCTGGAGAGGGGGAACGGATTTTTGGGGCATGCCTTGTTGAGGTCGGTGAAATCTATGCAGATCCTCCAGCTCCCGCTCACCTTCTTAACCATGACGACGTTCGCCAGCCACTCAGGGTAGCTGACCTCTTGTACGAAATGCGTAAACAAGAGCTTGTCTACTTCCATGTTCACCACCTGCTGTCACTCTGGGGCGAACTTTCGCCGCTTTTGGACAACCGGTTTTGACCCGGGGATCACGCTGAGTTTGTGCATGATGAGATTCTCGAAGATACCGGGCATGTCAGAGAGCTTCCAGGCAAAGAGGTCGACATTGCGGCGAATGCAACCGATCAGGGCGGACTTGAGGTCGGGAGCGAGGGAGCAGCTAACTCGGAAGTGCTTCGACGCGTCCCCTGTCTCGAATGAGACATCTTCTAGCTCGTCTGCCAGCTCTGGTTCTGGCTGGGTCCTCTCGGGCTGCAGCTCAACGGCATCGAGGGGAAATACACCACTCCCGATCGCCGTCATGTAGCACGAGCGTGCTGCTTATTGATTTCCTCGGACAACTCCCACACCGGTGTCAGTAGGGAACTTCATCTTTTGGTGGTCGGCCGAGGGAACTGCTTGGAGGGAGCAGAGCCCTGGACGACCGAGTATTGCGTTGTAGGCTGCCTTGACATTGACAACCATGAAGTCCATGGACTCGGTTCTTCTGTTAGGGGTTGTACCCGCCGTGACGTCTAGGGTGAAGATCCTCTCTATTATCACTGGGACGCCGGAGAATCCGTGCAAGGTGTATCCGGACGGTTTTAGCTTATCACGGGAGAGTTTCAAGTTCTCGAATGCTTTCAGGAACAGGATGTTGATCGAGCTCCCGTTGTCCACGAGGATTCGCCGGACCTCGAAGTTCGCCATGCCGAGGCTGATGGCGAGTGCATCACAATGAGGGAGCCGAACTCCCTCCAGGTCCTCCCCCGAGAAGGAGACAGGGAGTTGCTGGATCTGGGGGGAGAGAGGGCCTTGGACAGCATTGACCTCTCGGACGAACGCCTTGTGGGAAGTGTTGGATTCCCCTCCCATGTGCCCTCCATGGATGCAATGCAAGATTGCCTGACCCTCGGGCTCCTCGAGCTCCGGATCCTGCTCGGGGCGCTGTCGGGTTGCTCGAGGAGGAGGGGAATCCCTCCTGTTTCTGGTATCCCTCTGTTCCCGGGTGCCTTCTCTTTTGAATTCTCGGAGGTACCCTCGTTGGATGAGGACCTCAATTTCGTCCTTCAGGGCACGACAACGATCTGTGTCGTGCCCGTTGTCCCGGTGGAAGCGGCAGTAGAACTGCTGATCCCTCTTCTTGCTGGTTTTGTTGGACGGTTGAGGGGGGAACTGCACGAGGTCGCTGTCTTCGGTCGCTAAGAGAATTGTCGACACGTTATGTGTCAGCGGAGTGTACCTCTCGAAGCGAGGGACCGGCGGAACCTTCTTCGTGGCGCCCCCATCTCTCGGAGCTTTCTTTGCTGGCTCGACCTCGTTGGCCTTGTGCTTTCCCTTCCTGGCCAATTCTCTTGGGTCTTCTGGATTTAGGGCCTCTTCGGCCCGGATGTACTTCTCGACCCGATTGAGGAGGTCGGAGAAGTCTACCGGGGGCTTCTTCGCCAGGGAGGCCTTTAGCTGTCCGTGCCGGACGTTGTGTCGGAAAGCTGCCGAGGCAATGCCGGGGTCGAGGGAGGAGACCGACCTCGCCTCAGTGGTGAACCTTCGGACGAATACCCGGAGCGACTCCCCCTCCTTCTGCTGGAGGCCAAGCAGGGACGCGCTTGTCCTTTCGGCCTTCCAGCTGGTCACGAAGTGGGCAAGGAAGTTGCTCTCCAGTTGGTCGAAAGAGTAGATGGAGCCGGGGGTGAGCTTGGAGAACCATTCCCGAGCTGGACCCCGGAGGGTGATGGGGAAGGCTCGGCACAGGAGGGGATCCGATGCGCTGTGAATCATCATAAGTGTTTTGAAGCCCTCCATGTGATCAGCAGGATCGCCCTCGCCGTCATAGGTCTCGAATTGAGGTGGACGGAAATTTCGGGGTATCTCCGCCTGCAGGATGAGGGTGGAGAAAGGAGGTCGGACGGGCCTGTATCCCTGAGCTGTCCTTGGGCCGCCGTCGCCGAAGTTGTCGAGGCGGTCCTCCATTTCCTGGAGGCGCTTCAGGAGGTCAATGTCATATTCCGACGGGATAGAGGGGACGCGAGACACGCTGGCCTCGGCATCCGACCGGGTATGGGAATGGTGGATGTTCTCATCGACAGGGGTCCCCCGGATGGCCTCCAGGAATTCCCTACGGAAGTCTTGAAACTCCTGGTGAGTGACCGGGGCCCGCTCAGCTCGGTTTGGTTGAGCGGGCCGTCGCCCTTGGGACGGAGGTTTTGGATGCTTTGGAGCCGAGTTGGAAGCGGCTCCTCCCCTGCTGCGGCTAGCCTGTCGGTTCAGGATTACCCCCCGTAGGTCGGGCTGGACCGGACGGGAGGCATTTGGCTGGGGCCCGTGGCTGACCCCTTTGTCGTTCGATCCATGAGCGTCGGCAGCGATGCCTTGTGGAGGCACGTCCTGCCGAGGCGCGAAGGTGACAGTTCTCATGGCTTTGGGCGCCATGTGAGCTTGGGTCGACGGGGTACCGTTGGAGGGAGAGCTCGGGTCGGCGTCTGCAATAGAGTTTTCCACAGACGGCGCTAACCTGATGCGGTTTGTTTTTGGGAGACGTGTGGATGCACCAGGTGTGAGTTCTTACTCGATTTGTATTGGTGGAGGAAGCTCCTATGCAGGCGACCCTCGGTTGGGCGAACGGTACGGAAGTCGGCTCGAGTGAGGTGGGGGCTGGATGCTTGGCTCAGATCAGGAGGCTCGGATCCGAGGTCTCGTGTACCTGCAGACGGTCTAGGAACACCGGGGTTGGTTCCGGTGGCAGACCCTCCGACGATCTAGTCAGTTACTGAGGGAAAGAGTAACAGTAACCAGGGTTTGAGTGGGAAAAGATCCTTTACCTGGATAAGTGGTAGGGGTCTGGTATTTATAGAAGATGCCAACCGGGTCTGGACCCGTTTGGGGCCGGGTCTGGACCCGACTGCCGGTGGGGCTGAGCGGTGGAAACCCGGGCAATATAGGGCTGACGTGGCCGAGACCCGGGCGATTTCTAGACTGACGTGGCAGAGGTCCGGGCGGTTTCCAGGCTGACGTGGCAGAGGCCCGGGCGGTTTTCTGACGCTGACGTGACGGATCCGGATAATCCAGAGGTGCACGTTTCCTGAGGGAATCCTATGGCCCAGGAGGGGCCACGTCATTCGACCCATATCAACTTCCAACATACTGTAAGACGAAAGAATCAAAATAGTTTGAATCAATGCCGCTGAAGAAACATGCATTGCGATTGAGAGAAATTCACGTGAATGCAGGCTCAACGAGCCCAGCGTTCCAAACTGGTTCAGTTGAGGCATCACCCCCCTCCAGGAGACCAATTTATTGCATAAGTTTCATGGATGGTTTGAGATTAGTTCGAGGTGTAATGATGATTTGTTCATCAAATTAACACAGCCTTGCTATCATCAGAAAAAATGGATGTTATGACAGGATTTCTTTCCCAGCTTACTACGATAATCTTTGATTGTTACATCGGATTGTGAATACAATTGCTATGATGCATTTCAGATTTGAAGCCCAATTTTGTAAAGGCAGGCTACAGCCCATATAGCTTTTCAGGCTTTGTGCCAATACTTGAGTGTACTTTGAGTGCCCTCGAAATTTAAGGCCACCTCACTGTGGCCTTTAAAATAAGTTAAGGTCACTTTTCTATGGCCTATGACCATGAGTGGTTTCCACAGATTTCCTGTTTACAAACTTTTTTTTTTCTTTCGTTCTTTTTTATGGGGACAAACTCAAACATCTTTGGTGAGAAACAAACACTTTATTCTCCATTTAACTCAAACAAAACAAAAATCAAAATAAACACTTTATTCTCCTAACAACATTGGGTGGACACATCTTTTTAATGTGGCCCATTTGGCATGAAATACCAGAAGCTAAATAGTATTCGGGAAAACACGTATATTTGTACGCCGGCTATTATGCGACGCCAGAAAATTTTAATGTAGCTTTCATTAATTTACTCGAGACTTGATGCGAGAAACATACAGCAAGAACAGTTGTAGTTTTTTTTGTTCTTTCTACTTTATGAATATAAAAAGAGTAAACTGGATGCTGCAAAATAAAAACCTTACAGCACATTTAAGATATCACATATGAAGTACACAAAGCCGATGGATTACATTGCTGAACACATCTCAACGAACTCATGGACGAGGCTCAGATTTTTTGACGGGACAACGGAAGGAGCAAAAATCTCAGATCGTTTACTGCCTTCTGCAGCCCAACCCAAATTTGGAAATGAGTCCTCTTTTGTAGTTCTTTTATTAAAAATCTAGGCATAGATATTATACCCATTTATTCATCCATCAAACAATCGAACTTGTTGCATTTATCAGTGTATTAATGGATAGCTGGATTATGTATTGTAATGAAAAAATATATTAATAGTGGAGAGTTGGTATATTTTTTCTTGTCTATGAGTCTATGACCGACCGAGCAATGAGGATGCATGTGATTATTTTCGTCCTTTTCAATTTTTATTAATAGCCATGAAATCAGGATCTGCATCGTGAAATTAGTAGACAATCAGAGTATTCTTTTTTCCCCTTGAGATGTGAATAGTGTTTTCTTCTTTTCTTTTTTCTATTAGCCGTTAATTTAGGATCTACACCATGAGATCAGTGATAACATAATACTTAATACAATAATCTAATATTTTCTTGAATGTTGCGGATTATTCGAGAAAACTCTGAATTATCTATCACTTGAGCCCAAAGATGTAAGTAATGGAATCTTAAAGCTCACGTTATGATCACAAGTCAGAAGGTGTCTTCATATTTTCACACAAGCTCTCGTTTATTCAACATTGTAAAGATTTTATGGCAATTAACAACTCAAAGCGTGGCCTTATTTTTTCACCGACTTGTTCGGTGTTCATGTCAGCATTGTCAGGTTCTTAACCGGTTCGATCAGCAGCTCAATTTCTTTGTGCGTGTTTGCGATGGCCTATAAATACCTGCACCCTTTCATCCACAAATTAACAACAAAAATCAAGAATCAAAAGTAGAAGAAGAAGAGGCAATGGCAGAGAATATGGGCATCACAGTTGAGAAGAACGCGCATGAAACAAAGGTCAACGAAGAAGGAGCTCTGAGCTGGGCCAAGTAAGGTTCTTTTACTTCCTTTTCTTTTGTTATGTATGATCGAGTTAACTGGACCAGAGAATTAACTTTAAGCGAAGTTAACTAATTTTCCACTCGAATTACCATTTTTCTCTTTATTTTAGATAAACACTAATTCATCAAGAATACATTAGAAAAACACTTCTACTTGTTGGTTTAGTGTCAGTTTATTATCAAATGAATCTAGCCGTTCTAATACTGAATAGATTCATCGAGGTTTAATTACTAAATCATTATATATGTACCCAACAGATACTGGGTCAATTAATGAAGATGAATTGCTCAATTTTTTAAGTTCTATAAGAGCATCTCCAATCGTTTTTTGCTATTTTGGCAATTTGGCAAAATAGCAAATGGCAAATCGAGTGTTTTAGCGTGTCGTCGTTTGCTATAATTTGAGAAACAATAATAAAAAATGATCAGACGATACATCTTCTTGGGTTGATTGTAATTTAATTTTTTAAATTAAAATGTGAGACGGAACTTGATATTGTTCCTTCCGATGCCTCTTTTTTGTTTTTTTTTGTTTTTTTTTTGTTTTTTTTTGCGTAGACGGAACATGTTGTTCCATTCGATAGTTAAAACAGTAAAAATATATATATATATTAAAAAATTATTGAACGAAACATGTTGTTTCGTACGATTTTCTTAAAAAATTAAAAAAAATTATGAAACGAAATATCTTGTATCGTCTACCATATTTGGCAATTGCCAAATTCTTTTCTCAAATATGAGAAGCTATTGTTCCTCGTTTGCTAAAATTTGGCAAATTAATAAACGATTGCAGCGCTCTTTTGCCAAATATTTTGCCAAAATGGTAAAATAGCAAACCAATTGGAAATGCTCTGAGTGAGTTTATATAGCTTAACTATTTTTTGTGTTTTTGTGTATGTGGTAGGTGGCCGGATACCATACCAGTAAGCAAGTTCCCATGGACGTTTGAACAGCACGAGAAGTCCTACTTTTTAGAAGGGAAGGTGAGGGTTTACCCTGAGGAGGAACACGGCGAGGATGAGTACGTGGAGATCAGTGCCGGGGATCTGGCTTATTTCCCTAAAGGGCTCAAGTGCACTTGGGACGTTGTTGAGCCCATCAACAAGCACTACCACAACTATGATTAGTTACACTCCTCACATGAATTAGTTTAATGAAACTAATCCTCCCTTTCTTTATCTAGTCTCTCTCTGTTCTGTTGTGTTGGTGTCCATGAACAATAAATACCACCCATGTTATGTGGTTGAGCTTGGCTCTGTTTTCTCATGTTGCTTTTGTTTTGCTCTTGGTCTATATGCTGATGTAGAGGAGGATTATTGAAGGAGCGTTCGACTTTGTGTGTTACTATCTTGAGCTTACGTGCCCTGTGATTTCTGTCATCAGCTTTTCTTCTCTTTCCATTTAATGCTTAAATTGTTACTTTTGTTTTGCATGTTATGTTATTGTGCTCTAAGCATGTTCTCATTTTGCTTCACAAAATATTGGTAAGTACTGTATTGTTGTTTCGTTATTCGTTAATTAATAGAACTTTGATGATTGATTTAGCCATCATTAAACTCAAGACAAACAAGTGGGGTAAGATATGGATGATTTAAATCATGATTTGGTCATAGTAAACAGGCATCTATGTGGGAATTATTAATGGATTGCGGATGGTCAATTTGGACATCTTTTTACTTAAGAAAAACAGTAAACAAGATATGGATGATTAGAATAAATAGACGTCTCTAGTGATGGCAATTGGGTCCGCCGAACCAGGCCGGGCCCAGCCCGGTCGGGTTTGACCTGGTTTTGGGCGGGCTCGGGTCGGATTGGGCCATTAGCCGGGCCAGGTTGGGAAATGAGAAAACCGACATGGTCGACCCATGAACACATTCGGGTTGAACCCGGATCGGGCCGGGCAAGTCGACGGGTTGGCCCGTTTTCTTTCCTCTCTTTCAATCTAAAAAAAATAAATCAAAATTGTACAACAAATATAAGAGATTAAGAATTAAACAAAATTGTATATATTATTCATTTCAACTTCTATGAAAGTTTTACAATATTTTTACATACAAATACTGCTAAAAAAGTATACAAATTTCTTCAATTACATGTTTAAAATGACATTCTAGAGTTCGATATAGCCTAGAGTTAGATTGAATAGAGGACTTTGGACTACCGTCGTGCACCTCTACTTAACCTAAACCTAGGATTTCATTGCCTGAAATTCCCTAATCTTGTTGTTGGACTTCAGTTGAGTTGCTTCCACTTGTTGATGTAGATGCCGTTTTTTGTTGAGTCCAATCTTCAGCCTTCATCCAATCTTCAGTGCACACGACCATATCCAACGAATCCGGCTTCAAGCAATTTCTGTAATCTGTTACATCTCTGTCACTTGTAAAAAAAGCACTTTCTGAAGCAACTGAGGAAACAGAAGGAGTTAGTAGATCGCTAGCCATATGTGCAAGAATAGGAAAAAGATTTTTAAGTTTTTTCCACCATTGTAGCACTTCAATCTTAGTACTAGAACTCTCAACATCTTGTTGATTATACCAATTTAATTCATTATGTGCATTAGTCCTAGATTTTTTTGATTGAATACGAGCAAGTAAATTAGCTGTGTCACCTTCTAATGTACTCTTACCAATACCTCTAGAAGTAGAAGAAGAAGAAGTAACTATACTAGTTGCACTACTAGATGCAAAAGTTATATCATAATAAGCATACAAGTTATTCAATGTCGATTCAAAACTAGCTAAAAATTCATTACTATATTTGGAATCATCTCCAAGTAAGGTAAAAAAATATTTCAATTAAACTTCTCGTACCCGCTAATTTGATAGCAGGATCCATAACAGTAGCAATACACTACAACATAGGATGATGATTAAAATACTTCAAAATTTTTGTATAAGCGAAAACAACAATATGGCTAATGTATTCGTCCAAAATCATTTCATGAAAAGTTTGCATCATAGTAATGATTGAAATAAAAATATTACTAAAAGTAGAAACATAAGATGTAGAAACTTCACAGTTGCGGTTTTAAAAGGTTCCAAAATCGTAATAAAGATTTGGCAAAATACCATGATTGGGGAGTCATTTGAAAATTTCTCATGTTTTTAGCAAGACAAAAATCGTTTATAATATCTTTGTATTGAGTAACAATATTTAGTAAATTAGAAGTAGAGTTCCATCGGTGTTTAACATCTTTTTAAAAATTTCTAAAATGTATTCCCCTAACTGTACACCATCCTTTAAATTCTTAACGCATAGGACCACTCAAAACAATAAAATGTACATAATTTCTAATTTCAATTATATATGAATCGGCTACTTTCAAAGTTTCTTTTACACATAAATTTAAAATATGACACGCACATCTAACATGAAAATTTTCATGATATGGAGGAGCTAATTGTGTTTTTAATGTACTAATCGAAGTATTGTTGTTAGATGCATTATCAAAACTAATAGTAAAATTTTTATCACAAATATGAATTAAATCACAAACTTCTAAAATACGTGTTGCAATAACTAGTCCACTATGGGAATACGACAAAGCGTCAAGTGAGATTATTCTCTTTTGAATCATCCAATCACTATCTATCCAATAAAAAGTTAAGTCCATCATCGGAATATCGTTACAATCTTTCCAACAATCGGAAGTTAACGATACTCTACAAGTTAAAGAATACAAGAGTGCAATTAGAGCATCTCTCATTTCGTTGTAAAGTTTAAAACAATCGAACTTTAGTGTGTTTCTAGGAATTCTTCTAAAATGTGGATTTAGTATATTTTGGTTGAAAGACTATACATTATGTCGCAACAGTAGAAGAATTTACTGAGTAGCGCCATCTCGGTCGACTGGGAGAAGTGATAGTCGACTTTAATCGATCCTCGAGCAAGTCAGAGAGCGAGCACGATCAACTGCCCTCATGGCGGTCATTGCGCTTTCTGTCTGAAAGTCAGAGAGCAAACCCGGTAGACCTCGTTCCTTGCAGTCGACTGCTCCAACTTTTCTATTTGACTGTCGACTTTCCATATGAGTGGTCGACCTTCAATTCAATTTTTGCTTACTGATCCTGTTGTTGTATGCTGCTGCTGTTGTGGTTGCTGCTTCTTCTTGCTGCCACTTTGCTGCACTTCTCCCGTTCTTCAAACCCACGCATATCATGTATTGTATCCACAAATCCCAACAGTCTCCCACTTGGAGACATATACACGAAGTCTCTAACATGTTCTTCGTTTCTCTATTGGTTTAGACCGGTGCCTCTGCGAGTCTCCTAAACAATTAAACTGATGATGATCTAATAGGGGTATAGCAAAACTGTAGCTTCTTGTCATACACTACCGTTGTGAGAATATTCACCAAATTCTTAGTGCAAATAATATTCGATAGCTTCAACCACAGTTTTTCAACGGTCATTCTGATAAAATGATACCTCATCTGAATGTGTTGAGTTCTTGCATGGAAGCTGAGTTCTTTGCCTAGAATACTACACCCAGACTGTCACACCATATATCCCCTATGAGTTGTCTTCTACATAGCTGACCTATGAGTTCCGAAATACACAATATGTCATTCGAAAGCTTTGTAAGTGTCATATACTCTGACTCTGTAGTTGATTGTGCTACAACCTTTTGTAACTGTAATTTACAGCACAATTCACTGTTGTACCACCATCCGTGAACACATATCCTGTAGTACTCATACAACTATTACAATCACTGCACAAGTTAACATCGACATAACTATCTATATGCAAAGAATCACACCCAAAACATAGATATTGATCTGAAGTACCTGTAAGATATCTAAGACTAGACAACAATAACAATGCATGTACTCGTTTCATGAACTTCAATCCTGCCGATTCTAACTAATTATAAACCACATAGAAATTGTTCGCATGCTCCGCCATTGAACCCCTTTCTGAACACTTCATGTTCACCAACTTCTTCAAGTGAAGGATTTGGTTTGATGCTGACAGTTTCTCAAACATATCTATCAAGATATACATTGTCTCCTTTGTGGTCTCTGCCTTCTTAATGTGAAATAACGTCTTCCTACTCATCGACATCTGAATTTGCCCAAATGTCTTTTGATCTAAATGGTTTAAATGACAAACGTAACTGCATCTATTTCGGCTCTTTCCGATTTTATGCCAAACACGGGATCATCTAAATCTTTCTGTCAAGATATGCGATCATCTGTATCCTCCACATTGTGTACAACGTTCCACAGAATTTCTCGATTTTACTTTTGTCTCTGATCTCTGCAAACCAACCTGGTGCTTTGAAACCACTTTGTTGATTCTAATGCGAAATAACTCAAATCGAGATGCAAACAAATGAAAATAATCAAAGAAATGAGAACAAACAAACCAACGAAACACACAATAGCACACAAGATTTTTTCAAAGTTCACCTCGTGCAATGACTACTTCCCCGCGTAGAGGAACTTCAGCGATTTCCACTAGAAATAATGAAGAAAAATGTTTACAATCACTCACGATCTCACATACATGGTGTATGGTTTATCTTCTTCTCCCTCTCTTAAGAACTGTTGCTATTGTTAGAAAATGGGTATTTTATACACAATTTACAAACCAGTTTTTGAGCAATTTTTTAAGTAAGATGCACAATAAATTATTGAGAGATCTTGACTGATTTGTGTTCTCCTTCGTGAGTAGATCAAAATTATATATTAATTTGCTAAAAAACGGTTAAGGGGTGAATGAGAAATTGTCTCTCAAAGTGAGACGTTGTCATTCTTGAAAATGGGTTGAGGGAATATTGTCCCACATCGGAAAAATCAAAGGAATTAGAAGAGAATATATAGTAACCTCCTTTTAAGCATTGTAATATAGCTAGAAGAGAAGCTCTCTCTCGCGCGTGCAGGGGGGTGCAAATCTCGGACCGGATTGTATGCGACTTGTGTGCGCCCGCACGTCCTGCGGACACGAATGCCGGACCGACATAACCCCACCCCGTGCAGAGCCACCTTTTGCTGTAGTTTTGATTTTTTTTTTCCTTCTAAACGGCTGTTATAAATGCAGAAACGGTTTTGTCTGCCGTTTTAGTGCAGTGTTAAACATTTTGTCTGACGTTACATTGTACGCATTCAATTGACTGTCTGTAGTTACATTGTGGCATTCAGGGCATTGACTACTGTCTGCCATTACAGTGTACGCATTCAATACATTGTCTGCAGTTACACTGAAGGTATTCATAGCTTTGTCTGCCGTTACAAGTGTTCAACCCTGACTCTATATATAGAACCCCACCCTCTCTCTTTCTTCCTTGCACCAGAATCTTCTTCTTTCTTCCTCTATTTAGTTTCATTCGGTTCCGTTCCTCTGTCCTGCTGTTTGGTAAGTTGGTAATAGGGTTCTGACGCTGTCGGTCCGTTCGAGAGTGTTACGTGGTGCCTACGTGAACGCTCTAGTCGTTGCATCCTGAGAGACAGATGCCTTTGCACAATCTAGCAACCGGAAGAGGGGAAATCTGTTTTAAGGAAATTGTGTGATACACAAGCCTCGACTACTATACCTTTTGACATATCTATTGGTTTGTTTGTAAGTTGTTATTTATTTATTTTTATTTTCTTGTTGGTTTTTCTTCCTCTCCTATTCTCTTCCCTGTTTTCTGTGCCTCTCGATCAATTGAGTTTATTGAAAAGGAAAGTTTATAAACAATTTTTGTAACAAACTTAAAACAAGTTTTGATTTTCTTGATTTTCGATTTTGAGGCACTCCTTTTCTTTTCTTTAATCTGAAAAACTTACACTGGTGTTGTGTATTTTCAGAATCAAAATGACTAGTGCATCGAAAAATGTTGCTGTGTCTGAAATGGTCCAAGTGCCAGTTGTTGATACGACGCAAGTACCGACTGCTACTGTGGCACGAGTGCCAATGCCAACTGTTGTACCTATCTAAGTCTCCCATGGGGAGAAACCTGAGAAGTTCAACGGGAAGATTTTCGAAAGGTGGCAACAGAATATGATGTTCTATCTTACCACATTGAATCTTGCAAGATTCTTGAACGAAGAAGCTCCAAATCTTAAGAAAAATGAGCAAGATAACCAAGTCATTGCCGTTGTGGATGCTTGGAAAAATGCTGATTACTTATGTAAGAATTACATAATAAACGAATTAGCCGATCCTTTGTATAATGTATACATTGACAAAAGAACAGCTAAAGAACTTTGGGAATCACTAGACCATAAGTATAAAACTGAGGATGCCGGCGTCAAGAAATTCATTGTGGGTCGCTTCCTAGACTATAAAATTGTAGATTCTAAAACAGTGATCAGTCAAGTTCAAGAAATACAACTGATCTTGCATGAGATTTATGCTGGAGGTATGAACTTAAGTGAAAGTTTCCAAGTAGCATGTATAATTGAAAAATTACCACTAGGTTGGAAAGACTTCAAGAATTACCTAAAGCATAAGCGAAAAAAATGGGCATTAAAGATCTCATTGTCAGGCTTCGTATTGAAGAAGACAATAGAGAATATGAAAAGGTTGGACTCATCAGTCATGCAGCAGAGGCAAATGTAGTGGAACATAAACAACGTTCTAACAAGCACAACAACAAGGGTCCCAAGTTGGGGCCTAAGGGAGGAATCTCCAAGAAGCCGAAGTTTCAAGGCAAGTGCTTCAATTGTGACAAGATGCGTCACAAATCTATTGAATGCAGACTTTCCAAGAAGAACATGAACAGAGAAGCAAACTTGATTCAAGGCATTGCTCAAGATGTTTCCGATATCAACCTCCCAGCTGTGATCTCAGAGGTGAATATATAGGTTCTAACCCGAAGGAATGGTGGATTGACACTGGAGCTACTCGACATGTGTGCTCCAACAGAAGTATGTTCTCCATTTTCGAACCATTAGAGAATGGGAAGAAGATGTTTATGGGGAACTCGGCTACTTCAGAAATCAAGGGCAAATGTAAGGTGATCTTGAAGATGACTTCTGGAAAGGAACTGACTCTGAACAATGTTGCATATGTTCCTGAAATCCGTAAGAACCTAGTATCTGGTTCGTTGCTTAATAATCATGGTTTTCGTTTAGTGTTAAAGTCGAGCAAATTTGTTTTGTTGAAGAGTGAAATGTATGTTGGTAGAGGATACATGAGTGGTGAAATATTTAAACTCAATGTAATGACCATGGTCAAAAATATTAATAAAGATAGCTCTTCTACTTATATGCATGAGTCTTCCAGTTTATGGCATGGTAGACTATGATATGTTAATTATGATACTTTGCGTAGACTAATTAACTTGAATCACATACCAACATTCCAAATTGATTCCAAATACAAGTGTGAAACTTGTATTGAGACAAAACTAACAAGATCATCATTCAAAAGTGTTGGAAGAAACACTGAACCTCTTGATATAATTCATACTGATATTTGTGATTTGAAAATGATACAAACAAGATGTGGTAATAAATAATTTATTATCTTCATTGATGATAGAATAAAATACTGCTATGTATATTTGTTTAAAAGCAAGGATGAAGCTATAAAGAAATTTGTTCTCTATAAAAATGAAGTTGAGAACCAACTCAACAAGAAAATTAAGGCGCTAAGAAGCGACCGATGTGGAGAGTATGAATCGCCATTTACTGACGCATGTACTAAGCATAGGATTATACATGAAACAACAGCACCTTATTCTCCTCAGTCCAACAGCATTGTTGAGAGAAAGCATCGTACATTGAAAGAAATGATGAATACAATGTTAATAAGTTCTGGTTTGCCACCAAACTTGTGGGGAGAAGCTATTCTTTCAACTAACTACCTTTTGAATAAGGTACCCAAAAAGAAAGAAGAGAAAACTCCATATGAATTATATAAAGGAAGAAAGCCATTCTATAATTATTTGTGAATGTGGGGATGTCTTGCCAAGATGGCAGTACCTCCACCTAAGAAAGTAAAAATAGGACCAAAAACGGTTGATTGCATTTTCATTGGATATGCACTTAGCAGTAGTGCCTATTGGTTCTTGGTGTACAAATCCGATATCACTGATATATCAAAGAACATGATAATGGAGTCTAGAAATGCATTGTTTTTTGAAGATGTATTTTCATGTAAGTCAAAGGAGGAACCAAGTTTCTCCAAATGAACACATGAGACTATTAGTGAAGATATTGAAGACCAAGATGAAGAAGTTGAGGAGGAACCTCGATGCAATAAAAGAACAAGAATGAAAAAATATTTTGGTCCGGATTTCTTGACTTTTATGCTTGAAGGAGAACTCCAAACCTTCAAGGAAGCGGTGAACTCTAGTGATGGTCATCTATGGAAAGAAGCCATCAAGAGTAAAATTGATTCTATCTTGCAAAATCATACTTGGGAACTAGTGGATCTTCTATCAGGTAGGTAACCTTTAGGTTCCAAGTGGATCTTCAAGTGAAAAATGAAACCTGATGGATCAATTGATAAATACAATGCAAGACTTGTAATTAAAGATTATAAACAAAAGGAATGTCTTGATTACTTTGATACATATTCTCCTGTGACGAGAATAAATTCCATTAGGATGGTACTTGCAGTAGCAACTCTGCGCAATCTTGAAGTATATCAAATGAATATAAAAACAACTTTTCTTAATGGAGATTTAGATGAAGAAATCTACATGGAATAATCTGAGGACTTTTCAGCTCCAGGACATGAAAAGAAAGTGTGTAAACTGGTGAAGTCATTATCTGGCTTGAAACAAGCTCCAAAGCAGTGGCATGAGAAATTTGACAATGTCATAATGACAAATGGCCTCAAGATCAATGAATGTGACAAATGTATATATGTCAAAGACACAGAAAATGGATATGTCATTATATGTTTGTATGTAGATGACATGCTTATTATTGGAAGCAATGATCAGACGATTAAATCTGTTAAAAATATGTTGAATTCGAGGTTTGGCATGAAAGACATGGAACTGGCTGATGTTATATTGGAAATTAAAATCACAAGAACATCAGACGAGCTTATTTTAAGCCAGTTACATTATGTTGACAATATTCTTGGAAAATTTGATAAAGATAATTTTGGAATTGCCAGAACTCTAATAGATCTAACTTTACATTTATCCAAGAATAAAGATAAGAGTATTTCTCAAATAGAATACTCTAGAATTATAGGCAGTCTAATATACTTAATGAGTTGTACAAGACCAGACATAGCCCATGCAGTAAGTAAACTAAGTAGATATACGAGTAATCCTGGAAGAAAGCATTGGCAAGCAATTACAAGAGTACTGAAGTACTTGCGTTTTACTCGTAACTATGGGCTGCACTATACGAGATACTCGGCTGTACTTGAAGGATACAATGATGCGAACTGGATATCTAGTGATAATTCAAAATCCACTAGTGGCTATGTGTTTACACTAGGTGGTGCAGCAGTTTCTTGGAAATTCTCGAAACAAACAGTGATCGCTAAATCCACGTTGGAATCTGAATTTATCACACTGGACAAATGTGGGGAAGAGGCTGAATGGTTACGCCACTTCCTTGAGGATATTCCAAGGTAGATGAAGTCTGTGCTTCCAATCTGCATACATTCAGACAGTCAATCTGTAATTTGTAGAGCATAGAGCAATATGTATAATGGTAAATCTAGACATATTCATCGAAGACATAATACCATTAGACAACTACTCTCTACTGGGATTATCTTTGTGGACTATGTAAAGTCAAAGGATAACATTGGAGATCCGCTAACCAAAGGGTTAAACAGAGAGTTAGTTGATAAATTACCGAGGGAAATGGGACTAAAGCCCATAAAAGAATAAGTCGATACAATGGACACCCAACTTAGCTGACTGAAGATCCCAAGATCTAGGTTCAAAGGAACAACTAAATTGTAAAGATCAAGTTGGATCACTGTGGGGATTTTTCCATGTCCATTCCCATGATGAAATAATGATGCCCATAAGGTAACAAGTTAAGCTAGGCTTTTAATGATTCTTATGTGTCGGATATCCGAGTAGAGTAATGCGGGTTACTCTTAAGTAAAAAATCACCCATGTAAGAGGGAAGAAGGGCCACTTCTAAGAAAATAATATAGGGCAATATTCCTGTTAAACTCTTGCAGAACCAGGCATATGTTCATGGACAAAACGAACATAACAGTGAGAACTGAAAATGCATTAGGAAGATTTCTGTGTGAGATATGTCATCGTTTACACAAATGACAGAATAGTTCAAGGACATCGCGTCTACTGTTTAGTTAGTAAACATATTTTCATAAGGAAAGGTTCAAAGGGTAACACCTACCTATCCTATGTAGGATTCAACCGCTGAATTCTATCACCAAGTCTGTCGTGTCAGTCTGTCGTGTATGTGGTCGTCAATTTTCATTCATGTGGGGAATGATAGAAAATTGGTATTTTATACACCATTTAAGAACCAGTTTTTGAGCAATTTTTTGAGTAATATCCTCAATGAATTATTGAGAGATCTTGATTGATTTGTGTTCTCCTTCGTGAGTAGATCAAAATCATATATTAATTTGCTAAAAACGGTGAAGGGGTGAATGAGAAATTGTCTCTCAAAGTGAGACGTTTTCATTCTTGAAAATGGGTTGAGGGAACATAGTCCCACATCGGAAAAATCAAATGAAGTAGAAGAGAATATATAGTAACCTCCTTCTGAGCATTGTAAGATAGCGAGAAGAGAGGCTCTCTCACGCACGCGCGGGGGGGGGGGGGGGGGGGAGGGGGGTGCAAATCTCAGACCGGATTATATGCGACTTGTGTGTGCCCGCACATCTTGCACACACGAATGCCGGACCGATATAACCCCACCTCGTGCAGAGCCACCTTTTGCTGCAGTTTTGATTTTTTCCTTTCTAAACGGCTGTTATAAATGCAGAAACGGTTTTGTCTGCCGTTTTAGTGCAGTATTAAACATTTTGTCCGACGTTACATTGTACGCATTTAATTGACTGTGTGCAGTTATATTGTGGCATTCAGGGCATTGACTGATGTCTGCCGTTACAGTGTACGCATTCAATACATTGTCTGCTGTTACACTGAAGGTATTCATAGCTTTGTCTGCCGTTACAAGTGTCCAACCCTGACTCTATATATAGAGCCCCACCCTCTCTCTTTCTTCCCTGCACCAGAATCTTCTTCTTTCTTCTCTATTTAGTTTCATTCGGTTCCGTTCCTCTGTCCTGCTGTTTGGTAAGTCGGTGATAGGGTTCTGATGCTGTCGGTTGGTTCGGAAGTGTTATGTGGTGCCTACGTGAACTCTCTAGTCGTTGCATCCTGGGAGACAAATGCCTTCGCACAATTCAGCAACCGAAAGAGGTCAAATCTGTTTTAAGAAAATTGTGTGATACACAAGTCTCGACTACTCTTACCTTCTTACATATCTATTGGTTTATTTGTAAGTTGTTATTTATTTATTTTTATTTTCTTGTTGGTTTTTCTTCCTCTCCTATTCTCTTCTCTGGTTTTCCGTGCCTCTCGATCAATTGAGTTTATTGTAAAAGAAAGTTTATAAACAATTTTTGTAACAACTATATCTTTCTTTCTCACTTGGAATATGTTTGGAATAACCCTAACAGTTGTACACAGTACATAAATATAGGATTAGAAAATAATAGATCTCAGCCGTAGAAGAATTTCCTAATCAGCGTCGTCGCGGTAGACTGCGAGAAGTGATGGTCAACCGCAATCCATCTTCGAGCAAGTCATATAGCAAGTGCAGTCGACTGTGTTTTCTCTCTGGAAGTCAGAGAGCAATCCTGGTCGACCATGTTCCTTGGCGGTCAACTGCTTCCACTTTTCTATTTGATGATCGACCTTCCATAAGGGCAGTTGACCTTCAATTCAATTTCTGCATGCTGATCATGTTGCTGCATGCTGCTGTTATTAATATTGTGGTTGTTTTTCTTTGAAGGAAAAGGTGGAGTATGGCCACCCTGTTTCATTAATAAAAAATTAACGATACAAGCCTAGAGAACTGGACCAGAATACAACATACAGACAGGAAATAAAACATACATGAAGCAACATGACCCGTACAAACAACAAATCCCTCCAACAACCCAGGAGGGTGGGCCGACAAACAAGCTCGGTCCCACAAAATTGTATGTACGTCAGTTTAGCTTCGTACACTGCCTCCACGGTACATGCACACCCACCTGAAACTAGTCTGACAGGATTTTAACACCCGTCGATCCCTGCCTTCTCCTCGCTGGAGGGACCCCATCTTTGGGCCCAAGCTCTGCAGGCTGACTTATGACACCACGACACATGAACAGCAACCACACCCTCCCACCATCTCCACCACTCATCCTACAAACGCGCCAACAGCTCCCACAGCCGCTACTAAAAAGATAGCCATGAAGAGGATACCTTCACCTCTCTCACGATTGTGCTTTCTCAGGCGATTTCTTACCAAACAACTATCTCGCTCACCCCACAAAAAACCACATTCCAGGAGAGAGCCGTGGAGATTATACCTTCACCTCTCTTACGCTCTTGCTCTTTCAGGCGATTTCTCACTACACAGACTCATCTCGACTCTTACTCCCAACAGGGAAGAGGCGATGCTATTACGAGAGAGTGGCCTGAGGTTGAGGAAGCTTAATAGCCTGATAGTAGGCGATGTCAAGACTGCATCGGCGGCATCGTTGGACACTCAAACAAGTGAGCGCACATCATGAAGGGCCCCCCTATTCGGGCCCAAGCCCCACAATCGTGTAATACTACATGTAACACAGTCCCCACCTCCCACAACAAACAACCACCGACATGGCCCCACGGGCCCCATACCGAACCACCAACCTCACACACATGAGCCCCAGATCCATGGCGTTCGCGACAACAGGCACGGGCTCTAGCGCGACATAGTCGCTCCGCGGCCTAAGGAGACGAGAAACTAGATCTAAAAAAGATTGGGCACCGGCTACTTCGTTGGGGGAGGGGGACACCGTGGAGCTCCGTCCAGGCCGTGGAGCTCCATCGACGCGAAGGGCTCCGTCGACGCCGTGGAGCTCCGTCGACGCGAAGGAGCTTCACCTTCAAGGAAGGGAGGATGGGTTGTCGTCTGGAACCGGCGACTTCGTCAGGGGAGGGGGACGTTGTGGAGCTCCGTCGACATGAAGATGGATCGCAACGGAGGTGGAGGGATGGAGAGGGGGGACGACCGGGGGGGGTCCCAAGGGGTTTAGATCTAAGGTTTTTTTTTGGTTATTTTTCAGATCTAGATTCTCTCTAGAATTTTCTAGAGAGAGAAACTCTGTTTGAAATAGTAACTAGTTTTTTTGTGTGTTATAATATTGTGGTTGTTAACTGGAGGGAAATATTGTGGTTGTTAATGTTGTGGCTGCTACTTCTTGCTGCCACTTTGATGCGCTTCAAAACTCGTGAATACCGTGCATTGGATCAACAAATTTCAACAGAACAGGCAATATGGAGCTGCAAATAGCGACAAAATTTTATGCTGCAGCAGAATTGCATTCGCAAAATAGGCTATTCAGACAACTCCTGAGCCGTACATCAGAATCTCACATCATGAAATTAGTGATAATATACAATATAAAATAATTTATGCAAAATTCAAAAAAAATATTATCATAATCTAAAACCGTCTGTCTTCTTTCACAACCTCACATGATAATTGAGCAAGTTGGGCCCAAAGAATATAACTAATTGAATCGATGCACACACGGTACAAATCATGGTTCAACCCAATTTGTCTATAAATAGCTCTTCTAACTCTTCACTCTTTATTATCAAATTAAGCAGAGAGTTGGAGAATTATCAAGGGTCAATAAGAAAGAAAAGCCATGGCAAGTGCGATGGGAATCAAAATTGAGAAAAGCCTAACTGAATCCAGGATCAATGAGCTCCGTGCTAGAAAATGGGAGAAGTGAGTCTTTTATCTCCCTATTGTTTGTCCACCTGGTATTTATTTCGATTATTCAGATTCATTCATGTCGCATTTTTCTCATGTACGAGACGGGAAATAGTCTTTAATATCAGGTTGGACTGGGGCCTAAATTTGTTGTCGGTCCTTGGCCCATGGATTTTCATATAAATGCCCTGGCCCTATCCACTGGAACATGAATTTTTTCCAAACTGACCCACTTTTGAAACTATTTACCAAATGAACACACTCGCTGTTTTAAATACCGAGTGTAGTTCTATGGTTTTCTCCAACCCCTGGAGAAAAATATAACATGCAATTTCTACCTAAAATGTATATAACTACACTAGCTAACAGAGATAGCGAGTTCATTTGAACTATGTAGTTGTACTCCTTTTTTCAGAGAAATTTTGAACATGAAATGTATACAACTATACTCGCTATCTTGGATGACGAGTCTACTTCAAATTAACTCGCAGTTTCATGGAGCTCTAATGAAGATGTTGTATTTTTCAGGGAGCTCTAATGAAGAAAAGGTATATTGTGGACATTTCGATTTTTTTCCAAAATGACCCTTTTTTTGAAAGTTTTTCTCAAACTGTCCTATTTTTTATTTTTGTTCCCTAAACGACCCACTCGCTTTTTGAAAAAGCGAGTTTGGTTAAAAATAACTCGCTTTTTCAAAAAACGAGTTTGGAACTTTTAATTTTCGAAATGTTAGACTCGCTTTTTGAAAAAGCGAGTTATTTTTAACCCAACTGGGTTTTTCAAAAAGCATGCATGGTTATTTTAGTAAATATTTTCGAAAGTGGGTTATCTTGGTAAATATTTTTAGAACGTGGATTAGTTTGGTAAATAATTTTAGAAAGTGGGCTATTGTCGTAACAAGTTCTTTCTATATCACATTGTCACTTGATCTTCTTTAGACCACTATATATGAAATCGTTTGTCAGGACTTCTATATCACATTGTCACTTCATCTTCTTTGGTCATGATTTTATAAATTTAGCAACTGTTTAGCAGTAGCAGAGGATATACATAACTTGACATTATTTTAGTATATACATAATTGGTGTGTTTTAAGTTGTCGAGAATAAGCCCATAGATACTCTCAATCTCCGGTATACACATAATTGGTTTTTGACCTATCAATCATATGCGCCGAATTCTTGCGCCAAAAGTCTCACACTCGCTTTCTGAAAAAGCGAGGGTGGTTAAAATCTCATTTCTTTTTCATCAGCACACCTATCAACCAAAATAGTTCACCATTAGGTCACGATCTTAAAAATCAGATCCGATGGTTAACAGATATGAGCCTCGACAACAATCTCAACATTTATCCATCCAAATACTGAATTGGCATATGTTGATGCTCCTACCAATAAATCAATGGACAAATCATAAACAGAATGAACAATTCATAAAGAACAATATAAACAAACGAAAGAAAAGTGATCAAGAGAGAAAATTTCTTCTTTGTTAGGAAAAAATAAACTCGGACTTTCAAAACAAGTGCAAGAAATACAGAACAATATATTATGAGCAAACCTTAGTCTGCTGACAATATTCAGAACTAGAAAACAATGTCTCATCAATTACCACGTCAGGCTTTTGTGGTCTACCATTATGTATAACAGCAACCATGAACGAAGTTACAACCACCCTTTTAATATAAGAATTTTTTGCGCAAGAACCCAGCGCATATGATTGATAGGCCAAAAGCTAAGATTGATTGGGAGTATCTATGGGCTCATTCTTAACAACTTAAAACGCACCAATTATGTGTATACTGAAATAATGTCAAGTTATTTATATCCTCGACTACTGCTAAACTGTTGCTAACTTTATAAATATAAATAACTTTATATATGAAGATCTTCTGTCTCTCGGTGGATTTAATACTTTAAATATAAATAATATATATTAAATATATAAAGTTTATAATTAAAAAAATTTGTGAAAGTGAGAGACGGATGAACTTCATCCGTCCCTCCCTACCGTATGACCCTTCTACCCCTAAGGTGATAATCTGGTTATATGAAGGAAGGGGTAACTTGGTCATTTCCGCCAATGTGAAATACAAAAAAAAAAATCATGGACCCTTTTAACCATCCTCGCTTTTTCAGAAAGCGAGTGTGAGACTTTTGGCGCAAGAACTCAGCGCATATGATTGATAGGTCAAAAGCAAATTATGTGTATACCGGGGATTGAGAGTATCTATGAGCTCATTCTCGACAACTTAAAACACACCAATTATGTATATACTGAAATAATGTCAAGTTATATATATCCTCTGCTACTGCTAAACAGTTGCTAAATTTATAAAATCATAACCAAAGAAGATGAAATGACAATGTGATATAGAAAGTTCTGACAAACGATTTCATATATAGTGGTCTAAAGAAGATAAAGTGACAATGTGATATAGAAAAAACTTATTACCAAAATGACCCACTTTCTGAAATTATTTACCAAACTAATCCACTTTCTAAAAGTATTTACCAAGATGACCCACTTTCGAAAATATTTATCAAAATAACCAAGCGTGCTTTTTGAAAAAGCGAGTTTGGTTAAAAATAACTCGTTTTTTCAAAAAGCTAGTCTAACATTTCATAAATTAAAAGTTCCAGACTCGCTTTTTGAAAAAGCGAGTTATTTTTAACCAAACTCGCTTTTTCAAAAAGCGGGTGGCTCGTTTAGGGAACAAAAATAAAAAATAGGGTAGTTTGGAAAAAACTTTCAAAAAAAGGGTCATTTTGGGAAAAAATTCGGACATTTCACCCCTTATCATAGGGGCCGGGGTTATTCAGTTTTTTTCAAAAAATGAAATTGGAGGCCCAGGTGATGCATATTTAACTAGTGGTGAGTTTCTTAATTTTGGCTCAAAAGTGGGTGTGGTTTTCTAAAATTTAGCCTATATGCAATGCAGGTATATGATCTACTTTTAGTGAGTTAATAACTATTTTTCTTCTGCTTTTACTTATGGTGGTTTATGGTTAGGTATCCGGAAATACCAATAAGCAAGTTTCCGTGGACGTTCAAAGAGAACGAGAAATGCTTATTTTTGGAAGGAAAGTTGAGGGTGTACCCAGATGGGCCACACGATGGGAACGATTATGTGGAGGTGAATGCAGGCGATTTGGTGGAATTCCCTATAGGACTCAAGTGCACCTGGGATGTGCTTGTGCCCATCAACAAGCACTACATAAATTGGAAGTAGAAATTATATTGAAAACCTATTTGGTATTGAACTATGTAGTGTGTTTATCATCAATAAATAAGATCTGACTTCACAACCCTTTGTCGCCGGCCTATATAACCCATCTTTTTCGTTGTTTCGTTATAAACAAATATGATGATCTTGGGTTCATCTTTGACTCGGGAAAAAAAAAACCTCAGTGATTAGAATTTCTAAAAGATGGTGAAGCTAAACTGCAAAAGAAGGATTTAGAATTTTTGATTCATGTAACAAAAACAAAACTCAAGGTGAGTTTTTTTTTCTCTGTGTCTGCAAGCGCGTGCGTGTGGCTAAACAAACTCAAGATGAGTCCGGAAAACCGCAAGTTAATGGATCAATTGGTTGGTTGATTTTGTCCTGAAAAGTTAGCCTGGATTTAAGTTCCACCCATTTTTACATCGGGCAACCAGATAAGGATGAAAACTGGGAATGGGCTTTCAGACCAAAGTATTTACAGATTTGTAACATACTAACATAAATACTAGTTGAAATTAGTCGTGCACCATGTGCACGTTGCTTGGTGAACGTATCTAATGTTGTACATTTTCTAATGTTTATATTAAACACTTTTAAAAAATTATTGAGGAATTCCATACCAAGATGATAACTAAAAGAATTATATACAAAAACCTCTAAAAGATTAAATATGAAAGATACTAAATATTATAGGCATTCTTGAAAAATACAAAGTAACTTTCAAATATTCTATCTGAACCAACATATAAAATGTAGATTTATTAATAGAAATACAAAAAAAACAAACTAAATACTAAACTGTATAGTTGTATTTTAAGTGGGTCAATCATCCTTTTTCGACTTTAACTTCTTACTACTTATAACTTCTTATAGCTTTTTCTTCATTGTTTTCTGTTTTGCATTTAGTCAATATTACTTTAGCTTTTTTCCCCCCATATGCAATGTCTTCTTATTTGATTTAAAAAAAAAAGTATTCTAATCTCCAATGCATGTCTTGATTCGTCTATTAAATTCTTAAACATTTTATTCTTGTATATATAATTATGTACATAGCTATTGATCATTTGCAACCTTATGAGAATCACATGTTATACCTCATTCTTAATATTTTTAAAGTCTTCTGCATAGCAACCAATGATGCATATTTCGGCAGAAAGAGTATGGCCAATATGCATAATCAGTATGATCAATCTTGACCCAACCTAGTATAGACCTTAATACACAATTCAGAGTTCTTACATAAACTTCAACACCAGCATACATAGATTATTTGAGTAAAGAGGAACGATCGATGCATTAATTATGACACAACGAAAAAAAAGATAAATAACTTTTTTTCAAATAATAGGTTGATTATGAATAACCCTATATTTTAGTTGCATAATCTCATCACCTACAGCAATGACTGATGCTTACAAGGAGTGGCTTTGTTGTGAAGAAACATTAGTAATGCAGTGGTTAGAGCTGGAAGGGTTTCGTAGAGGTCATGCAGTATTTCGAGCTTCCACCATTCCTTCTCGACATCGACGAACTGCTTGGTTTGAGGATAAGCTTGGCATACTTCTCGAAGCTTGTTCATGAACTATCGGGTCATCTCAAGGGCCTGATGGAGCAAGGTTGCAAAGACGACACCACCCTGGACATTGGATGGAAGCTGAAAGATATCATAGATCTAAGATAAGGAGTACAACCTTTACAAGCAGTATGAAGACTGAAGGATGTTGAAATAATTACATCATTGACAGGAAGACCCTTGTTCAACAACTTCATCCTGGTATTCTACCAAATCTTGCTGGAAAAGTTAAATTTTGAATTGGATACTTCTTGTTGTAGCATGGCAATTCCAATTTTTTTATTTATTTTACCAGAAGCAATGCATATATGCTTTGGCATATAGTGTTTTCAGATTATCAATTTTTTTGGTTGTTCCTTAAAATTGTTTAGCTTTTTTTTGGGCATTAAATTGTTAGCTAGTTGGTGCCAATTTTAGATCTCTGAGAGAGAATCAATAAAAGTATTGAAATTTTTTTTGATTACTTACTTTGATTGATTTTGAGAAACCTTTTGATGATTGTAAGGAAAGAATTCGTAAACATAATGTACATGACATGGAAATAACTAGAGAAATTTCGAACCTAGAATTAATTGTAGTGAGATCATCTCTTTTGCGAAGAACCCATGCAAGGGTCAGCTAATGCTATGTGGCTAGCTTCTCTAGCCTCAAAAGTATAACATGTTTTTTTCAAGAAAAAAATTTCTCCAGTGAATCTGAGTACAGCTTGTCAATGGAAATATGTGAAATGAGATTAAAAGTTGTTTCTATATTAAAAAAACTACTTCCAACTAAAACATAAGTATAATTTGGTTGAATTAGGAGTGTATATATGAATTCAGATAATGTATAACTTAGATTCATTTACATATCAGGGAGAAGTTCCCAGATACACTTTCTACAAATGCTTTCGCAGCAAAAGAACGTAGTAGTGGATGGTTCATCAGGTGAAAGCAAAGTGCTATGCAAAAGGATTCAATCCGTTGTCGATATTGCAAAAGGTCAGGACATATCAAGAAAGACCGTTAAAAATTGCAGAATCAGAAGAGCGTGTAGGATGAAAAATTTACTGCCTATGTGGTTAGTGCTTGTGATTCAGGTGATTCGTATCTTCTTGTTTCAAATTCTTTAGAAGTGGATTCTAGTTAGTTTCTTGACTCAGGGATTTCATCTCATATTTGCTCCGAGAGGGAGTTATTTTCTACTCATAAGTCTACTACAGGGCATTGTGTGAGATCGAGAACTGGAAAGATTTGTGAAGTAGTAGGTGAGGGGACAGTTGAGTTGAAGATGTCAAGTCTTAACATGTTCACTCTAAGGGGGCATTTGGTACACGGTAATGTATAAGGGAATCTAGGATTACCCTCTTGATTACCTGGTTTGGTAAGACATATGTATAGTTTTGTAAATAATCTTAAATTCCCAGGATTATCAAAATAATTAGTTTGGAAGGATAAACATTCTCCTTGAAAATGGTGGGATTTGTGGATTCATTTACATAAAAAATGAGTGAGATTAATGCATACCCAAAACACCCTCGTTTCTCTCTCCTCCCCCGTTTCTCTCTCCCCGTCACTGAATTCCGCCCAAATCCTAAGACCCACTGTTCATCAGTCTTCCCCACCTTCCTCCGGCTGTTTCCGGTGACCTCCCTATTTGTCGATCTCCCGTCGTCAACCCCCCTTCGTCGACACCCCCGGTCGACGCCGGCGCCACCCAGAACTCCCCCCCCCCCCCGACCTCTTCCCTGTTCTCGACAAACGCCAGTCAAAACTAGGGGTGGGCTCAGTACGGTAGCAGACTTTTTGACATTGTACCATTACCATACCAAACTAGTTCGGTTTGAAAATATGCAAACTGTTACCAACCAAAAAGTTCGGTATACCGAAACTTCGGTTGGTACGGTTTGGTATTGGTGTTATACCAAATATGACCCAACAAATACCAAATGAGATGGTTTAGGCATGTCCAACTTGGTGTCATTAAACCTCTGATTACGTGATCAGAAACTAAAGGCAGCACACTTGCAGTAGCTAGGGAAAAAATCGAACCAAATGAGATGGTTTAGGCATGTCCAACTTCGATTAATAAGTGCAGTATTTAGTTACAGAGCTAGAATTGTAACTAAAGGTGTTGCAATGTAGTGTTACCGTACCGTACCGAAAGGTGTTGTGGCGCTACAAATTACTCTATTAAGATTTCTATAAATTAATTTACTAAAGGTGTTGTGGTGTATGGACAAAGAATTCTATATGCAATGCATGTGTCAAATGTCTAATATTAATGAGTACAAATGGTAGTAATGTATATATATTAATTTTAAAAAATTATGCTATGGTGAATGTAGAAAAAACTGTACATCTCTGCAACTCAAATTTAACTAATTTGTATCATGCTTTTGAATTTCAAGACACAGGGATGAGATATTACAAAAGTGAACACGTTTATAGAAATGGAAAACAACCAGGGAAAAAAGGGTTTATAAGTTTTATTACAATGAGTCTATAAATAATGAGATACTATCCAATCAGTATTACTTGAGAATCATAATCTATCAAATGCAAGGTAACATATATACTAAATTGTTTCTGATTCTGCAGTCCTCAAGTAACCACAAGCATTTGACAGATGCATCTTGGTTGAGACAAATAAATAAATAAAAATTTAGATAGCACAAAATTAAATTAGTTGAGGGCACTGTATAAACCTTAAAGAATTTATAAATTTCAGAACAGTAAGAAAAAGATAGTAACAGATGAAATTAACAATCCTAGACAAAAGACTTATACTTCTTCTGAGTCCAAACCTTTCAGAATAATAGTTGAATTCATTTACCTAATAATGCACCAATTGATGGAGGTGAAAGTTAAAACTTGATCAGATCCTCAACTCTAAAACAAGAATCCTATCAAAATGATATGAGAAGAATTAAGCAGAAATAGATAAGAAAAACCTTGACACATTAAGAGACTAAAATGAGAGACTGGGAGAAACAAACCTGAATGGGTTTAGGCATGTCCAACTTCGATTAATAAGTGCGGAATTCTTTGTCCATACATCACAACACCTTTCGGTACGGTACGGTAAAATACCGACTGAACCATATTCATACCGAAATCGAACCGAATTTTAGAACTCGGTATGGTTGTACCATACCATACTTTTGGTAACCGAATTTTTCGGTACCGAATCGATTGGTTCGGTTGGAAAACCGGTCGGTTGGCTCATTTCGGTATGATCGGCCACCCCTAGTCAGAACCCAAAATCCCAATTCCCCCTCCTCCCAGTTCCGTCGTGCCTCCACCGCGATGCCGCCGTCGCCCAGCTCGTCGTCGACCCTGCCGTCGCGCCGCCGTCGTAGATGCCAGCGTCGCCGCCCCCCCTGCTGCTATTGCTGCTGCCTCTTTGTTTGGCTGCTGTCCCTGCTGTCTCTCTGTGTGCTATGTTAAATTGGGCTCTTTTGCACGTATATTGCATGTGTTGTTTTTAGATCTTAGGTGTTGGGTTCCTTTATGAATCTATATTATTTATTTATTTGGCTCGGGGTGCAAATGTCCAACTGCCTAGCATATTCTTAGTTCAATTCTTTTATGTTATTTTTTATTTAAAACTTGTTGAAATATATGGAGTTGAAATTTGCTTCTATGAACTTTATTGTTTCATTTGTATATATTTAAGTACCTATGTCTCGTGTTAATAATTACATTTCAGTTTTCCTTTTTGTTATGTTCTTCATCTAATTGGTTGAAATATATTTGAATCATAGTGTAATTTTTTTTAGTAATCTATTTGTTAATTTACTAAAGTTTCATAAGATATATATCAGTATTGCTTTTGCACATGCATGCATATACATCAATTACTAAATTAGATAACTTTTATATTTATTTAGTTTTGAATAAAGCGAAAAGGGTATTTTCGGTAATGTCTAATATAGAGATGGATTGATGGGAATGAATTGTTCTATACCAAACACGGTAATAAAGTATTCCCAGGCATGTAATGTCGTATACCAAACACAGTATTGCAACATTCCCGGGAATCCTCATTCCCACCCTCATATTCCAGGGAATCCACTAATTCCGGGGAATTCTCCAATCCGCGTACCAAACGCCCCCTAAGGGAAGTTGCATATCCCTCTGCTTAAATGGAATCTGATTTTCTTAGGAACTCTTGAAGCACGGGGTTGTAGGTACACATTTCAAAGTGGAGTTCTGTTTGTTTTTAAGGTTGTCGAAAGGTGATTAGAGGTATGAGAATGGTTGGGCCAAGTCAAAACAATCTCTACAAGCTTTGGGAAATCCGAAATACTTGTACAAGTGTCGTTACTTCTTTTCCTATTATTCCTGCAAGTTCATCTAGTCTACCACAACTAGCACCATCAATTCGAGACCATGACGTTCGAATATCGTCGAGAGGTGAAAAGTGCCTTGATGTAGGTGGAGTTCGTGCGGATGTTGGCAACTCCGTGATAACGCCTACTGAGGTGTGCTCTTAAGGAGGTATACTGATCGGTGAGATTGGATAGAGATTCATTCAACTAGAAGAAACTATTGTTTTCAAGTATATTCGCAAGTGGAGTCTAGTAGAGTTTGGAGATGAATAATCACATTATGTGATAGCACTTGTATGCAATTATAGGTGGAGGTTGTTAGGAATATGTCTTGAATACTCGTGGCTCAGATTAGAATAAGGTACAATGAAGCACGGAGGTCGATGCGTCAAAGAGAGTATAAGAGAAAACAATAATAGTAGCAGTTAGAGAGGGTCAGTCGACCGCACATCCGACCGTAGTTGTACATGGTTTTGGCCGAGTGGAGGTCGGTCGACCGGCCTTGTTGGACAGTCGACCGTGCGCGGCGCTGTGTTATTTTTGGGCCTCAATTTGTTAGGTTGTTTCAGCTCAATCTTCAACTCCAAGTCAGATCGTACAGTTCCTATTCAGTTACTTCTTCTACAGGTTATATCGGACGACTGAGAATCAAGATTAACCTAGGGCTCTCTCTATTCTTCTTCTGTATATTGTTGTAGCCTCCAATATGAGAGGCAAAAAGAATACTTCATTGATATTTTTCCATTGCAAAGATAGACTTGAGAGAGATAGTTCTTGGTGAGTAAATTTAATTCTTTGTATTTAGTGAATCATTAACTTCTTGTAATCTCTTCTAGTTGAATATTATATTTCCTTACATTTTCTATCTGGATTAAGCGAAAGCTAACCGGAATAAATCATCGTTGTGTTTGTGTTGGATTGGTGGATCTATTTGCTTGGTTGTTCAATGACTCATCTCATCTACTTCGATTTTCTAATTGCTCTGATCAGTTCCATTGCGCCCCCACCGATGTTTTTGTAGACACTGACCCCATCCCAACAGAATACTCCTATTTCGTACCCCATACAAGCCTTCATCGGGAAGCTGATGGGCATGTTAGTACCTAGCATAATCACGCAAATTTACATAGGATGATTGATAAGCCCGACCAGGATTCAAAGCATTTTAAGGTGACTCCTAATGTTATAACATTTTTCATGTTCGTCTCTCCAAACATAAAGGTATCATCCACATATTATAAAATAGACACCTGTTAAGGAATACTCTAATAGAAAGGCCCAATGCTAAACCTGCCTTTCTTCCCCTTTTGGTTTGTCAAACCATGTAATACCCTTCAAAATAGTGTAACTATTTTGTCTATTAATTTGGGCACGTGTGAGAGTCGCTAATGTATTTCTCAATTATAATTGAGTAAGAATATAAACAAATTATTTGATGTGTTTTGAACCTAATAAAGATGTATGTTGTTCGGCCGAAGTTAGGGTTTAACTTATGTTGGACCAAGCTAACCTAGCCTAACTCCGTTGGGTGCACTTGGTGCAACGTGACAAGTTGAGGGAGACCAAGAGTTGGCCGGCCAAAACCCCCACCCCTAGCTAGGTTATGATTAATCTAAGGCATTTCAAGGGGCATTGTGAGCCTCAAGACTCTGGGAAAGGGTGAGAGCAAGTTTCCAAGGCAAAACAAATCATTGCCTTGGAAAGCAACATGCCCCTTCACTTCCCATGCTTGGCATGCCCTATATAAGGGCTTGAGATGCCAACTATCTTCCCCGTTTGGACAATCACTCACTCACCAAAGCTATAGTTTTCAGTTTGGAGGAGAAAGAAGGCAAGGAGGAGCAAAAGTTGTTGGGTTTAAGGAGCAAGAAGAAACTAGCAAACTCCTTTCTTCATAGGTAGCACTGTCACATTTACCCGATACCCGGACCCGGCATTGGACTAGAACCAACCTGATCTATATGGTTCCGGGTCCTAAAATAAGACCCGATGCACGTTCGGGTCCGGGTCCGAGTCTGCTCAAAATATAACTGACCCGGACCCGGACCGGTTAAAAAATACCCCCAAACATATAGAATTTGAATAATAGGGTTATAGGAATATACATATAAAAGTAATTGTTGAAGATAGATATGTAAATATAATATTAATTCATGTACTTAAGTGCCAAAATTGTTAGAATCGTAGGAGATTGAGTGCAAAAATACTTAAGTGCAAATATTTATTCTCTACTACCGGACCCGACGGGTAACTTTTTTTAACTAGAACCCAGACCCGGTTCTTGCAAGTCCGGGTCTGGGTCCAATTTTTGGACCCGTGAGGTACCGGGTCCTGGTCCGGGTAGTGAAGGACCTGACTCGATAGGACCCGATACTAGCTCTATTCATAGTTGGGTGTGATCTATTCCTGGTTGTTATTGTTGTATGAAATAGTGGCTTGATAAATTGTTCTTTGTTGTCTAAACTTTAGGATGGCATTGTAACGCCCCTGCTCCTGCTCGGACAATTTTATACAATTTAGAAGATAAATTATTTATAGTATAGTACAATTGCCCACCATAAGCTGCCTCTCAAAAGGTGGTTAACCGGATTGGTGACTCTTGATCATAGACTATATTATTTATATTTAATTATTTTTGTGTGATTTTCGATGTGGGACAAATTTCAACAGTCCTCTCTCTCCTCTCTGTGTATGTGCAACTTGAGGTCCCGTGGGACCCCAGTGCCACGTCATCAAGAGGAGACAGCTGGGGCTGCCTCTGCACAGCACCCGGGTGGCCCCCCACCTGACATCATCACACGCTAGCGAAGCCAGCAGCATTTACTGCTCTTTCACGTAGCCCCCCTATATTCAATTATTACTCGTTTGCCACTCTCTATGTGTGTGTGTGTGTGTGTGTTATTGTATCTTTAGAAATTACGGGGTGTTACATACACCCCCCCTTCAGAAATCAGCATCCTCACAGAGCAAGGGGCATGCATAATCTAGTGCAAGATCTACTTTCTAGCAGTGTGGAGCATCTGCTTTTCTATCCGCCCGATTAATCATGATCCCGAAATTCACCGTCTGATCAATCATAATCCTATATTTAATTGAGCTACCCTCCTATCTGCCCGACTGATCATGATCCCGGAATCCACCACTCGATCAATCACAGTCCCGAATTTAATTGAGGGCTCACCATAGTCCCAGAATCTACCGCCCAATTGGGTCTATAGTCCCGGAATCCACCGCCCGACTATATAGACATGCCCCACACTCGGTGTCGAAAGTCGGCTCTAATACCATTTGTAACTCCTCTGCCCCTGCTCGGACAATTTTATACAATTTAGAAGACAAATTATTTATAGTATAGTACGACTGCCCATCCACTGGTTGTCTCTCAAAAGGTGGTTAACCGGATTGGTGACTCTTGATCATAGGCTATATTATTTATATTTAATTATTTTTGTGTGATTTCCGATGTGGGACAAATTTCAACAGTCCTCTCTCTCCCCTCTCTCTCTCTCTCTGTAACTTGAGGTCACGTGGGACCCAGTGCCACGTCATCAAGAGGAGACAGTTGGCGCTGCCTCTACACAGCACCCGGGTGGCCCCCCACCTGACGTCATCACACCCCAGCTGCTCATCAAGAGGAGACAGTTGGCGCTGCCTCTACACAGCACCCGGGTGGCCCCCCACCTGACGTCATCACACACCAGCGAAGCCAGCAGCATGTGCTGCTCTTTCACGTGCCCCCCCTATATTCAATTATTACTCTTTTTCCACTATATATGTGTGTGTGTGTGTGTGTGTGTGTGTGTGTGTGTGTGTGTGTGTGTATTATATATTTTGTTTTTAGAAACTACGGGGTGTTACAGGCATGTTAGAATTGTATGACTATTTTCACAAGTAAAGAGTGATTATAAGAATCTAGATGACTTGATATTTTGTTAGAAAAAGTAAGTTGTTGTTTGCACTTGTAGAATAACATTTTTCTTAATGGCTTGTATCATGCAAGAACACACTACTTAAATATCTAGCTTCATGATACAAATTGGTTAGTTTGGCTTGAGTTTCGGTGTTGAACAAATAACATGAAGTATGAGTAAGAATCTAGCTCACAACAACAATTCAGATGATAAAAAGTTACTGTTTCTATTATTGAAGTTTATCATTTTCTTTGTAGTTCGTATCAATCCAAGAACTCACCATTTTAATTCTCATTTGCATGTCATGTTGTGCTATTAAACTTGAGTATTGGTAATAATCAATAACATGAAGATTGGAAGGTTGTTTAAGCACAAGAAAACAATGTTGTATAAGTGATGTTCACTGTTTTTCCGAATAGAATGCACAATGTTTTCGAATTATTAAGTTGATGATTCCTTCAACGACGACGATGTCGCCGCCGTCGGAAATCACATCTGCCGCCGCAGCTCCTGCGCTCGCAGGGCAACAGATATTCTCACTCACTCTCTCCTTTCAAACCCTACCCCTAACCCTAGATCCATCCCCAGATCAAGAACAAGATGATCTGACAACTCCTAACCCTAGCTCAATCTGTGTACCAGCCCTAGATGCTACCTGCCACGCCAACCACCCGATGTCGTCGCCCGGGCTGCTGTCCTCCACCGCCTCCTAGTAAGGTTTTTTCCTAGCCTATCCTCTGTTTGGATTTTGGATCCCAACCCGAACCCAAACCAGATCTGATCCAATCCAGATCTAGATCCACTTCGAAACGAAGTGGATCCAACTCGATCCAGCAACTCGACTCGATCCAACCGAGCACGGTCAAACTGAGCTCAGCCTTACAAAACTCGGTTCAACCGAACCGAACCCGGTCCAACCTAGTTCAATCTACATAGGTTCACTCCTGCGCCCGCCTCGTCCAAACCGAACCCGACCTGGTTCAAGTTTTGGATCTAAACAAACCTCGACTTGGATCCTCTTCGATATGCTTCGATCAGAACTTTCATTCATTTCTTCATCTTCTTACTAATCCATATCTTAATCCAATAAGACACTTCTCATCTCCTTTCGGAGCCTTTCAGATATGTTTGTTTGATTGGATTCAACATCTTGCATCTTCAGGTCTGATCGGTATCATTTAGCTCATTCGGTTTAGTTCATCTATATCCAAACCCATGTTGGTTGATACACTTTGATTTTGAAATGGGGTGCTCAGTATATGATGTATGGGTGTTGTAACTTCTATTTTCCATATCTGTATTTTTCCACTGTATTTTCATTCCTGGTATTCTTGTATTCAATTTGAGAGCTGTATTTTTGTTCCAGTTCGAATAAACTCATTTCAGTTGTTTCAACTCAAATTTGGTGCCAATATTTATTTCAATTGTATTGTTCGTTGCTGCTCCTTTGTATCGTTCTTCATGTAGAAATAGACTGTTCATTCCATCTATTTTCTTTTCCCCATTTTTTTGAATTTTGACTAAATCTCTTGTTGAATCCCCCTCAAACCCACTACCTAAATACCCATTAACCCAAACCCTAACTATTTAAACCCTAAACCTAGCCTAACCCTAACCCTAACCCCCTAATTACTGTGCAAACCTTATTCTTTCCTAGCCGCCTACAATTCTCTCCACGTCTCCTTCTTCCTTCACCCTTCGAACCTATTTCGACCATTAACACCTCGCCATCCACAAACCCCTCGACCTTTGCTCCGACCACCATCATCGCCGCTTCACCCTCATCTTCATCACTCGTTCACCGACGCCATCGCCTCCGCTATTACCCCAACTCCCGAACCCATCGTCTTCTTCAACCTCGCAACCACCCTCCCCGTTGCCACCTTCATCGTCTATCCAAACCCATAGCCTCTCACCACCACCACGTCGCCCTTACCCCCCTAGCAACCTCCGCAGACACTCCGGCTCCCTTATCGCCATTCGAGCTGGGAGCACCCATCGCTTCTCCTCTGTTTCGTCGCAGAACAGAGCGTTCCCCCACCTTTTCATCCCTTGTCGTCGTCGCCCCTTCGCTGCCTGCCACCAGTCGCCACCGCAACCGCCCGTCCACCGCCGCACCGTGGTCACCATCGAAGTCTCCCGTAGTCTCTCTCTTCCTATCGTGGTGAAGAAGAGAAGGAGGTTGGGCTGTGTTCAAATCTGAGCCGTTAGATTTCATCAAGATCCGAGCCTCCCTCGATCTGATCTGTGGTGTTTGCTGTTTGGGGTCCAGAGCAGATCTGAGACCCGATCTGATCTTCACCATCAGATCTGATCGCAGCCGTTGATCACCTTGATCTCGATCTTTCCGTCAATATCCGTGCCGATCGTGATCTCCGTCGGATTCGTCGACTACTCCCCTAAGGCAAGTATTCTTCTTGTACAAATTTTTGTTCTAGTACAAGTGTTTAATTGAAAATACTGCAAATAGGTCGTAGTTGTGACTCTTTCTTGTCTCATCATTTGTTGATCTTGAATTATTCATCATCGATCCCATGATCTCAAGAGTCACAACCATTCGTTGATATATTATACAAACTACTTGGACTCATTTTATCTCCTAGTCACTTGAACACATAAAACTAAGAAACCCTAGACTTGTAGATGTGTGTTGTATCATGTATGTGATGATCTTGCATTCCTTTGAGTTGAGAAATAGATGTTACTTTCTGATTTGATGCCCACTACATCCATTTTGTATTACATGCTAATCTAGACTCATAATAGTCATTTATCATGCAACTTGTATGTGGAAGAAATTTACATTTGCTGCTGTCCTCAATTTTACTTGCTGTTTAAACCCCTATAAAATCAAAATCTGAACTTGAGCCTTGAATATGAAATGTAGCCCTAAATGTCTAGTTGTCAATAACTTCCAGAATTTTCAAATTCCGAGTTATGGTCTAGGATATATCGCAGCTTTACTGCTGCTGTGTCGGTAGTCACAGATTCACAAAAACTGCTGCGCCTCTTTAGTTTACAAATTATTTTAACTATGCTACCAGTAAGTATTTTGCTTGAAATTTTGCATGCTGTTGCTGGACACCCTATATAACATTCCCTAATTTTCTCAGAATTAATTAACAATGTTTCAATCCTGTTTCACATGTATAAACTCAGATTCACAAATTCTGGCTGAACACATGCTATATAGTTTGCTGTTTTGACACATGTTACCACAACTTTTATGTACCTTAATTATATGCGTTGGAACCAGTCAGGAGTCTAGTTTCTAGACCTTCTGACGGATCCACATTTGCTATCTTATAGTAACAGGAATCACGGTTTTGGTACAGCAACGTCATGCTATCCAGATTTGAGATTTTCATTGTTCTTGATATTTTGATTCGTTTTGACCCTCGAACTTGTATCCTACCTAACCTAGACTTATTCCATGTTCTTGATTATGTTTACTTGACTTGTTTCACACATTTTCATGTTTGCTTGATGATAATAATAAATAACAAGCCGGGATTTAAGGAAAAGACCATAGTAGTAGACAATATAGGTAAGTGTACTCGGAAGGGGGCCCGTGTTTCCCAATACTTGGTTCATGAACTTATTGTATCTTGATTGATTCATGGAGCCATTACTTGGTTCATGAACTTGTTGGATTCTTGGACCCATTGTGCGGTTCTTGAACTTGTTAGTGGATTCACGAACATGTTTCGTGAACTTGTTATTTATTTTCCGATTCATGAACCATGCTTGCTTGATACTTGATACCTGAGTACGCCGCCCTATTAAATCCATTACTAGGCCTAAACGAAATTGACTGTAGCAACCATGTAGTAAAAGTATGGATGCATGAAGTACTACCTAGATAGTAATAACCACAAGACTTGAAACATGAAACTTGAACTTGATACATGCTTACTTGATACTTGATGACATGATACATGAGACTTGATACTTGAATATAATACTTGACACTTGCAACTTGATACTTGTACTTGACAACTTGACACACTAGACTTGAGACTTGTTACTTGACACTTATACGTGATTCTCATTTCTTGATGCATGACACTATTACATGTTCACTAGCCACTTGTTCTACTACTAGTATTTGTTACCCAATCTTGTCACTCGGGTTGTCTCTTCGCTAGATAATTTCTTGAATCCCCACTACTTGTTGCATCCCTATTATATTCTTGATTCCAAATCTTGTTCCATATTTCTTATACTTGTTTTTACTATTTGTAGCCCTAACTTGCACTAAGGGCGTTTCTTTTGTTTTCTCTATTTTTCCCCTTTTTATAATTATAAACAGACTTTGGAGACGTGTTGTCTGCTGGAATTGGTGAGCAGAGATTTTAGGCTTCAAATGGAGAAAGGACATGCTTAAATTATTTATTTTCTTTGAGTTATTTATTTCTTGTTACTTAAAACTTGTAAGGGGCTTTGTTCCTGAGTTTTACATTTGATCCAGATTTGAGAATTATTTGGGACACTAGTATTTGTTTCAATTGTTTCTGTTGTTTAATAAATATTTTATGCATGCGTGGTTGTATATATATTTTGTTATATTCTTGTTGTGATGCTGAGTCGATCCTACAGCTTATGGATGATGTTAAAATTATTCGCTGGGCTTCGTTAAGTGCTCGTATTCCGTGTTTTTGGGAAGCGGGGCGTGACAGGTATAATACTGAAATTGTAAGGGGTATATATTATAAGTTGCTATAGGCTTTAACTATATATATATGAGATTAGTGCCCTCAACTTATTACTGCATTTCTAATATATACTATACGTTTCTTATTTCCTAATTGTTGTAACAAGAAAACCTTACAATCATTTGCTAAGCATATACAACCAGAGTTTATGAATAAAAATAGGTTATCGATTTTCTATTTAATAAGTAGAAAATATTTTTAATAAAGAACTCAAAAATTTATAGAAACAAATTTATTGGATAATTGGTAACTCAAGAAGTACATACTATTCCAACAATGTATCCATAGTAGTATTATGCAATAAGTGTTATATGTTTTGTGATTATAAGCTATAGCATCGATTCCCTAATAATCTCTCTACCAATGTGAACTTGCTAACACATTCACACGAGCAAAGCACAATTAGCAGTACAATAGAGAGACTAAATCTTCCATGCCATTAATATTCCATCAACCTTCAGTCAATCTTGCGAGAATCCATATAATAAAACACAAAGAAAGCTATCAAGTGGCTCTCCTTCAATCCCCCCAAAATCAAAGGCCCAGATCTAACCTCACAAAACACATTTTTCCCCCAAAGGTTTAACCCCAAAACTCAAATTCAAATTATCTCTCTCTCTCTCTCTCTCTCTCTCTCTCTCTCTATATATATATATATATATAATAAATTATAAAGAAGGCTATCAAGTGACTATTATTCAATCTCCCCCAAAATCAATGGCCCAGATCTAACCTCATAAAACATATTTTTCCGCCCAAAATTTCAAACCCAAAAATTTCAAAACCCATACACACACACACACACTCTCTCTCTTTTTCCTAAAATACCCCCCATACTCTTTCTATTTCTCACTCCGTCTCTCTCATCTGTCTCTCTCTCTCACTGTCTCCCTCTCTCTTTCCCCGCTCTCTCTCACTGTCTCCCTCTCTCTCTTCCCAGCCACCTCCGGCGCCTCTTCAGCGCCCCCCCCACACCTCCAGCGCCTCTTCAGCGCCCCCCCAACCTCCAGTCGCTAACCCCCTGCTCCTCCCTTCCGCTCTCATTCCTCCCTATTTGCGACCCCATCCAGCGGCAACCCCGACCCCATCCAACCAACCTTCAGTGCCCCCCCAACCTCCAGCGCCAACCCCGACGCTGCTCCACTGCGACCCCATCCAACCACCGAACCCCTCACCGTCACCGATTTCACCATCTCAGGTATGCCTTCAAATTTTCTTTTTTTCTCTCTTCACACCAATTCTCAATTAATATTTGAATATATGATCAAAATTTCCTGTTTTGTGCCCAAAGTTTGCAATCCTTTTTTTCTTCTTAACCCAATTAATCCTTAAAATGAAAGGCGGGAAAAAAAGGGTTTAATTTTAGGGGGAAAGAATGATGAATATACCCTTGAAATTTTGAGAGGCAAAATTATATAAAGATTTGCATTGGACAAAAGCAGAGAGCTAAGATTGGATGAAACATAACCAAGTATCCCACAAATGTGTTAAGATAATAGTATAAAAGTGGTAATGGATTACAATTGAGAAGTTTTATTCTCTACTAAAAGTTAAACTGATGTTTGGAGTTTGAGCATCAGGGTAAAGATCAGTTATTAAGATGTTCTCTTGCCACCAGCTAGGCTTGAAACTATCCGGAGACACTATAGCAAGATAACTATCCTGATAAGCAATTAAGAGGCTTGAATGCTGAAAGCTGTCAGGTATTTTTCTTTTGAATTTCATGGCTAATATAGGACACTGAATAGCCGAAGGTGGGAAAAGCATGAGAGTGGGAACAGAGCCAACTAATTTTAATAAGTTTACCCAAATGCCATTGAATGACACGGAAATGCATGCAGCAGCTCTAATAAAAGTAACTAGAGACTATTCCACAAGAATGTACTGAATTTCTAATACTGATATAACATTATATAAGAATGAGACAACCCTGATTTGTTTCCAAAAATTGTATATGGACTTCAGATATTAACAACAAAAAGTGAGTGATACTTTGGTTCCATAGAGGGGTGGATTCATATCGTCTATGCTCCGACTATACTGCACTAATTTTTATGCTGTTTGGATTCATATCATAATGGTTCATAGAGATTTTATGTTGGTTCCCCTCAAAAGAAAGATTTTATGCAATTTTATATATCCAATTTGTTCTCTTTCTTCAAATTAAATTTTTGTTCCTTCAACGACTTCTAGATAAATGACTTAGTTTCTTTGTGTACCTGTAGAATCTCACAGTATATCTGAAAATATCTGAAATGAAAGTGAGAAATGCTACAGAGGTACTAAATCCGCAACAAATATTTTTTGCAATGTAATTATTCATCTCCTTTTATTAAGTATTCTATTGTTTAAAAGCAGTTTGTCAGTAAAGTATTTTGTTTAGATAAGGAGGTCTTTCCCTCTCCCAATGGCCTACAGGGTGAGACTCTTCCCAGTGTAAGTTTAGCAACTTGATGTATTTAGAAATAAAGCAAATCTCTGTGCAAAGTAAATCTATTTTCCTTCTACTGGTGTAGTGCATCACAGATAACAACCATGAAAATATCCCTTGGCATGAATTTGAAGAATGGTCCCTCAAGGTAATCAAAGCAAGTTTTAATATATATTGCATTTGTTGAAGAGATTGAACTTTCATCATGAACTTATGTAGCAATTTTCCGTAAATTTAAATTTGTCTTCTGGAAATGAACTTTAGATTATTCTAAAACCTCATTAATATTCTTAAAAGTTGGACCAAAATAAATCATTAATATATTAGGCACGTCCCCACGGGCAAATTATTTTTGGCAATTTGAAATTTTAATGAGCTTAGTTTAATATTTCACTTTAAACATTGGGTATGAATGCAATTCATGCAAATTTAATATTTCAAGTGGATGTCTTAAGGTCATATTTAATATTTCAAGTGTAAAGATCTAAGAAACATGTAAAGATCTGAAATGCACAATCACTAATTTTGTTGTGATTTTCTTAATGACTGATGCACTTCTACGAGAAATGAGGAAAGTGTATTCCACTTTTTGCGAATTACCAAAATGCTAGGTATAATAAAACAGGGAAAGGAACTCTGAAGCTTCAACTAATCAATAAAAGGGCAGATTTCTCTTTTGCATTGTTTCCTGGTGGTTACTCAGTTGTATGTTTCACCTTAAACTCTTCGTATTACTAAGAGGATGCGTACGGTTATTTACTGTCATTTCGTGTAGGTTGTCTCTACCCTTGCAGTTGACCACTCTGGGTTACAAGTCCTATCTGGCAGTTACGATTACATTGTTCGGATGTATGACTTTCAAGGTATGTCATCCAAGCTGCAATCCTTCAGATAGCTGGAACCGTTTGAAGGGCATCAGGTCCGGAGCTTAAGCTGGAGCCCAACAGTTGGCCGATTTCTATGCATAACGGGTTCAGCACAAGCTAAGGTGTTTTCATATTCTAAGATCTCATTCTTTTGAAACATTAACTGGGCTTTGAAATTATAGACATTACTGACTAGCGATCATATATCGCTTTCAAATTTATGATCGTGATGGCCTGACCTTAGCAGAGTTCATAAAGGGAGACATGTATATTCGTGACTTGAAAAATACAAAGAGACACATATCTGGATTGACTGGCAGAGAGTGGAATCTGAAAAAAAAAAAAAAAAACTATCTTAACATCTTCAGAAGATGGATCATTACGTATATAGGATGTGAATGACTTCAAAAGTCAAAAACAGGTTTGTTTGTTAGTTGATTCACATCTTCACAATGTTGTTATTTGCTTTGATTATGTGAATAGAAAAAATGACAAAATATCTCATACACTTTTCAATTGATAGGTAATAAAACCTAAACTTTGTAGACCAGCGAGAATACCAGTCACTGCATGTGCATGGGATCATGAAGGCAAACGAATTGTTGGTGGTATTGCCAATGGGTCTATACAGGACTGTAGATTATGCCTTAACATTTGTCTTAGAAGTTAGTAATGTCTGAAAGCGAGCTGTATTTAGCAGATTTTTTTAAAATCTATTAGTTTCAAAATTTCACTGAAGTTCTTACACTGAAGTTGATTCATGTTGTACAGTTATAGAGCATCAAGCCTGGATGGGGAAGCAGGCCAGATACATATGTAGATAAGGGACACACTGATGATATCACTGGACTCAAGTTCTCCACCAATGGTCTGGTTCTTCTTTCAAGAAGCATGGATAGAACATTAATGGTTGTATTGCATCTACAAAATTTTTAAAATCTATTTTATAGCATTGGCATTTTATTATAGCACGAGCATTTACATAATAAGGAGAGACACTGCGCACTGGAACAAAATATTGACATTTGTCAGACCCTGAAGTACTACTCAGAAGAGGCAACAGTACAATAGCATTAGTTGTGTCCGATGTGTGTCCTCTACGGATTTCAAAATAGAGTGTTTGTGCATCGCATGCTATGAAGCATTGACAATTCTATGGAGGCCATATGTTTGATATGTGTCAATCACACATATCCAACATGACACTGGCTGTTCCAGTGTAGTTTTCAAAAGAGTTCCTATGTCGACGTATCATGTCGCATTATGGCATGCCCGTAACTCCGTGCTTCCTTAGCTCGCAGGTGTTCATACTTAGTGGTTTCCTTCTATTAGGACTAGCTTAAATGCAGGTTCATAAACAATATAAAATGGTATAACATTTTGTTGAATAGTTTTTACAAAATTAAATTGCAAACTTATATGATCTGAAGAGTCAATTTTAATGTACAATCCACTTATTATTATCCTAAGGCAGCCATGCTAATTATCCTTAAGTTTTTAGACTCAAAATATACTCAAGAGAAAGAGTAAAGCCCACAAGATGAAGAATGAGCAAGTAGAGCCCACAAGACAATGAATATTTACAAGATTAAGAAAGCGAGATAAACACATTTAAACTCAACAAATAAATCATCATTATTTTCCATTCATGTAAAAACTATAAGAAAACTATGTTTGCCCGTGGACACGTGCCTACGACACGTCTTCATCAACTATGCATCATATGAAAATGCAGAAAAATCAAAGCACATAAAGTATGAGATGAATTCAAATTCTAGCAGTACGGTTGAAATGGCCGCTGAGATTAATGCATGGCGTAGGCTTAAAGTAGAGTTGGAGAGACATAGCATTTAACAGAGCTAAATGAGATAGAGTTGAACATGGCAGTGGAAAGGGCTTGGTTGTTGAAGGTTTTTTTTTTTTTCAATTGTTTAGTATAAATAGCAACAAGTCAATTATTTCATCTTCAAGACAAACATAGATCTTTCTACTCACAAGATACCAGTATCTTTAGTTCAAACATCTTACCTCTCAATATTGAAAAAAAGAGAAAGAGAACAAAAAGAAAAAAGTGAAGATACCCTTAATAGAGCTGACCGAATGTGTTTTTTACCTTTTTTCGAAGAAGGTTCCATAAAGTTGACTCATTTTGCATTATTTCATGTAAAGGGTTTGTTTGCTGTTTGTTGTTAGTTATTGTTTGCTATTTGTTGTTAGTTAGTTTTAAAACTCTCATTGTTTTGATTGATTATCGTAAACTCTTACTATTTGTTTCAAAACTCTTATTGTTTTTTTAGGTACACTGTTTGGTCCCATTTTTGAAGACTTGAAGCATTGTGTTTTTCTACAACACTGTAAATTTTTTTGGTCATTCGATTGGTTAGTGTATATTTTTGGTAAAGGATGTAATAGTTGTAATATTTAGCATTTTGGGAGATTATGTAAGTATCTGTATATAATGATGATATAATATAGTTATGTTAATACCCGTACCCGCAAAGTTGTGGAGTATTGGATTCTGTGTTTGGTTTTTTAAAGGTTTTTCAAATGTTTTTCTAAAAATCCATTACGTTTTCAAACAAAATTTTGGCTTTTATTTTGTATCTTGCATTATGTTATGATTTTTCCCCCAGAGCCTTATATATATGATGCCTGTGTGATGTTGCTTGGTTTGGCCTGGGGAGGATTGATATTTATTGCCTGTGATGTTATATTTTTAATTGTTAGCAGAATTCCGTAAGGAATTGCTGTAAAAGGGCTAATATTTTAAGGAAGATTCTGTCAAAATTTTTACTAAATTTTTTTAAATCTGTTATGTTTCAAACGATATCTTGATTTTTATTTTGTATCTTTAGTCATATGAAGATTTTTTCCTTAAGAGCCCTATATATATGATGCCTGTGTGATGTTGCTTGGATTGGCCTGGGGAGGATTCATATTGACTGTATGTGATGTTAATTTTTTAATTGTGAGGAGAATTCCGTAAGGAATTGCTCTAAAAGGCGTAATATTTAAGGGGAGATTTTGTCGAAATTTTTACGATGATTCCTAAAAAACTATTACGTTTTCAAACAAAATCTATGGTTTTTATTTTTTATCTTGGTTAATATAGAAATTTTAGGAGATGATTAATATTAATTGCCTGTAAAATTTTAGAGGAGATTGTCAAAATTTTTACTAAACAACTTAATTAATTAATCATTCTTCGTGATAATGTGCTGTAGGAAACAATTTAAAGGTGATTGTATTAGAAAACAATTAAGAAAAAATAAAATTTTCAAAGAGGGTTGTATAGAGAAGATGATTGTATTAGAAAGGTGATTGTATTTGTTTATACTCAGAATTTTTTTTCTGGCATGGTCCAATTTTTTAATGGATGTGTTCACATTTCTTGAAAAATAGCTATATTTTTGGAGAATTGGATAAGTTAATATTGAAAATTTTAAGGGCAGTAAAGATGAAATAATTAAAAAACTGAAACAATTTAACGAATATTTGTTAAAGAGGTATAGTGAATGACTTTTGATTTTAGCATGTATAATGTATAAATTTATATGCAGTTCACACAACTAAATAACTCCAAATAAATTTATATGCAGTTCTGATACGTACCGTAGGCACATGCCCATGGGCATATCTAGTATATATATATACTAGATAAAAGGGATATGAGCAACTTGCTCATTTAGTAAATGAGCAATTGATTATGTGGCATACATGTGATACATTGGACAACTAAACCTTTTAAGGGTTTTCCAATCACATGCATGCCACATCATTATATATATATATATATATAGACACACACACACACACACACACACACACACACTAGTGTATTCTTGTACAATATTGTACAACTTATATAAAATAATATAATATGTAGTATAAACCGTGTAATATTGTACATAATTTTTTAAAAAAATAAGAAAATAAAAAAAAAATATCTAATAACATCTATATAATAATAAAGATTTTACTTCCAATTTGGATAGAGTAAGAGTGGGGAGTTATCTACTACATTTGCCCTACTTTTTTTTATTTTAAAAAAGAAAAATGAGAAAAATTCTAGATAAAAGTGGTTTAGCATAATATATCGTATAGATTCCAAATTTTTAATTATTTTTCAGTATTTCTAATTAAATTCTCGTATTTAATAATAATTTTTGGATTTTTAATTTAATTTCCTACTTTTAAATCATTTCTATGATTTTTTTTATAGATTTATAGAGCTGGCGCGATTATTGAAGCGATCTGGATCCACCATCGAGCCTGTGCTAACCCGCTGAATGGAATAAGGTGTGAGGATGATGTGGTAACATGACACGACCTGGGACGTTGATCACCTGATGGGCTTGCCCGTTGAGCGAATTGGACATGCGTGATTGGGTGACAACGTAGTGTGATCGGGAGTCTCGATTACGCACGTCTTCGCGCATCTGGACGATCGGACAGTCGAAAATTTAGCGAAGGTGGTAGCTGGGTGTATGCACGTGTTAAGATATGTGTAAATTCCTACTTTTTCTCTCCTTTCTCTATTTCAAAATAGAGAAAGGAGAGAGGGGATACATTCTCTCTCCTATTAGCATAATATATATATATATATATATATATAGCTAATAGGAGAGAGAATGTGTGTGTGTATATATATATATATATATATATATATATATATATATATATATATATATATATATATATATATATATATATAATTGGAGAGTTGGAGTAGTAATTTGTAAACACACAAACCCGTGCGTTGCAAGTCAGTGCAACTCCAACTCTCCCATTAATTACAACAAAAACAAACAAACAAAAAAATTCCATCTATTTAAACGTGCAACACACGTGAAAAACAAAATTTTAATATTTTTTTAACACCAAACAAATACATATGTTGCACGTACAACTCCAATTATACTTAGAAACACGTACAACGCACGTCCAACACCAAAACTATTTTTTAACACGTACATCGCACGTAAAAATCCTCAAACTCTTATCAAAATGTGCATCGCACGTGAAAAATACTAGTATGTATAGAGTCTCATCCGTTGTGCACTAGCCATGGTGTGCACTCGGCCTTCGGACATTCGTATCAACAATCTTAACCATTTACATTTGATCTACACGTCTAAGTTAGTCTAATTATGTAAAATCAGGTCATTCGAAAGTCATTTGTCCATACATTGAAGTGTTACAAAATTGTATGGGTGAATATCATTTTTTTTTAATACTAACATGATGGATGGGTAAATGAATTTCAAATGACTTAATTTTACATATTTAGATTAATTTAGACGTATAAATCAATGTAAACGGTTTAAATCGTTAATATGGCGGCCCGAAGGCGAGTGCACATGGAATGTTTATATATATATATATATAAAAGCTAAATAATAAATAACTCTAAACCAATAATTGCAGCTGATCAATTAGATCCACAAAGTGAACCAATGACAAAGATTCGCTCTTAACAGATTCAAGAAAAGCTACTGGTGTTTTTATAATAGAGAAAAAAAATATATATAAAAGCTAAATAATAAATAACTCTAAACCAATAATTGCAGCTGATCAATTAGATCCACAATTGAGTTGGTGAAAAGCTACTGGTGAAAAACTGTTAAGATTCGCTCTTAACAGATTCAAGAAAAGCTACTGGTGTTTTTATAATAGAGAAAAAAAGTGTGAAAATATATATATATATATATATATATATATATATATATATATATATATATATATATATATATATATATATATATATCGCTAATATTATAATTGGAAAAAGCCGTAGTATCATTTGTAAATCTATCAATGCATGTAACACACGTACATAACTAATATGAAGAAGGTTCCAGGTTTTTATTTAACTAATATGAAGGAGGTTCCACGTACATAACTATATCAGAGTTTTTATTTTTATTTTTATTTATTTAATTTATTAAGACGTGCATAGCTAATATAAAAGAGGTCTCAGGTTTGAGGCCATGGTAGGTCGAGAATTTTTACTTTAAAAAATATATATTTATTAAGACATGCATCGCACGTGTAAATATATATCTATATCTTATACTAATAGGAGACCCTATTTTCAAAATAGAGAAAGGGGAGTAAAAGTATGGATTCATATTTAACTAACACGTGCTACGAATTATTTTTATTAAAAGAAATAAAAATAAAATAAAAACCATAATCCCTCAAACATAGTTCCTTTCCCTCTCACTTTCCCAACCTCACACAATCTCACGGCTCTTCCCAAACACACCCCCATCTCCCCCCCCCCCACCCCCTTCCTTAAGCAACTTTAGTAATATTCAATTGTATAACATTATGGTTTGGCAGTGATTCTCTAAACTATCTGCTTATGTGAGGATGATAATGAAGGTTTCAGCAATTACGGTATGAATGATATTCATAAGTTTCTCACAATTTTCTCACATTTTTGAGAGTCCTATATAATTTTATGAGTACCTGAAAACTATTTTAGGGTGTGCAATTTGCACACGATAATATTAGTTACTAGTATATATATATCACTTTGGAGTGGATGGATTTTTGAATAGAGAGAGAAGTTTTTTGTCGCAGGAGAAATTAGCAAGAGATCGATAGTAACTGAGTCAACATAATTCCTTGTTATTTGTACATAGACTACTTGCGAAGCAATTCCCAAACTGATCCACTTTTTAAAAGTTTTTCCCAAACTAACCCACTCGCTTTCTCAGATAGCAAGTGTAGTCAAAATCCACATACTATCTGAGAAAGCGAGTGTTGGTTTTGGATTTTTTTGTTTCTTCCTTGGCAAAGACTCGCTGTCTCAAAAAGTGAGCTTGTTTTAACCAAACTCATTTTTTGAGACAGCGAGTGTCGATTGAAAATTTCTTAAACTCCAGTCTCGCTGTTTCGAGCATTGAGCTCTCCCTCTATCTCTTTCTCTCAACTCTCCCTCTTCGATAACCCATAAACCCTAACTCCCAAATTCGAGTTTGGAAATTTTTTTGGGTAGGAGGTTAAATTTGGAAGGCTAGGGTTTTGGGTTTCGAAGTTAGGAGTAAGAATAGAGAGAAGAAAAAAAAAAAAAAAATCAAGCATGGGCTTTAAAAAATTCTCAATCGACACTCGCTGTTTCAAACAACAAGTTTGGTTAAAAAAAGCTCGCTGTTTGAGACAGCAAGTCTGGATTGAGAAAGTTAAAAAACTCCAATCGACACTCGCTGTCTCAAAAAATGAGTTTGGTTAAAACAATGTCGCTTTTTTGAGAGAGCGAATTTTGGCCAAGGAAGAAACCAAAAAACCCAAAACCAACACTCGCTTTCTCAGATAGCGAGTGTAGACAAAATCTACTCGCTATCTGAGATAGCGAGTGGGTCAATTTTGAAACTTTTTTAAAAAGCGGGCCAGTGTGGGAAAACTTTCAAAAGGTGGGTTAGTTTGGGAAAAAATTCACTACTTGCTAGGTAAACAAACTGGAGTTTATAGATTGTTTATCAGCGGGCTAAGCATTTATTATTATTACTATTATTACTCAAAAGCGGTCCAAGCAGTGAGCATTGTAGCTATATTCGATATTTGTATTAACCCAACTTTTAAAATACAATCCGGGCCTGAAACCCACCTGAACCAATGAATTTGGGTTGGGATTTAGGTACCATAAGTTTCGTGCAGATTTTGGGATCTTAAATCCCCCTGCAATTTTGGATTCGGAATAAAAAATCTCTGAATCTCTGAACCCCATCCAACCCACTCCGTGAATAGCCCTACACCCAATTAAGCTCTCATAATGGCAATTACCAAGTCAATTCTCAAAGTGTGGCTCCGTCTTTCCTTCCTAACCTCTTCATTCATTCATATCAACAATGTCGGATTTTGAACTGGTCCACATTGTTTAAACTGAATGCAATCCAAAATCGGTCCTGGTTTGCTTCGATTTGTTGGGTTAGTTACCCTTGGTCTATAAATACTTTTATCCCTCTCTCAAAGGATCAGAAAAAAAAAAAAAAAAAAAGAAACAATGGCAAGCAAGATGGGCATCAAGGTTGAGAAAAGCCCACCTCAATCGAGGATTGACGAAACCGGAGCTTTGAAATGGGCCAAGTAAGGGTTTTTTTTGTAATATATATATATACTAGATTTGTCCGTGAACATGTGCCGTAGGCAGTCTTCAGAACGATACAGCATATGAAAAGCCTTGTAAACAGTAAAACAACAATTATATAGCTCAAGTTTGAATAATATGATAATAATTAGTTGTAAATAAAAGTCCATATTTCCATTAATATATGCTGAAAAATAATTATAAATGAGGGTATAAAATCCAACTTTTTAGAACTTTGAGGGTTAAAATGATGAAATTTAACTATTAAAGACATATTTGTTATTTTCAATATAACATGAACAATAATAAAATATATAAAAAAAAATCTGAAAATTCACTTGATAGCTTTTGGGGAATTGAAGGAGAACCACTTGATAGCTTTCTTTGTGTTTTATGAATGAACTAAAGAGTTACAAATGAAATGATGTTAAACTGCCAGATTTATGTTGTTTATAAATGAACTATTGTTGATTAATTTGTGTCTCTGCATATGTGGTATTAGGTGGCCGGATACGATCCAAGTAAGCAAGTTTCCATGGACATTTGCACAAAACGAGAAGTGTTACTTTTTGGAAGGGAAGGTGAGGGTGTACCCGGAGGGGGAACACAGCGAGGACGATTATGTGGAGATTAGTGCAGGGGATCTGGTTGAGTTCCCTAAAGGGCTCAAGTGCAACTGGGATGTGATTGAGCCCATCAACAAGCACTACATAAATTGGGACTAAACTCATGTATGTATTAACTCAAAATTAAATAAATAGTGAATAAGAAACTAATAATCCTTTCTCTTTTGGCCACTCTCTCTCTCTCTGTCTCCCTCCCTCTGTATGCATGGAACTACGTTGTGTGAATTCATGGTCGATAAATAAAATTTGGATGCATGGTTGGTATTGGTGGATGTCTCGATCAGACTTTTTTTTTATATACTTAATTAAGTTTGTATTTTTGTGTCTGAAACATAGCCAAAGATAACCTAAAGTATAATTGGAGGATTGTAAAATGTGTTAATTATCCTAATGCATGTTTGAGGGGAAAAATAATTGATATGATTTTTTTTTTTTTTTTTGGATGATAATAGGTTGGCCGAAGCCCCCCTCTGTTTCATTAAAAAGCTTTTAATAAAACAATAATCCAAACTTGGACAATGATGTTCATGCCACCCACATGCGGGCCATGAAACTTATTCTCCGATCCCAAAATGAGTCTCCCTACCGTATATGGTAGTAACTGACTCGAATTTCCAAAATACATGAACCCAATATACACAGAGATTACAACCAAAATACCGACACGAAACTGTACATGTGCCCCACATACAACCAAAATACAACACCCGATCCCAAAATACATAAAAAATCAGCACATGTGCAAGTTCGAAACTCCCTCGTACTGGTCCTTCATCCCTCGTGTGGTGTACCTTCCCCTTCTTGTGGCTCCTCTTGACTGGTGGCAACGTCTTTGTACATATCCTTGATCTTCTTTGTGTTTTCTTCATCTGCCGTTTTAGACCAGAATATGATATTAACAATGATCTTAAAAAGCAGTTATTGATGCATGTTGTGTCTGTGAGCTATTCTAAAAATTATGTTGTTCCGTTCTAACCATATACCCCATAATTGTTATGATTTTAAACTACCCTATGTCAAACATTCATATGATTTCGTCTGAATGCCAATGGGTATTTCCATGTCATCTTAGTGACTGAAAAGGGGTCTGGAAATGTATCTACCCTATGTATCACCCTGTCATATGATTTCGTCTAAATGCCAATGGGTATCTACCCTATGTCAAACATTCATATAATTTATCATATAATTTATCTTGGTGCCACCTCGTCTCCCATAATTATCACAGACGCCATAAAGAATGAGAATTACATCCCTCAATCTCATCCCTAGCGTCTCCCTTTTGAAAAGGAGTATGAAAATGTATCGAGTCATTCAAATGTGGGTTGTTTAAGCTATGTGGTGATGGCTTCCATTAAATTTTGGACTGACCTCTGAATCGATCGGCAATGTCAGTATCGCTTCTAACTTCCCTGATCTATTCCATTTCGCTACCAATCGCTCCGCCTTGGCTATCGAGTACTATGTGCTCCATAATAACGTTCGGAATTGGTTCATCCCATTCCGTAGAGCGCTCCCTACTACTCTTTTTCCTCAATTCTTCAGGTTGCTCTCTCTTCTTAGATCATACACCTGACATCCTAAAGATTATATTATTTGGTGTTGGACCTCTACCGGTATTTACTCGGTTATGTCCTCTTATGATTTTCTCAATACTGGAGGGATATCTTCCCCATTTTCCAACATTGTGTGGAAATGCTTAGCACCTCTTAAGGTTCGCATTCTGACTTGGTTAACTATTCATAATAAACTTCTCACTGTCGAAATCCTTAACCAAAAAAAATCTCGCTATTGGTCAGAAATGTGTTTTTTGTCACGTCCAGTCCGAGAATGCTAAACATTTATTTATCAACTGTTAGACTATTCTTCCCTTATGGTCCATTTGCAAGCATGTCTGGCGCGTTCATGGTAGGCCCGGATCTGTTACCTCTTGGTGGGGTAAAATGGATATCTCATTGCGTTAAGCGTTCTCTTCTTAAATCTTGGGACGTGTCCATGATAGCTTTGATTTGGATTATATGGAAAGAGAGAAATAATCGTATAACACCCCGCAAAATTGAGTAATGACAATTTTGTCATCGTGTGTTACGCACGTATATTTTGTACTGTTACGAGTAATATTCGTAATATATTTTTATATAAATGTTATACGTATCTTATATTCTGATTATTTATAATTTTTTCCGTTTCCTCAAAACTCATCTTATTCTATTTTGAGCCAACTTAAATATTTATTTTTAATCCTTGTATTTTTACGTACATTACATGTGTTTTCGACACACGTGTCAGTTACATATATTTTCCGTTACGTGAAATATCCATAACATTATTAAATATACATATTTTGTATTTTCGACTACTTTTCGTTCTCTCAAATTAATTTTTAATATTTGGCACGTGCATTGCACGTAAAATTTTATGTTCATTTTATTTCTAAAACTTTTTAAGATGTCATGCACAATTTTTCTTCTCATTTTACTCACATTTGTATTATTTATTTATTTAAAAACTCATAGGCCTAAAGTTCATCTTAAAGCCCATTAGAAGCTAATTGCAAAATAGAAGCCCATGATAAAATTTCATATTAAATACACATTTAAAATTGTCACCACACTTGTCATATAACAAACATATACAATTGGACTATAAAAAAATAATTAAATGATTGAGAGTGTGTCCACGTAGAGTGCACGTGCACGTAGTGTGCACATGTGGGAAATTCAAAGGGCTTGGCCATGCATAAGAAGGGAAAGAGTTGGGGGTTTGTTGTAGTAATGGTGAGTGGATATTTATTTTAGTTAATGGGTATGTATTTTTGGGTAATGGACGTCTCTTCATTCACCCATTTAACCCTATAAATACCTCCTACTTGTGTGTACAATTTACAAAGAATCAAAACAATAGAGAAAAGGAAGAGAGAAAAGGAAGAGAGAGTAAGAACATTTTCGGTTTTGGGCAAGTGCAAAGATGAGGGAGCTTGGCTTTGCTAGGAGGAGAAGGAAAAGCTTTGGTGTTGGAGCTAGGATCCACTTTCTAGGAGTTCTCTTCCACTTGTTCTTCCATTAAGGTGGGTGATTTCCTTGCTTTCTAGAAATTTTAGAACACATGATTGATTGTTTTATGAATGAAATGAAAGTGTGGCATGAAAGTTGTTATGTTTCATGGCATGTTGATAAATGAAGTTTTAATTGATATGAAATATAAAAAAGAAATCCATGTAGATAAGTTAAAATTTTTAGTAAGAATTGTTGTGATGTTGTTGCATACATGGTAATACATCATGATTAGATTAAATAAATTGGATATAAATTTGTATACAAACTTGTAAATTTATGCAAAGAAGATTGTTGTTTTAAGTTTTATTTGCACTTCAGAATATCATGTATAATAAACTAGATAGAATCTAGAGCTAAAATTTTTATAGGAACATCTCGTATATGTCAGGAACATCTCTTTAAAATTTCATAATTTTTGGATGTCGTTAACTATTTTAATAAAATCCAAACTTAGGACTGGTTGGCAGTTTACTAGTTGCTCAAAATTTGTGCACATTTCAGATTTTGATCATTTCAACATCTTAGATAAAGTAATTTGAGGAAAATAAAAACTAAGAACTTGAAGTAGACTCGTTAACTTTTCTGTAAAGTCTAAGAAATCAAATTTTTACAAAGAATTGAATTTATAATGAAATTTACAAGACTGAATAAGTGGCAGTATTTCGATATTTCGACCAAACTGTATATTTCGAAGAATTTAGGGCTATACAATATTTTGGAGAAACTTATAACTAAGAAATTGTAGTAGACTTGTATACCTTTATTTTGATCTAAAGAACACAAAGTTTCATGAAGTATATAATTTTCTATGATTTTTATAAGCAGCATGTGTTGCATTTTTCTTATTTTGAACTTACTGTTTTGCAAATAAATTTAGATAAAGTAATTGAGAATGGTTCTAAGTGATTTTAACTACAAAGATATAGTGGACTCTTTTATGAAACTAATGAATCTATCTTTTGAATAGAATTGAGATTTATAATTGAAATATAGATGAATATGAAAATGGTTGACTTAATCAAAGAAACTTTGTAACTTATTAAGGAGAATTGTTGGTTGTGTGTGTGTAACTAAGAAGTTGTTTATAAGAAATTCGATGTGGAAAATTGTTATTGAATGAGTTGTGAAGTTGAATACTTCGCGAATTATAAACATAAAGTGGATAAAGAGATTTGTGAATAAAAGATGAAATGTTTATGTTGAGGTTCTTTATAACCTATTTGATCTCTAATATGAGATGGTTGTTGGAATCTAGAGGTTAGGCGAGACCCTTAGTAACCGGCATTGTGAATAAGAAAAATTGAAAATTAACCAGTGTGGGTTAAGTATCTCTTGAGAAGTAGCCAGTTTGGGATAACTTTCTATCGTGTTGATTTAAATCTGGTAGGATAAGCTAGCTCTAGGTTGTGTTGATTTAAAACTAAAATTAAGTACATGCACTAAGAGGAGATGTGATGAAGTATGGGCAAACATGAGTATGAGAGCCTTGATTGCGCAGTGGGAGGTTATCATCAGAATTATCGGAATTGCGGCTCGCGGTGGGATATATTCCTTCAGAATTATCGGGATCAAGGCGACGCTCGTGGGATATTTGTGCGATGAGGTACTGATGACATCGCATTGTGGGTTTCATCTCTAGAATTATCGGGGTGTTATGCGTGATGGCCGAAAATCACTTACGATGGGAGAACGACTCTAAAAAATTATTGGAGTCATAGCTCACGGTGTGGGTATTTGCCTCCAGAATTACTGGGTATGCGGCAGTGTATCCAAAATCACTTGAAGTGGGAGTGCGATACTCAAGAATTATCGGCATGGTACTTGTAACGCCCCGAATTCCAAATAAGGCTGAATTCGAAGTTCCACAGGATCTTTACACTTCACTTCGTACAATTTTACAAGGAAATTTGAGCTTTTTATAATACAACAGAGTCCTTTACATTTATTTACACAGCGGAAGGTAAAATGAAGTATAATAATGAAAATTATACAATTTCAACATCTTTAACATTTTAATAAATCAACAGCAGCATATCAACTTTATATCTTCATGACAATCCAACTCCTGCATATAAAACTGTGAGCACGTCAGTTGCTTACAACTGACAAAAATATTATACACGACCATCCTCTCTATGCCGAAAATATAACGATCTTAATACTTTAACAAACTGACTACTCTTAAACATGTAAGTGTATGCAATGCCTTAATGCCTAATGCATAATATTTTATACTAAGATGACACTAATGCATACTTGTTCGGATTCTATGCATCCCATACTACATAGGTCCGAGGGCAAGCACCTACATACTACACATTAAAGGGTTCGATCCCTCACAATGAAAATTGCCCAGTAATAAAAGCATGGTTTAGACATTTCACGAGTACGGATCTGAGTCCCGGAGTACACCGTCCGACTGTTATAACAGACTCCTCATCGTGCAAACATCCCGCAAGTGCCCCTCTAGCCCCGGTATACGTATATACCCTAGAGTACGGCAAATTATCTGCTCGACTATGCATAGTTCCGGATTTAAAACAAAAGCTCGTCTCTATCGAAGCAACCTCAGTCCCAGAGTACACCACCCGACTGGGTCTATAGTTTCGGAGTAAACCGCCCGACTATATAGAGTGCCCCACTTACGTTTGCCCAGATTTACTACATCTTCACTTAGTGACTAGTTCTTAAATTTAAGACATGAATAAATTATCATACCTAGAGTTAGTTTTACCCCCTACCGGACTTAATCACAAATACCGAAATAGCTCCATAGCCATATCTCAAAATATAACTCAAATCTTTTAATTCAACAATGCCGGTACCCGAGGTCTCACTAATCTCTAAATCACAACCATTCATGTACTAGAATTTACGGGTACTCATACCCTTCAATAATCATGTACTAGGCAGTCAAAATCGGTTTTCAGAACTAATCGGTCTGGGAGCGATTAGTGATTAATCGGGTAATCGGGAAAAAATCGGGGTTAAAATCGGAAAAATCGTGTGTATATATTACATATATTATATATATATATATATATATATATATGGGAAAAAATAATTTATTATCTCTAGTATATATGATTAAGAAGATCTTAAATTTAAATTATCGTGTATTTACTATTTAGTATCTATTTGACTTTGTTAATAAAATGTATATTTTTTCATCGTGTATTTACTATTTACTGTATTTAGTATCTATTTGACTTTGTTAATAAAATGTATATTTTTTCTTAATGCAGGTAATGGAAAAAAAGCACATCCTTTTGAGTAAGCAGTGTTCTTATCTTAGGGACCAGTGTGTCACCTTTATGAGTTGAAGCTGAAGTTGGTATATAAAGCTGCAGCTTATTGATTTGCACATTAATATGCTCAATAATATTGCTCCTGGACATTCAATATTGAAACAGATGCAGGTTTGACAAAGATGTCATGCTGCATCAATTAAAGAATAAAGATTAGTTATTTTTGTTCTCTTTGTTTAAGTTCAAAAACTGGTTCTTGTAATCTGGCATTTGTTTTTCAAAGAAGCATTAGTTGATGTATTCTGTTACTATGAATGAATGGAAGAGAATTGAGATAACTGTTATGTTTTGTTCTTGTTATATTGCGGAATTGCACATTATCAATTTAAAACTGCATAGCAGGTTGTAACAGTTTTAGTTCTTAATTAGAACTTTGAAAAAAAGTGGATCATTACTTCATTAGTTTGCACGGTTAAATGCACATAGTTAAAATTTTGAAAGATATGTTCCTGTTTACTTGAAAATGATGCATATGCATGATATGATCAGCAGCTTCAATAAAAATGAGAATGACGTTGTAGACAACCGTGCAAGTTACTGGAAGGTAATAAGGATGGAGTTTCAAAGGAACTCCAGGCAACCATATAAAACCAAAATAATAGAGTCAATGAGTCATACAAACCACTCTCATATGAGCTTACAAAGAGACAACACCTATCCAAAATAAGCAGAAGCAAATGGTTACAAAACAGATAGGAAAACAAAGCTAAGCATCGATATCAATGTCGGCATCATATTCATAAGCATCATAAATGATTCAGTGAATACTGAGTTACTGTCTTACTGAGTTACTGTCTTACTGACTTAACTTACTAACTTTAAAAAAAAAACTTACTAGTAAATAGTAATACTGTAATAGTGTAATACTATTACTAACACTATGGAGGTGAAAGAGAACTATTACTAACACTACCAGTAACTTACTAACACTAACAGTAACTATTACAGTATTACTAACAGTAACTATTACTAACTTACTAACTTAATAGTAACTTACAGTATTGCTAACAGTATTACTATTACTAAACAGTATTACTATTAACTTACAGTAGAACTATTTCATCAAAAAAATGGAATACTATTAACTTACAGTAGAACTATTAACTTACGTAGAGCTGTCGACGTCGAAGGATGGAGAGAGCGGTCATCGTTGAAGTCGAAGTGGAGAGAGCTGTCGACGTCGAAGGATGGAGAGAGCTGTCGACGTCGAAGGTGGAGAGAGCGGTCGACGTCGAAGTCGAAGTGGAGCTGTCGACGTCGAAGTGGAGAGAGCTGTCGACGTCGAAGGATGGAGAGAGCTGTCGACGTTGAAGGATGGAGAGAGCGGTCGACGTCGAAGGATGGAGAGAGCGGTCGATTGAAGAGAGAAGAGGTGAATTTTGGGTGGAGAGAGCGGTCGATTGAAGAGAGAAGAGGTGAATTTGGGTTTTAGGTTAAAGGAATTTGGGAAGAAATGAAGAGAACGGGATTAGAATGAAGAGATGGGGGATTTTTGGGAAACGGGTAGGGTAGCTGATTAGTTAACGGGTCGGGTTGGGGGGATTTTAGATTATATTATACCCGGAGCGATTAATCGGCTTATCGGGTTTTTTGAATATCGGCCGATTAGTATGATTATCGGCCGATAAGTACGATAATATCGCTGGAAGTGCATTTCCAAAAAATCGCTTCAAAAATAATCGGTACACTACCGATAACCGATTAATCGGCGATTAATCGCCGATAATCGCCGATTTTGACTGCCTAGATCATGTATTAACCTTATGGTATTCATATCTTTAACTTATTCACAATTTAATCAATGTCTTAACTTAGCATCACTCATGATTCATTTATTCATTCACAAAACAATATTTCTTTTCATGAACATAAATTCATCCACTTTAAATCTCTTTAGCAATTTAATCACATGTAATACATCTCAAACCACATCAAGTATTTCTTAAATCAAATAAGTGTATAATCTCTTCAAGAGAAATCAATTCACATAACAATATTTTACTCTTCTTCTAAGAATAAATGTCATACCCTTAAATAAATAATTTTGAAGTTAGTAACTCATTTTATATCTCAATTTAACAATATTTTTAATAAACTCTACATCATTTTAGAGGAATATTAGAATTTTTCCCAAATTTTGTTTGCATTAAAAATCCCTTCAAAATATTAAAAATACCAAAAAATTCAAAATGAGGCCACTGGGTTTCGAACCCAAGCCCAATCGCAAGCTACAGTAACCGACCCTAGGCGCCACCGAGAGCCACTAAGTCCAAGTGGACTTTGTGTTATAAATGCACGCCGAAAGTGTTACATACTATATTTCAGTGCTTTGGGTAAATTAAAAATCAATCAAAAATAAGAGGGGATACCGGGTTTCGAACCCAGAACCTCAAACCACACCCGTGCTACAGTAATGATCTTAAAACTTAGCCGATAACCAGTAAGTCTCAGCCCAACTACTGTTATGATAACAGAGGCTAAGATTTTGATCACACGGCACAGTAACTAGTTTATTTTCACAAAACTCAAACATATGATCGATCTAATCTTTTTAGAGGACTGTAATTATCTCATTCCTACTGAGTTTACTTGAAAATAGTAACTCACGAATTTCCAAACTTATATTTTAGACATTGTATCTATATTTCAAATTATTTACTCTCATTAATGAATATGAATTGCATTTCTTCAATTTAATCAAAAAGCAAATTGTATCTCTTACAACCAATTAAATAAATCTATCACCAATTTAACTTCTCTAAAACTCTTTGTTTTTACTATAAGGGAAGTCTCAACAATTTTCATATAAGTTTATATTTCGACATTTGCAAATTTAACACGCATGTTTGTTCATAGCAATAACTCAATGTTTCATTTTTCTCATTTCTAACTAACATGATGGTAATTAGTTTCTTAATCGTAACAAAATTTCTTCAATTCATGGCACAGCACAATAGCATGGATTTGTTCTACTTTTATCACATCAAATTTATCTATACTACTCATTTAACATTACTAGCATGCATTCCCTACATTTAGAAAGTACAAGATCACCCACCTCTTATGAAGAATTTGCAAACAAGATGATGAGACACAACTTCTAGCTCCAACAAGTAACACCTAGTCCTTCTCCTCCTAGCAAGAGCACTCCAAAAAGCCTCCAATGCAACAAGAACACTCTCTAACTCTCTTTCTTTTTCCTCTCTTGATTTGTTTTGTTTTGGTGTGAAATGAGAAGAAAAATGGGGGTATTTATAGGACAAAATGAAGGGCTAAAAATGTAATCTCATCCACCTAATAAATAACCACTCATCTTTCCACCTCCCCACTTTCTCCACCTCTCCAATTCCTAACCCCCGGCCTCTCCTCTCCCATAACCGGCCACCTCTCTCTCTCTCTCCTAGGACACGTGCACGTGTTGTGCACTAGTGCACACACACACACAAAATTAAATACAAATCCTATAATTCTAATATGTATATTAAAAGTTATTACATGTCATGTGTGAGTCCATGCACAACCAAAAATGAGATTTAATTAAATGGGCTTGTCTTGTGGGCTTGGTTTTAATTAATTAATTTAATTAGTCTAGTGAGCTAGAATCTATTCTTAGGCCTATGGGTTTAATGAAAGGCTAATAAAAGACTCATGCATGCTAAAATAATAAATGAGCGTAAGAAAAATAAAGATGAAAAAATTAGCACGTGCATCGTACGTGCAAAATTAAAAAAAAATGTATATTTAATTAAAATGAAAATACTGGATGTTACAGTACTAGATACTTACAGAATCTAAAACATACATTAGTCACCGTAGTAGTAATTCATAGCGAGGGATTAAACCCTACATTGAGGAGTAAGATAAGGGCTTGTCCTAGGATGTAACACCTCAAATTTGTAAAATACCGAAAATGCCTGTTTTTATATATTTTGAGTGGTGAAAATTATTTTGATGTATTTTAATTAAATACTGATATTAGTATGAATATTTGTGGTAGATTGATATTTTTGTTATATTAGAGTTAAGAGTTGAGATTTTGTGTGAGGAAATATAGTTTATTTTATTTTATCACTACGGGGGATTATTATAAGATAATTTTAATGTATCTTGTATTGTTTGTATTATGATAGAAAAGAGTTGGGGGTTTATTTGTAATATATTGAATTTGGAGGGCTTATAGGTAATTATACCTAACTATCATCATTAATATATATATTTATATTAGTAAAAACACCCCCCCCCCATTTCCTTCTTCCTTCCTTTCTTTTTCTTCCCGTCCATTCCTCCCGACCTAAAGCAGCGGTCGAAACCCATCGGCCTCCATTCCTTCCGCTCAAATCCCCTTGATTTCTCCACCAAATCCAAATTAAACTGAGGAATAGGCTAATTGAAGGGTCCTCTACAACGTGGTAGCATCGGATTTTCGAACGGATGTCGAAAAGGTATACCCTATTTTATTTATTCGTATAAAATTAAGTGTGGTTAGTTTTATTGAGTAGAAATATTATAGTAGAGAAATTTAGAGAGGTTGGAAGTAGTAGATTGGAGGAATTGGTAGATGGTTAAAGAAATTGTAAGTTGTTGATAAATTAGGATTTTGGATTTGTAAAATAGAGATATATATATTAGAATTATCTCTTAGATGGTGGTAAAAATTTTAGTGAGCCATTAGAATAAAATGGGGAGTAGTGATTTTGGCATAAACTCGAATTATGGAGTTTATGAAATCGGGTAGAAAACTCGATCCAAATAATTGTAGAAAATGCATGTGAGGGTGTAGAGTATTATGAAAGTATTAATATAAATTTAGGATGATTTTTATAGGCTTTAGCTCAATTAAATTGAGTGAAATAGACTATAGGTGAAAAGTGCACGCCGGGTGTTCGATGAAATGCCCGAGCGAGATTTAGTGAGAATTTGATGGGTTCGGAGGTGTAGTTGAGTGTTATTATTATTATTAACCCTAATATGTGAGATTAGGACGAAGGGGATTAAGGAATTTAGAAAATGTGAAATTTTTTTATTAGAAAGCCTCCGATCAATAAGGGAGTATTTGTATTAGAACCCGAATTCGAAATCTATCGATGTAGCTCACCTACATATGTCATTTGTGACGTGTGGGTGAAGACGGATTCAAATTTGGAGATCCGTAAGTTGAGTTTTGAGTTTTAAACTAATCGATCCTATAATTTCCTATTTAGGTGGAAAAAGTCGAACTTCGACTGGCTACAGGACGGACGTGGGACATCGTTTGCTCGATCCGTCAGGTGAGTATATTGTAATTATAAATATTTTATATTGTGGCCAAATTTCGTGGCTTTTTGATATGTCTTGAAAAAGTTATAGCAAAAATTGATTTTCAAGAAAAATACGGATTTTTAGGGGCCCAAAAATGGGTTTTTGAGAAATTTAGTGAAATTAATTATTTTAAGCATATAAAACCTATATTATGGGTTAATGTGATGTGTTGATGTATAAAAACTAAATATATTAAATGATTTATGCATATTTTTACCCCGTGCATGTTTTGTGCCTGTTTTTGGGGTATATAGGCCGATATAGACAATCGGGTATATGCGGAGCCTGGTGTATGGGCTAGCATGCTATGGATGGATGTTATAAGATGTAATTAGGCGAAATTAGTGATTGTGATCATGTTTTGAAGATCTGTGTGATTATAGTGCCCGTTTTGTGCATGTTTTGGGGCATATGAGCCCTTATAGGTGATTTTACTTATATGAAACATGATGTATGAGCTAGTATGCTATAATTATATATTATAAGATTTAATTAGAGGAAATAAATGGTTTTGGCCCCTTCTCTTGGAAATCCACATGTGTGGTGTATGTTTGTGATATATATATATCATGATATTGACTCGTGATGTGATAGTTCATGAAATTAATAATTGGGTACATGTTTACATTTTAATTATGTTTGAAATGAATTAATGGGCAATAATATGACATGTTGGTTTATATGATAAATGACTTGGTGTATGTTTATATGGGATTTAATGAAGTAGCGAATAGCATGGTATTCATAATGGGTGATGTTATGGTAAATTAAATAACATGATGGTTTCTATGTTAAATGACATGGGGTATGTATGTATATATATATATATATATATATATATATATATATATATATATATATATATATATATATATATATATATATATATATATATATGATACAACGAGATGATAATAAATATCGTGGACATCAGATGTGCATCAAACGCAAGATAAAAGGTGAGATGGTAAGTGTTAATAAAATGTGTTATTATTCTTGTGATTAAAGTCAAGGATGTGGCTATTGTTGAATTAAAAGCTGTGATGCTTTATGTTGATAAAGTAAAATGGAAAGATGCAATGAATAATGCTAATAACAGATGGCTTTGTTGACCAGTACCTACAGCAATCTTGGGGGTTTGGGCTAGACCTCCTAATACCCAAGGACCGGCTTGGGGTAAGTGGACCCAAACTATGTTTGGGGTAAGTGGATTTTATCGCCCAAGCTATCGGCTTGAGGCCCGGCTTTTCCTCGATGACAGCCGTCACAAGGAAGTACCCAGTTTATCTGGGGTAAGTGGTTTTTCCCTCTTGGCTTCGACTGGGAGGAAGTACCCAGTTTATCTGGGGTAAGTGGTTTTTTCCTCGATGACAGCCGTCGCGAGGAAGTACCCAGGTTACCTGGGGTCAGTGGCTTTTTCCCTCTTGGCTTCGGCCGGGAGGAAGTACCCAAGTTCTACTTGGGGTAAGTGGTTCCCTCGCTAGTTCGGCTAGGAGGAAGACGTAGCCTCGGACGAGTAAGACTCTGTGTGAGCATCGGGCCGCGTGTTTACTGGGCTGTCGGCTTTCAGTATGTTGGGATACTGTGGCTCACTGGTCGACAAACTAATAAAATAAATAAGTGTTAATAATAAATGTGGTAGTAAAGAAAGTGATAAGTGGAATGTGAATTGTGTGTGGAAAAGAAAGTGGATAGTAAATTGTGAATTGTGCGTGGAAAAGAAAGTGGCTAGTAAAATGTGAATTGCGTGTGGAAAAGAAAGTGGATAGTGAAATGTGAACTGTGTGTGGGATAGAGAGTTGTTGTGAATGAAGTAAATGTGAAAGTGAACGTGCTATGAGTTAATATATGAAAAGAAGTGATAAATGCAGCTTGTGATTAATTTAAGATGAAAATAATAAAAGAGATGTGTTATCATGAATAATACGGAGTAATTGTATTATGTGTGTGATCATTAAAGTAAAATACAGTTGATATGAGTTGTACCTTGGAATTGTGTCAAGGAACTACCTGCCCGCAATTTCAGTGGAAATTGTGGGAACTACCTGCCTTGGCATAATTCGCAGGGTGAGTGGATATAATAGTGGTAATGATTAATAGAAATGAGAAATAAAGTGAAGTGAAGATGATAAGTGATTGAAGTGAAATTAATAATCAAGCTATCGGCTTGAGATGTGATGTGATATTACCCAAACTGTGTTTGAGGTACAGTGATTATTACCCAAGCTATCGGCTATGGGATGTGATATGTGGTGGCCCCAGAGTGTGTTTGGGGATTAAGTGAAAATGATAATAAGATTTATTGTTATAAGAAAAAGTAATTACTAAAGTGATATAATAAGATGTGAATGAGCTATAAAACATGGTTTTGATGCAATGAGTATAAGTATTCTAATTAATGAGGTGTTAATGATGTGATGAAATGTGAGTAAATCGCATGGGCAATGAGATGTGGTAATTATGTCATGAGAAATGAAGGAATGTGGTAGTATGAGAATAGATGCATATGTTTATGATGTGATACTTTTATAACATAATAAAATAAATACCTGTTTTATGAGATTGGGTATGACAATGGTTATTAAAGAAAGTATGTTGTGATATGAGTTTGTGTACCTTGGAAGTGTGTCGGGGAACTACTCGCCTGCTATTTCCGTGAAAATGGTGGGAACTACCTGCCTCGGCACAACTTTCAGGATGAATAGGTGTGTTGATGACATAATATAAGTAAATGAAACGCATGTCTAAATAGAGTTGGAGAAATGATGTAATAACATCATGTAGTTATATTAATATAAATAGTAAAATGCCATTATGACGATACTTGTGGAAGAATGAATATTGGGTTAGAGTAGTTAAATTGAAAAGTAATGGATGTTATGTGTATTCGTACTATACGGATGTCGAATAAGTATATATATATATATACGAGGCTGATGTGAAGTATATTATGAAATGTGGAAAGTTATGGATAATTAAATAGTTGAATGCAGGATTGGCAAAGTATTAGCTATATCGTTGTATTGACGATGTTGTTGTGCTCAGGATTCAGGTTGCATTATCTTAATTTGGTATTCATAAGTTTAAATTATATTCTTTATACTATTTTAAATTTGTTATTTGATTAATAACTATACTCACACCAGAAATGGCTAACCCCTTAGTGTTTGGGGGGTTAGGGGAGTCTGAGGACTACCCTAGGTCCCCCACTGTTGCAGGTTCTCATCAGTGCAGAGGTAAGGCGTGGAATGGTAGTATAACTTTTTATTTTAAAAATTTGTATTATTTAGTTATAGGAATAGTGAAATTTATGATTTAAATTGTATTATGGGTCTATAAGTATGTATATGACGAAGATGAGTATAGTGTGAGGTGATGTGGTATGTTTGTGACCCGTACCCACCTCGTTGTGGAGTACCGGGCTCTGTGGTAGGTTTTACAAGGATTTTTCTAAAAATTTACCTCGTTTTTCAAAGAAATTTATAGTTTTTAATTGATATTTGATAATCCGTTATGAGTTTGGCCCCCAGAGCATTATATTATATTGCCTGTATGTATCTGCTCATTTTGGCCTGGGGAGCCCATGAAAATATTATGTGGATTGTGAGCTACGGAATTTTGAGCAGAATTCCGTAAGCTTTTTGTGTTTCGGGGCAAAATTTACAGGGGAGACTCTGTCAAAATTTTTCCTGAAATATAACTTTCTTAGTTTATGATTAAAGTGATATAGAAATTGAAAGAATTGAATTTGAAGACTTAGTTTTCAAAAAAAAAATTTGGGGTGTTACAGTTTGGTATCAGAGCTTAGGTTAACTAGGAAATTGTTAATCCTAGCGATCTTACCATGTGAGTATGGGTTCATTTTCGCTTAGTTGGAGATAGAGAGTGTATTTTATGCGGGTGTTTTGTTGAAGAATAGATTATATCGTGGAATGGTGTGATCCCCATTAGACCTTGGTCTGATTTTGAGTCAGTATTACTTTTCATGACCCTGCATATGGGTTGACCTCAGTAGAAATTTCGGTATGACCTTGTGTACTATTGGAGTATTTTATTATATCGATTGCTGTGTGCTGTAAGGGGTATCCCCTGGAGATTTTGTGTGAGTCCTATGGGCATATGTCCTATAGGTGTATTTTATAGACTGTGGAGTGATGCGTGGTTATGGGTTTATCCCATATTTGGGAAGATTGATTGGTTGTAGAAGGTTATGTAGGTTATCTGCGTAGTTGGGGCATGGTGCAGGGAGGATTCGGGTGAGACAGCCCGATGAAACCCAGTCTTGATTGTATGTAGCGCCTTGGACGATGAAGATTATGCTCGTTGGGTTTGGTGGAAACATTTAAGGCAAAGATTGAGATTGTTGATGTGGTTTGCGAAGTTTCTGGTATATTCGAGGGGGTTTTTGGCCCCCTACCTTGGTGAACTCGGGAGTTCAAGATTGATTTGATATTTGGTATGACTCCAATCTCTAAATCAACTTGTGGGATAGTACCTTAGGAATAGGTAGAGATAAAAAGAGTTTGAGGTGATGTTTCTGGAAAAGGTTATCGGTTCAAATGATATGCCGTGGGGCGCGCCGACAGTTTTGTAACAAGGAAGATAGTTCACCGAGAAGGTGTACTGAGTAAGGTGACTATTAAGTATTCATTGTTGAGAATAGATAATTGGTTGGATGAGTTGTGGGGAGTGTTACTAATCTCCCGATTAGAGTTGCACACCGAGTACTATCAGATAATCCCTAGAGAGGGAAAACATCTTAGGAATTGTTTTCCGTACTCGGTATGAATTGTATGAGTTCTTAGTGATATCTTTTGGGCTGGCAAACGTCCCTGCAGTTTTTAGGAATTTGACGAATTGGGCCTTTCACCCTTATATTAACAGGGTATGATTGTATATGTGAATGATATTTGGTGTATAATTGCTGTATGGTGGAGCACTGATCGATAGGTTGAGACCAGAAGTGGTATGATAAGTCTGTAAATTGCTATTTTTGGGGGCGAGAAGTGTGAATTTTGGGACACATTGTGTCTGTTGAAAGCATATTTATGGATCCGAAGAGAATTACAAATGGTGAAAAGACGGGAAGTAACCATCGGATGTGTTGGAAATTCATAGTTTTTTTTGGTTTTCACTGGCTATTATCGGAGGTTCATCCCTCGATTTTATATTAATGACTCATTTTCTTATAAAGAGTGAGCCGTTGGTATGATCCGAACAGCGTGGAAAGATATTTTCAAGAGTTAAAGGAAGATTAACGACAGCTCATGTTTTTATCATCCCGAGAAGGGAGTGCATGTAGTATAGGATCAGGTGGGGTTTGATGCCTGAAGGCACGCTTGTGGCTTATATATGAGGCAGTTGTGGTTATACGAGGTGCGTGAATTACGCAAATTTGAAATTAGTAATAGTAAGGCATGTATTGAAGGTGTTGAGAAATTAGTTTTTCAGAGAATAATTCAGCCTTTTCTGTGATTGTAAGAGTTTGAGCACTCGTTTGTGTAAATGATTTTAGTAGGAGGCAATAAACGTGGCTTGAGTACCTTGGTAGCTTGGTATGGAAATGAAATACCACATGGGGAAGAAAAATAGCTGAGAACTTGTCCACCGGTCTCTCTGACCTGGACCTCTGTGCTGTTGTATCAGAGGTGAATCTGGTGGGGAGCAATCCTCGAGAGTAGTGGTACGACACTGGGGCCACCAAGCACATCTGCTCGGACAAAGAGATGTTCACTTCATACCAAAAGTGCAACAAGGATGAACAACTATTCGTGGGTAATTCTTCCACCTCCAAAATTGCAGGAACGGGGAAGATAGTGCTGAAAATGACTTCAGGCACGGAACTAACACTTACAAATGTGTTGCATGTTCCAGATATTAGAAAGAACTTGGTATCAGGATCTTTGCTAAGTAAGAATGGATTTAAGATTGTTCTTGCTTCTAATAATTTTGTATTATCTAAGAATGGGGTGTTCTTGGGTAAAGGTTATGTAAAGGATGGACTGTTCAAGTTTAATGTAATGATGGTCATCCCTAAAACTGTTGTTCCTGTTGAAATTACTCCTATTGCTTATGTTGTTGAGTCTTCTTCTATTTGGCATGAAAGATTAGGCCATGTTAATTTTAATTCTATGCGTAGATTAATTAACATGAATTTGCTACCAAAATTTAAGGTAGACAACACCGAAAAATGTGAAGTTTACACAGAGGCCAAACTCACTTAAACTCCATTACGTTTTGTAGAAAGAAACACATAAACTCTAGGTCTAATTGACACGGATTTGTGTGATTTAAAATATGTACAGACCAGAGGTGGCAAAAATTAGTTTGTGACATTCATAGACGATTGCACAAAATTCTGTTATGTATACTTGTTACATAGCAAAAATGAGGCTTTGGATAAATTCAAAGAATATAAGCTTGAGGTTGAGAATCAACTTGGCAAAACGATTAAAATTATTAGGAGTGATAGAGGAGGAGAATATGATGCACCATTTAATATGTTTTGCTCTGAACATGAAATAGTTCATCAGACAACAGCTCCTTACTCATCTAAATCAAACGGTACTGCCGAGCGCAAGAACCGAACTCTAAAGGAGATGATGAATGCCTTGTTGTTGAATTCTGGCTTACCCCAAAATATGTGGGGGGAAGCGTTGCTGACTGCTAACTACATTCTCAATAAAATACTTCACAAGAAAACTGGCAAGACACCATACGAACTGTGGAAAGGTAACGTACCTTCGTATAAATACCTCAAAGTGTAGGGATATCTCGCAAAAGCGGCAGTACCTAATCCAAAACAGGTCACCATAGGACCTAAGACGATTGATTGCATATTCATAGACTATGCATACAACTGTAGTGCATATCAGTTCTTGGTATATAAATCAGATATACCGGATATCCATGTGAATACAATAATGGAATCAAGGAATACTTTCTTCTTTGAACACGTATTTCCGTTCAAGGATACTATGTATCCCAAATGTACACGTGAACAAGGGAATACAAGCACTTCGGTTGATGAACCAGAACATTATAATGATGAGCCTAGACGTAGTAAACGGGATAGAACATCAAAGTCATTTGGTCCTGACTTTGTAGTGGCCTTTCTGTTAGAGAATGAGCCCAGAACATTCAAGGAAGCCATGTCTACATCTGATGCTCCTATGTGGAAGGAAGCAATCAAAAGTGAAATAAACTCTATTATGCAAAATCATATATGGGAGTTGGTCGATTTGCCTTCTAGATGTAAAGCTCTAGGATGCAAATGGATTTTTAAATAAAAATTGAAACCAGATGATTCAATAGAGAAACATAAGGCGTGACTTGTGGTATAAGGATTTAGGCAAAAGGAAGGCCTAGACTTCTTTGATACATATTCTCCGGTTACAAGAATAACTTCCATAAAAATATCGATAGCTGTTGCAGCTCTACGTAACCTAGAAATACATCAAATGGATGTTAAAACTGCATTGCATTTCTAAATGGGGATTTAGAAGAAGAAATATACATGAAACAACCTGAGGGTTGCGTAGTTCCTGGATAGAAAAACAAGGTGTACAGGCTTGTAAAATCCCTGTACGGACTGAAACAAGCTCCAAAGCAATGGCATGCAAAATTTGACAATATTATGATGTCAAATGGTTTCAAAATAAATGAATGTGATAAGTGTATCTACATCAAAGATACTCTAAATGGATACATCACTAGTAGAAAACCTTGCAATAACAATGAATTATTTACGAGCACTAAAATTTCCTTGCTAGTGCTACCATCTACAACGGATTAATCACAACAAACTCTTTCGTTGTGAATGTTTTTTACATCCGCAAGAGATTTTATTAATTTGTTGCAGTTACAACAATTGCAAGGGAACATTTGTAACATAATATATTCCCTTACTAAAGCAAATTTTTAATCTTCAATATTAAAAAATCTTCAGCCGTTAGATCTCAGTCCAATGGCTGAGATCTATTCCACCCAAATGAAGAGAATTGCCTAAGTTATCAAAGGCATTTTGGGAATTTCACTGCTCACCATCTCATTTCTTTTCCCTTCTTCATGGGCGCTCGTTCACGATCTCTCTTTCCCGTCTAATCGAAACCCTAGCTCATTCCTCCAAAAATCCAATGGCTAGAGTATCCCCTATTTTTGCTCACAAAGGGTACAGGATGAAGACACACAAGGTACAGTTCTGAGCTCTGCTTTGTAATCTGTGCGTCATTGGAAGAAGAACCCATGTCTTGTTATTCTATGTTGGTTTGGTTTTGAAGGCTTCTGCGAAGCGGTTTCGGGTTACGGGGAAAGGGAAGATAGTGAGGACAACCCCTCCCCGACAAAAAGACGGTGAGATACTGGTCTCTTTTGCTTTTGGGTTGTTTCTTTGGTTATGGTTTCTGTTAACTTTGCGATTAATGTTGTAATGTTGGTTTGGAAGAGTTTGGTTGTGTAGTTCTCAAGATAGTTCTTGGAACAGATTTAGTAATTCTTTTTAGAGATTTTTTTTCCAGTTTCACATGCTTGAGACTGGATGAGGTTTTACCTATTGGCCACATCACCATAAATTTCAAATTGATGGAAAATTCTTGTAGTTACTCATTCGAGAATCCTTGTCACACACAAGAATTCTCGAAATGTTCAAACACTTGAGAAAGGACAGTGTGTGTCTTAGTAAGTACTTGATTTGAATAATCCTTATTTATAAATGTGTTTTGAGCCTATGACTCGTTAAGTTAGCACATACCGTGTCCTTCTTAACTTACTCGTTAATTGGGTTAAATTGCATTGTAACTTCTTATTTGGCTTGTTCCTGTATCAGGTGGAGTGGTGCATGAGAAGGGTCTCTTGCCGCAAGACTGTAAGTAGAAATTATTTCGAACTGGTTATTGTTTAGTGATTCCTGAGTTAATAATATTGCATGCTTCTGGTTTTCAAGTGGATTCTTACTGTGTTAGTTTCATCATAGCTGCACTGAAACTATTTGTCAGATTGACTAGTTGAATCAATGTACTTATTGTGTTTGTTTCATCATAAGTGGATGTTTATTGTGTTAGTTTCAAAGGGATTGTCTGTTTCATTTCTTCAGTCTGTACAATTGTAATGGTTTACATGCTTGATCATCTCACAAATAGTCCCCTTTTTTGGATTAATTAATGAAAATTAGATGACTGTTAACTGTGTCGGATATCTTACAATACTTGTATAGCTATGTGGACGCCTTATTTTTTAAACATTGTTTGATTTTGTTTTCATCATAATATTTGTTGTTCAATGCAGGTTGATCCTATTGCTGCTGGTGTCCAGTACGATAAAGAATTTATAGTTTGCTCATTGGATCTATTATCAGGACTTGTTGAAGGTCTTGGTGTTGGGATAGAGAGCTTGGTAATGCTATTGATTTTTTTTGACAAAATTTATTTATTTATCTCGAAAAAGTGATTCCAAAATCGAATTTTAATTAATAAACCATATGCATTTGTATCTATTTGGTTGCCACACTGAGGTTTAATCACTGTTTCTATCAATTCCAATGCTGGATATTAGGTATGCCACTGATTATATTGAATCAGCTTGGCTAACATGACAGTCTTCGACTCTTCGCTTACATGAAGGAACTTTTGTCCCTAAAAAGGCTGCCTTCATGTTAAATTATACTATTATATCGCACGTGCGATGCACGTGCGATATAATATATATATAATATATTATATATAACATGCGATGTATTTTTAAAACTATGTATTATACACGTGCAATGAAAAAATATGTATTATACACGTGCGTTGCACGTGGGAAAAATGGGCAGGGAGAATGAAAAGGACAAAAAAAAATCTACCAACATGTGCGCTGCACGTGTTGACACACACTCACTAAGGAATAAAAAATTGTTTATTTGTTTGAACCCCATCTCTCCCATTATAATAGTTATATTATTATAGATTATAGATATGCAAAAGAAAACTGCTGAAATTAGAATTCACAGCCTAGCATTTCTAATTTGACATGCCTGTTCCAAACCCTCCGCCATTAATGGCAGCGGCTGAAACTCCTCTTCTTCTTGGCATGGCTACGACTTCAACACCTTGAAGGAGATGCAAAAGAAAGAAGGAGGAAAGATGAACAAAAACTGCAATTCTCATTCATAGTTTCAATCTTTACAAAACGACTATTTATAAACCCAGGCTATGCGTACAACACGTGCCAAGACAGGTTGTTACAGAAACAGTTGGCCTTATTTGCTAATTTCCACACTTTTACAATTAACACCCTAAAAGACAAATAATACTCCATGGGCTGATACGCAAACTGATACCAACAGATTCAGCTCCTTAACCATCTTCTCGCAGCATCAGCTATCTCCTCGCAGCATTCTCACAACATTCTCATCGCACACTAGACTTCCCGTGCTCCTGAGCTTCAGCTAGATCCAGGAGTTGGATCAATTCTCCCCCCTTCAAAAGATTCCAGGACTATGCGAAAGGACGGGAATCGCCAATAGACGTCCCAGTAGCTCTCCCAAGTGGCTTCACTCTCGTGGCCATGCTTCCATTGAATTAAAATCTCTGTGATCGCAATTCCCCTCCTAGGCACCATTCTGCGATCTAAAACCTTGATGGGTTGTGGAGAGTCTTCTACATAGTATTGGGGTAACCTTGAAGAAACAACTGAAGATTCAGCTTCCCGTGGCACAAAAGCTTTCAATTGAGATACATGGAAAACATTATGGATGCGTGATTCATTAGGGAGCTGCAACTTGTAAGCCACCGACCCAATTTTCTCCAATATCAAATAGGGACCATAATACAGAGCAGCCAACTTATGAATCCTTCTTCCCCCCACTGAGACTTGACGATAAGGCTGAAGTTTCAAATAAACCCAATCTCCCAATTCAAACACTCTATCACTGCGATGTTGGTTGGCCTTGCGTTGCATTTGTTGCTGTGCTTTTACCAGATTGTCCTTGAGTATTTGAAGGACTATATCTCTTGAAAACAAGGTGTCTTCAACAGATTGAACCCTTGCTGTCTTGGGGACATAAGAAAGGACATTTGGAGGAGTTTTTCCAAACACCACCTGATAGGGAGACATACCTGTAGAGCTGTGTACATGGGTATTGTAGCTGAATTCAGCCCAAGCTAACCATTCCGACCAATCCTGGGGTCGATAGGATGTGAAGCACCTCAAATAGATCTCAAGCACCCTATTAATAACTTCGGTTTGTCCATCAGATTGCGGATGGAATGCTGAACTCAAGCAAAGTTTGGTGCCATGAATAGCTAATAACTCTCGCCAAAAGTTACTAGTAAAGATAGCATCCCTATCACTCACTATGCTTTTTGGAAGGCCATACAACTTGAACACATGTTTGAAGAGAGTAGAGGCAACTATCTTGGCTGTATAAGGGTGTGATAGAGGTATGAAATGGCAGAATTTGGATAACCTGTCGACTACCACCAATATAGTAGTGAAGCCAGCACTTCGGGGTAGTCCGTCGATGAAATCCATACTTATATCATCCCAAATGTTATCTGGAATTGGAAGGGGTTGTAGTAGACCTGCGGGTGAAGTACTCAAATACTTATTTCGCTGACAGACCTCACAGGATCTGATAAAGTGGTTTAAATCTCTCTTCATTCCTTGCCAGTACACTATTTTTTTAAGCTGCAACCAAGTTTTGTCCATGCCCATATGACCTCCTTGAGGTGTGCAGTGCACTTCCTCCAAGAAAAGAGACTTGGCTGATGATGTGGGACTCAACAATATTCGACCACTATAGTAGATTATCCCCTCTACTAATGCCAATCTATCATCACTACCCTCAGAGATTGCTTTCTTAACATCAACATAGAAGGGATCTGTGTCTACCAACTCCTTAATTTGATCCAACCAAATGGGCTTAACCACCACCATAGTTGACAAGGAGGCTTCTTCTACTTCTTCTACTTCTTCAAACTGACGTGAAAGACCATCAGCTATTACATTTTCCTTCCCTTTCTTATACTCAACTTTGAAATGATAGCCATGTAGCTTGAATAGCCATAATTGCTGAGCTTCCGTGTACAATCGTTGCTCTAATAAGTATTTGAGAGGCTTGTGGTCAGTGTGGATGATAAAGGATCTTCCCAACAAGTATTGTCGCCATTTCTTAACTGATAAAAGTACTGCCAACATTTCTTTTTCATACGTTGACAAATACTTAGCTTTACCCTTCAATTCTTGACTGAGGAATGCGATTGGACGCTTCTTCTGTTGGAGAACAGCTCCAATACCCGTAGCACTAGCGTCACATTCCAACTCAAATGGTAAAGTAAAGTTAGGAAGCTGTAGAACTGGAGGAGTAGAAAGTATCAGCTTCAATTTCTCAAAGGCTTTCTGAGATTCTTCTTGCCACTCAAAAGCTCCCTTCTTTGTTAATTTCACAAGTGGCCATGCTAAGGTACTATAATGAGCTATAAACTTACGATAGTAACCTGTTAATCCCAAGAATCCCCTTAAAGCTTTTAATGACTTAGGAGTAGGCCAATTGATGATGGATTTAATCTTCTCTTGATCAACTGCGACTCCTTGAGCTGACACAATGTGTCCCAGATACTCAACCTCTTCCACTCCAAATGAACATTTGCTAACTTTTGCAATCAACTGGTTAGCCTGGAGAGTTTGTAAAACTATCGACAAGTGCTCCAAGTGAGCTTCCATATCACCACTATAAACCAGTATGTCGTCAAAGAATACTAGCACAAATCGACGCAAGTAGGGCTTGAACACAGAATTCATTAAGGATTGGAAGGTGGAAGGAGCATTTGTTAAGCCAAATGGCATAACTAAGAACTCATAGTGGCCTTCATGTGTGCGGAATGTTGTTTTGTGAATATCAGCCTCATCCATTCTTATCTGATGATATCCACTCCGGAGATCAAGTTTGCTAAACACCCTAGCCCCATATAGTTCATCTAAAAGCTCATCTATCACCGGAATAGGAAACTTATTCTTCACAGTAATATCGTTTAAAGCCCTATAGTCGACACACATTCGCCAAGAACCATCTGATTTCTTCACCATTACAATCGGAGAGGAATAAGGACTGTGACTTGGTCGAATGACTCCTGAGTGTAACATCTCTTTCACCATCTTCTCAATTTCATTCTTTTGATGCCATGGATGTCTATAAGGACGCAGACTAACTGGCTTAGACCCAGGAATGAGGGGTATAGTATGATCGACATCTCTTCTTGGAGGTAATCCTATATCTTCAGCAAACACTTCAGGGTATCTATCTAGTAACTGTTGGATTTGGGAAGGAATTGTAGGTGGCTTGTTATGTGGATTTGAGACGCCTACCATTTGGAGCAACCATGCAGATTTGGACTGCAACAAAGCTCTAGACATAGTTTTAGCTGAAGACATTTCCATACTATTAGATGAGATTCCCTTCAATGTACATTGCTTCCCTCCTAGTTCAAATTGAACTCTTTTATCCTTCAGATTCCAAACCACATCCCCAAGAGTTTCAATCCATTGAGCACCCAATACTAACTGGCTAGTATCCATGGCTAATATGTAGAAGTCTGCTACAATCGAAACCCCTTGACATACAAAAGTGACCCCTTCACATAAACCCAGTCCTTTCAGCATAATTCCCCCAGCTACGGTGACATCAAGTTTAACTTGCGGGTTCACGGGTAGCCCAGTCTTCTTTACTATCTTCTCATCAATGAAATTGTGAGTTGCTCCCGTGTCTAAAAGCGCACACACTGGGTAATTAGCAATATATCCTTGTATTCTGAAGGTTCTCAGGGTAGTACTACCAGTGAGAGTATTAAGAGATATAGCTGCTATTCCTTCCTCAGTCATTTGTAAAGCTTTCGGCACCTGATTTCCATCTTTACACCTTGTGGCAACAAATTCTTTTTCCTCCTCTGATAGCTCATCCATATCATCAGTATCCTCCTCCAATTTTCCCAACATTTGCATCAACACACTTCCCTCACACGATCCCATCATTTGCATCATAGATCTACCTGCACACTTATGGCCTCTCACAAATTTTTCATCGCAATGAAAACACAATCCCTTCTCCCTTCTTTCCTTCATGAATTGCAAGAGTTGCTGATCCTTAGGTTTAGGATTATTAGAGTGAGATGACAACAAGGTTTCAGCATTTATTTTACTCTGAGTTGCCAAAGGAAAGGCTGCAGATGCTTGGGGTTTATAGCTGTTAGTTGCAAAGGTGCTCCTACTCTGATTGTTAGCTCTCCACGTTTTCTTTTGATCAATTATAATTTCTTCCCTAGCTATAGCTTCTCTATAAGCTGCCAACACACTGCTAGGATTTTTGAGCTTTACTTCTTTCCTCAATTCACTTCTCAATCCCGAAATGTAACAACTGACTAAAGAGCTTTTAGCTAGAGGCTTAGCTAACTGGCTATACTTCAAAAACTCTCTGTGATACTCAGCTACAGTACCTGTTTGCTGCAATTTATATAGGGTAGCTTCGGGATCATCAAGCTCCGAAGGTCCGAATTGTAGCATCAACTCCTCCTTTAACATCTCCCAGTCAATTTCCCCTTCTTCTTGCTGTTCGAACCATCTCCACCAAAGGAGAGCTTCTCCCCTCAAGTAATACAGACAAAAAGATAACCGATCATAATGGTTAATCTTTTGTGTAAAGAAGTGGTGCTCCATATGGTAGATCCAATTTGTAATATCCTCTGTTCCATCAAAGCTGGGTAACTCAATTTTTGGATGCTTAGGAAAGAACGTGTTACCTTCTTGTTGACGACCACCATCATTCCTCGCTTCTCTCCTTCCAATCTGTCTCTCACGATGATCCAAGTTTCTTGATCTTTCTGGATTTGGCTTCCCATGTCGACGATAGCGACGACGTCTCCTTCCCAACTCCTCAAGGTTTCTTCCCCTTGCTAACTCATCCTCATCACTCTCAGAACTCCAAGACTCATGTCTGCGATGTGATTTCCAGTTTCTTGGTTCTTGAAGAAGACGATCCATCGCCATTTCCAACCGATCGAACCTATCTTCCAAACTGGGACGCTTGTGGAGCTCAACACCATGACTGGTGGATCCCCTTGCATCCTGACTCTTTCTTCCAGATCCGAATTGTGGTCCAGATCTTGGATTAATAGAGTTCTCAGCTTCTTGAACCGGTTCTTGGTCGAGATCTTGATCGGCGACAGCAGCGTGCTCAATCTCAGGCTCTGATACCAATGTTCCAAACCCTCCGCCATTAATGGCAGTGGCTGAAACTCCTCTTCTTCTTGGCATGGCTACGACTTCAACACCTTGAAGGAGATGCAAAAGAAAGAAGGAGGAAAGATGAACAAAAACTGCAATTCTCATTCATAGTTTCAATCTTTACAAAACGACTATTTATAAACCCAGGCTATGCGTACAACACGTGCCAAGACAGGTTGTTACAGAAACAGTTGGCCTTATTTGCTAATTTCCACACTTTTACAATTAACACCCTAAAAGACAAATAATACTCCATGGGGCTGATACGCAAACTGATACCAACAGATTCAGCTCCTTAACCATCTTCTCGCAGCATCAGCTATCTCCTCGCAGCATTCTCACAACATTCTCATCGCACACTAGACTTCCCGTGCTCCTGAGCTTCAGCTAGATCCAGGAGTTGGATCAATGCCATGATAGTATTTATTGCCTAACAATTGATTCAACTATTTCTGCTATAACTGCATCGAGCTACTTTCTTTTCATCTAAAAATATGATTTGATTGCATAGTGTAAATTCATCATGTTCTGACTAATATTGTACTGAGCTTGGTTAAGGAATTTCCAGCTGCATCTTAGTAGTCTAGAAGTTGCCTTCCTCTGAAGATCAGGCTGTACCAGTTGCATTTAATCAGTTGTGATGATTTACTAGCTAATTATCATGACGAATGCTTGTTTCCCATGATTGTTGGAGTTTGTTATGAAGTGCAAACTTTTATGTGAGATATGGCAACCTTTGGTGATTTTCTGCCCAATAGGATTGTGTTGACGAAATATACCATGTTAATATTTTTACATAATTATCCTGTATTTTGCTGTATTGTAGAATATGAAAATTAACTTGGATCGTCCAAAAATATTCGGAGAAATAACAGTACATAGTACTATTACAGAAGTTGTAGCAATGGTTAGTGAGAAAGTGAAGTTGCGAACAGGCTTTGCATTGTCGACATCTTCACATGGTGTTGTTTGGTCTTACCTCCATGCATGCCCTCAACGCGGTATGTCTATTTTTCCGTCTTCAATATAGATGCATGTTTCTCTGATAGACTGGTTCTATTTTGTCGATTGCTTGGATATGACAACGATTACTACCCAGTCTAGAGGAAACAATCTTTGTAGTCTCTATGTAGGTTTATCTAATTCTGTGTTGTTTCTTTTTCATGTAGTCTTTATGTAGTGGCGATGACTATAAGGCTGAGGAGAATGAGGAACATGCAGAAGACCTTCCATGACTGATAAAGTGAAGTTGGGGATATATGGAAGCAATAGGGACGAGTTAGAAGTACTTTTGAAAACTTTTGTTGTAGTTCTTGGAGTATGACAACTCATCTTTCCTTCTGAAATATACCGTTGGTATTTTGGTACTTCGAAACAAACATATAATTTTGTAATGAGAATGTTCTATACTCTATAATATTAAATCTTATTTTGGTGTTATGTTTATATACTAGATTTGCCCGTGGGCACGTGCCTACGACACATCTTCGGAACGATACAAAACACAAAAAGCCATGTAAACAGTAAACAATAATTATGTAGCTCAAGTTTGAATAGTATGACAATAATTAGTTATAAATAAAAGTTTATGTTTCCATTAGTATATGTTGAAAAATAATTATAAATGGGGGTATAAAATCTAACTTCTTAGAACTTTAAGTGTGGAAAATAATAAAATTTAATTGTTGAAGAAATATTTTCTATTAAAAATTCTAAAAATTTACAAAACCGAAATCTTAAAATCTAAATTTCTAAGTAAATAAAGAAAGAATGGGAGAGAGAGAGAGAGAGAGAGAGAGAGAAATATGAAAAAGTAAAGAGAGAAGAGATAGATAGTAATAGAGTAATGAGTTTTTTAGGGAGAAAATTTTGGTTTTTGGGATTGAAATTTTGGAGGAAAAATGTGTTTTGTGAGGTTTGATATGGGCCTTTTATTTTGGGGGGATTGATTGTGAGCCACTTGATAGCTTTCTTTGTAATTTATTATATAGATGTGTGTTTTTGTGTTTTGACACATTGTGTTTTGTTTATATAATTGTGTGCATCAACAGGTGAAATAATTCTATGTTCTTAATTGAAAAAATACGTTGCTTAGTCTTGTTAACTAGTTTAAGCCATCCAAATATAATCAGCAATAGACTAAACACGTGCAATTGCATTCATAGGGGAACATTTGCAAGGGAATGACTACCTTGCGAACTTCTGTAGTAATTGTTCATCAGCAACGGGAAAAGTCCCTTTTAAAACACATCTGCAAAAGAAAAATTTGTTGTGGATACTCTTATGGATGGGGACAACAAGGAACAACTTCTCTTGCAAATATTCTATTGTAGCTAATATTCGCAAGGGATAGTTATAATTCCGTTGCAAATGTATACATTAACCAGGAGAGATTTCGCAACTGCACAACTACAAGGGAATGAGAAGAAATCCCTTACAAATGTGCACTCACCATGGAATTTCACTTTTCTACAAGGGAAATTTTTGTTGCAATTGTGAAATTTTCTACTAGTGCATTCTGGTGTGTCTGTATATAGATAACATGCTCATTATTGGGAGCAATAATGACATTATCAAACAAACTAAGAGCATGCTTAGTGGCAAGTTTGATATGAAAGATTTGGGAGTTGCAGTCGTCATACTAGGAATCAATGTTTCCAGGACGTCTGAGGGAATTACTGTCTCAAGCTCATTAAGCTGAGAAAGTACTTGAAAGATTCAAGAATTACTCGAATGGGACTGCCAAAAGTCCTATGGATTCCAGTCTTCACTTGTTCAAAAATATGGGTGACAACATATCACCACTGGAATATGCACGTGTAATCGGTAGTCTGATGTACTTAACAAATTGTACAAGATCGGACCTAGCACATTCAGTAAATATACTGAGCCGCTACACAAGTAATCCAGGACGAAGTCATTGGAAAGGAATAAGTAGAGTATTGAACTACTTGCGACATACTTAGAGTTATGGACTGCATTACACCACATATCCAGCAGTACTAGAAGGCTACAGTGATGCCAACTGGATATCAGGTTCGAAGAACTCAAAATCCACAAGTGGGTATGTCTTCACACTTGGTGGTGCCGATGTGTCATGGAAATCCTCTAAACAAACGTTATTGGCCAGATCCACCATGGAATCTGTGTTTATTGCTTTAGACAAAGCAGCAAAATGGCTTTGAAATTTTTTAGAGGATATCCCTATGTGGGAAAAACCAGTGCCTGCTTTATGTATATACTGTGACAACCAATCGACTATAGCACGGGCACTGAGTTGTATGTATAATGGTAAGTCTCGTCATATCAGAAGGCGACACAAAACCATTAGACAACTGCTCTCAAATGGAGTAATCTTTATAGAGTATATAAAATTGGCCGACAACCTAGCGGATCTATTTACTAAAGGTTTGTCGCGATAGCAAGTTGTGAGATCATCAAGAGGAATGAGTTTAAATCTTATGACGAAAGAGGATACTTGATGGAAACCCTACCTAGGAATTGGAGATCCCAAGATCTAGGTTCAAGGGGATAACTAAATCTTGTTGAATCAACGGAAACACTGAGAGATTAAAGTCTCATACCCACTCTTAGGATGATAAAACAGTGCTGCCTGCAAAGAGTTAGGATAAGCTTGGCTTTTATTGATTCTCATAGCTTTCAAATAAAAGTGAGATATGGCAGGATACTCTTTATGGGAAATCACCTTGTGAGTGTAAAATGAGGCCGTTTCTAGGAGAATGAAGAGAGGCTACATTCTCCAAGTTCACTCACGATTAACCAGGATTGTTCAAGGCCAAAATGAACACAACAAGAGAACCTAGTTCTGTGAGGAGATGAAACTGTGTGATAGTTATTGTCTAGGTTCACATTAAAGCCTGGATAGTTCAAGACATCATGTTCACTATCTGGTCAAGTGAATCCGATTGCTACTTACTAAGGGTGGTTCAAAGTTGAAAAATTACTGTCATTCCTGATGCAGTGATTTTCCGATTGTACTCTCAGAGTTTTTTCTGTCATGTCTTTTCTGTCATGTCTTTTTATGTCGTGTCTGGATTACATAGTCTAGTAATTTCCATTCATGTGGGGGATTGTTGGAAAATTTTTTGGCCGACTTTTCGGACCGGATTCCTGTGGGCTCCGGCCACCGACGGCACCGGATAATGATTGGATTGTGATCCTCTCGTCGAGTACTATTCCATGATGTACTCGTTTGCCAAAAACGAATTCCATATGAATGAGAAATGTTGGTCCAAAGCTGGGTACTCGAAAATTACTACTTGGAAATTGGGAGAAAATGGATAGTCCCATATCCGAAATGGGGAAATATTTTCTAGTATATATACTAAAAAAATGGAATAAAGGGCGTGGCCCGGGGGTTACCACTAACGTGTAGTGGAGAGAGGACTTAGCCAAAATGACAAACACACACGTGCGCGCATGCGCCTGGCCCCGGCCCCGGCCCCGGCCCCGGCTTCGACTTGGCTTGGCTTGGTCTGGTCTGGTCTGGTCTGGCTTGGCCTATATTTTTTTTTGCCCCAGTCAAATTTTTTTCCCCCCAGTATACTGTTGAGGATTTTCAAATTCAGTAACTGGTACCATTACTCTGTAACAGCAGAGTTATGGCTCATCAGTTATGTCTTTGAACCATTACTCTGTTGTTACAGAGTAATGAACCCTCCCATCAGTTGCTCTACTTCTCCTATAAGACCAGGAAATTCTGTCTGCCATAACACACAGTCTTGTAATCCGAACCTCCTTCTTCTTCTTCTTCCTCTAGTTCAAAATCTGAGAGTGCAACACAGCAACAGGTTCAGTGAGATCTCTGAAGTTAGGGTGCTGCTCTTCAGGGAAAGGTAATACAGTTGTATTCTGGGAGGCAATTCGCCAGCCACCGTCACACTACGGGGCGAATTTTGCTTTAAGGACAGAGATATTAAAATCTCGACTCTATATTGTATTGTATGGTTTGTTCTTTCATTTCCTGTATTTGTAATTCTTCACAAATATTGTTAGTATTTTCTGTTTTATGAAATTCATGTTCTAACAATCTTTAGCTTGACACATCCTAATCCATATACTATCACTATCTAAAACAGTTATAGGCCCAACTAAAAATATAGCTAAATAAAAAAAATCTCATCCAATTATTGTGCATTTAAAAAAAAAAAACTCATACCGAACTTGGAAAAAAAAAAACCAACTATGTTTTCTAGGCATGGATGAGTGAGGTTTTTTTTTATAATTGTGTTAAAAACATAGTTGGGTGAGTTTTTTTTGTTAAAAAAAATAGTTGAGTGTGATTTTTTTAAAATGCACAATAGTTAGTTGGGTGAGATTTTTTTATATTTAGCCTTAAAATATTTGTTACTGCCTTATTACTATCGCACAAAAACAAAAACAAAAGAACAAACAAACTTTAGGTGAGTTCTACATCTGATTAAAAGGATTTCTAATTTCATTGTCCTTTGGAATCAGAACAACCAAGTCGATCAAATTTTTTTTTTAATACTTTTTATGGAGCCTTCTTTTGTTTTTTCCATCTTAATGTTCATTTTCTGCTGACTATTTCGGCCGGGAACTGTCACGCCTCTTCATCTTCTTCCTAAATTTTCTCAAGGTCTTCTATCAAATCTTGTTCTCTCCCCGTCCGTTTTCGTTGTCTCCAACCAGGGCATCTCAAAGCTTTTTTGTTTAAACAAAATGAAATGCTTGTTTTGCGAAAAATTGGGCCACTCGAGGAATCGCTACTACCCTCTTCAGCACCTCCTCGGCCTCCCTATGGGTGCCCCGATTTCGGATCAAGTATTGGCCGCTCTAGACTTCTCCTCTCTAAAAGCTAAACTTTTGGAGATTCAAGCCCAAAAATAAAAAATGGCTAAAATCTCCGAGTTGGCTGCTCTTCTCCCCACACCACCGGCGTCCCAAAAGCTATCTGAGTCCTCTGGCCCTTCTTCCCAGTCGACGGCTCAGCCTACTCCTCAGCTAGCGATGTAGTTAACTGCTGTCTCCACCTCTTCCCGCCCTCCTTCTCTACTGTCTTCTGCTCTCTATCTCCTTAGCTGATGGAAAAGAAAGCAAATCTGGAATGATATGGTGTTGTCTCCATTGCCGGTGGCTCATTACCAAACTCTTCTTGATGCGTTCCTCTGTAGCACTTGTAATTTCCCCAACTGGACCTGGTCTATGAATGCTTGATCGAATGGCGATGTGTTCATCAAATGTCCCTCCTCCAGCATCCTACAGGAACTGGTTACTACTAAGTCTCTCTCTTTAGGCTCTATCAACCTCACCTTTGGCAAGTGGCCTTGTTTTGGATCTCCTCTTCCTTCTTTGCAACAAAAGCTGACTAAAGTTTCCATTATGGGACTCCCTCCTTTCTGTGATACACCTCGGTGGGTTGCAGACATGACTAAATGTATCGGTGATCTAACATGTACTTCCTCGACTACTCTCCTTGCTTCTGGTTGTCTCGAAGTAGAGGCAAAATTTCTGTGTAGTCCTAGTGGTGACAGGATCTATTCATACACCCTCCGTCTTGATGATGTTTCTTTTCCGATATCTATCTCCTACCATGAGTTTCCCCCTATTGCGCCTGTGCTTTTGGCATTACCTTTTCCTTCTGCTCCTGGTGTGGACTCTACTTTTGCGCCAGGTTCTTTCAAGGTTGGGTCTTCCGCCAAGCCCACTGCAAGGCATCGCTTCAATTCAAAGTCCAACACTAAAGGGAGGGTTCGTGGTGGGGGGCGGGGGACCTTTGGCGACCGCTCTTTCACCACTGAAACCCCCTAATTTGGTTTGGATCAATCCTAACATTGCCGCCCAAGGATCTCCGTTTCAACTGCCCTGTCACTCCTCTTCAGTGCCACCAGTTACCACTGTCACCTCCTCCCCTTCTACTTTGAATGTGCATGCTACTGTGCCTTCCACGCCTTCCAAGTCTTTGCTTCTCTCCTCTACTGCTGCTACTTCTGCCCAGTCTAAAGTAGAGGATGGCAGCTCTTGGCCAGACTGGAGCATTCCCACACTACTCTTCCGACTGGGATAAATATGTCTCTTCGATCCAAACTAAGTCAGTCCCGAAGTCCTCTTCTATGCTCTTAAATCCCAAGAGCTCTGCAGTTTCTGATTTAAAAGGGCCCGATTTGTTCACTGCTGTCGATGCTGCTACTGTTCTGAAGTTCAATTTCCCTTCTTCCTCCAAGCAGTCCCCAGCGGACTGGACTGAGACTGACGACCTTCTCTCCGATGAAATAAGAGATCTCTCGTCTCTCCAGTCTGACCCCAAGGTAACCTCCTCTTTATTAGAAACTATTACCTCTGTTAATTTCAATTTCAATTCGGTTGTGGTTTTTAAATGTTTGGATTCATGTGGTGCTTTTTTCCCTGCTGCCAGTAGCCCCTGTGCTCTTTACTTTCGTTATTTCGAGGTGCAAGATTATAGCATTGTTTTGGTTCAGTGAATCAACGACACTAGTGTTGTCACTAGCCTATTGCTGAGGCCTAAACCTAATTTTCCCTCCTTTCCCCTTATCCCTATTCTGTCATCACAGTCGGCTTCTATTTTACTGCTGGTGAGGAAATTTCCCATGGTTTCTTCTGGCCTGGACGAATTATGTCATCAGGTGCCCTCTCCTCCTCCTCGTCCTGTTAAAAGAAAAACTTCGCAGGCATGGGGCAGCTCCCCTATTATTTGTTCGAGCGCTCGTTTACGAGCTAAGAACGACGCCCATTTAACGTCTTCCTCCAAAGCTTCTCTTGTGGCCCAGGTCCGTAACTTGGAGATCCCCTCCTTCCAGGCGGCATCGAAAAGCTGTATTGGTAGTACTGAACTTGGTTTGGTCTATCAAATCCACTTTGACTCTCTTTCTAACGAAGACATGCTGGTTTTAACCTCCCGTATGGGTGTCATTTTGGACCCATCCAGACCCGAGATCTTCGATGAGATCAGATCCTTAGAAATTGCTAGAGCTTCTGAGTTCCAATCCCTTAATGATTAACGTCTCTTGGAATATCCGCGGGTTAGGTAGCACCTACAAAAAAGAAGCTATCCTCCAATTGATCTCTTCTATTCAATGTGACTTAATCTCTATTCAAGAATCTAAGCTTGATTCCTTCTCTCCCGCTATCAATCGTGCCTTGGGAGGGTATTTGATTACCCAGTGGGTCAGCCTCGATGCTAACCACACTTGTGGGGGTATTCTATTGGGTTTCAAACATTCTACCTACAAACTACTCTCGGTCCGACGTCTTAAATTCTTTCTTGTTACTACCCTGCTCTGGTTTGAATTTAACCATCAAGTTACTGTTGTATCTGTGTATGGACCTTCCAAGGTGGATCTTCGACAGGAATTTTGGTCTGAATTTTTGTCTTTTGTTGGTAGCATTTCCGGGTTTTGGATCTTTGTGGAGATTTCAATGTTACTCGTTTTTCTAACGAGAGATTGGGTAATGCCTCTCGTTTCTGTGACTCCCTCCTTTTTAATGATTGTATTCGCTCTCTCGAGCTTGTTGATCTAACCATTAATGGTAGAGCATTTACCTGGTCTAACATGAGACTTTTACCCTCTATGGCCAAATTAAACGGTTTTCTTGTGTCCGGGAATTGGATTTCCTTTTTCCATAACTCTTTTGTCCAATCTCTCCCAAATCCCTGTCCAGATCATGTCCCTATCGCTCTTCACTCAAATTTCAACTTCGCCAAACCGTACAAATTTCAGTTTGAGAAATTTTGGTTAATTTCAGTTTGAGAAATTTTGGTTGGAGGATCAGATTTTTGTCAATCGGATTCTCCAATGCCTCTCTTCTATTGTAGGGTCTTATGGCCTAGGGCGTATTTTACTTAAACTTCATTCCGTTAAGCAGGGTTGTAAAGTTTGGAGGAAGGAGTGTAGCGCCCCGAATTTCTAATATAATATCTTAGAAAATACGTGGCACAATTCCCAGCATCAACTTCAATGTAATATTAAACACAACCAAACACCAATAATTTTTTTTTAACTTTCATTACAATAATCGTTTACATAGCACAGCGGAATACAATACATCTTAAATCACAAATTCTCTTTTATTTACAACACATTACAAATTACATAAGTCAATATATCAATGGAACTCAAGCATCCAATCCGAGCCATAAGAAATCACCTGTAAATATGAGGCTAGAGATAATCCTAGCCCCCAAAACTAAAGGGGTCAGCCATAAAGGTGTGAGTGACATAAAAACAAGCAACATAAGTAAACATTAAGCATGGATTCATAAACAACATGTAATAAAAATAAAATATGTCATAGCAAGGAAACATGTAAACCTCAAGTGAAGTTAAACTAAGTGTCAAGTGTAGAAAACAGGAAAAACCACATGCATGAAACCAAGTCAAGAAAATACAAGTCTATATGCTGACTCTCTAATGCGTACTTGTCAGAGTTTATGCATCCCATTCTACATAGGTCCGGTGCAAGCCCTTAACGTCTCCACATTATAGGGTTCAATCCCCGCTATACAACTAATCCTAACACGATGACTACTACGAGATAAAGATAAACTGTGAGTATTAGCCCATGCCCCGATAATTTCGGAGGTCAATCTCTATCCACAGATAATTCCGGAGACTATTTCACTCACACCTGGGAATCTTCGAGAATACCCCACACCGCAAGCAATGGCACCTCATCACACAAATACCACATGTGCGTCGCCTCGACCCCGATAATTCCGGAGATCAATCCCACACCACAGGTAATTCCGGAGACTATTTCACTCATACCTGGATAATTCCGGAGATTATCTCACACCGCACGCCATACTGAGGTTCATAACCCATGTTCTCGTTCATCATATCACCACTATTGCCTGTCCTTATCATTTGGGTTATTTAATTACTTAACGAATCTCCTAGAGTTGGTGCACCCTACCGGACTTAACTCAACAACTGATCAACTAAAATGCCTCAACAGGCCCAAACATAAATAACTCAACTGCCGGTATATTAGGGTCACACACACCCTCTAGAGACTCACACTCAAATGTCCAAACCAACTTTCCAACATAAATTGCTCGACTTAACATCTTGAAAACATATGTTCAATAGAAGATAAGGTATAAAATAATAAGTTATAGATTAAAGCATTTGGAGAATAAATCATTTCAAAGAACATTCAAAAATATAAAGGTATATCGGTATCAGTCGACTAATAACAAGCGTAAGTCGACTGTCCAGAAAGAGAATTCTATGGTTTTAAGAAAATAATCTAAGTCTTATAAGTCGACTTGTAAAGGTCATAGGTTGACTGTCCAGAGAAAAAATCCAATAATCTTTAAGAAAATATTCTAAGTATAGCAGTCGACTGAAAAGGGTCATAGGTCGACTGTCCAGAGAGAAAAATTACAATAACTTTGAAAAATAATTCTAAGTGTACCAGTCGACTGTAAAAGGTATAGGTCGATTGTCCAGAAGGAAATTTCAAGAAAACTAAAGATTAAAGCAGCCGAGTCGTATCAGTTGACTGAGAATTCATTCCAATCGACTGTCGACCTACAGACTGTATACTTTTGGTTGTGCACAATTCAACCGATACGTAGTTTTACTTTATGAAAACGATTTCTTCAAAAAGCATACTTCTTATATGTTCAAATATAACTAGTAGGACATATAATAGTCCACAAAACTAAATCAAACTACTTGAATTTATAAAAAATAGAGATTTTGTTGATTTCCTTCAATCAAATATGAAATTGTGCATATCATCAAAATAGAGTTTTCTAAAAATCAATTACTCATTGAAGTTTCTTCGTAATCAGATCCAAACATATAAGTATCAAATCTCAAAAGAATCCCCAATTTGGGTATATTCATCAACTCGACTAAATTCTCAAATTTTGATTCTCAAGATATGATCTCTTGATTCATAACTTTCCATTCAAATTCCTCAAAACTGAATTACTACTACACTCACAACCATAATTAATTGATAACATCACCACGTCCAATTTGTATTCAACCAAATACTCAAAATCATAAAAGGTCTCACCTTTATTAGATTCATGCATAAAATCTACCATATCCAATCAATCCAACATTGATCCAAAAGAGTTGGATTACCCACATACAAATTTTATTTACAAACAACTAGGGTTTCACAAGATCCAATTTTTCATCCAATTCATACTGTGCATATTCATATTCAAATCCTAAACATGCTTTCTAATAAGATTCAACATCTAAGATCCATTAGAACATTCATAGATCCAACAACCAAATTGTACCACTCACATAAACAGATCAACAAAGAAAAACAATTTCATCATTCATACAAAATACACAAAGCAAACAAACAAGTCACTCACCTGGAAATGAAGAAATTCGACAAGAAGCCTTTCTTTTGCGAAATCCAAGATCCTCTTCTTAATCCTCCAAAAATTAATAAAACTTTATGTTGTGCAGAGAATGACGGCTGCATTTTTCTTTTAAATAGCCGGGGTGGAAGAATTAGGGTTTTTAGACACATTTGCAAAATAACCCCTTAAAAATATAACTTTACATAAATCGATTCCTATACTTGGAAACTTGATAAAATCAATTAAATTGAGATTTAAAAGCAAAATAAATACCTTACTTTCCATCCGGCACTGTTCGAAAGTCCAGAAAATAGTTTTTTGCACTTTCACCCCTCAAAATGACAATTTTGCAAAAAGATCCTTCTTTTTCTTAATATTTGCAAATAGATCCAATAAATATCAAAAAAATCTAGAAAAATTACAAATGAATCCCAAATAATAAATAATGATTTTCCCTAAAATAATTTTGGCTTTTTGAACTTCTCAAGAAAATATTTGCACGTGTTTCGCACGTGTAAAAAGAATATTTTTCTGAAAATATTTATTAAATCCCCAAAATCATTTTAATTAATTTATAAACCTTTAAAGTAATATTTAAAAAATACAGGGTACTACAAGGAGAGGTTCTCTAATACCCATGCCCTCAAAAACCTTCTCTTGTCCTCTATTCATGGTATTGACCAGTGAGAAGAGACTAGCTCGATTGGAGACTAGGAGAGATTTCACAGAAGTGAATGTAAAAGAGAGTATAGCTCTTTGATTCAACAAAATCATATCAAATGGGCTCAACGGGCTAAGTGCAATTGGCTTCTTAAGGGTGATGCTGATACCTCTTTTTTCCATAACTTTGCCTCTCATTGACAACGATATAATCGCATCTCTTCTATTGTTGACAACAATGTCCATCTGACCATGGATTCTGAATTCCACTCCGCCTTCTTCTCTTTCTTTAAAATTATGTTGGGCTTCCAAGGTTCTCGCTCCATACAACTTGATTGGAATCAACTGTATGGGGATGAGCATCACGACTTATCATCCCTCGAAGCTCCATTCTCCTTGGAGGAGATAAAACAGGCAGTCTTCTCCTCTCGCAGTGATGCTGCGCCTGGGCCGGATGGTTTCCCTGCTTTCTTCTTCCAAAAATTTTGGGACCTTTTTAAGGACGACCTCCTTGTGATGTTTCAGGACCTTTACAACGGGCAATTGTCCTTTAAACGTATTAATTACGCTCACATTGTCCTCATTCCTAAGTTGAATGGTGCTGATCGGGTTTCTACTTTCAGACCGATTAGTCTCCTTAATTCCCTCTCTAAAATTGTTATGAAAGTGCTGTCTAACCGTCTCAAAATTGTCATTTTCCCATTAATCGATTCGGCCCAATCGGGTTTCATTCACGGATTCATTTTGGACAGCATTGCCGCTGTGCAAAAGATTATTTCTGGCTGTCATTGGTCTAAATCTGAAGGGATCCTCTTAAAATTGGACTTCGAGAAAGCATATGACAAAGTCAACTGAGACTTCCTCTTCGATATCTTTTCTCATCGCGACTTTGGACCGAAGTGGTCCGCTTGGATCAGATCTAGTCTGTTTTCTAGTACCTCTTCCATCATTCTCAATGGTTCGGAGGGGGAAAAATTCAGGTGTAAAAGGGGTCTTCGTCAAGGAGATTTGACGGAGACCCGATCTCCTCGCTTCTTTTCTCCCTGGTAGCTGATGTCTTTAGCAAATTACTCTTGAGGGCATGGAGAGCTAATGTGATTGAAGGCTTGGGTGGTTTCCAAGGTTTTTGGGCTGTGCTCAATCTGCAATATGCGGATGATACTATCATTTTCGCTAAACCAAATGTGATCACACTCCGTAATCTGAAGCTCCTGCTCTATATTTTTGAGCGAGCCTCGAGTCTTTCCATCAACTTCAATAAAACTTTTGTCATTTGGCTTGGCGGCACCGACGAGCGTCAACTCGAGGTGTCACATTTCTTTAATTGTGCTTCGGGCTCTTTTCCCATGTCCTACCTCGGTATCCATCTGAGATGGGGCAGATTCACAGGAGTGATTGGTCCCTTATGATTGATAAAGTGGAAAGGGGACTTAATACTTGGTCGGGGCGACACCTTTCTCGCGGTGGCAGTTGGTGCTGGTTAACTCGGTTCTATCTGCCATCCCGCTGTATATGATGTCTTTCTTCTACTTGCCTTCCTGGGTCATCAGACGTATTGACCAGATTATTAAGAATTTCTTCTGGTCCAGCTCACCTGACTATCAGGTGGGCAAACACCTCTGCAAGTGGGATTTGGTGTGCAAATCTAAATGCGAAGGCGGTCTTGGTATGCTTATTTTGAGGCACCAAAACCTTGCCTTACTTGGGAAATGGATCTGGAAGGCCCTCAATCAACCAGACTCAGTCTGGGCCAAAATTATATCGCACTGTTACCATAAATGACACAAAATTTGGGAATTATACCCCTTTATCTCCCCCACCGCTTCCCCATTTTGGAAGGGCATTTGGAAGGTGGTAGAGCCTTTTAAATGCGGGGAGCGTAAACATTGTGGCGAAGGCTCTACGGTCAAATTTTGGACCAATCTATGGATTGATAACAACAAGATCGCATTTAATTTTCCTCAATTATTTTCCCTAGCCTGGAATCCCCAGGCCACTGTAGCTGATTACTATACTCATGTCGGTAATCGTCGGGAATGGCGTATCTCTTTTAAAAGGGCTTTCCCTTTTTCTCTTTTTTCCCAGTATCATAACCTCCTTTCTTTATTGCGGTCCTACAATTGGTGCACTCGTGATGCCATTTCCTGGCGTTGGAGCGGTTCAGGTGCCTACTCGGTTAAATCTTGCTATAATTTCCTTAATACGGGTGGAGTTGTTTCCCCCTATCACAAGCTGTTTTGGAAGGGTGCAGCGCTGCTGAAAGTCAAGATCTTTGTTTGGCTTGCTATTCATGATAAACTCCTGACGGTTGATGTGCTCAACAAAAGGAACATCGCGCGGGATCAAAAATGTGCCATCTGTCTTACTCACCACAAAGACATGATGCATTTATTTATTAACTGTCCTTTTATCCTCCCTCTTTGGGCGCTCTGTAAGAAAGCCTAGAATGTGCGTGGGAGGCCGAGTTCCTTCCCAGCATGGTGGTCTTCCTGGAGGACCAATCAGGTTAACCATTCTCTGCGGGCCTCATGGGACTTATCCATGATGGCCTTAATTTGGATTGTCTGGAATGAGTGGAATGAATGAATTTTCTCTAATTCCCCGCGTCCTATTAATTCACTGGTCGACGATCTCCTTTTTTACACTAAATTTTGGACGTCGTTGCTCAATTCTGCTAAGTTATTTAAACTGCAGCTGCACCGTATCGATAATGCTTTGTGTTTTTTCAATGAGCATGGTTTTTCCTCTTATCTTGATTAATTTCCTTTACGCCTTTTAATGCTATTGTTACTTCCCCACTACCTGTTTCTTTTTGCGATTTATGTTCTGTGCTACTACTTATGTATTCTTCTCTTCTGCTTGCACAGATATGAAGTTGGGAGCGCCTTGGCTGCTTTCTTTCTCTATTTTTATGGTTATTTTCCTGCAGTTTGGGCTTTGGTTTTCAGGTTGCTTCTTGTTTACTATGTTTGTTTGCTTCTTGCCGCAGCATCCGCACATTTGTTTGCAGGTTGTAGTGGGTCTGTTTCGCGTTGCTTGGTGGTGGTCCTGCGGCGCTATTAATTTTGGTGGCTGTTTTCTCTTATTTCAGGGTTTTTGTGTTCATTCTCTCCCCGTCATGGCAGTGATGGCTTTATTTTGCCCCTCTTCCGGCCTGTGTGGGAGTTCCCTTCTCCTCCTTTATTGTTATGTATCTACTCGCTGCAGTAGTGAATGTTCTAGTTGTTTGGTTTTGTTGTTCTGGTGCTCTTGCGGTTATTGGTTGGCTGCTGCGGTTCACTGTGATGGTTCCACATGTGCCTGTTGTAATTATACTTTTGATGTACTGTGCCTGCGTCCCCTCCACTCTTTAGGTGGGGTGTCAGGCTTCGTTGCGTCTATGCCTGCTTATGTTTTGTGATTTGTTCTGTGTTACTGTTTTCTGTGCGTTGTGCAGGTTGCCCTGTGGGTGGTATGCTCGATGGGCTGTGGTTTTTTTGGGCCCTTCAGTGGTGTTTCTTTCTTTTATTTGAGATCCGTGTTTTTGGTCCCTCGCTGTTGCTGCTTGGCTGCGGCTCCGTTTTGGTGGTCGGTGGTCATTTTCCGTTGGGCTGTCCTGAAGCTACTATCTCAGTTACTCGGAGTTCTGTTAATTTTATCTTTTCTTCGAGTTTGTATTTTTACGCATTCAGTTTCCGCCTTGTAAACTGTTTGTATTTTACCCTATTCTGTTTGGCTCTTGTATTATGGACTTTGTACCTTTTCGTGTTTAATATATTTGTGGACTGCTGTTATATCAAAAAAATCTTAATGTTCATTTTGATATATGGTAATGCTTTATGTAATTTTTTTCTCCCTCGTAATTGCAATAATTATGTCATTATTTATTTTCTATGATTGGTTCTGAATTTATTTCCTTATTTCCTATTCTTTATTTTAAAATGAATCTAAATTTTATTTTTTCCAGAGAGTTTTTATGGCAACAGAATTTTATGTCAACATATTGATTTCAAATATATGGCACTATTTTAGAAAGGAGTTAAATAGAGATATTATTAGTTTATATATTTTTTTCTTTTATCAGATAGACTCCAGCATTAATTTCCAGTTTAAAGAATCTATTAAATTTGATGGTTGTAGAAAGAAAATTTATTATCATAGATGAGAAATTTTTTTTTTTTTCTTTTTTTCACAGACGAACTCCCTAAACTTGTCGGATTTAAAATTTGTAGCTCGAATAAAAAAAAACTCACGTAACTTGTGGTTGAGAATTTCAGCACGAGGCAGTGTGAGTGTGAGTGTGACACAAAAGCTAAACCTAACCAACGAAGAAAGAAAAAAAATATATATATATATATGGTAAGAAAATAACACATGCATGAAACAGCTGGCACACGCTTCTTGATATAGTAAGAAAATGATACATGCATAAAACAGCTTGTTATCAAGAACGCGGCATTGCATAATTCACAAAATCCATTCATTCTAGATCTTTTTGGTGTGAACGGATAGAGTCGAACGACTCCAGTCACAACAAACATATATTAATAATGAGTAAAATGTACAAATGAGGATTTTACAAGATGTAAAACAAAAAACCGGGCAGGCCTAAACAAAATAGATACAAGCAAAACAAAATACAAAAGCATGCAGCAGCCCAGCCATCCGCTCGCAGAGAAGCAGACGCAAGAAACGACGCCCAAGAGAGCAAATTCATTCTAGATCTTAAAAAAATATACTGCAATCTGTATGCATTAAGATCGTTTATGGATATTTTTGCTACCGCTGGATGTGAAGATCAATATTTTCTCTAAATAAACAGAAATATTAACTTGTGACTATTGTGACTATTAGATGATCTAAGCTCTAGAATGATACATTTATACTTAAACTTATTACAAATAGATATTATAAACGTATAGTTGAATTTTTCCATAGAGTATAATTTTATAAATTCCTCTAAATTATTTTAATATCTGTAATTTACACCGAGGTATATATACTAGTTATTATCAAACAAATTCTTTTGAAGTTTTGCACAAACTTCAAGAATTTTTTTATCAAAGTCCAGAAAGTTCTGTCCTCTTTCACTAGAAACTTCAGATGATAATAAGTGATAACTTAGCTGGTTGACCCAATGAGCATAAATAATTGACGCAGTTTCCGAATACGAGAACCACGTCCTCGAAACGTCTCGACACATTTTTAGAAAACCCTCGTTCTTATCCTCATTGTTGTCAAGTCGATCCGGTTCACACTGCTCAAGTTGAATCTAACCGGAAACCAGTTTCGGTTCAGCCCAATTCGCCTATAAATACCTCTACCCGTCTCCTCATTTCTTCATCAACAAATCAAGAATCAAAACAAGAAGCAGCAGCAGCAGCAATGGCAGAGAAGATGGGGATCACGGTTGAGAAAAACGCTCATGAAACCAAGGTCGCTGAAGCTGGAGCTCTGAGCTGGCCCAAGTAAGGATCTTCTTATACTCATATAAATACGTTTTTTTTCACATTTAGAAACGGCTTATTACCAAAGTTTATTATCTAATCGATCTTTTCGTTCAAATCATCATGAATACGCTAGAAAAAATATATATTTGTAATCGTTGATTTATTGCCGGCTTAGAACCAATAGTTTATTATTTAATATTTCTTTTCGTTGATAGATTTACGAAGGTTTAGTTACTGAATCACTATGTGACAGTATGTAGAGTATAGTTTATAAGTGAATTAATATTGTTTAATTGATTGGTGTTTTTGTGTATGTGGTTAGGTGGCCGGAAACCATCCCAGTGAGCAAGTTCCCATGGACATTCGAAAAGCACGAGAAGGTGTACTTTTTGACTGGGAAGGTGAGGGTGTACCCGGAGGGGGAACACGCCGAGAACGAGTTCGTGGAGATTAGTGCTGGGGATCTGGCCTATTTTCCCAAGGGGCTCAAGTGCACTTGGGACGTGCTTGAGCCCATCAACAAGCACTATTACAACTATGATTAGACTAATCTATTCAACTTTCTCTGTTATGGAACCTATCTTCTTTTGTTGTTTTCTAAGTGATGTTCTGTTGTTGTTCCGGTTATGAATGGATTAATAAAAATGTCGATGTATGGATGGTTGGAATAAATAATGTCTTTAAATCTCCGTTCCCTTTAAAACTGTAGATACAGAAGGGGTATATAGAAAACCATAACCTGAAAATAAGAATGTCTTGATTTTCAAAATTTGAGTCATTTAGAAAATATCATGATGTATTGCTGGACGAAATTGAACTTTTAAAACAAATAAATTCGAGGGTCCTTAACAACACATGATGTGATATGTAAGAGAAATTTATGAGAAATTTGTTTATATCGCCAAACTCACAGATGATTTAAAAGAATGTAAAAAAAAATTGATGAGGTAGTGGAAGGATGTATTGAAGCTCTTGAACAAAATAGAATTCTTGATGTTATACTAGACACTCTTCGTTGGAATACAAAAGACGTTGAGATGACTAGAAAAAGATTATGTAAAAGAGTAATTGAGCTTGAAAAAACTGTTGAAAATATGAAGGGCACAGTTATCTTATTACAAAAAATTTAAGATCTTATCATGATAATCGTGGGTTTGGTTACGAAGAGCGAATACACCATCAAAAATGTAAATCATCATGTCATACACACTTGCACAATCTCCAATATAATCATAAACTAACTCAAAACTATGCAAGTGTGCATAACTCGAGACATAGTCGAATCACATGTCATTACTGGTGTAGATTAGGACATATTTCATATAACTGTTCATTAAAAAGAAACACTAACTTTGTTTGGATAAGAAAGAATGTTAATGCAGGTTCAAAACAAACTTAGGCACGCAAAATTATACTTACTAATCATGATATAGGTAACTCAGCGTATCAAGACTAGACATCGGTAGTACCTTAATAGTGGATGCTCAAATCATATGACAGGTGACAACAGATACTTTACATCACTATCAAGGGAAGGAGGGAAGGACATCATCTTTGGAGATAATATCACTGGTCAAACCATTGGTAAAGAAAAAATAAACTTTGGTTTCTCATGTTCCATTGAGGATGTTCTGTTGGTAAGAAGTTTGAAACATAATCTAATTAGTGTAAGCCAATTATGTGATAAAGGTTACACCGTTACTTTTGACAAAAATACATGCACTGTACTAGATAGCAATAAAATTTGTTTACTTCTCGCTAACCGATGTAACAATGTTTATGTTATAAATTCTAATGAATTAGCACAGGAAAATATGAGGTGCTTTGTTGCAAGAAATGAGGATGGTTGGTTATGACATAGAAGATTTGAATACACGGCCATGGACAATCTCAACAAACTCGTAACCAATGAGCTTGTAAGGGGGATCCCTAAAATCAAATTTGAGAAAGATAAACCGTGTGAATCGTGCCAATTTGGTAAGTAAACTAAAAGTTCTCACAAACCTAAAAAAATTGTATCAACTTCTACACCCCTTGAACTCTTGCATATGGTTCTTTTTGGACCTTCACGAATACGTAGTAATAGAGGTGCACGATATGTCTTTGTAATTATTGATGATTATAGTAGATTTACTTGGTTTACTTTTTTGCCACAAAAAGATGACACATTGTATGTATTTCAAAAATTCTGTCGAAGAGTGGAAAATGAGAAAAGCCCTACCATTGTCACTATTCGTATAGTGATCATAGTGGAGAATTTCAAAACGAACTCTTCACCTCATTTTATGACAAAAATGGAATAAAACATGAGTTCGCTTGTCCTCGCACTCTCCAACAAAATGAGGTTGTTGAAAGAAAAAATCGATCTCTTCAAGAAATGGCCCGAACCATGCTTAGTGAAAGAGATTTACATAAATCATTTTGGGCGGAGGCTGTCAATACAGCGTGTTATACAACTAACTAAGTAATTATTAGAAAATATCTTGAAAAAACTCCTTTTGAACTACATTATGACAAAATTTTCAACTTAAGTTATTTTTGCATCTTCGGATGTAAAGTGTTTATTTTAAATACTCTTGATAATTTGGAAAATTTTGACCGTAAAAGTGATGAAGGTGTATTCTTAGGATATTCTCTTAGTAGCAAAGCATATCGTGTATTTAATAAAAGAATATGCACAGTTCAAGAATCCATTGATATTATTTTTGATGAAACTAATCCCTACACCAAAGAAATATTGCATGTTGATGATGATGATGAGACATGTGTTCGGGTTGAAAAAAACGGGTTCACATTGAAAAAGACCCAAATATGAAGGCTCAAAATCAAAAATCGCACCAAGATGAAGATGCGTCCAAATCGCAAATAGAAGAGATGCCAACACAATAATTTGATGCCATGGAAGATGAACATGTACAACATCAAATTTCCGCAAGTGAAATACCACCTGCATAGAAAATCATTCATAGCCATCCACCAACTCTTATACGAAGCGATATGTTAAAAGGGGTAACCACTCGCACACAAGCTCAAAATTATATGTGTTTTACCGCTTTCGTTTTCATACTTGAACCTAAGAATATTAAGGAGGTCTTGCAAAATAATGACTGGATCATGGCAATGCAAGAAGAACTTAATCAATTCAAACGGAATCAAGTATGGAGACTTGTTCCTAGACCTCATAATAGAACTATACTTGGAACTAAGTGGGTGTTTAGGAACAAGTTAGATGAATCCGGATCAATCACTAGAAATAAGGTATGTCTTGTTGCACAAGCTTATAACCAACAAGAAGGTGTAGATTTTGATGAAACTTTTGTACCTGTTGCACGGCTTGAAGCCATTCGTATCTTACTTGCGTTTGCTGCTTATATGAATTTTACTCTCTTTCAAATGGATGTCAAAAGTGCATTTTTAAATGGTTTTATTTCGGAAGAAGTTTATGTTGCACAACCACCTCGATTCACTGATCCTATACACCCAAACCATGTATTTCATCTTGATAAAGCATTGTATGGTTTGAAGCAAGCTCCTCGTGCTTGGTATGAACGACTATGTTCATTTCTACTTCACATAGGTTTTTCTAAAGGAAAGTAGACACTACGCTATTTATAAAATATATTTCTAAAGATACTTTAATCATTCAAATTTATGTTTATTACATTTGGATCCACAAATGAAAATCTTTGCAAGAAATTCTCAAAGCAAATACAGGATGAGTTCGAAATGAGTATGATGGGAGAACTAATTTACTTTTTTGGGCTTCAAATACACCAAAGAAAAGATAACATCTTTATAAATCAATCCAAGTATGCAAAGGAACTAGTCAAAAGTTCGGACTTGAAAATGCAAATGAGTACAAAACAACTATGGCCACTATTACTAAGTTTTCAAAAGATGAATCTGGTAACAATGTTGATATTTCTACTTATCGAGGTATGATTGGTAGTTTACTTTATATTACTGCATCTCGTCCAGATATTATGTTCAGTGTCTATTTATGTGCACGTTTCCAATCGTGTCCCAAAAAATCGCATTTGGTTGCTGATATGGCTAAAAATAGGGTTAAATCGGAACCGTTCAAATCGGGCACGAATCTTAAAGCTCAGGAGTAAAACGGTAATTTCACCTACAAACGGGTCTGAAATGGGGACTGGATCTTTCTTCAAAGCCCCGGATCTGCCTTAACTGGGTGCGGGTTCCAATCCGCAAGAAACCCAGTCCAACTGGATAGAATTAGGGTTTATGATTGTCCCTAATCAACGGCCCGGATTCGCTCTATCCTTTCACTGGGAATTAGGGATTTCATCCCAAAAATGGTCCCAAAGGCGGCTATAAATACCCCACATCCCCCACCATTAAGAGGTAATGAATCTTTTGCTAATCAAAGCTCATTCATAATCTTTTCTGATTACTGACTTGAGCGTCGGAGGGTGCATCGCCGGTATCAACCCCGGTGTTTCACACTTTTTTGCAGGTTCACGACAGCGGCAAGAGACCAAGTCAACAAGTTGGTCAAGGTCAACAGGTCAACAAGTTTGCTTTATTATTTTCTTCAAGAATCCACAAATTCTATCTGTTTTCTCCCACACCAAAATTAACAGCAATAGATTGGTGCCGTCTGTGAAAACGAAAAAACAACCCGACCTAACTTCATCAGCGATACTAGTTTCAAGCCATGCATCCAAATACAGAAGGGGAAGGCAGCGGTCTCCAACCGAAGAACCACTTCTCTTCCTCCTCCCCCTCCTCCAACTCAAGGTGCTCCTCTTCAACAGGCCCCTCCAGGGTCTCAGGGGGCTCCCATCGAAGTCGTCCAAAGCAACATCCTCCTCATGACCAGGTTGCGGATCCCAATCCTTCAGTTGAATCTAGGGTTTCTCAAAGCCCTTCTGAGCGAGATCTTCGTCAAGTGATTGCCGACCGCCAAAAGGGGATCGACCTCCGAACTCGCCTGAATGGATGGTGAGCCCTTAGGGGAGTCCATCAACCCGAGCACCCAGGGGCCTCAAGAGTCCGGACCCCCCGCCGACCGAGGACCAGAAGATCCCCTCCCCCGAGGAGGCGAAGAGAGTCCCCTCAGCGTCATCGGCAGAGAACTCATTCTCCTGTAAGCCGAGCCACACATAGGGACCGCCAAGCTGGAGAGGCACCAGTCACAAGGACAATCTTCAAGACTTCCAAGCGACAGTCTTACGGGCCCTCAATATCGCCCCAAAGAATGACCAGAGGCCTTCTACTCATGAGCCAGCTAGGAGCCACTGCCTTCACACTCCCAGTCCTAGTCCATCTCCAAGCTACCATTGCCGCAGCCCCAGTCCACTCTCGTACGAAGATGAGTCCCGGGGCTTAGCAAGATATGATCAAAGAGAAGACTCAGTCTACCGCCGTCTCCACGAGATGGAGAGGTGCCTCAGCCGAATTGACAGGGAAGAAGAGCAACGGGCGATAAACCTCCGCCCGAGCAGACCTCCATTCTTCCGCACCATCATGGAGGTCCCCGTCCCAGAGAACTTCAAGCCGCCTCACTTCGAGGCGTATACCGGAGAGTCGGACCCTGCGGATCACATAGAGAGTTTCAAAACTCTCTTGATGGTCCCCCATGCTTCAGACGCCCTCCTCTGCAAGATCTTCCCTGCCACGCTGAAGGGGTCTGCGAGAGAACGGTACTCTCGACTCGTCCCGGCCTCCATCTTCTCATTCAATCAGTTCGAAGGGCTCTTCCTCACTCATTTCGTGGGTAGCCGCTGGGCCGAGAAAACAAGTGTATCTCTGGTGACCTTCAATCAAGAAAAGGGTGAACGCCTAAAGGATTACGTTCGATGCTTCACCGCCGAAGCCCGGTCCACTCCCTTCCTCAACCAAGCAGTAGCCTCTGCAGCATTCGAGCGCAACGTCACCGATGCTCGCCTCAGGGCGTCCCTTGCCAAGAAGCCTCCTCGGAACTTCTCAAAACTCCTACTTAGGGTGAAGAAGTACATACGAGTGGAAGAGGCTCTCAACCCCCCTACTCTTGAAGAATCTTCTTCCGGGAACAAATGGAAAAATACGAGCGAAGAGGGGTCCCAGAAATCCCAGAAGGACGGCAATGGCCAGCGTCGCCCGACTCCTCATTTTGAGAAGTTCACCCCCCTCATTGCTAATATATCAGAAGTTCTTATGGAGGTGGATAAGGAAGGGCTACTCCGCGCTCCCCTAGAATGAATACCCCTGGTAAGAAGAGGAACAAGGATAAGTGGTGCCGCTTTTACAGGGAGCACGGCCACGACACGGATGATTGTCGGGCTCTCAAAGAGGAGATCGAAGAACTCATACAGTGGGGACACCTGACCAAGTTCATCCTAAAATATGGGGCCGAGCTCCCCCCTGAGGAACGTACAAACGAACAGTGAGGCCCGCCGAGCTTCAAGACTCAGAACCTGGGGTCATCTTCCACCTCATCCAAAGAGGACCAATCGACGGAGAACCCAACTCCTCTCGAGAGGTCTTCACCTTATCGTAGAAGTATGATCTTGATTTTCAATAAGGCCGATGCTTGTAATCCGGCCAATAGCATGTAATAATGGCTCGCCCCATTTAAGCGGCCACTTAAGATAAAACTTACATTTTTTCATTGAAAATTATTGCTCTTGCTTCATCTCTATCTCTTCGAGTCACATCTGCGACTCGTTAAATGGTGAGTTCAGAGTCCAGCTTCTCCTACATGGCTGCTCCCACAACTTACTAAGCTCTAACATTGAGTTCGGAGTCCAACACTTGGCTCGATTCCGCTTCAAATTACTCACTCATAAGTGAGTAAGAAGTGGTTCGCCATTCGGAATTGCTCCTACAACTCGATAACCCCCTCTAACAACGAGTTCGGAGTCCAACACTTGGCTCGACTCCGCTTCGCAAGCTCGCTCTTAAGCGAGCTAGAAGTGGTTCGGCATTCGAAATTGCTTCCACAACCGTTGAAACATACTCAAACGATGGGTTCGGAGTCCAACACTTGGCTCGACTCTGCTTCGTAAGCTCGCTCTTAAGCCAGCTAGAAGTGGTTCGCCATTTGGAATTGCTCCCACAACCATTGAAACATACTCAAACGACGAGTTCGGAGTCCAACACTTGGTGCGATTCCGCTTCAAATTACTCGCTCATAAGCGGATAAGAAGTGGTTCGCCATTCGGAACAGCTCCCACAACCGTTGATTCTCTCACTTAAACAACAAGTTCAGAGCTCACAACTCTCTTCTAGAGTTGCTCCTCAAACTTGTCTCCCAAATGGCTCTCTCCTAGAGCCAAGCTCTTCGCTCCGCTCACCTCCAAAGCGGACCTCTTCACAACGAGTTCGGAGCCCACAACTCTCTCCTAGAATTGCTCCTCAAACTTGTCTCCCAAATGGCTCTCTCCTAGAGCCAAGCTCTTTGCTCCGCTCACCTCCAAAGCGGACCTCTTCACAACGAGTTCAGAGCTCACAACTCTCTCCTAGAGTTGCTCCTCAAACTTGTCTCCCAAATGGGTCTCTCCTAGAGCCAAGTTCTTCGCTCCACTCACCTCCAAAGCGGATCTCTTCACAACGAGTTCGGAGCTCACAACTCTCTCCTGGAGTTGCTCCTCAAACTTGTCTCCCAAATGGCTCTCTCCTAGAGCCAAGCTCTTCGTTCCGCTCACCTCCAAAGCGGACCTCTTCACAACGAGTTCGGAGCTCACAACTCTCTCCTAGAGTTGCTCCTCAAACTTGTCTCCCAAATGGCTCTCTCCTAGAGCCAAGCTCTTCACTCCGCTCACCTCCAGAGCGAACCTCTTCACAACGAGTTCGGAGCCCGCAACTCTCTCCTAGAGTTGCTCCTCAAACTTATCTCCCAAATGGCTCTCTCCTAGAGCCGAGCCCTTCGCTCCGCTCACCTCCAAAGCGGACCTCTTCTCGATGAGTTCGGAGCTCACAACTCTCTCCGAGAGCTGCTCCTCAAACTTATCCTCCAAGAACGGACTTCCCCTAGAACCATGCAAAGCACTTCTTAACTTCACGAAGACGAAGATGTTGCGAGACTATCTTGACCTTGAGGAAGGAGGATTCTCCAATTCATCTTTGAAGAGAACTTGTCGATCTTCGAAATAGCTTCGGAACAAGGGGTCATACGCCACGATCTGACCTCCGTAGCACCGGGAACATCGAGAAGAACTCTCCCTAGACCTCGACACCCTTCGCCGAGCGCTCTTGCCACCGACCTTCATACGTGGAAAAATGAACCTCGGCACCCTTCGCCGAGTGCTCTTGCCACTGACCCTCAAACATGGAAAAATGGACCTCGACACCTTCGCCGAGCGCTCTTGCCACCGACCCTTAAACATGGAAAAATGGACCTCGGCACCCTTCGCCGAGCGCTCTTGCCGCTGACCCTCAAACATGGAAAAATGGACCTCGGCACCCTTCGCCGAGCTCTCTTGGAACCGATCCTCAAGCATGGAAAAAACTCACTTCAGACTTCGGCAAAGACTTGCCGAACCCCTTCTTTACATGTGTCGCTACGCCGAGGTATCTCTGCACCTCGGCAGGAGACCCTGAACCCCCCTGGACTTCGGCCTCCTTCTTAACGCATATTTGGAGGGGGACGGCAACGTCGCCGAAGCAACTTGCCACCGGAGCTCAAATGAGAGAAATTTTTTACCTCGGAATTCGTGCTCAAATGCGATCGACGGCTCAGATACAAACAACCAAACAAACAACACCAAAAAAAAGAGGGGCTACAGGGTCGGGTTTGGACCCGTTAAGGACCAAACCCAAACCCTTTCTCTTCCTCCCCTTCTTCTCCAACTCTTCCCGCCAAAAAAAAAGCTGAAGAAGAAAAAAAAAACAAAAACGAAAACCAACCTCTTCTTCAAAACCCCTGAACCCAAAATCGACCACTCCATCTCCTTCGTCGAAGCCGTCATCGCCTCACCTTCATCAAGCTCCGCAGAGCTTTCCTCTACCTCGATGCTGAGCTCCGAGACACAACCAGATGCCTTCGCCACTGAGCTCCGAACCACTTCCGCCGAGCTCCACTCCCCCAAGCTCCGTCGAGCTCGAAATCTCCAAGGCCGAACTCGCCACCGCCATGGCCTCGCCTCCACCATGGTTCCGTCGAACCCATCACTTTTGACGAAGCCACGCCGAGCTCGCCCAACCTCGCCACCTCCACGCTCGAGCCACCTCTTCGTCAACCTCCGTCGAGCTCCAGCTACTCTTGATGAACCCATGAGCTCCGTGCCCCCTCTCCTTATCTAAGCTCGAACCCATCGCTCCGCTGTCGAGCTCCAACGACCCCTCACGGTAGCCGAGCTCGAGCTCCGACGTCTCCTTTGTCGAGCTCTGAAGCATCGAGCTCCACGTCGCCGAGCGTCAGCCTCCTTCGCGAGCTCACCCCGATGCCGAGCTCCTCGCCATGCTCGCCAAGCCTCTGTCGAGCTCCCTCAGTCAACGAATGCTCTTCTCATCACCGACGTCGAGCTCCTCCCTCGCCATGGCCTCGTCGAATCCCTAGCCGAGCTCTAAAAGCTTCGAACCCACAAGGTCAAGCTCCATAAAAAACATTGAGCCAACCTCAAGCTCAGGGTTGGCGACGCACTGAAGTTTCCTCGCCTGGCTCTGCTCGGAGATTGAGTCGGAGAAGGAGACGAGGGCGAGTGCACGAGGAGACGAACAAGAAAAAGAAGAAAGAGCAGCAGCGAAAAAGCAAGGAAGAAAAGAAAAAAGAAAAAAAGTCAACGGTTGACTTTGCCACGTGGCGTCCACATGGACTTCAGCCACTTTTGCTGAGAGCTCTTGCCACCGGAGCTCATATGAGCAAAAAATGACCTCCTCCTGATGCGCGCTCGCTTGATCATGATCAACGCATACGATCGCCCCACGTCACCAGGTATTTATTTATTTATTTATTTAAATAACCGAATTAATTATTTGAAAAAATCCGAAAAAATATTTAAAAATTGAAAAAAATTAATTACAAATTCTAAAAATAATTATTAATTCAGAAAATATTTTTTAAATTCTGAAAATAGTAATTATTAAATTAGAATAATTAATTAAATTTTTCGATAATTAATTATTGAATTCGGAAATTAAATAAAAATTCAAAAAAAATCAGAAAAATCTGGAAAATCACAAAAAATTTAGAAAAATCTGAGAATAATTTTAGGCATTTTACAAGCTCAGAAAACTACCGTTACACCCCGAGCTAGATTCAAATTCCTTAAGAACACCGATAAAATCCCGTATGCCATTAGAACAACAAAACTACTCCTCAAAGACTGTAAAACTCAGTCTCCAGGAGTGGGGGGCTCGTAATATGACTAAAAATAAGGTTAAATCGGAACCGTTCAAATCGAACACGAATCTTAAAGCTCAGGGGTAAAACAATAATTTCACCTACAAACGGGTCTGAAATGGGGACTGGATCTTTCTTCAAAGCCCAATAACCCACGAACGAATCTGCCTTAACTGGGTGCGGGTTCCAACCCGCAAGAAACTCAGTCCAGCTGGATAGAATTAGGGTTTATGATTGTCCCTAATCAACGGCCCTGATTCGCTCTATCCTTTCACTGGGAATTAGGGATTTCATCCCAAAAATGGTCCCAAAGGCGGCTATAAATACCCCCCCATCCCCCACCATTAAGAGGTAATGAATCTTTTGCCATCAAAGCTCATTCATAATCTTTTCTGATTACTAACTTGAGCGTCGGAGGGTGCGTCGCCGGGATCAACCCCGGTGTTTCGCACTTTTTTACAGGTTCACGACAGCGGCAAGAGACCAAGTCAACAAGTTGGTCAAGGTCAACAGGTCAACAGGTTTGCTTTATTGTTTTCTCCAAGAATCCACAAATTCTATCTGTTTGCTCCCACACCAAATTTAGCAGCAACAGTTGTCGTTAAGCGTATCATTCGATATCTCAAAGGCACACTAAATACTGGACTTTGGTACCCAAAAAATAAAAAATTTTCACTTGTTGGATTCTTTGATGCAGATTATGCTGGTAGCTTAACAGATAGAAAAAGCACTAGCGACACATGTCACTTCTTGGGCAACTGTCTTGTCTCATGGGCATCCAAGAAGTAAAACTATGTAACTCTCTCAACTGCCAAAGCTGAATATATTACCGCAGGATCTTGCTGTGCGCAGGTACTATGGATGAAATACACTCTGGAGGACTACAAGGTATTTTTTTTTATCACATTCCAATTAAATGTGATAACACTAGTACTATTCATATAACAAAGAACTCTGATCAACACAGTCGCACTAAACACATTGATATTCAGTATCACTTCATTAAAGACCATTTTCGAAAAGGATATATTATTCTTGAATATGTTTCTACTGATTCGCAACTTGCTGATATTTTTACCAAACCTTTAGATGAAAAACGATTTCATTTTTTGAAATGAGAACTAAATGTTATTGATATCTCAGCTTGAAATTTTATTTTGGTCGACTGGACAGGAGACTGTATGCCTATGAAGGTGTACGGTCGACTGCATGGTCGACCGGTTTACTCTCGAAAAAAATTTGTTTTATACTCAACTTTCAAAATATTGGCTTTCAGTAGTTACAGCCGACCGTGCGGTCGACCGGCTCATCCTCTATTTTGTGTTTGGTCTTTACAAGATAAACGATCGACTATGCGGTGGACCAGTTTGCTCTCTGTGATTTATTGGGTTTTTGAAATAGGAGTGTGGTCGACCATGCAGTCAACTGGTTTACTCTCTAGAAATTTTTTTTTTGCTAATTGGTTTCACGGTTGATCGGTTCTCTTTCTGGTTACAAGTTGATTTTTTTAAAAAAATTCTCTAATTTTTCCTATACCCTCAATTCCTTGAAATTCTTTCTTCTTATCCCTGCTTCGCATCTGTATTGGAAAAATCTCAAATCTATGATATCATGAAAAGCTCTCTCTGTATATCAAAGAGTCTCGCTATCAACGATATCATGTATGTAGATTTTCCTTCGTTTTTTTTTCTTTCAAATTCTTATCTCTCCAAACTTTATATCTCTTATTATGCTTAATGAAAGTTTCTTTTCATTTACAAATGGTTTCGTGAGGAGAAATTTATCTGTGTCTTTTGCCCCCTATTGGTGTGTTCCAAAAAGGGGGAGAATATTATGAATATTATGCATGCATGAAAGTAAACATAACTCAATAGCTTTTATTCTCCACGAAATAATAGATTAAAGGGGAGTATTTACAAATCTCTCATTACCTATGAAAATCTGTGTTACAGGAAGTACTCAATTCAGGGGAGTATTCTTATGCCAAATTGTTTAATTTTTTTACTTTCAATATTCAAAGGCATGTTTTGTTCACACCAAAAGGGGGAAATTGTTGACTCTTGTTGACTCCTAGTTTAGTATATACAAAACGTGTCTATAAATACTAATAAGTTTGAATTGAGTTATTCAGATTTTCAGGATCAAATAATATCTATAAGAGATTCAAGAGAGATTCAAAAATATTAAAACTAAGAAAGTAATAAAAAAAGATTAAGAAATCAAGCAAAAGAAGAAGGTATTCAAAAGAAAGAGTTGATTGATTAATGTCCAAGAAAGCCATCAAGACCAGCTGCTATCATTCCATATTTGTGAGATTTAAATTTGTAAAATTGATTGAATGATTGATTAGTTTGTTTGGTAAAAATATAAAGTGGATTCGGTATGAACAGCGCGATACCGGTCGACCACACCTCATGATGGTCGACCGCATCGCAGTTGACTGCAACTCTCAGTTGCGTAAGAAGCAATCGACCTTTCATCTATCTACTTTACGTCAGAGAGCTGAACGGTCGACTGCACCAAGATTGCGGTCGATCGCACTTTGCGCTGTTCACATTTTCGGAATGTATTGTTTCCAATTTTGATCGATACACTTCCCAATCTATTTAATTGGCCGAACCCACTTAGTATTCTTCACCAATTACTCCTGAGAAAAATCTTCCGAACTAATCTTTCAACAATCAATCCGAGTGTGTGTGATAATTTTTGTATTATTCAATCAGGATCATTTAGGATCTTGAGTTTTTCTTTTCTTCCACTTCAGTGCAATTGACGGGACTTGTATTAGAAATCCTGTGGGTGTAATAAGTCTCTCGGCCTGAATCCGAGAATCACTGTACAAGAGTTTTGAGTATAGTGGAACGCTTGTGGCGGAGAATTATGTAGCGCCCCGATTTTCTAATATGATATCTTAGAAAATACGTGGCACAATTCACAGCATCAACTTCAATGTAATAGTACACATAGCCCAAAAATACAGATAATTTTTATTCCAAACTTTTATTTACAACAATCATTACAAACACAGCGGAATACAAAACACTTTTAATTACAACTTTCTTTTTACAACTCTTCTTTTACAAAATTTACACAAAAGCTCTATTATATCAATTTATCTCAAAACTATCTCAAGCATCCAAACCTCCAGGCTCTAAGCAACAACCTGTAACACATGAGGCTAGAGATGATCCCTAACCCCCCAAAAGTGATTATATATGTGAGTATATCAAGCTTTATTTATATGTTTTAAAATCTCTATTATATCAAGCTTTATTTATGTGAGTATAGAGATTTTATAAAGTGATTTTGATAAATGACAACAGTTTATTTGGAATATCGAATGGATACATGTTTTAATGCATTTTAAAGATTTCATCGAAAAATGAGAAACTTATGAATTTGAGAACATATACGATATTGTTTTTAAAAGGAATACATTCTGGAAATGATCTATATTTTTATATGGAAGTACAAATCAATTAAAAGGTCGAAAAATATATGCAGGTTGTAATTAGTGTAATTGACAGTCGACTGTCTACCTTCTACAGTCGACTGGAAAGTATAAGAAATTGGGTTTTCGTCGGCAGGACAGTCGACTGACTACTTTCACAGTCGACTGTTGCTGTCCTGAATTTTAGTGTTTGAGTTTTCAAAGTATTCGCGGAACAGTCGACTGATACTGTCACCAGTCAACTGAACTGACTGTGATGATTTGATGTTAGCAAAACAGTCGACTGACACCGACTGAGATGTTTTGATGTTCGCTGAACAGTCGACTGGCACTGTCACTAGTTGACTGAACTGAACTGGTTTTTGGTTCTTGAGTTTGGATTTGATTTTGACAAAAGTTAAATGAGTTTAAATATGAGATTTTATGATTATTAATACTTGGTTAAAGTTTGTTTTGAAATACATACAAGGATATGAATGATGAAATTGATAAAGAGATCGAATTGAATTGGTCTCATGTTATGAGATTATAAAAGAAATGTTTTTTTGAGAAAGAGTTGTGAACAAAAGAAAATGGAAATGATTATTTGAGATTAATTATGAAATATTGTTGATCTCTAGAAAGAGATAGTTGTTGGAATCTAGAGGCTAGGAGAGACCCTAGTGACCGGCAGTTTTATTTATGATTTTGAGAGCTAACCATTGAGGGTTGAGCGTCTCTTGAGAAGTAGCCAGGTAGGCTGACTGTCTCTGTTGTTTTGATTTAAGTCCGGTAGGGTAAGCTAGCTCTAGGTTGTGATGATTTTCTTTTAAAACAAATTTTATAAGGCTGTAATAAAAGTAAGAGAAAAACATGAGTATGAGGGCCATCGGATGGGTGTTGTGAGGGTATGCACAGGCTGTCTTCACGATGCGTCGTGATATGACGTGGATACTACTCCAGAGTACCATCCCGGTAGCAATGCTTGTGGGATATTTGGTGGCTGCAAGAGGATCGTGTGCCATGAAGGAGGCTGAATTGCCACAGGCTGTCTTCACGATGTGTCGTGACATGACGTGGAATTTCCCTCCAGGTTTTCTGTACACGTGCTTGTAATCATAGAACATCTATGATACTTACCGAAATTACAGAGAGATACATAGTGAAGATGTGATGAAAGTGAGAGAAAAATACAAGTATGAGAGCTAGAGTTTACGGTGCGGGGGTGAGCCACAGAATGCATGCTTGATGAGTCAAGACATGGCGTAGGCACTACTCAGTAATGATCGGACTTTAGCCACGCTTGTGGGATGTTTGGTGACTGCAAGAGGATTGTGTGCCATGAAGGAGGCTGAATTACCGCAGAATGCATGCTTGATGAGTCAAGACATGGCGCGGGATTCTCCTCCAGGTTTTCTGTACACATGCTTGTACTCATAGATCATCTCGGATACTTACCGTAGTTACAGTAGTAGATTAAGTCATGGCGAGGGATTGAACCCTACAAGATGAAGAATGATTAAGAGGCTTGCCCTCGGACCTATGTAATATGGGATGCATAGAATCCGAACAAGTGTGCATTAGTGTCATACAATATAAACAACTGCATTAAGGACTAAGTGCACCGCACAATACGACATCAACAGGATAGTCCCTTTGTAGCTTTGTTTGTGATCAAGTTTGTGTTTGCTAAAGTATTTAAGAATCGTTATACTGTTTCCGGCATAGAGAGGATGACCGTGTATAATATTTCGTCAGTTGTAAGCAACTGACGCACCCACTGTTTTATATGCAGGAATTGGAGTTACATGAAGATATAAAGAGAATTGATGCTGTTGATTATTTAAATGTTAAAGTTGTAACAATTGTACATTTGTTATTGTTGTATTTTATTGATTCCGCTGCGTATTAATGTAAAAGACTCTGATGTAATTATTGTTGAAATAAAAGTTTTAAATTCCTTGTAAAATTGTACGAAAGAAGTGTAAAGATCCTGTGGAAATCTCGAATTCAGTCGTATTTGGAATTCGGGGTGTTACAGAGTGGTATCAGAGCTACGCTTCATAAGTAGTACAAATTTATAAGGAACGACACCCTAGAAGTGGACATTAGAGTGTGAGTTCAGTTTATAGAGATTTAAATGTAAGTGATTTACATTTGTGTTGCTCTATAGGCTGATGTTTTCTCTTTCCTTTCCCTATTGGATGGCTGGCGTCATGAATGGAAATTGTTATCGAATTTGCGTTCAACCTCATTCATGATGCTCTCCTCGTATACATTGATTTGAGATTGTATGCGAGCTCATTTTCCTTGGGTATCAGAGTGGCGCAGTGGAAGCGTGGTTGGTTTGAACCGTCATTCATGATACCTTACACATAAACACACTTTCCCCTCAAATTATTTTCCGTGGATTTTCATCATAGTACTTTTCAATATTTAATACTTTTCGAATAAATATTTTTCTATACTATTAAATCATATTAATGCCTGGTATTTGGTCTATTTTCCTTAGTCTTGATCTTGTTGAACTAATTTAATTGTCTCTCAATCTTAAAGTTTTGTCTTTTGTGTTTTATGTCAGCTTATGTTCATCCGTTCATATGTGCTATTACTTTACGTATTCTGTTAAATTTATATTACAACCATTATCTTCATTTACTATTACATTTTGAATTTTGCTTGGAAATTTTGTTTATGTGCATTCATTTTACATGATCTGATTGTGTGATACGATATTCTTTCGTTATCTCGTATTGTCTTATATACTTCAATATATTTTAACAAGATTGAAATATTTTATCCGTATAAATACAACATACTAATTTGATTTATTGTCTGCATTCAATATTATTGTTAGTACATATTATCTACTAATTTATTTGTTATATTCATTAATTCTGTGATTTACGTTTCCTTAATATAATGCATATACTCGCTATTCATACTTTACTCTATCCTCTAATTTTAAATTGTCTTTAAATTCTTGATTACTATATATATTTTCCATTGATCTTTAAAGGCGTCATGTATTTCAAGATACTTACTATACATATAATTTCACCATCCTCCAATTATTTCATTACTATTTTTATGCATAATTGTTTGTGTCAAATGTCCTAAATTGCTATACTACATTATTATTGTTTTCAATTCCGACATGTGCATATATTTTACATTATTTTAGTGTTATAAATAATTTTTCAATTACTACTAATTAGTGCCGCCTATGTTTGATATATCCTATACACCTATTTTGATATTTCATTGTGTAAAATCTTTTTCTGTATCATTGATTTTCAAACATAACACCATACTTTATTAAACATCCTATATCTAAACTAAGTATACATGGAAGATTACATCTTTCCATCTTCCGCTTTGGTGCAACTTAATGTCGAGAGGGCAAATATGCAACTAGACATCATTGGAGGCAAACTGCAACTGGATGTCGGTGAGGCAAAGTTTGCAACCGAATGTCCAGAAGGCAAATTGTAACCGGATATCGTAGGAGCAATTATGCAACTTGAGATCGAGATGGGCAAGTCTGCTGTTGGATACCAGTGAGACGAACCTACACCAGAAGGAAATATTATACTTAGATAACCCCTACCCTGTTTTTCTATAATATTCACTTACAATTATTCCATTTTTGGTACTAGCTTATACTATTTTGCAACCTAGCATTATACTGTTTATACTGATTTCATTATTTATCAAACTTGTGTATTTACCGCTTAATCTCAACTATCTGGCCGTCTTCTTCGCAGTACTTTGTATTTTCATGTGAGTTAGTATTTCATACCACTTTATCGTATTTTGCCATTTTAGATTTGGTGGCTACTCACATAACAAAAACATATCTCTTGTTATTTATGTATTTTGTTTATGATTCATAAATTTTCTTCTATATCCTTGGTTTTGTGACACGTCATTGTCTTTTAACTATAATGTTTGTTTAAACTGCTACAAATCATTTATGATTTTCATATCATGCTAATTGTTTCACCCCTATAATTTTCGCCTATATACGTATATAATTTCGCATACTTGTTTTCTCGGTCTACTTGATAAATCAAAATTATTTGGATTTCTGATTTTTCATTTTTATCATACACATATGATTATTGTATTTACCTTACAAATTACTTTATGATATCAATTTATATACAAAATCATTTTAATGTTTTTTATACTTTTAACAATATTTCCTTCTCATATATTTTTCAAATTCTTATTCAATGGTCTTCTTTTAAATCTACTAATTCCGTTGTCGATATACAATGCCAAAAATAGTTTGCGACTTTGTACCACTTATTACTTTGATAAATTTCGACTACTAAATCTACTTATAGATTATCCATTGACCATGATTCTCTTTAATGCATTGTTTTCTGAACTATTTCACAACTAATGACCAAATCCATTTATCATTTCATCTAATGGCTTACTTAATGGTATTTTGTATGAAAACTCCTTTCAATATATATACTATCCTTTATTGTCGCGTTAATTTTGTTATGCTACCTTCCAGATTCATGTTCTGTTCTCATAAAATTTTGATACTCATAATTTTCTTAAATAGACTTTTGTTTATTTCATCCACATTGCTTACTTTTATGCTATATGTATTTTCTTGATATTTGTAATTTCTATATGTTATACTGATATCTTCTTTGGTGTGTACAAAATACAACCTTTACCATAGTGAGTTCCGGGGACGGAACTGTTCTAAGGGGGGGAGAGTGTAACACCCCGCAAAATTTAAATGACAATTTTGCCCTCGGGTGTTACGCACGTGCATTTTGTACTGTTATTGATTATATCCATAACGCATTTTTTTGATATGTATTTTGAATTTCAATTATTTATGCAATCCCGTATTCTTAAAATCCCATTTGAGACAACTCAAATGCTAAATTTCAATCTTTGAGTTTTTACGTGCTTTTTACGTATTATCGATGCACGTGTCGATTTCGAGTATTTCACCATTACGTGCAATGTTTTTCGGTGAGTTTCAATTATTTATTTTTATAAACCTGTTTAAATTCATCTTTGTAAATAGAATTCAATTTTTTTCTATTTTAATTAAAATAAATTTTTACGTGCAATACACGTGTTTTTCTGTACGTTTGAGTACATTATCATATATGTATATTAAATATATTCTTATGTTGCATTCTGATTAATTATAAATATTTTTCAGGTTGATAAAGTCAATTTTGTATTTTGAGATTTTATGGGCGACGCACGTATTTTGGTGCACGTGTTTTAAGCATATTATTCTTTCAAAATGAATTTCATGAAATTATGTGTGTTTATTTTAATTGTGCATGAAAAGTATAATTTTTAAGTTAATTTTATATATTTATTACATATATAATAAATTGTTTTAAATAAATAAATTGTTTTGTACACAAAGCACGTGCACGTGCACACTTTTTAGGGACCGGGCTGTTTATGAGAGGAGGGAAAATCTGAAAGTTTGGATTTGAAAGTGGGAGGGAAAGCAAGTTTCAAATCTAAATCATGGGGTTAGTGGTGTTCATGTGTGAGGTGGTTACTATAACTACCTATTAATTAATCTATAAAAATACCCCCTAAGTCTCTCATTCTCTCATCTCTTCTCCTCCCTCTCTCCTGCCCATTCCGAAAACAAAAGCAACAAATCCCTCATTGCCTTTTGTTTATCCACCATACAATTCAATGTGTGCATATATATATATATGTAAACATGTGATGTATATATATAGTATGTACATATTTGAATATGCAAATGAAGGGGTTTTTCTTTCTTGGATGCTGCCGCAAGTGAAGAAGGATGTGGGAGGCTTATTTCGGTGCGCGGATTTCGAGGAGATTGCAAATGGAGTTTTCTTTAGGAGCTTCTAATTCTAGCAGTTCATTTGAGTACAACTTCTTCAACTCTAGGTGGGTGTTTCTTAAATGCTTTCTAATTTAGTAATAGAAATTTGCATGGTAGATGATATACAAACTAATTGTTGAAATTGAATTGGTATGATGAGATTACATGCTAGTTGTTGTAGAAATTGATTGCTAAATTCTGATTATTGTGATAGATGTGAATTGTTAGTTATGGTGATTGTTAAAATATTTGCATGCAAGAATATGTGCCATTTGACAAGTTTTAATTGTATGATGCATGGTCGTATAGTAATTGAAATAATGCAAATACCTGGAGAAATGACTTTCGATGCTAATGTAGCAAAGAAGTGTGATTCTAGCCTCAAAATATTTATTTATGTGAGTATAGAGATTTTATAAAGTGATTTTGATAAATGACAACAGTTTATTTGGAATATCGATTGGATATATGTTTTAATGCATTTTAAAGATTTCATCGAAAAATGAGAAACTTGTGAATTTGAGAACATATACGATATTGTTTTTAAAAGGAATACATTCTGGAAATGATCTATATTTTTATATGGAAGTACAAATCAATTAAAAGGTTGAAAAATATATGCAGGCTGTAATTAGTGTAATTGACAGTCGACTGTCTACCTTCTACAGTCGACTGGAAAGTATAAGAAATTGGGTTTTCGTCGGCAGGACAGTCGACTGACTACTTTCACAGTCGACTATTGTTGTCCTGAATTTTAGTGTTTGAGTTTTCAATGTATTCGCGGAACAGTCGACTGATACTGTCACCAGTCAACTGAACTGACTGTGATGATTTGATGTTAGCAGAACAGTCGACTGACACCGACTGAGATGTTTTGATGTTCGCTGAACATTCGACTGGCACTGTCACTAGTCGACTGAACTGAACTGGTTTTTGGTTCTTGAGTTTGGATTTGATTTTGACAAAAGTTAAATGAGTTTAAATATGAGATTTTATGATTATTAACACTTGGTTAAAGTTTGTTTTGAAATACATACAAGGATATGAATGATGAAATTGATAAAGAGATCGAATTGAATTGGTCTCATGTTATGAGATTATAAAAGAAATGTTTTTTTAAGAAAGAGTTGTGAACAAAAGAAAATGGAAATGATTATTTGAGATTAATTATGAAATATTGTTGATTTCTAGAAAGAGATAGTTGTTGGAATCTAGAGGCTAGGCGAGACCCTAGTGACCGGCAGTTTTATTTATGATTTTGAGAGCTAACCGTTGAGGGTTGAGCGTCTCTTGAGAAGTAGCCAGGTAGGCTGACTGTCTCTGTTGTTTTGATTTAAGTCTGGTAGGGTAAGCTAGCTCTAGGTTGTGATGATTTTCTTTTAAAACAAATTTTATAAGGCTGTAATGAAAGTAAGAGAAAAACATGAGTATGAGGGCCATCGGATGGGTGTTGTGAGGGTATGCACAGGCTGTCTTCACGATGCGTCGTGATATGACGTGGATACTACTCCAGAGTACCATCCCGGTAGTAATGCTTGTGGGATGTTTTGTGGCTGCAAGAGGATCGTGTGCCATGAAGGAGGCTGAATTGCCACAGGCTGTCTTCACGATGCGTCGTGACATGACGTGGGATTCCCCTTCAGGTTTTCTGTACATGTGCTTGTAATCATAGAACATCTATGATACTTACTGAAATTACAGAGAGATACATAGTGAAGATGTGATGAAAGTGAGAGAAAAACACAAGTATGAGAGCTAGAGTTTACGGTGCGGGGGTGAGCCACAGAATGCATGCTTGATGAGTCAAGACATGGCGTAGGCACTATTCAGTAATGATCGGACTTTAGCCACGCTTGTGGGATGTTTGGTGACTGCAAGAGGATCGTGTGCCATGAAGGAGGCTGAATTACCGCAGAATGCATGCTTGATGAGTCAAGACATGGCGCGGGATTTCCCTCCAGGTTTTCTGTACACGTGCTTGTACTCATAGATCATCTGGGATACTTACCGTAGTTACAGTAGTAGATTAAGTCATGGCGAGGGATTGAACCCTACAAGATGAAGAACGATTAAGAGGCTTGCCCTCGGACCTATGTAGTATGGGATGCATAGAATCCGAACAAGTGTGCATTAGTGTCATACAATATAAACAACTGCATTAAGGACTAAGTGCACTGCACAACACGACATCAACAGGATAGTCCCTTTGTAGCTTTGTTTGTGAACAAGTTTGTGTTTGCTAAAGTATTTAAGAATCGTTATACTGTTTCCGGCATAGAGAGGATGACCGTATATAATATTTCGTCAGTTGTAAGCAACTGACGCGCCCACAGTTTTATATGCAGGAATTGGAGTTACATGAAGATATAAAGAGAATTGATGCTGTTGATTATTTAAATGTTAAAGTTGTAACAATTGTACATTTGTTATTGTTGTATTTTATTGATTCCGCTGCGTATTGATGTAAAAGACTCTGATGTAATTATTGTTGAAATAAAAGTTTTAAATTCCTTGTAAAATTGTACGAAAGAAGTGTAAAGATCCTGTGGAAATCTCGAATTCAGTCGTATTTGGAATTCGGGGTGTTACAAATAAAATATCTTGAAAACATATCTTCTGTAGAAACAATAATATTTAGAATAGTAAGTTATAGATCCAAAACATTTAAAGAGTTAGTCATTTAAAGAACATCAGAATACCTCAAGAAAATATCAGCAACAATCGACTATAAAAGGGTCATCAGTTGACTGTCCAGAGCGAAAACCAACATCTTTAAGAAAATAATACTAAGTATTGACGGTCGACTGTAAAAAACACCAGTCGACTGTCCAGAGAGAAATCCAACATTTTAAGAAATAAATTCTAAGTAGTAGCAGTCGACTGTAAAAGGGTATAGGTCGACTGTCCAGAGTGAAAAATACAATAACTTCGAGAAAATAATTCTAAGTGGAACCAGTCGACTGTAAAAGTCTTCAGTCGACTGTCCAGAACGAAATTCCAAGAAAACTATTGAAAACAGCAGTCGGGTTGTGCCAATCGACTGAGAAGTATACCAGTCGACTGTCAACCTACAGACTGCATACCTTTGGTTGTACACAATTCATCCGATACAAAGATTTACTTTACAAAAACGAAATCTCGAAAAAGTATATTTCTGATATGATCAAATACAACTTATAGGATAAACAAAGATCCATAAAAACCAATCATAACCACTTGGATTGATAAAAATAGCTTTTTGATAAATTTCCTTAAAACGAAATATGAATGTGTGCATATATCAAAACTAGAGTTTTTAATAATAAATCATACATCAAAGTAACTTGTTTTATATGCCAAACCATATCAATACCAAATATTCAGATTTAAAACGTAGCATTTGAGAAATCCAAATTCGAACAACATCTTTCACAAAATCACAAATCCCCAAATTAAATCCAAAATGTATAAATCTCCAAATTTAATCATCATAACTCAAATTCTCAAAACATGGTCCTCTAAACCATTACTCATTCTCAAAATTCCTCAACTCAATCTCAACTATTCTCTATAGTTGATTCATGAACAAAACAAATTTATCCTTAACATGGCCAAGTTGTATTCATCCAACTCACCAATAGTCTAAAAATCTCATCTTTAATTAATTAATGCATAATATCTATCATACTCAATCAAATCAATAATCCAAAAGAAAAAGTCTACTCACAATTTATATTAGGTTCTCTAACAAATCTAAAATCATTCACATGCAAATATCTAGGGTTCTTCTCAAAGATCCAATTTTTCATCCATCCAACATACATATTCATACCAAACCCTAGCATGCTTTCTAATAGATGAAATTCGACATCCAAGATCAATCAAAACATTCATATCATTCTCATACAACATACACAAATAAAACAAACAAGTCACTCACATACATAAAACAAAACAACAAAACAATTATATCACTCACCTCAAATGAAGAAATCCAATCGAATAAGCAAGACCCTTCTTTGCGAAATCGAAGATCTTCTCATTCAATCTCCAAAAAATAAAATAATAAACCTTGTGTTGTGCAGCGTATGACGGCTGCACTCCACCTTTTATACAGGCCGGAAATAAAGAATTAGGGTTTGAAACATATTTGCAAAATAATCCTTTCAAAATATAACTTTACATATATAAATCTTTCTTTATAAAGTAGTTAAAATAAGTTAAATAAACTAAATCAAATCCTTTTACTACTGAGTTTTCCAGCAATCCAGCACACCCCAGAAATAAGAAAAATTCGGATTTGCACTCAGGTGGCAATTTTGCACAAAAGTCCTTCTTTTTGTAATATTTGCAAATATATCATAAAATATTCGAACAAATCCAGAAAATTCAGAAATAATATCTAATAATACATGTTATATTTTCCAATAAAAATATATGGCTTTTACTTTCTAAGAAAATATTTGCACAAGATCCAACATAAATTTCATATTTGCAAAAACACCATATTTGTTTAAATCTTTACCAAATCGACTCTAAATAAAGTTTAAATATATTTTAATTTCAATGATGACCATGGAAAGCCCAAAAGTCAGTAAAAACGAATTTTCATAATTTATTTGAGATCAAAACGGATTTTTACATAAAAGCCCATCTCTTTCAAGGTATTTATAAAAATAGTTTCTTTGTTCAGAAAAATCCCAAAATTTAGAATATACTCCATTATAAGTAGGAAAATTTATTAAAAATATAAATTTAGATATTTACTCCAAAAATATTTGCACGTAAAAAGATAAATCTTCAGTAAATATTTATTAAATATCCAGAAAATTATTTTAATTTATTTTCAAATCTCAAAATTAGTATTCAAAAATACGGGTGTGACAGTGTAAAAATGGCCTGAGGCCCAACCAGGGCCCAATACTATTCCTACTCAGAAAAGTAAAAATAACAACCTGGTTCGGCTCCGGACCACTTCTGGGTCGGTGCCGAACCTCGTGTTTGCCCTCACGGTACGGGCCTCCTCGTACCGACGAGCCTCATTAGCCCTCGGAGTCCGATCCGGGGCAGTCCCACCGGCCGTCCCCCCTCTCTGGCGGGGCAGAAGGGTGACCTGGCGCAGCCTAGGCCCTCCGATTCCCCCCAGAGGCACAGGGGGCTCACGATGGGCCACGTCAGCTCCAAATACCGCCAAGGGTTTCGCCACGTCAGCCCTATACCACTCCTGGTATCGCCACGTCCGCCCTAAACCCCCTGGGCCTTCTGCCACGTCAGGCCCATGGGCTTTCGGATCCAAACCCGGCCCCCAAGTGGAACCAAACCCGGTTGGGATTCTCTATAAATACTAGACCCACACCCACCTTTTGAGGTAATCAATCTTTTGCCACTTAATATACCTAGTTATTGCTACTCTCTCACAGAGACTGACTAGAGCGTCGGAGGGTCCGCCACCGGGACAAACCCCGGTGTTTCAGGACCGTCTGCAGGTACACAAGACCTCGGATCCGACCCTGCCGATCCGAGCCCAACCTTCAACATCTTTCCGAGCTCATCGTAGGTCCCAGAAGGTCAACTGAAGGTCGGCAGACGAGCGGCAATCTCCTTCAATACAAATTGAGTCCGAACTCACACCTGGTGCTTCCGCACGTTTCTCAGAAATAAACAGCATCAGGTTGGTGCCGTCTGTGGGAACAGCTGCTCCAGAAGCCGATCCGACCCAGACCCTCAAAGGCCATCGACAGCCGAATCCTCATGGCCTCCAAAGGCAAGGGGGCTGCTTCCTCCGTCAACCAACGGGACTCGCCCCCACCCACCGATAAAGCCAGGCCACGCACGTCGAAACACAAGGCTCCCTCTCGGGAGTCCCAAAGGAGCGTCGGCCGGCCAGCCCAGCCCGACCTCCGGGGAATAATCCTCAACCGCAAGATTACCCGCAGCAGGGGAAGGGCCGCTTCCAACCCGGTCCCGAACCGCCCGAGGCCACCGCCCGAGGCGCGCAGACCCGCGCTCAGCCGAGTCGGAAGACAACCCTCGGACCGACCAAACCGGGCCGAAGGAGCCCCCGTCACTCATAAGGAATTCCAAGACTTCCGAAGAGAAATGCTGGGAGCCCTCCGACGGGCCCCCAGGGAAGAAACCCTCCATTCCCAAACGGGGTCGGACGCCGAAGCCAGCGCGTCCCGCCCTTCAACGATCCAGCCGGAAGACGATGACGTACTCCTAAGACGCCTACAAGAAATGGAGGACCGCCTCGATCACATAGGGGACGGCGGCCAAAGAATGGCTCAGGGGTACAAACCTGTCCGTCCACCCTTCTCCGCCCCCATCCTCCAAGCAGAAATACCCCGGAATTTCCGACCCCCTCAATTCGAGACCTACGATGGCGAGGGAGATCCTGCTGATCACATGGAGGGTTTCAAAACCCTCATGATGATTCACAGCGCCTCGGATCCCCTGCTCTGCCGAGCCTTCCCCACCACCCTTCGGGGTCCAGCTCGCGAGTGGTTCTCGAAACTCGCCCCCGGCTCCATTTACTCCTTCGACCAACTCGAGGGCAATTTTCTTGCCCATTTTGTCACTAGCCGGAAGGCCGAAAGGACCAGCGCCTCATTACTTGGGCTCAAGCAGATAGAGGGGGAATCACTCAGAGTGTTCGTCCGGAGATTTACCGCTGAGGCAAGGTCGGTCTCCTCCCTCGACCCAGGCGTCGCTTCAGCGGCATTCCGACACAACGTCCGCCCCGGACAGCTGAAGGCTTCTCTGGCCAAGAGACCCCCCGTCGACTTTCCCGACCTCCTTAATAGGGTCGAGAAATACATTAGGGTAGAAGAGGCCCTTAATCCCGAAGATCCCAGGGATGCCACCGGGAAAGGAAAGCGGAAGACCGAGGAAGTCGAACCACCGAAGAAAGCTGCAAGGGACCCGGGGGCCATGAAGAAGGTCCCGCCAGTCCCCTGCTTCGAGAGGTACACTCCCCTGACGCATAACATCTCCGCCATCCTCTTGGAAATCGAAGACAAGGGCATTGTCCGACTACCCCCCCGATCTAATAACAACAAGAATCGAGACCAGCGCTTTTACTGTCGCTTCCACAGAGATCACGGGCACGAAACCGACCAATGCCGAGCCCTGAAAGACGAAATTGAAGAACTCATTTCCAGAGGATACCTCCGAGAGTTTACCCGAGAAGGCCCACGAGATCGGCGAGATGCTAGGAACCGGAGGCAATCGCCTCCGAACCCTCCCCCAAACCAGACCCAGGGTCGGGACCCCCGATTCCGAGGGAGCCGCGGATATCCCTTTCATCTTGCACTGTGTCCACGGAGGGCCGATGGGAGGTGAATCAAACACTTCCAAAAAAGCCTTCCTCCGAGAGGTGAACGCCGTCAGAGACAACCCCTCGCCCAAACTACAATCAAGGCCGGTCTCCTTCTCAGGGGAAGACCTTGAAGGTGTTCGCTTGCCCCACTGCGATGCCCTCGTCATCAACCTCCACATGGCTAATTGTGAGGTCCGCAGGATCCTCGTCGACAACGGTAGCTCGGTGAATATTCTTTTCCTCGAAGCCTTCGAAAATCTCAGGTTACCCCGAGGTAAACTCAAGCCAGCTGGGTACACCTTGCACGGGTTCTCAGGCGTCCCTGTCGTAATAGAAGGGATTGTTACCCTCGACGTTACTGCCGGGTCGACTCCTGTCAAGAGGACCGAATCCATGGACTTCATGATGGTCAACGTCACGGCGGCTTACAACGCCATACTTGGCCGGCCTGGACTATGCTCCCTACAAGCGGTGCCTTCGGCTTACCATCTGAAGCTCAAGTTCCCCACCCCTCAAGGAGTCGGCATCATCCGAGGCAGCCAAGAAGCAGCGCGATCATGCTACATGACCACCGTCGGTGGAGGTGTGTTCCCCCTCGACGCCGAACGAGCATAGATTATGGCCCGGCTAAATGTAAATCTGTTTTGGTGTAAACCCTCGTTTGTAAAGGGCTGCCTTAGCGGCCCTCCCTACCTTATACTAAAAATATCCCTTTTTGTCGTAACCCCAAATGTCTCGATAATCTCAATACGAGTCCGGACCGAAGGTCCTTCCTAAGGCCCCACTTCGATCCCTCGCGGAACGATGGAGCCAGGCCTTGCCTCCGACATTTCGTACCACATTACTGGCCGGAGCGAGGAAGGAAGAGGATTCTTCTCTCATACCCCTTTATTTTTCGTTCCAAAGAGAAAAAATAAAACGAAAGCAAAACAAAGACCGTTACAAGACCGCTCCACTCATCTCAAATCAGGAAGATCAGGGCCCCTCGGGCCCAACGAGGGACAAAGAGTACTTCGACCAAGCAACTAGGGGCCCCTCCCCTCGTTGTGATATTCCTTAGCCTCAGCCACAATCGACAGTCCAGCCACAGAACTCTGGGCGTCATCCGGTCGCGCCCACTGCAACAGCAGCAACGCAGAGGGAACCCCCTCCGCCTGTCGACTCAAGGAGGAAGAGAACGAGGCACCCAACATCGCCTTGTAACGAGGCATCTCCATCTCCTTCTCCACAAAGACGTCGCGAGGTAACCCCCCAGGAGAGGACCTCGACACCAAGGTACTAAGCCCGGCCTGTCTAAGGTCCGCACCGCCGAGCTCCCGATCCCACATCGCTCTTCTCAACCGGCGCGCCTCCGCACTTAAGACGGCGGACTTATTCCGATAAAAGTTACAAGCCTCATCAGTGTCCCGAGCCCCCCTTCGATGACGAGCCAGCGCGGCCTCCAGGACCTTAACCTTACTCCGGAGTCGTGCCACATAGAAACTACGGGAGTCCCCCTCAGGGAGGAGAGCCGCGACCTACAAGATAACCAACCAACTCAACACACATTCTCAAGAAGATTCAGAAATGTCCGAGGTCAAAACAACCGGCCGGTCAAAAAACTTTTCTTGCCACTATAAATCCAGGTGTTTCTTACAAAAAATGCGGTGGCCAGTCCGCGGGAGGCAAACACAATCGAGGGAGAGAAAAAGAAAGACAAAAATTACACAACTCATTGACCCACCTCCGCGCCGACGGACGGACCCACGGGAGCATCGGCCGATGGGTCGACGGCGGGCCCTTCTTCGCCAGGAGTCTTCGACGTCCCCTCGATCTCCATATCATACTCAAACTTGGACAAATCGAGGGCCGGGAAGAAGTGCCTCACGTGGCTGAGGGCCCTCTCATAGCTTTTGTCCTGGGCCGCGATCACCATCTGCTGGCCCGTATGCAGCACCTCCTTCGCCTCCTTGGTGAACTTCGTCTTCAGGGAGGCCATCTTCTTCTCCCACTCCACATCCTTGGCCTTGAGCTGGAGCTCCAGCTGCTGCTCTCTCTTATGCGAACCCTCGAGCTCGATTCGCATCTCCTTCATCTCCAGCTCGCTCTTCTCCGCTCGAGCTCGCTCTTGAGCCAGGGACGCCTCGTACAGGTTCTTAATGTTGGCCCCCTGTATACAAGCCTACAACCAACGACAGACAAAGATCAGGCCTCGGCACAAAAATCAACAAGGAGGGACAGAGTCGACAGACTTACCTGCACAGTGGCCTGCGCCAGGCGGGCGAACGCCACCTCTACGGGCTCACCCTCCATCGCCTTGCGATCGCGAGGGGTCGCCAGCTTTTCCACCACTTCAACGGCTTGGGCCTCCTCTGTCAGGCGGTCCCCCATCAGAACCGACCAGTCAGGAGCCCACCGCTGCCGCAACAGCTCCACCACCGGATCCTCTTCCTCGGCCTCGACCCAGGGACCTTTCCCATTGTCGAGAACAGGGGCCCCCGCTAGGCCCCGACCCTTCGAAGAAGCCACGCCCTTGCTCGTCTCGGAGCGACCCCTCTTGGTCCTCGGCTCGAGTTGGACTTCCGAGATCACAAGGGGCAGCTCCCTCGGCCTCTTCGCCGCCTCCGCCTTCTTCTTCTCGGCATTTTCCTTCTTCATGGCGAGCCGCCTTGCTTGGATCGATGCCTCATCCATATCTGCAGAAAAAACCATTAAGAGCAATGAGCAAGAAAGCAAGAAAGGACCCAGAGGAAAGGAACAACTACATACACATAACAGCTGGGCTCAGTCCAGCGCTCGCCAGAGTGGTCTCCGTCACCTCCGTCCAATCAATACTAGGTGACTGGCGGAGGCGCTCGACAAACCCCCATTCATCTGCCGACAGATCCCCCTGCCTCGGCGGTGGGTGGTTCGGCTTGGAGTGGTTCCATCGAGTGGGAATGTCCCATGGCTCTTCACTCCGGATCACCAAATACTTCTCCTTCCATCCCTTGATGGAATCCGGGTGGTGGCGAACGACCTTCCCCCCACTCCGGGGAGAGATATAGTATACACCCTCGGCCGACGGATTGACCATCAACATCGCACGGAACACATTCAGCCGCAGGGGCACTTGCTGTTCCTCGCACATCAGCATAAAGCAGATAATCTGCTTCCAAGAGTTCGGCCCGTACTGCATGGGCGCCAAGGAGGCCCAGTTCAACACGTCCCTAATGAACGGGGGGATTGGCAACCTCAGGCCAGAGATAAAAGCGTCCACTGGGAAGACACAGTACCAAGCTGATAAGGGATCGGTGGGACGCAGAGTAGGGCTCGGCATCAGCAGTTCGTAACCAGGCCCTATATGATACGCCAGCTGCAGAACCTCCAAATCCCCGCCCTCCAAAACGGTCGAGATCGCGTCCATCATCACCCTCCTCCGGCTCGGCGAAGAGGGTTGCACTCCGAAGAGCTCCTGGTCAGAAAGGTCGTCGGGATACTGACGGAAATGCTTCGGCTGAACGGGCGAACCCGTCATCAGATTATGGAAAACAGGCGCCTTGCTCGAACCGCCGGTCCTCGACCCCGGTTTTCCTGGGGCCCTCTTCTCCTTCTTGACTCGCTCCGACGGTCCTCGACCCTGAGCGGTGGATTTCCTCGCTATATTACCCTCGCCCCTCTCCTCATCGGAAGACAGCTCCAACACGCGAATGCCGTCCGAACCCTCGCCGGCTCCCTCCGACCCGCTACTCTCCACCACAAAGGGACGTCGGGAACGCGACGGCCTCGTCTTGTGTACCGCTTCCCCCTCACCCACTGAGTCCTCCAGAGAAACCGAGCCAGTAGGGCCCACAACGGGCGCCGACCCCTCCTCGAACACGGGCTCTTCCCACGATGTCGACGGAGAGTCAGGCTTTACTTCCCCCCTGGACGACGACGCCGACGAACCGGACTGAGCCCTATCCATCTGTGCCTAAAGATAAAACAAACTTACCAAACTAACCTGGGACCGCTTCGGGAAGGCGAGCCAAGTACGGCAAACTGCAGGAACAATCGCTGAAGGGTTGGGAGATTTTTTGAAGAAGAAAGCAGCAAGATTGAAGTGGGCGAAAGGGAAAAAGAGGGGAATACTTATATAAGGGAAGAACGGCTCCTCGACTTCCGCGATTACTGTTCACTGATTGACGCACAACTGCCGCCTGGAAAATCGCGCCGCGTCCTCGAAACCTGTGCGGAGGACGTCATCAGACGCCAGACTGACGGCCTAACTCTGGGGTCGGTTCGGGAGGGATGCGCGATGGAGAAAACATTTTTTACTTAAGGTTTAAGGCGCCATCATATGACAGGCGCCCCGGGCTCCAGCATTCGACCAGTTCCCCTCTCACCCTCGAACAGCCCGGGACTTACAGCTTCGGCAGCCGAAACCCCGAACAGTTCGAGGGTGGGACAGAAACCGCCATCGCCTGCAGCCCTATCAAGACGGACTGACCGACCCCCGATGGGAGGTGGTCCCCCCATCCGAGGCCCTTCAGCCCCAAGACCGGTATACGGTTGGTGCATCTTTTCGTCTGGATCTCTCCCGGGCCAAACATCCATGACAGGGTAGTCTGACCCGAAAAGGGATCCAGACGGCAAAACCACCACCAATCCGAAGCTCCTCTTCCAACAGCACGGATCTCGGCCGCCACCCCTCTCGCCCTGATCTCCCATAGATCTGGCTGCCATATCAAGGTCCATCAGATCCAAGAGAAGATCCGGGCGGCAGAGTAACCACCTCTCCGACGCTGCTAGGGTCGAAAATATTAGCAAAAGACAGGCGTCTGCCGAAGCAGACACCTCTGAGGGCCAATGGGCCCCCCCTGTTTTGATCATACCTACAATGGAGGGGAGAGGTATTTATAACCTCCCCAAGGGACTAACCGTTGAGGCGCAGGGAAGGTCAATCAACGGAAAACCATGCACCATCTACATTTATTAGGCGGCGCCATTAAATGCCCCTAGGAAATTGGACCATCACACCGTTCTCGGAGAGCCTTCAATGCTCCACAGAAATGGTGGGATATCCCCGCTCAATCACTCTGGGGCGCCAACCGATCGCCATCCCCCTTGTTAGCCCGAAATCCCTCGACCAGCTCGAGGTCAGGTCTAGCACCAGGGTAGTCTTCTCAGGAAGGCTTCACGGCTCGCCATCGCCCTTGCCTTCCAGTAATCCCTCGCCAAGCTCGAGGTCAGGTCTGGCACCAGGGTGGTCTTCTCAGGAAGGCCAACGGCTCGCCACCCCCCTTGTTGGCCCGTAATCCCTCGACTAGCTCGAGGTGAGGTCTAGCACCAGGGTAGTCTTCTCAGGAAGGCTTCACGGCTCGCCATCGCCCTTGCCTTCCAGTAATCCCTCGCCAAGCTCGAGGTCAGGTCTGGCACCAGGGAGGTCTTCTCAGGAAGGCCAACGGCTCGCCACCCCCCTTGTTGGCCCATAATCCCTCGACCAGCTCGAGGTCGGGTCCGGCACCAGGGGAGTCTTCTCAGGAAGGCTTCACGGCCCGCCATCGCCCTTGCCTTCCAGTAATCCCTCGCCAAGCTCGAGGTCAGGTCTGGCACCAGGGAGGTCTTCTCAGGAAGGCCAACGGCTCGCCACCCCCCTTGTTGGCCCATAATCCCTCGACCAGCTCGAGGTCGGGTCCGGCACCAGGGGAGTCTTCTCAGGAAGGCTTCACGGCCCGCCATCGCCCTTGCCTTCCCGTAAACCCTCGCCAAGCTCGAGGTCAGGTCTGGCACCAGGGCGGTCTTCTCAGGAAGGCCAACGGCTCGCCACCCCCCTTGTTGGCCCGTAATCCCTCGACCTACTCGAGGTCAGGTCTAGCACCAGGGTAGTCTTCTCACGAAGACCCAGTGACTCACCATCCCATTTCTACAACCACGAGCACTCCTCCACGGCTAGCTCCCGCACCCCCTGCAGGAGTGGGGGGCTTGTGTGACAGTGTAAAAATGGCCTGAGGCCCAACCAGGGCCCAATACTATTCCTACTCAGAAAAGTAAAAATAACAACCTGGTTCGGCTCCGGACCACTTCTGGGTCGGTGCCGAACCTCGTGTTTGCCCTCACGGTACGGGCCTCCTCGTACCGACGAGCCTCATTAGCCCTCGGAGTCCGATCCGGGGCAGTCCCACAGGCCGTCCCCCCTCTCTGGCGGGGCAGAAGGGTGACCTGGCGCAGCCTAGGCCCTCCGATTCCCCCCAGAGGCACAGGGGGCTCACGATGGGCCACGTCAGCTCCAAATACCGCCAAGGGTTTCGCCACGTCAGCCCTATACCACTCCTGGTATCGCCATGTCCGCCCTAAACCCCCTGGGCCTTCTGCCACGTCAGGCCCATGGGCTTTCGGATCCAAACCCGGCCCCCAAGTGGAACCAAACCCGGTTGGGATTCTCTATAAATACTAGACCCACACCCACCTTTTGAGGTAATCAATCTTTTGCCACTTAATATACCTAGTTATTGCTACTCTCTCACAGAGACTGACTAGAGCATCGGAGGGTCCGCCACCGGGACAAACCCCGGTGTTTCAGGACCGTCTGCAGGTACACAAGACCTCGGATCCGACCCTTCCGATCCGAGCCCAACCTTCAACATCTTTCCGAGCTCATCGTAGGTCCCAGAAGGTCAACTGAAGGTCGGCAGACGAGCGGCAATCTCCTTCAATACAAATTGAGTCCGAACTCACACCTGGTGCTTCCGCACGTTTCTCAGAAATAAACAGCATCAACGGGGTACTACAAATTACTACAAGTAGGAGGTGTGGACGTAGACCTGCGGGTCGAACCACGTTACATCGCTGCGTCACTTGTGTTATCTGCGTTTTCTCTTCTTAACTTTTTTATTTACTCTGCTCTTCATTTTAATTAATTTTATAATTCCATATAATCACCCTATTCATCCTCTTGGGTGATTTACACCTTCTGATTGCAATAATTATGTCCTTATTTATTTTCTATTATTGGTTCTGAATTTATTTCCTTACTAGTATTATACACGTGCGTTGCACGTGGAGAAAATGGGGAGGGGGAATGAAAAGGACCCAAAAAAAATCTAGTATTATACACGTGTGTTGCACGTGGGAAAAATTGGTAGGGGGGAATGAAAAGGACAAAAAAAAATCCACCAACACGTGCGCTGCACGTGTTGACAAAATGACAGTCAATGACAAATGACACTAACCCCGTCTCCCATTATAGTATAGAAGATTTCCTATTCTTTATTTTAAAATGAATATAGAATTTTATTTTTTCCAGAGAGTTTTTATGGCAACAGAATTTTATGTCAACATACTGATTTCAAATATATGGCACTATTTTAGAAAGGAGTTAAATAGAGATATTATTAGTTTATATTTTTTTTTTTTTTTTTTATCAGATAGACTCCAGCATTAATTTCCAGTTTAAAGAATCTATTAAATTTGATGGTTGTAAAAAGAAATTTTATTATCAAAGATGAGAATAGGGGTGGCAGCAGGTTGGATTCGGGTCGGGTTCCATAAGATTTACATGCGGATTCAAATTTATTCGGGATGGATCGCACTATTATTTTTGGATTCAGATAAGGTTTATGTATGATGAAAGATCAATTTTTTTCGTAAATTAGTAATAATCTTCTACCAGCTAAACTAATTGGTAAAATTAACTTGTCACATATTCAATATACTAAAATAAACATTTAAATAAAAATTATTGATGTAAAAAAAAGAATTTTATCTTATTAGCTAAGCATAAATTTGATCTTTGTAATCAAAGAAAATGATAATTTATTGATATGTGTTTGCTATGAAGTATAGAGTATATTCATGTTTGCATTGCATAATTCACAAAATCCATTCGTTCTAGACCTTCAAAAAAATAAACTGCAATCTCTATGCATTAAGATCTTTATGGATTTATTATATACTAGTAATTTACACGTGCGATGCACGTCTTAATAAATATAGTTTTTTAAAATAAAAATTTCGACACAGTCTGGATTTGAACTTAGAACTTCCTTTATAATAATTATGCACGTGCATTGTACGGGTTGGTAGATTGACAAACATTTACAAATAACAGTAAGGCCTTCTCCCATTATAATATTAGAGATTAGAGATGTTTAAAACTTTAAATAACATCTATAGTTCAGATTATCCATCGGGTTATCGAACTCTTATACACAAATATCTATGTCTAGATCCAATAAAATGGATCTATTAATTGGGGGGATTCATACTCTAAAATATGAGTTGAATGATACATTTATACTTGAACCTATTACAAATAGATTTTATAAACGTATAGTTGGTTGAATTTTTCCAAACACGTTTTTAAAGTTAGATAGAGTTTAATTTTATAAATTTCTCAAAATTATTTTACTATTTGTAATTTACACCGAGGTATATATATACTAGTTATTATCAAACAAATTCTTTTGAAGTTTTGCACAAACTTCAAGAAATTTTTTTTCACAGTCCAGAAAGTTCTGTCCTCTTTCACTAGAAACTTCAGATGATAATAAGTGATAACTTAGCTGGTTGGCCCAATGGGCATAAATAATTGACGCAGTTTCCGAATACGAGAACCACGTCCTCGAAACGTCTCGACACATTTTTAGAAAACCCTCGTTCTTATCCTCATTGTTGTCAAGTCGATCCGGTTCACACTGCTCAAGTTGAATCTACCCGGAAACCAGTTTCGGTTCAGCCCAATTCGCCTATAAATACCTCTACCCGTCTCCTCATTTCTTCATCAACAAATCAAGAATCAAAACAAAAAGCAGCAGCAGCAGCAATGGCAGAGAAGATGTTGTGCGGAATACAAATCAAACCAACAATCAAACCAACGCGGAAACAAAGAGAGAACCAGCGAGAGAAAAACAGAAAAACAAACAACACAAGAACACAAGATTTACGTGGTTCGGCAAAACGATGCCTACATCCACAAGGGGCGGTTGGGGTTTCTTTACTATGATCTCCAATGGGCAAACAAAGCCTTTACAAGAGATGACGGCTACAAAATCCGAATTAGGTGTTACAATTTACAAAACCCTAACGGGTGTATTTATAGAAAAACTATTGGGCCTTTCGAATTGGGCCGAATCTGGATCCAAAACCCGCCGACAGTCGACTTGTCCAATTACCAGTCGACTGATTCCTTCGGGACGGTCGACTGACTCCCACATACAGTCGACTGCTGCTGCTGTATACTCAGTCTTCGAAAACTCCTCTCTGGACAGTCGACTGCTCCTCCATCCAGTCGACTGAAGCTCTGAAACTTTCGAACACTGCAGATACCAAATACCAGAATCGAGCCATTATCCTACAATCTCCACCTTGGCGAGATCTTCCAAGTCAAGTATCCAACAATCTCCACCTTGGTGAAATCTTCCAAGTAGCCCAAGCAATCTCCACAAATACTTCAAAACAACTGCTCATCACCAAATGTAACATAAGAACCCAAACTCCACCTTAGTATGATATCACATACTAAACAAACCAATAGCAAAGTACTATCCCAACTGCCCATGCCAAATTATCAAACATGCAAAATATTAGCCAGGTTCATGCAATGCTTGAACTTGGCTGCCCCAACAACTTTGGTCAACATATCAGCAGGATTATCAGCTGTTCCAATCTTCACCAAATGAATATCACCATCCTTTATCAAATCACGCACAAAGTGATAACGAACATCAATATGTTTGGTCCTCGAATGATGAACTTGGTTCTTCGCTAAATGAATAGCACTCTGACTGTCACAGTGTACCTCCACCTTCTCCCGATGAATTCCCAAGCTCTTCAAAAGTCCATGTATCCAAATGGCTTCCTTCATGGCCTCAGCAACCGCCATGTATTCAGCCTCAGTAGTAGACAACGCTACAGTGGACTGCAAATTTGACCTCCAACTTATAGGTGCTCTAGCCATAGTAAACAAATAGCCTGTAGTAGACCGCCTCTTATCTAGATCACCTGCATAGTCAGAATCAACATATCCAACCAATAACCTGCTAATATTGTCATCCCTTTCAAATTTCAAACCCACATCTGTGGTGCCACTTATGTACCTCAAAATCCATTTAGCTGCTTGCCAATGCTCTTTGCCTGGATCATGCATATATCGACTAACCATACTCACCGCCTGAGAGATGTCTGGTCGAGTACAAACCATGGCATACATCAAACTGCCAACCACACTAGTGTAAGGTACATTCGCCATATACTGTCTCTCTTCATCTGTACTTGGAGACTGAGAAGCACTAATTCTGAAATGACTGGCTAAGGGTGTGCTAACTGGTTTAGTTTTCTCATCTATACCGAACCGTTTCAGCACCTTCAAAAGATATTGCTTCTGTGTCAAACTCACTACGCCCTTTGCTCTGTCTCTAGCTATCTCCATCCCAAGTATCTTCTTGGCTTCACCAAGATCCTTCATCTCGAATTCAGAACTCAACTGATTCTTCAAATTTTGAATCTCCTTAGCATTTTTAGAGGCAATTAACATATCATCCACATATAATAACAGATATATGAAAGAACCATCCTGCAATTTCCTGAAGTAGACACAATGATCAAACTCACTTCTGGAATATCTCTGCACCTTCATAAACTGGTCAAACCTCAAATACCACTGCCTTGGAGATTGCTTCAACCCATAGAGAGACTTCTTCAACCTGCAAACACAATTTTCCTTCCCAGCAATTTTGAACCCATCTGGCTGCGACATATAAATTTCTTCATCTAGATCCCCATGTAAGAACGCAGTCTTCACATCCATCTGTGTCAATTCAAGATCAAACTGTGCTACCAAAGCTAACAAAATCCGAATAGAAGGATGCTTCACAACCGGAGAGAACACTTCATTATAGTCAATTCCTTCCTTTTGAGCATACCCCTTTGCAACTAGTCTAGCCTTGAACCGAACATTGCCTTTTGGACCTTCTTTCTTCGTATACACCCACTTGCAACCAATTGCTTTCTTCCCCTTTGGTAGTTGCACTAGATCCCAAGTCTTATTCTTATGAAGAGAGTTCATCTCTTCATCCATAGCAACTTTCCAATCTGCATTTTCAGAACTTCTAGTAGCTTCTTTGAAGTTGGAGGGAACTTCATCATCCACAATGGGAAGAGCAAATGCAACTGTATCTGTAAAACGAGACGATCGTTTGATATCTCTTCTTTGCCTTCTTACTGCAATTGATTCTTCCTGCTGGATAGGAACTTCTTCATCATTCTCAGTATCAACCACATCATCTTCATCTTGGACAGGAACAGGATTTTCAACTGACAACTTTTCTAACTCCACCTGTTGGAGAACTCTTCTACCAGTCGACTGGTTATTGCCAACAGTCGACTGTCCCGAGCTCCCACTCTTCTGCTGTTCTAGACCACCAGTCGACTGCTCCTGTACATCAGTCGACTGTCCCGAGATTCTGCTACTTACCTGTTGGAGAACTGTCCCACTCTTCTGCTGCTCACCAGTCGACTGTCCCATACCACCAGTCGACTGTCCCGAGCTAATCATGCTGGTCTCATCAAAAGTCACATCCCTGCTGATTACTAACTTCTTCTGTTCTGGACACCACAACCTGTAACCTTTGACACCAGTACTAAAACCAACAAATATAGCATTTTTGGCTCTTGCATCAAGTTTAGTTTCAGTTACATGAAAATAAGCAGGACAACCAAATATATGCAAAAAACTATAATCAGATGCAGGTTTACCACTCCATACCTCAATAGGCGTTTTGCCTTCAAGTGCTGCTGATGGTAAACGGTTGACAATGTGGCTTGCATATATAACAGCTTCTGCCCAAAATGTCTTCTTCAATCCAGACTGTGCTAACATACATCTCACCTTCTCAAGTAAGGTTCTGTTCATCCTTTCTGCAACCCCATTTTGCTGTGGAGTCTTCCTAACTGTGAAGTGCCTCTGGATCCCTTCATCTTCACAGAACTTCAGAAACGGATCGTTCTTGTATTCCCCTCCATTATCTGACCTCAGAACCTTAATCTTCCTACCAGTCTGATTTTCAACTTTCTTCTTCCAACTTGTGAACAATGTCAAAACTTCATCTTTGTGCTTCATGGTATATACCCAAACTCGTCTGGAGTAATCATCAACAAAAGTAACAAACCAGTGTCTTCCACTCATAGAAGGTGTCTGAGTAGGGCCCCAAATATCTGTGTGCACATAATCGAGGATACCCTTTGTCTGATGTACAGCTGTACCAAATTTCACCCTAGTTTGCTTACCCAAAACACAATGTTCACAAAATTCCAACTTGCACCCTTTAGCATCTTTAAGCAACCCTTGCTTCACAAGCCCCTGCAAGGCCTTTTCTCCTGCATGCCCGAGTCGCATATGTCACAACCTGGTAGAGTCGGGAACAACCTGTTTAGGCTTCTCAGTTACACTGGCAGCCTGACCCAAATATGTTTTTCCCTGCAAGAAAAACAAGTTCCTCTTTCTTTGCCCTTTCATCACCACGAGTGATCCGCTAGTCACCTTCAGAATGCCACCTTCACTAGCAAATTTCAATCCACTGGCCTCCAAAGCACCTAGTGAAATCAGATTCTTTTTCAAATCTGGAACATACCATACATCTGAAAGCTCCCTAATAAGACCATCGTGCATTAGCAATTCAATCTTCCCGATTCCTACCTTCTTACAAGGCGCATCATTTCCCATCAAAACTACACCACCATCCATATACTCCAAAGAAGTAAACCACTCCTTTTTCCAAGACATATGATAGGAGGCTGCTGTATCAAGAAACCATACTTCTTGATAAAGTGAGGGACTAGTAGCCAGTGCAAAGGAAAGATCCTCGCCACTTTCTAAATTATCAACAGTCACATTTGCAGTCGAATTTTCCTTATTTCGTAGCTTTGGACAATCCTTTTTCCAATGCCCCCTTTCATGACAGAAAGCACATTCATCTTTGGCCGGTATTTTCCTGTCCTTCGAAACTCCTCTCGATTTGGAACGAGATTTGTTTCCCTTTTTCCCAGATTTGGACTCAGATCTGGTCTCAGTCCTGCCCCTTACAATCAAAGCTTCAGAAGTTTCTCTATCAACCATTTTATCCCTTCTCCTAGTTTCATTATTCAACAAAGCATTTGCAACATCTTCATATTTCACAGTATCTTTTCCATATAATAAAGTAGTTGCTAAATGATCATAACTTTCAGGTAATGAATTCAACAGAATTAGGGCTTTATCTTCATCCTTAATTTGCTCATCCAAATTTAACAAATCAGCCAATAATTTATTAAATGATTCAACATGAGCATTCATAGACATACCTTCCGTATAGGTGAAGCGAAAAAGTCTCTTCTTCAAATACAGCCGATTCTCCAAACTTTTCCTCATGTATTTGTCTTCGAGTTTCTTCCACAACACCGCAGCAACGGTATCCCTCATCAAATCATACTTCTGAGCCTTCTCAATAAAGAGCCGAATAGTCCCACACGCAACTCGATTCAACTTCTTCCAATCTGCTTCGGACATATCCTTAGGTTTTTCTACCTCAAAAGCAACATCTTGTTCTTGTTGAACAAGAACATCCAACACCTCACATTGCCACATCCCGAAATTGTTTGTCCCATCAAATTTTTCAACTTCAAATTTTGCGTTGTGAATCGTTGTTCTTGACGAACTTGATCCCACAACATCCTTGGTTGCATCTGCATCACCCGCCATCTCCCTCTAGGTCGAACCAACAGCTCTGATACCACTTGTTGTGCGGAATACAAATCAAACCAACAATCAAACCAACGCGGAAACAAAGAGAGAACCAGCGAGAGAAAAACAGAAAAACAAGCAACACAAGAACACAAGATTTACGTGGTTCGGCAAAACGATGCCTACATCCACAAGGGGCGGTTGGGGTTTCTTTACTATGATCTCCAATGGGCAAACAAAGCCTTTACAAGAGATGACGGCTACAAAATCCGAATTAGGTGTTACAATTTACAAAACCCTAACGGGTGTATTTATAGGGAAACTATTGGGTCTTTCGAATTGGGCCGAATCTGGATCCAAAACCCGCCGACAGTCGACTGGTCCAATTACCAGTCGACTGATTCCTTCGGGACGGTCGACTGACTCCCACATACAGTCGACTGCTGCTGCTGTATACTCAGTCTTCGAAAACTCCTCTCTGGACAGTCAACTGCTCCTCCATCCAGTCGACTGAAGCTCTGAAACTTTCGAACACTGCAGATACCAAATACCAGAATCGAGCCATTATCCTACAGAAGATGGGGATCACGGTTGAGAAAAACGCTCATGAAACCAAGGTCGCTGAAGCTGGAGCTCTGAGCTGGCCCAAGTAAGGATCTTCTTATACTCATATAAATACGTTTTTTTTCACATTTAGAAACGGCTTATTACCAAAGTTTATTATCTAATCGATTTTTTCGTTCAAATCATCATGAATACGCTAGAAAAAATATATATTTGTAATCGTTGATTTATTGCCGGCTTAGAACCAATAGTTTATTATTTAATAGATATTTTCGTTGATAGATTTACGAAGGTTTATTAGTTACTAAATCACTATGTGACAGTATGTAGAGTACAGTTTATAAGTGAATTAATATTGTTTAATTGATTGGTGTTTTTGTGTATGTGGTTAGGTGGCCGGAAACCATCCCAGTGAGCAAGTTCCCATGGACATTCGACAAGCACGAGAAGGTGTACTTTTTGACTGGGAAGGTGAGGGTGTACCCGGAGGGGGAACACGCCGAGAACGAGTTCGTGGAGATTAGTGCTGGGGATCTGGCCTATTTTCCTAAGGGGCTCAAGTGCACTTGGGACGTGCTTGAGCCCATCAACAAGCACTATTACAACTATGATTAGACTAATCTAGTCAACTTTCTCTGTTATGGAACCTATGTTCTTTTGTTGTTTTCTAAGTGATGTTCTGTTGTTGTTCCGGTTATGAATGAATAAATAAAAATGTTCGATGGATGGATGGTTGGAATAAATAATGTCTTTAAATCTCCGTCCCCTTTAAAACTGTAGATACAGAAGGTATATAGAAAACCATAACCTGAAAATAAGAATGACTTGATCTTGAAAAAATTTGAGTCATTTAGAAAATTTAGAAAATATTATAATGTATTGTTAGAGGAAAATGAATTTTTAAAATAACAAATACGAGAGTCCTTAACAACACATGATGTGATACTTAAGAGAAATTCATGAGAAATTTGTTTATATCGCTAAACTCACAGGTGATTTAAAAGAATACAAAAATTTTTTTGATGAGGTAGTGAAAAAAAAATTTGATGAGGTAGTGGAAGGATGTAATAAAGCTCTTGAACAAAATATGATTTTTGATGCTATACTAGACACTCTTCGTTGGAATACAAAAGACGATGAGATGACTAGGAAAAAATTATGTAAAAGAGAAACTGAGCTTGAAAAAACTGTGGAAAAATATGAAGAGTCCAGTTATCTTATTACAAAAAATTCAAGATCTTATCATGATAATCGTGTTTTTGGTTACGAAGAGCCAATACACCATTAAAAATGTAAATCATCATGTCATACACACTTGCACAATCTCCAATATAATCATAAACCAACTCAAAACTATGCAAGTGTGCATGATTCGAGACATAGTCGTATCACACGTCATTACTGGTGTAGATTAGGACATATTTCATATAACTGTTCATTAAAAATGAATACTAACTTTGTTTGGGTAAGAATAAATGTTAATACAGGTTCAAAACAAACTTTGACACGCAAAATTATACTTACTAATCTTGATATAGGTAACTCAGCGTATCAAGACTAGAGATCGGTAGTACCTTAATAGTGGATGCTCAAATCATATGACAGGTGACAACAGATACTTTACATCACTATCAAAGGAAAGAGGGAAGGACATCATCTTTCGAGATAATATCACTGGTCAAACCATTGGTAAAGGAAAAATAAACTTTGGTTTCACATGCTCCATTGAGGATGTTCTGTTGGTAAGAGGTTTGAAACATAATCTAATTAGTGTAAGCCAATTATGAAGGTTACACCGTTACTTTTGACAAAAATACATGACTGTACTAGATAACAATAAAACTTGTTTACTTCTCGCTAACCGATGTAATAATGTTTATGTTATAAATTCTAGTAAATTAGCACAGGAAAATATGAGGTGCATTGTTGCAAGAAATGAGGATGGTTGGTTATGGCATAGAAGAGTTGGACACACGGCCATGGACAATCTCAACAAACTCGTAACCAAGGAGCTTGTAAGGGGGATCCCTAAAATCAAATTTGAGAAAGATAAACCGTGTGAGTCATGCCAATTTGGTAAGCAAACTAAAAGTTCTCACAAACCCAAGAAAATCGTATCAACTTCTACACCCCTTGAACTCTTGCACATGGTTCTTTTTCGACCATCACGAGCACGTAGTAATGGAGGTGCACGATATGCCTTTGTAATTATTGATAATTATAGTAGATTTACTTGGATTGCCTTTTTGCCACAAAAAGATGACTGTATGTATTTCAAAAATTCTGTCGAAAAGTGGAAAATGAGAAAAGCCATACCATTGTCACTATTCATACTGATCATGGTGGAGAATTTCAAAACGAACTCTTCACCTCATTTTGTGACAAAAAGGGAATAAAACATGAGTTCGTTTGTCCTCGCACTTCCCAATAAAATGGGGTTGTTGAAAGGAAAAATCGATCTCTTCAAGAAATGGCCCGAACCATGCTTAGTGAAAAAGATTTACATAAACCATTTTGGGCGGAGGCTGTTAATACAGCATATTATACAACTAACCAAGTAATTATTAGAAAATATCTTGAGAAAATTCATTTTGAACTATATTATGACAAAATTTCTAACTTAAGTTACTTTCGTATCTTCGGATGTAAAGTGTTTATTTTAAATACTCTTGATAGTTTGGAAAATTTTGAGATTGTAAAAGTGATGAAGGTGTATTCTTAAGATATTCTCTTAGTAGCAAAGCATATCGTGTATTTAATAAAAGAAGATGCATAGTTCAGGAATCCATTGATATTATTTTTGATGAAACTAATCCCTATTCTAAAGAAATATTGCATGTTGATGATGATGATGAGACAGGTGTTCGGGTTGAAAAAAACAGGTTCACATTGAAAAAGACCCAAATATGAATGCTCAAAATCAAAAATCGCACCAAGATAAAGATGCATCCAAACGTAAATAGAAGAGATGTCTACACAACAAATTGATGTCATGGAAGATGAACATGTACAACATCAAATTTCCACAAGTAAAATACCACCTGCATGGAAAATCATGTATAGCCATCCACCAACTCTTATACGAAGCGATATGTTAAAAGGGGTAACCACTCGCACACAAGCTCAAAATTATATGTGTTTTTCTGCTTTCGTTTCCATACTTGAACCTGAGAATATTAAGGAGGTCTTGCAAGATAATGACTGGATTATGGCAATGCAAAGAGAACTTAATCAATTCAAACGGAATCAAGTATGGAGACTTATTCCTAGACCTCATAATAGAACTATACTTGGAACTAAGTAGGTGTTTAGGAACAAGTTAGACGAATTCGGATCAATCATTAGAAATAAGGTCTGTCTTGTTCCACAAGGTTATAACCAACAAGAAGGTGTAGATTTTGATAAAACTTTTGTACCTGTTGCACGGCTTGAAGCCATTCGTATCTTACTTGCGTTTACTACTTATATGGATTTTACTCTCTTTTAAATGGGTGTCAAAAGTGTATTTTTAAATGGTTTTATTTCGGAAGAAGTTTATGTTGCACAACCACCTGAATTCACTGATCCTATACACCCAAACCATGTATTTCATCTTAATAAAGCATTGTATGGTTTGAAGCAAGCTCCTCGTGCTTGGTATGAACGACTATGTTCATTTCTACTTCACATAGGTTTTTCTAAAGGAAAGTAGACACTACGCTATTTATAAAATATATTTCTATAGATATTTTAATCATTCAAATTTATGTTTATGATATTATATTTGGATCCACTATTGAAAATCTTTGCAAGGAATTCTCAAAGCAAATGCAGGATGAGTTCGAAATGAGTATGATGGGAGAACTAATTTATTTTTTTGGGCTTCAAATACACCAAAGAAAGGATGACATCTTTATAAATCAATCCAAGTATGCAAAGGAACTAGTCAAAAAGTTCGGACTTGAAAATGCAAATTAGTACAAAACAACTATAGCCACTATTACTAAGCTTTCAAAAGATGGATCTGGTAACAATGTTAATATTTCTACTTATCGAGGTATGATTGGTAGTTTACTTTATATTACCGCATCTCGTCCAGATATTATGTTCAGTGTCTATTTATGTGAACGTTTTCAATCGTGTTCCAAAAACTCACATTTGGTTGCCGTTAAGCATATCATTCGATATCTCAAAGGCACACTGAATACAGGATTTTGGTACGCGAAAAATAGAAAATTTTCTCTTGTAGGATTCTTTGATGCAGATTATGCTGGTAGCTTAACAGATAGAAAAAGCACTAGCGGCACATGTCACTTCTTGGGCAACTGTCTTGTCTCATGGGCAACCAAGAAGTAAAACTCTGTAACTCTCTCAACTACCAAAGCTGAATATATTGCCGCAGGATCTTGCTGTGCGCAGGTACTATGGATGAAACATACTCTAGAGGACTACAAGATATTTTTTTTTAATCACATTCCAATTAAATATGATAACACTAGTACTATTCATATGACAAAGAACTCTGATCAACACAGTCGCACTAAACACATTGATATTCGGTATCACTTCATTAAAGACCATTTTCAAAAAGGATATATTATTCTTGAATATGTTTCTACTGATTCGCAACTTGCTGATATTTTTACCAAACCTTTAGATAAAAAACGATTTTATTTTTTGAAAGGAGAACTAAATGTTGTTGATATCTCAGCTTGAAATTTTATTTTGGTTGACTGGATAGGAGACTGTACGCCTGTGAAGGTGTACGGTCGACTGCGCGGTTAACTGGTTTACTCTCGGGAAAAATTTGTTTTATACTCGACTTTCAAAATATTGGCTTTCAGTAGTTACAGCCGACCGTGCGGTCGACCGACTCATCCTCTATTTTGTGTTTTGGTCTTTACAAGATAAACGGGCGACCATGCGGTGGACCGGTTTGTTCTCTGTGATTCATTGGGTTTTTGAAATAGGAGTGCGGTCGACCATGCGGTCGACCAGTTTACTCTCTAGAAAAAAAAATTTGCTAATTGGTTTTGTGGTCAACCGGTTCTCTTTCTAGTTACAAGTTGATTTTTTTTAAAAACTCTCTAATTTTTCGTATACCCTTGATTCCTTGAAATTCGTTCTTCTTATCCCTGCTTCGCATCTGTATTGGGAAAATCTCAAATCTATAATATCATGAAAAGCTCTCCCTGTATATCAAAGAGTCTCGCTATCAACGATATCATGTAAGTAAATTTTCTTCGGTTTTTTTTCTTTCAAATTCTTATCTCTCCAAACTTTATATCTCTTATTATGCTTAATGAAAGTTTCTTTTCATTTACAAATGGTTTTCGTGAGGAGAAATTTATCTGTGTCTTTTGCCCCCTATTGGTGTGTTCCAAAAGGGGGGAGAATATTGAGAATATTATGCATGCATGAAAGTAAACATAACTCAATAGCTTTTATTCTCCACGAAATAATAGATTAAGGGGGAGTATTTACAAATCTCCCATTACCTATGAAAATCTGTGTTACAGGAAGTACTCAGTTCAGGAAGAGTATTCTTATGCCAAATTGTTTGATTTTTTTTATTTTCAATATTTAAAGGCATGTTTTGTTCACACTAAAAGGGGGAGATTGTTGACTCTTGTTGACTCCTAGTTTGGTGTGCACAAAACTTGTCTATAAATACTAATAAGTTTTGTTGCCGCTAAATTCGGTGTGGGGGCAAACAGATGAATTTGTGAGTTCTTGGGGAAACTGAATAGGAGAACCTGTATACCTGTTCCGTCGAACTCTGACCGTCGCTCCCGCCGTAGACCTGCAAAAAGTGCGAGACACCGGGGTTGTTTCCGGCGACGCACCCTCCGACGCTCAAGTCAGTAATCTAGAAGAGATTATGAAAGAGCGTTTAACTAGAAAAAGATTGATTACCTCTTAATGGAGATGGGTGAGGGGTATTTATAGGCGTCTTAGGGACTGGTTTTAGGAATGTAATCCCCGTGATTAGATAAAAAATATTCCTCGTAATCAGATAAGGCATGTAATCTGATAAGGTATATCCCCTATAATCAGTTAAGGAATTTAATCCCTAATCCCCAGTGAAAAGATAGATGTGAATCATGGCCGTTGATTTAGATCTAATCAGGGACCTTGATTGTATCTTGTCGGATTGGGTTGGTAGGGGGTTGAAACCCGTACCCAGCTGAGGTGGATCCGTTTGCGGGTTATTGGATCTGTGAGAAGGAGACCCAGTACCCGCTTCGGACCCATTTGCATGTGAAATTACCGTTTTACCCCTGAGCTTTAAGATTCGAGTCCGATGTGAACGGTCCCGATTTAATCCTATTTTTAGCCATATCACGAGCCCCCAACTCCTAAAGACTGAGTGTAATCAGCCTTTGAGGAGTAGTTTAACTGTTCTAATGGCGTACGGGATTTTATCGGTGTTCTTAAGGGAGTTTGGAATCTTGCTCGGGGTGTAACAGTGTTATTATGGGCTTGTAAAATGCCCAAAAACATTCTCAGAATTTTCTGGATTTTTGGTGATTTTTCCAGATTTTTCCGAATTTTTTCTCATTTTTTTGATTTTTTTATTCATTTTCCGAATTAAATAATTAATTATCAAAAATGTTAATTAATTATTCTAATTTAATAATTATTTTTTCAGAATTTAAAAACAATTTTTTCTGAATTAATAATTATTTTTAGAATTTTTAATTAATTTTTTCGATTTTTAAATATTTTTTTCGGATTTTTTTGAAATAAAAAAAACAATTGAATAAATAAATAAATAATTTAAATATTACCTGGACACGTGGCAGATTTCTGGCCGTCCATCATGACCAGATGAGCACGCATCGTGAGGCAGATCGCGATCTTGACACGTGGCACGTTTCTGGCCGTCCATCATGATCAGATCTGCGCGCATCGTGATGCAGATCACGATCGGGACACGTGGCGCGTTCCTGAGCGTCGATCGTGTCGCGACGCGAATTTTGGAACGATCGGACGGATCGTGTGGCCCGGCCTCTTTTTTTCTCCAATTACGAGTTCGGCACTTCGGCACTTCGGCTGAATCGGCTCGGCTATTTGATTTTCCTCCGGCTACGATGCCACGTGGCAGTGCCACGTGGCGCTTCTCCCTTTTTTTTTTCTTTTCTACACTGTTCTCCTCCTCTTTTCTTCTTCGCCCAGTTTTCTTTCTTCTTCGCTCTTCTTCGCTTCTTCGTTTCTTCGCCTCTGCTTCTTTTTCTCTCTTCTTCCTCGTCTTTTCGCCCTTCGAGCTTCGCCACGAATTTGGGAGCTCGTCGAAGGTGTGGTTCGGCGGGGAGTTCGCGGAGGGGGAGCTCAGTTGGTGAAGAGCTTGGAGTCGAGGTCAGCGCTCGATGGTTGCAGCTCGGCCGCCGTTCGAGCTCGGTGAGGGGAAGAGCTCGCGAAGGGAGGAGCTTGACGCAGAAGATAAGGAGTTCGAGCTTCGACATCGGAGTTTGGCGGTAGCAGTGCGGTGGCGAGCTCGGCGATCGATGAGGGAGGAGCTCGAGACTGTATTGGGGCTTCGCGCTTCGGAGCTCGACGAAGGAGACTTAAGCTGTCGTGGGGAGCTCCGATGGTGAGCTCGGCATGGGAGAGGGTCTCGTGACTTGGAGGCGAGCTTGGAGGTGACGGGAATGGAGCTTCGGCATATTGAAGTGGGTCGGCAGTGGGTTCTTTGGTGTGGTTTGAGCTCGGAGGTGAGCTCGATGACGGAGTTGAGACGGTAAGCTTCGACAAAGGAGCTCGGCAGTGTAGGAGGTCGGAGATGAGCGAGCTCGGCGCTTCGGAGCTTCGACAGGTGGAGTGGGTTCGAGCTTGGCGGAGAATTTGAGCTCCGGCGGAGGGGAGCTCGACGCTCCAAGGTTGAATATGAATGTTGGGTTCGCCGGTTCAGAGCTTCGCTCGAGGGAGTCGAGCTCGGCTATGGGATCGGCAATATGGAGGTCGACGACGTGCTCGGCAGCGCTGAGCTCGTAATTGGAGAAGAGCTCGTTGGAAGTGGAGCTCGGCATGTTGGAGGCGCAGTTGGGAGCTCGGCGGAAGTGGTTCGGCGTAGAGCTTGAAGGTGACGAGGTTTTTTTGGGTTTTGTCATGAAGAAGAGGTTGGTTTTTTCTTCACTGATTGTTTTGGCGGGAGAGTGGAGAAGGAGATCAAGTGGGTCGGGTTCGGATCCCTTAACGGGTCGACCCGGCCTTAGTGCCAATTTTTTTTTTCTCTCTCCTCCTTCTTCCTTCTTCCTTGTTGCTCGGCAATTGCATCTGGTTCGGCAGATCCGAGCACGGATTTCGAGGAGAATTTTTTCCCACTTTGCTGTTCAGTAGGTCGGTAGCTCGGATTTGAGATCCGAGCTACGTGGCTCAATCTGGACGGTCGATCACGATCGTGGCGCGAATCACGAGACAAGAGGCACGAGTTTCGAGAAAACGTTATCTTGTCGTTTTGTGGAGACGTGGCGATATCTGAGCCGTTCATCATATTTTAGCACGAATTTTGAGACGATCCGACGGTGAGATGGGTTCGGTCGAATTTTTCTCCATATACAGCGTCGGCAATTCAGCACCTCGGTTCGGCGCTTCGGCGAAGGCACCCCGACTCGGCCATACGGCTCGGCTGTACCTCCAAAGATGCCACGTGGCATGCCACGTGGCTTTGCTGCTTCTTTCTCCTGTCTTCTTCTTTTTCTTCGCTTCTCCTTCGACTCTCTCTCTCCCTCCTCATTTCTTTCTCCACCGAACTCGCCCCACGCCCTCCTTCTTCTTCGTTTCTTTTTCGCCTCTCCTTTCTAGGCGAGGAAGGAGAAGGTGCTGGCCATGGCGGAGCTCGTATGTGAAGAAGAGGAGTTTGGGTCTTCCCTTCTCTGTTGGTTTTGTTTTCGGCGGGAACATGGGGAAGAAGAGGAGTGGAGTTCGGGTCGTGGGTTGATGGGTTCGGATCCCCTAACGGGTCGAACCCGGCCCCACGTGCTCCTTTTTTTTTTTCCCCTCTCCTCTGCTTCTTGTTCGGAAAATCTGAGCTCCTTGGATCTGCTTCTTGTTCGGTCAATCCGAGCACGGATTTTGAGGAGATTTTTTGCCGCTTAGCGGTTCGGTAGTTCGGTAGCTCGGATTTGAGATCCGAGCTACGTGGCTCAATCTGGACGGTTGATCACGATCGTGGCGCGAATCACGAGACAAGTGGCACGAGTTTCGAGAAAACGTTATCTTGTCGTTTTGCGGTGACGTGGTGCGATCTGATCCGTCCATCACGCTTGAGTGTGAATTTTGAGATGATCCAACGGTTAGATGGGGTCGGCCGAATTTTTCTCCATAAACGAGGGTCGGTACAGCAGCACTTCGGATCGGCAGCACTTCTGAGGAGAAAGGGGAAGGGGAGGAGAGGCAGTTGGGTTCTCTCCTCTGCCTTGTTCTTCCGCACGGTGGAGAAGAGGAGAAGAGGAAGGGGAGGAGAGGCAATTGGGTTCTCTCCTCTGCCTTGTTCTTCCGCACGGTGGAGAAGAGGAGAAGAGGAAGGGGAGGAGAGGCAATTGGGTTCTCTCCTCTGCCTTGTTCTTCCGCACGGTGAAGAAGAGGAGAAGAGGAAGGGGAGGAGAGGCAGTTGGGTTCTCTCCTCTGCCTTGTTCTTCCGCACGGTGGAGAAGAGGAGAAGAGGAAGGGGAGGAGAGGCAATTGGGTTCTCTCCTCTGCCTAGTTCTTCCGCACAGTGGAGAAGAGGAGATGTGTTGGGGAAGAAGGAGAAGAATGAAGGAGCTAAGATGGGTATGGGTCGGACCGTGGGTATCAGATCCGACCCCGACCGTTAGCCTCTTTTTCTTTCTTCCTCTTCATCTGCTTGCTTTGTTCGGCGAATCCGAGCACGGATTTTGAGGCACATTTTCGCCGCTCCGCAGGTTGGTAGATTGGTAACTCAGCTCGGATGGTCGTGGGGGAGTTCGGAATGGCTATCTTCCTCCGGCCCGTTTAAGGATGAGCCGGTGAAGTAAAGTCGAGCCATAGGACCCCGACCATCGTGAGGTTAGTTTGAGGGATGCAGGAGCAGTTTCGAATGGCGAGCTACTTCTAGTCCGCTTAGGAGCGAACTTGCGAAGTAGAATCGGGCCAAGTGTTGGACTCCGATCCATTCAACGGTTGCAGGAGCAATTTCGAACGGCGATCCACTCCTGGCTCGTCTGAGGACGAGCCGAGGAAGAAGAGTCGAGCCGAGTGCTGGACTCCGAACCATTGTGAGGTTATTCAACGGCTGTGGGAGCAATTCCGAATGGCGAACCACTTCTAACCCGCTTAAGAGCGAGTTATTCGAAGCAGAATCGAACCAAGTGTTGGACTCCGGAACCATCGTTTAAGTTGTTCAACGGCTGTGGGAGCAATTCCGAATGGCGAACCACTTCTAACCCGCTTAAGAGCGAGTTATTCGAAGCAGAATCGAACCAAGTGTTGGACTCCGGAACCATCGTTTAAGTTGTTCAACGGCTGTGGGAGCAATTCCGAATGGCGAACCACTTCTAACCCGCTTAAGAGCGAGTTATTCGAAGCAGAATCGAACCAAGTGTTGGACTCCGGAGCCATCGTTAGAGTTTAGTGAGTTGCGGGAGGAGCCATGTAGAAGAAGCTGGACTCCGAACCCAGAGAGATAGAGGAGCAAGAGCAATAATTTTCAATGAAAAGATAAGTTTTATTGAAATAAACTAAGGGGCTGCTCCAATAGGGCGAGCCATTATTACATGCTGTTGGCCGAGTTACAAGCATCGGCCTTATTGAAAATCAAAATCCTACTTCTACAATAAGGTGAGGACCTCTTGGGAGGAGCTGAGTCTTGAAGCTCGGCGGGCCTTTCTGTTCGTTTGGAAGAGGTGTTGATCAGGTGAGGAGCTCGGCCCCCTCTTTTTGGACGAACTGGATCAGGTGCCCCCGCTGTATGAGTTCTTCGATCTCCTCCTTGAGAGCCCGACAATCATCCGTGTCGTGGCCGTGGTCCCTGTGAAAGCGGCACCACTTATCCTTATTCCTCTTCTTGCCAGGTGTATTCATTCTCGGGGGAGCGCGGAGTAGCCCTTCGTTGTCCACCTCCATAAGGACTTCTGATATGTTGGCAATGAGGGGGGTGAACTTCTCAAACCGAGGAGTCGGGCGACGCTGTCCATTGCTGTCCTTCTGGGATTTTTGGGAGCCCTCATCTTCTTCGGTCAGCTTTCGTTTCGTCCCTGAGGCAGACCCTCCGAAGCTTGGAGGGTAGGCGGCCTCTTCGGCACGAATGTACTTGTCACACCTGAGGAGGAGGTCGGCAAAGTTCTGTGGAGGCTTCTTAGCAAGAGAGGAGCGGAGGCTGGAATTGAAGACGTTGGATTGGAAGGCGGCTGTTGCGACGGATTGGTCGAGGGAGGCTATAGTCCTGGCTTCAGCTGTGAACCTCTTCACATAGTCTCTTAACTTCTCACCTTTCTCTTGCCTAAGCTGGAGGAGTGAAATGCTGGTCTTCTCCGTGCGCCTGCTACTCACGAAGTGGGTGATGAAGAGTGTCTCGAACTGCTCGAAGGAGAATATGGAAGACGGTGCGAGGCGGGAGTACCACTCTCGAGCTGGGCCCTTCAGTGTCGCGGGGAAGGTTTTGCAGAGGAGGGCATCGGAAGCTTGATGGAGGAGCATCAAAGTCTTAAAGCTTTCGATGTGATCGACTGGATCGGTCTCCCCGGTGTAAGTCTCAAATTGGGGAGGTTTGAAGCCGAACGGGACAGGTGCATCCACTATGGTTAGGGAGAAAGGGGGTTGGCTAGGACGTAGGGTCCTCCCCCTAAGCTCCTCTTCTCGGTTTATCCGACCCAGGCACCTTTCTACTTCATGAAGACGGCGGTACTTGGCGTCATCCCTCCGACGGTGATCTGCCGAGCCTCGAGACTCATCTTCGTACGAAGGAGAACGAGGGCTGCGGCGATGGTAGCTTCGGGAGCGACGAGGACTTGGGGTACGCCGGGAGTTAGTAGGAGCAGGACGAGGAGAGGGGAACCGTCGGCGAGGGCTTCGGACCGGGGGAGGAGATGGAGCCTTGGGTGCGTTGGTGAGAGCTTGTAGGATGGTCGCTTGGAACTGCTGGAACTCGGCACGGGTGATTGGTGCCTCCTCGTTCTTAGGCTGTTGCCGACCCACGGGGGAGCGTGGCCTTCTTCTGCGATGCTCGGGGGATTCCCTTCGCCCCCTACGGTTAGGAGACCTTCTGTAATCCTGGTGACGGGGAGATCGTTCACGCGGACGATAGTGGCGGGAGGTTCCCTTTCGGGCCCGTTTTTCGTCCAGACGGTGACGAAGATCCACGTCCTTCTTCTGCCGACTCTGAGGATTGTGTGATGTCATGGAATCCGTAGAGGCATTGTGTATGGAGATGCGGTCTTGGTGGAGAGGTTGCTTTCCGCGGGAGCCCCCCGCACCAGCATTCTGAGGTCCGGTCGGACCCTTGGGGGGTTGCTGATTCTGAAGGGGCTGATCTTGCTGAAGGGGGTCTTTCGTCTGAAGCGGAGGTCGTTCCTGCTGCAGAACGGGTTGGTCAGGGACTGGCTCCTGCTGATCGGCGGGATTGGGCCCACGGTTGGACCCCCTAGATTTGGCTTTTCTCGGAGGCATGGCTGGAGAAGATCTAGTCGACGGAAAGAGGAGGGGCTGCTATTCGTATGTTTCCCACAGACGGCGCCAATCTGTTGCCGCTAAATTCGGTGTGGGGGCAAACAGATGAATTTGTGAGTTCTTGGGGAAACTGAATAGGAGAACCTGTATACCTGTTCCGTCGAACTCTGACCGTCGCTCCCGCCGTAGACCTGCAAAAAGTGCGAGACACCGGGGTTGTTCCCGGCGACGCACCCTCCGACGCTCAAGTCAGTAATCTAGAAGAGATTATGAAAGAGTGTTTAACTAGAAAAAGATTGATTACCTCTTAATGGAGATGGGTGAGGGGTATTTATAGGCGTCTTAGGGACTGGTTTTAGGAATGTAATCCCCGTGATTAGATAAAAAATATTCCTCGTAATCAGATAAGGCATGTAATCTGATAAGGTATATCCCCTATAATCAGTTAAGGAATTTAATCCCTAATCCCCAGTGAAAAGATAGATGTGAATCATGGCCGTTGATTTAGATCTAATCAGGGACCTTGATTTTATCTTGTCGGATCGGGTTGGTAGCGGGTTGAAACCCGTACCCAGCTGAGGTGGATCCGTTTGCGGGTTATTGGATCTGTGAGAAGGAGACCCAGTACCCGCTTCGGACCCATTTGCATGTGAAATTACCGTTTTACCCCTGAGCTTTAAGATTCGAGTCCGATGTGAACGGTCCCGATTTAATCCTATTTTTAGCCATATCAGCGCTGTTTATACCGAATCCACTTTATATTTTTACCAAACGAACTAATCAATCATTCAATCAATTTTTAGCTGATATGGCTAAAAATAGGATTAAATCGGGACCGTTCACATCGGACTCGAATCTTAAAGCTCAGGGGTAAAACGGTAATTTCACATGCAAATGGGTCCGAAGCGGGTACTGGGTCTCCTTCTCACAGATCCAATAACCCGCAAACGGATCCACCTCAACTGGGCGCGGGTTCCAACCCGCTGCACGCCCGGTCCAGCAAGATACAATCAAGGTCCCTGATTAGATCTAAATCAACGGCCATGATTCACGTCTATCTTTTCACTGGGGATTAGGGATTAAATTCCTTAACTGATTACAGGGAATATACCTTATCAGATTACATGCCTTATCTGACTACGAGGAAGATTCCTTATCTAATCACGGGGATTACATTTCTAAAACCAGTCCCTAAGACGCCTATAAATACCCCTCACCCATCTCCATTAAGAGGTAATCAATCTTTTTCTAGTTAAACGCTCTTTCATAATCTCTTCTAGATTACTGACTTGAGCGTCGGAGGGTGCATCGCCGGGAACAACCCCGGTGTCTCGCACTTTTTGCAGGTCTACGGCGGGAGCGACGGTCAGAGTTCGACGGAACAGGTATACAGGTTCTCCTATTCAGTTTCCCCAAGAACTCACAAATTCATCTGTTTGCCCCCACACCGAATTTAGCGGCAACAGATTGGCGCCGTCTGTGGGAAACATACGAATAGCAGCCCCTCCTCTTTCCGTCGACTAGATCTTCTCCAGCCATGCCTCCGAGAAAAGCCAAATCTAGGGGGTCCAACCGTGGGCCCAATCCCGCCGATCAGCAGGAGCCAGTCCCTGACCAACCCGTTCTGCAGCAGGAACGACCTCCGCTTCAGACGAAAGACCCCCTTCAGCAAGATCAGCCCCTTCAGAATCAGCAACCCCCCAAGGGTCCGACCGGACCTCAGAATGCTGGTGCGGGGGGCTCCCGCGGAAAGCAACCTCTCCACCAAGACCGCATCTCCATACACAATGCCTCTACGGATTCCATGACATCACACAATCCTCAGAGTCGGCAGAAGAAGGACGTGGATCTTCGTCACCGTCTGGACGAAAAACGGGCCCGAAAGGGAACCTCCCGCCACTATCGTCCGCGTGAACGATCTCCCCGTCACCAGGATTACAGAAGGTCTCCTAACCGTAGGGGGCGAAGGGAATCCCCCGAGCATCGCAGAAGAAGGCCACGCTCCCCCGTGGGTCGGCAACAGCCTAAGAACGAGGAGGCACCAATCACCCGTGCCGAGTTCCAGCAGTTCCAAGCGACCATCCTACAAGCTCTCACCAACGCACCCAAGGCTCCATCTCCTCCCCCGGTCCGAAGCCCTCGCCGACGGTTCCCCTCTCCTCGTCCTGCTCCTACTAACTCCCGGCGTACCCCAAGTCCTCGTCGCTCCCGAAGCTACCATCGCCGCAGCCCTCGTTCTCCTTCGTACGAAGATGAGTCTCGAGGCTCGGCAGATCACCGTCGGAGGGATGACGCCAAGTACCGCCGTCTTCATGAAGTAGAAAGGTGCCTGGGTCGGATAAACCGAGAAGAGGAGCTTAGGAGGAGGACCCTACGTCCTAGCCAACCCCCTTTCTCCCTAACCATAGTGGATGCACCTGTCCCGTTCGGCTTCAAACCTCCCCAATTTGAGACTTACACCGGGGAGACCGATCCAGTCGATCACATCGAAAGCTTTAAGACTTTGATGCTCCTCCATCAAGCTTCCGATGCCCTCCTCTGCAAAACCTTCCCCGCGACACTGAAGGGCCCAGCTCGAGAGTGGTACTCCCGCCTCGCACCGTCTTCCATATTCTCCTTCGAGCAGTTCGAGACACTCTTCATCACCCACTTCGTGAGTAGCAGGCGCACGGAGAAGACCAGCATTTCACTCCTCCAGCTTAGGCAAGAGAAAGGTGAGAAGTTAAGAGACTATGTGAAGAGGTTCACAGCTGAAGCCAGGACTATAGCCTCCCTCGACCAATCCGTCGCAACAGCCGCCTTCCAATCCAACGTCTTCAATTCCAGCCTCCGCTCCTCTCTTGCTAAGAAGCCTCCACAGAACTTTGCCGACCTCCTCCTCAGGTGTGACAAGTACATTCGTGCCGAAGAGGCCGCCTACCCTCCAAGCTTCGGAGGGTCTGCCTCAGGGACGAAACGAAAGCTGACCGAAGAAGATGAGGGCTCCCAAAAATCCCAGAAGGACAGCAATGGACAGCGTCGCCCGACTCCTCGGTTTGAGAAGTTCACCCCCCTCATTGCCAACATATCAGAAGTCCTTATGGAGGTGGACAACGAAGGGCTACTCCGCGCTCCCCCGAGAATGAATACACCTGGCAAGAAGAGGAATAAGGATAAGTGGTGCCGCTTTCACAGGGACCACGGCCACGACACGGATGATTGTCGGGCTCTCAAGGAGGAGATCGAAGAACTCATACAGCGGGGGCACCTGATCCAGTTCGTCCAAAAAGAGGGGGCCGAGCTCCTCACCTGATCACCACCTCTTCCAAACGAACAGAAAGGCCCGCCGAGCTTCAAGACTCAGCTCCTCCCAAGAGGTCCTCACCTTATTGTAGAAGTAGGATTTTGATTTTCAATAAGGCCGATGCTTGTAACTCGGCCAACAGCATGTAATAATGGCTCGCCCTATTGGAGCAGCCCCTTAGTTTATTTCAATAAAACTTATCTTTTCATTGAAAATTATTGCTCTTGCTCCTCTATCTCTCTGGGTTCGGAGTCCAGCTTCTTCTACATGGCTCCTCCCGCAACTCACTAAACTCTAACGATGGCTCCGGAGTCCAACACTTGGTTCGATTCTGCTTCGAATAACTCGCTCTTAAGCGGGTTAGAAGTGGTTCGCCATTCGGAATTGCTCCCACAGCCGTTGAACAACTTAAACGATGGTTCCGGAGTCCAACACTTGGTTCGATTCTGCTTCGAATAACTCGCTCTTAAGCGGGTTAGAAGTGGTTCGCCATTCGGAATTGCTCCCACAGCCGTTGAACAACTTAAACGATGGTTCCGGAGTCCAACACTTGGTTCGATTCTGCTTCGAATAACTCGCTCTTAAGCGGGTTAGAAGTGGTTCGCCATTCGGAATTGCTCCCACAGCCGTTGAATAACCTCACAATGGTTCGGAGTCCAGCACTCGGCTCGACTCTTCTTCCTCGGCTCGTCCTCAGACGAGCCAGGAGTGGATCGCCGTTCGAAATTGCTCCTGCAGCCGTTGAATGGATCGGAGTCCAACACTTGGCTCGATTCTACTTCGCAAGTTCGCTCCTAAGTGGACTAGAAGTAGCTCGCCATTCGAAACTGCTCCTGCATCCCTCAAACTAACCTCACGATGGTCGGGGTCCTATGGCTCGACTTTACTTCACCGGCTCATCCTTAAACGGGCCGGAGGAAGATAGCCATTCCGAACTGCCCCCACGACCATCCGAGCAAAGGTACCCAACACTTCTGCTCTTCTTCACTGTGCGAAGGAACGAGGCAGGGGAGAGAACCCGAATGCCTCTCCTCCCCTTCCTCTTTCTTCTCAAGGCCAAGCTCTTCACTCCGCTCGCCTCCAAAGCGGAGCTCTTCCCAACAAGTTCGGAGCTCACAACCCTCCCCTGGAGTTGCTCCTTGCACTCACTTCAGAGAATGGGTCTTCCCAGCGCCTCTTCTCCTAGGAGTGGAGCTCCTCTTCAAAAATCTCCAAAACCAAACAGAATAAAGACAACTTCAGAGCTCCTCACCTCTCCCATATGCTGACCCATCCTCCCGAGCCGAGGAGCAGAGCTTCATCGACCTATCCCCTTCATCAACTCAATAAGCTTCTCCTCACGCTCGAGCCATCCGGACGGCCGAGCCACTGAGCACGGAGGGGCGGAATCTTCAAGGAACACTTCCTCCAAAACGCCTCAGCGCCTCGGCCAACAGCACTGAGCCGTCGAGCCGAGGTACCTGGGTACCGACCCTCGTATATGGCAAAAAATCGTCCCGAGGCGATCTCACCGTTAGATCATCCCCAAATTCGCACTCAAGCGTGATGGACGGATCAGATCGCGCCATGTCACCACAAAACGACAAGATAACGTTTTCTCGAAACTCGTGCCTCTTGTCTCGTGATTCGCGCTACGATCGTGATCCACCGTCCAGATCAAGCTGCGTAGCCTGGATCTGCCAATCTACCAACCTACGGAGCGGCGAAAATGTGCCTCAAAATCCGTGCTCGGATTCGCCGAACAAAGCAAGCAGATGAAGAGGAAGAAAGAAAAAGAGGCTAACGGTCGGGGTCGGATCCGATACCCACGGTCCGACCCATACCCATCTTAGCTCCTTCATTCTTCTCCTTCTTCCCCAACACATCACCTCTTCTCCACTGTGCGGAAGAACGAGGCAGAGGAGAGAACCCAATTGCCTCTCCTCCCCTTCCTCTTCTCCTCTTCTCCACCGTGCGGAAGAACAAGGCAGAGGAGAGAACCCAACTGCCTCTCCTCCCCTTCCTCTTCTCCTCTTCTTCACCGTGCGGAAGAACAAGGCAGAGGAGAGAACCCAATTGCCTCTCCTCCCCTTCCTCTTCTCCTCTTCTCCACCGTACGGAAGAACAAGGCAGAGGAGAGAACCCAATTGCCTCTCCTCCCCTTCCTCTTCTCCTCTTCTCCACCGTGCGGAAGAACAAGGCAGAGGAGAGAACCCAACTGCCTCTCCTCCCCTTCCCCTTTCTCCTCAGAAGTGCTGCCGATCCGAAGTGCTGCCGTACCGACCCTCGTTTATGGAGAAAAATTCGGCCGACCCCATCTAACCGTTGGATCATCTCAAAATTCACACTCAAGCGTGATGGGCGGATCAGATCGCACCACGTCACCGCAAAACGACAAGATAACGTTTTCTCGAAACTCGCGCCTCTTGTCTCGTGATTCGCGCCACGATCGTGATCAACCGTCCAGATTGAGCCACGTAGCTCGGATCTCAAATCCGAGCTACCGAACTACCGAACCGCTAAGCGGCAAAAAATCTCCTCAAAATCCGTGCTCGGATTGACCGAACAAGAAGCAGATCCAAGGAGCTCAGATTTTCCGAACAAGAAGCAGAGGAGAGGGAAAAAAAAAAAAGGAGCACGTGGGGCCGGGTTCGACCCGTTAGGGGATCCGAACCCATCAACCCACGACCCGAACTCCACTCCTCTTCTTCCCCATGTTCCCGCCGAAAACAAAACCAACAGAGAAGGGAAGACCCAAACTCCTCTTCTTCACGTACGAGCTCCGCCATGGCCAGCACCTCCTCCTTCCTCGCCTAGAAAGGAGAGGCGAAAAAGAAACGAAGAAGAAGGAGGGCGTGGGGCGAGTTCGGTGGAGAAAGAAATGAGGAGGGAGAGAGAGAGTCGAAGGAGAAGCGAAGAAAAAGAAGAAGACAGGAGAAAGAAGCAGCAAAGCCACGTGGCATGCCACGTGGCATCTTTGGAGGTACAGCCGAGCCGTATGGCCGAGCCGGGGTGCCTTCGCCGAAGCGCCGAACCGAGGTGCTGAATTGCCGACGCTGTATATGGAGAAAAAATCGACTGAACCCATCTCACCGTCGGATCGTCTCAAAATTCGTGCTAAAATATGATGAACGGCTCAGATATCGCCACGTCTCCACAAAACGACAAGATAACGTTTTCTCGAAACTCGTGCCTCTTATCTCGTGATTCGCGCCACGATCGTGATCGACCGTCCAGATTGAGCCACGTAGCTCGGATCTCAAATCCGAGCTACCGACCTACCGAACAGCAAAGTGGGAAAAAATTCTCCTCGAAATCCGTGCTCGGATCTGCCGAACCAGATGCAATTGCCGAGCAACAAGGAAGAAGGAAGAAGGAGGAGAGAGAAAAAAAAATTGGCACTAAGGCCGGGTCGACCCGTTAAGGGATCCGAACCCGACCCACTTGATCTCCTTCTCCACTCTCCCGCCAAAACAATCAGTGAAGAAAAAACCAACCTCTTCTTCATGACAAAACCCAAAAAAACCTCGTCACCTTCAAGCTCTACGCCGAACCACTTCCGCCGAGCTCCCAACTGCGCCTCCAACATGCCGAGCTCCACTTCCAACGAGCTCTTCTCCAATTACGAGCTCAGCGCTGCCGAGCACACCTCCATATTGCCGATCCCATAGCCGAGCTCGACTCCCTCGAGCGAAGCTCTGAACCGGCGAACCCAACATTCATATTCAACCTTGGAGCGTCGAGCTCCCCTCCGCCGGAGCTCAAATTCTCCGCCAAGCTCGAACCCACTCCACCTGTCGAAGCTCCGAAGCGCCGAGCTCGCTCATCTCCGACCTCCTACACTGCCGAGCTCCCTTGTCGAAGCTTACCGTCTCAACTCCGTCATCGAGCTCACCTCCGAGCTCAAACCACACCAAAGAACCCACTGCCGACCCACTTCAATATGCCGAAGCTCCATTCCCGTCACCTCCAAGCTCGCCTCCAAGTCACGAGACCCTCTCCCATGCCGAGCTCACCATCGGAGCTCCCCACGACAGCTTAAGTCTCCTTCGTCGAGCTCCGAAGCGCGAAGCCCCAATACAGTCTCGAGCTCCTCCCTCATCGATCGCCGAGCTCGCCACCGCACTGCTACCGCCAAACTCCGATGTCGAAGCTCGAACTTTTTATCTTCTGCGTCAAGCTCCTCCCTTCGCGAGCTCTTCCCCTCACCGAGCTCGAACGGCGGCCGAGCTGCAACCATCGAGCGCTGACCTCGACTCCAAGCTCTTCACCAACCGAGCTCCCCCTCCGCGAACTCCCCGCCGAACCACACCTTCGACGAGCTCCCAAATTCGTGGCGAAGCTCGAAGGGCGAAAAGACGAGGAAGAAGAGAGAAAAAGAAGCAGAGGCGAAGAAACGAAGAAGCGAAGAAGAGCGAAGAAGAAAGAAAACTGGGCGAAGAAGAAAAGAGGAGGAGAACAGTGTAGAAAAGAAAAAAAAAAAGGGAGAAGCGCCACGTGGCACTGCCACGTGGCATCGTAGCCGGAGGAAAATCAAATAGCCGAGCCGATTCAGCCGAAGTGCCGAAGTGCCGAACTCGTAATTGGAGAAAAAAATAGGCCGGGCCACACGATCCGTCCGATCGTTCCAAAATTCGCGTCGCGACACGATCGACGCTCAGGAACGCGCCACGTGTCCCGATCGTGATCTGCATCACGATGCGCGCAGATCTGATCATGATGGACGGCCAGAAACGTGCCACGTGTCAAGATCGCGATCTGCCTCACGATGCGTGCTCATCTGGTCATGATGGACGGCCAGAAATCTGCCACGTGTCCAGGTAATATTTAAATTATTTATTTATTTATTCAATTGTTTTTTTTATTTCAAAAAAATCCGAAAAAAATATTTAAAAATCGAAAAAATTAATTAAAAATTCTAAAAATAATTATTAATTCAGAAAAAATTGTTTTTAAATTCTGAAAAAATAATTATTAAATTAGAATAATTAATTAACATTTTTGATAATTAATTATTTAATTCGGAAAATGAATAAAAAATTCAAAAAAATGAGAAAAAATTCGGAAAAATCTGGAAAAATCACCAAAAATCCAGAAAATTCTGAGAATGTTTTTGGGCATTTTACAAGCCCATAATAACACTGTTACACCCCGAGCAAGATTCCAAACTCCCTTAAGAACACCGATAAAATCCCGTACGCCATTAGAACAGTTAAACTACTCCTCAAAGGCTGATTACACTCAGTCTTTAGGAGTGGGGGGCTCGTGATATGGCTAAAAATAGGATTAAATCGGGACCGTTCACATCGGACTCGAATCTTAAAGCTCAGGGGTAAAACGGTAATTTCACATGCAAATGGGTCCGAAGCGGGTACTGGGTCTCCTTCTCACAGATCCAATAACCCGCAAACGGATCCACCTCAACTGGGCGCGGGTTCCAACCCGCTGCACGCCCGGTCCAGCAAGATACAATCAAGGTCCCTGATTAGATCTAAATCAACGGCCATGATTCACGTCTATCTTTTCACTGGGGATTAGGGATTAAATTCCTTAACTGATTACAGGGAATATACCTTATCAGATTACATGCCTTATCTGACTACGAGGAAGATTCCTTATCTAATCACGGGGATTACATTCCTAAAACCAGTCCCTAAGACGCCTATAAATACCCCTCACCCATCTCCATTAAGAGGTAATCAATCTTTTTCTAGTTAAACGCTCTTTCATAATCTCTTCTAGATTACTGACTTGAGCGTCGGAGGGTGCGTCGCCGGGAACAACCCCGGTGTCTCGCACTTTTTGCAGGTCTACGGCGGGAGCGACGGTCAGAGTTCGACGGAACAGGTATACAGGTTCTCCTATTCAGTTTCCCCAAGAACTCACAAATTCATCTGTTTGCCCCCACACCGAATTTAGCGGCAACAAGCGCGATACCGGTCGACCACACCTCATGACGGTCGACCGCATCGCAGTTGACTGCAACTCTCAGTTGCGTAAGAAGTAGTCAACCTTTCATCTATCTACTTTACGTCATAGAGCTGAACGGTCGACTGCACTAAGATTGCGGTCGACCGCACTTTGCGCTGTTCACATTTTCGGAATGTATCGTTTCCAATTTTGATCGATACACTTCCCAATCTATTTAATTGGCCGAACCCACTGAGTATTCTTCACCAATTTCTCCTTAGAAAAATCTTCTGAACTAATCTTTCAACAATCAATCCGAGTGTGTGTGATAATTTTTGTATTATTCAATCAAGATCATTTAAGATCTTGAGTTTTTCTTTTCTTCCACTTCGGTGAGATTGACGGGACTTGTGTTAGAAATTCTGTGGGTTTAATAGGTCTCTCGGTCTGAATCCGAGAATCACTGTACAAAGGTTTTGAGTATATTGGAACGCTTGTGGCGGAGAATTACTACAAGTAGGAGGTGTGGACGTAGACCTGCGGGTCGAACCACGTTACATCGCTGCGTTACTTGTGTTATCTGCGTTTTCTCTTCTTAACTCTTTTATTTACTCTTCTCTTAATTTTAATTAATTTTATAATTCCGCACAATTATCCTATTCATTCCCATGGGTGATTTACACCTTCTAATTGCAATAATTATGTCCATATTTATTTTCTATTATTGGTTCTGAATTTATTTCCTTATTTCCTGTTCTTTATTTTGAAAAGAATCTAAAATTTTATTTTTTCCAGAGTTTTTATGGCAACAGAATTTTATGTCAACATATTGATTTCAAATATATGGCACTATTTTAGAAAGGAGTTAAATAGAGATATTATTAGTTTATATTTTTTTTTCTTTTATCAGATAAACTCCAGCATTAATTTCCAGTTTAAAGAATCTATTAAATTTGATGGTTGTAAAAAGAAAATTTATTATCATAGATGAGAATAGGGGTGGCAGCAGGTTGGATTCGGGTCGGGTTCTATAAGATTTACACGCGGATTCAAATTTATTCGGGGTGGATTGCGCTATTATTTTTGGATTTAGATAAGGTTTATGTATGATGAGGGATCAATTTTTTTTCCGTAAATTAGTAATAATCTTCTACCAGCTAAACTAATTGGTAAAATTTACTTGTCACATATTCAATATACTAAAATAAACATTTAAATAAAAATTATTGATGTAAAAAAAAGAATTTTATCTTAATAGCTAAGCAAAAACTTTAATTTTGTAATCAAAGAAAATGATAATTTATTGATATGTGGGTGCTATGAAGTATAGAGTATATTCATGTTTGCATTGCATAATTCACAAAATCCATTCATTCTAGACCTTAAAAAAATCGACTGCAATCTCTATGCATTAAGATCTTTATGGATTTATTATATACTAGTAATTTATACGTGCGATGCACGTCTTAATAAATATAATTTTTTAAAATAAAAATTTAGACACAGTCTGCATTTGAACTTAGAACCTCACTTATAATAGTTATGCACGTGTATTGTACGGATTGGTAGATTGACAAACATTTACAAATGACAGTAAAGCCTTTTTCCATTATAATATTAGAGATGTTTAAAACATTAAATAACATCTATAGTTCAGATTATCCAACGGGGTTATCAAACTCGGATACACAAATATCTATGTCTAGATCCAATAAAATGGATCTATTAATTGGGGGGATTCATACTCTAAAATATGAGTTGAATGATACATTTATACTTGAACCTATTACAAATAGATATTATAAACGTATAGTTGGTTGAATTTTTCCAAACACGTTTTTAAAGTTACATAGAGTATAATTTTATAAATTTATCAAAATTCTTTTAATATTTGTAATTTACACCGAGGTATATATACTAGTTATTATCTTTTTGATATTCATATACTAGTTATTATCAAACAAATTTTTTGAAGTTTTGCACAAACTTCAAGAATTATTTTTTTCACAGTCCAGAAAGTTCTGTCCTCTTTCACCAGAAACTTCTGATGATAATAAATGATAGCTTAGCTGGTTGGCCCAATGAGCATAAATAATTGACGCAGTTTCCGAATACGAGAACCACGTCCTCGAAACGTCGTCACACATTTTTAGAAAACCCTTCGTTCTTATCCTCGTTGTCAAGTCGATCCGTTTCACACTGCTCAAGTTGAATCTAACCGGAAACCAGTTCCGGTTCAGCCCAATTCGCCTATAAATACCTCTACCCGTCTCCTCATTTCTTCATCAACAAATCAAGAATCAAAACAAGAAGCAGCAGCAGCAGCAGCAATGGCAGAGAAGATGGGGATCACGGTTGAGAAAAACGCTCATGAAACCAAGGTCGCTGAAGCTGGAGCTCTGAGCTGGCCCAAGTAAGGATCTTCTTATACTCATATAAATACGTTTTTTTTCACATTTAGAAACGGCTTATTACCAAAGTTTATTATCTAATCGATCTTTTCGTTCAAATCATCATGAATACGCTAGAAAAAATATATATTTGTAATCAGCAGCAGGTTTGTCTTGTTTGTTTTCTCAAAAATCTACAAATTTATCTGTTTGTTTTCACACCAACATCAGCAGCAGCAACACTGTAAACGAGAAAAATACGCATTTAGAAACGGCTTATTACCATAGTTTATCATCTAATTGATCTTTTCTTTCAAATCATCATGAACACGCTAGAAAAATCATATATTTGTAAACGTTGATTACATGCCGGCTTAGAACCAATAGTTTATTATTTAATAGATATTTTCGTTGATAGATTTACGAAGGTTTATTAGTTAGTGAATCACTATGTGACAGTATGTAGAGTATAGTTTATAAGTGAATTAATATTGTTTAATTGATTGGTGTTTTTGTGTATGTGGTTAGGTGGCCGGAAACCATCCCAGTGAGCAAGTTCCCATGGACATTCGAAAAGCACGAGAAGGTGTACTTTTTGACTGGGAAGGTGAGGGTGTACCCGGAGGGGGAACACGCCGAGAACGAGTTCGTGGAGGTTAGTGCTGGGGATCTGGCCTATTTTCCCAAGGGGCTCAAGTGTACTTGGGACGTGCTTGAGCCCATCAACAAGCATTATTACAACTATGATTAGACCAATCTAGTCAACTTTCTCTGTTATGGAACCTATGTTCTTTTGTTGTTTTCTAAGTGATGTTCTGTTGTCGTTCCGGTTATGAATGAATAAATAAAAATGTGGATGAATGGATGGTTGGAATAAATAATGTCTTTAAATCTCTCGTCCCCTCTTAAACTGTAGATACCGAAGGTATATAGAAAACCATAACCTGAAATCCTCTAAATGGTATGCTGCAAGTATCACTTCGATAACAAACGTATGTAAGTCACAATTTTGGAGTTTGCAAGGGAAACAAATCTCGTTCATTTCTCCTATATCTCAACTCCAAAATTTGATCTAGATCCTATACGATAGTTTTCATCTGTTGGAGAGTTAAAAGGGGGAAAAATCATATACACAATCGGGCATGTAAAATATAAAAAAAGTATAGCAAACAAAACTTATACGATCCGCACAATTGTGTACACATTATTGTGATGTCAAAATGCTTTGTAATTAGTACTCCCCCATTTCACTTTAAGTGATATTCAGGAGTTTTGCACACAGATTAAGAAAGGGGGAGATAAACATTTATTTCCCTCCACACCCTTATTAATAAGTCTCCATGATTTAATTACTAATTTTTTTTTCAATACAGATTCTTCTGATTTCAAGAAATTGTAATAAATATTTTTTCAATACAAATTCTGATTTCAAGAGAAAATAGAATTACTAATTCTTCTTCCAATACAACTTGCATAAAATTTTTGGAGGAAATAAAATCTAAAAAGTTGAAATTAGAATTTTCTAACAATACTAGATAGGATTAAGATGAGTAATTAAGACAGAATCTCAACATTAATAAGGGATCTTTTGGAAAAAAATGGAAAAAATTGGATAATAACACTTAAAATGAAATAAGAAAAAAATCTTAAAAATCACTTAAAGTGAAACAGTATTAAAGTAGTCATCAATGGTTAATTTGTAGTAATATGCTGTGAGAATTCATTACTGGTTTTTTATTTTTTTACCAAACTGACCCCACTTTCAAAAATGTTTACCAAACTGTCCTACTTGGTCTGGTGAAATCATTCTTGCTGTGATAGTGACCTTAATATTAAGAGCTTCTCCACAACTTGCGCCAAAATTTGGAGGAAAAATACCAAATAGGACTCATTGTCTCAAACAGCGATCGTGTTTGTACCATATTCGATGATTGGGATAGTGAATCTTATTTTGATTTTTTTGTTTTTGTTTTTGTTTTTAATAAACTCTCTTCCTCGTCTATTCATTTTATTTCTCTCTATCCTCTATTCACCCTCACCCTCAACTCCGAACCCAAAAGCCTAGTTTTCAAATTTGATCTATCACCTAAAATACCCTCCAAAATCTCTTCAAACCAACTTCATCTATCCAATATTTGGAGATTTTAGGAAGGGTCAAGAGAATAGAAAGGAAATCAAGTGCATACGTCTCATCCGCACTCTCCATCCCCTCTTATCCGCATTCACAATTGCTCAATCTTTCCTATCATTGTTTTGAATGTATTATTTGTATAATCCCTTCTCATGTACACTTAGGTAGGTTTAGTTTGTGATTAGATAATAACTCGTATTTTTGTATAAATATGTATATGTATGAATTACGATATTTCTATTTGGTTCTATTTTGGTGGTGAAATAATTCATGATCCAAAGTTAGGTTGTTGTTATAGTGTCGTCGATCCTGAAAAAATTTGGGCACATCGTACTATTACAATGACAGAACTAGTAGATAAAATTTATGAAGTTAATAATTTGGATAGAGATCAAAAGAGTGTTAAAATTTTAGCTCGTTATGCGGCGGGAAAATGAGAGTCTATATATTATGATAGTGTTGTATCTAATGATAACGATCTAAAGTCCATAATTGCTAGGACACTTGATCCCAATTATAATTGGTCTGCATTGGAGTTATATATTTAACAGAACCAAACTAATAATGCTCATCCACATGTTAATCATAGTTCAAGCTTCATACATGAAGTGCCAACACTTGAGATGACTTCTAACCCAGGACATGAATCACCTGCAATCCCACCGTCCTCACCAGAAGTCACGTCAACCTAGTTTAGTTCATGATTATGTTGAAAATGACAATGTTTTTGAAATATTTAAAAATGCTACCGTTAACAAAGATTTATTAGAAGATAAGGAAGAAGAGGAAGAAACGGACAATGAAGTTAATGAGAGTTTAGAGAATGATGACGAAGTAGAAGAAGATGAATATGCAAATGGTAATATAAATGAGAGGAACGTTAATGATGGTTATGCTAATGCTAATGCTAATGTTACTGAAGAAATGATACAAAGTGCGAGGGTACATCAATTTCCACAAGTCGTCTGGTTCATTCAATGTAGACGAATTGTACATTGAGCAGGAGTTTCAAAAGAAACATCCAGCAGGCAGTGAAGCTATACCCCATCAAGAATCATCAAGAATTTGTCACATTGAAATCTACCCCCTACCCTATATACTGTGAGATGTAAATTGGCACATAGGAAACGTACCCTTGAGGAAATGATACAAATTCTCCTAGTCATAAATGAGGGCGATTTCCTGTGTGCAATCGTTCTAAAAGGTGGGAAAATTTTCATAGTGAAGAAAATAGTAGGGTCGCATACATGTCTAAATTCCACGTTGAATCAAGACCATTATAAAGTTGATGCTAAACTTTTTTGCAATCTGATTGTGAATATTGTTAAGGCTGAGATAGGAATAACACTGAAGGCCATTATTGAGATAGTCAAGCTATAATGCAATTATCAGGTTTCGTATATGAAGACTTAGATTGCAAAACAAAAAGTTATTGAGAGGTTGTTCGGTTCCTTTGAAGAAGCATATACTAAGTTGTTTTATCGTATATCAGCAATACAAGTAGCAAATCCAGGAACTATTGTTCATTGGGATAAGTATGAGTCCGGTCCCGACTAGGAAACATTCAAGGGAGTGTTTTGGGCATTTGGTTCTTAGATTAATGGATTCAAGATATGCAGACATATTATTAGTGTTGATGGAACACACTTGTATGAAAAATATATAAGTTTTTTGTTGATTGTCATTTCACCGGACGCGAATGATAGCTTATTTCCATTTGTATTTGCAATAGTTGATGGAGAGAGTGTACATACTTGGACATGGTTCATGAACTACATTCGTTTTTTTATCACTGATCGGGATGGATTATGTGTTATCTCTGATCGTCATTCAGGTATCTTGGCCACCATGAAAATACAAAACGAAGCATGGAACGAGCCACATGCATATCATAGTTATTGTATGCGACATTTCACTACAAAAATTTTCACCAAATTTGGTAGCAAGGCTCGGAGGGAAAAAACTAAAATTATAGCATGTCAAAACCAGCCCAAAAAGTTTCATTCAAAACTTGTTGAGCTTGAAAATAACAAAGTCGAAGCGGCTACTTGGTTGAAAGAAAATATGGTTGAGAAATAGGAACTTTTGCCAATAGATGTTTACGATATGACATAATGACTGCGAACTTGTCAAAAGTTTCAACAGTTTTGAAAGGAGTCCGAGTTTTATCATAACTGCGATTGTCGACATGATCTTTTATTGTCTGAATTCATATTTTGCAATCAGTCGTCAATTAGCGAATACGTTTATAAGTGAAGGTAAGATCTTCACTCAGAGAGTTCAACATTTGATCGATTTACGATGCGAGAGAGCAAACTTGCATGAGGTGGTCATGTTTCATCACCAACCTGGATTTTTCGCAGTCAAAATAGGTATACGAACAATATGTGGGAATCGAAAGGGTGAGAACTTGCATAGTGCTCGCTTGGGTACTAAAACATGCATATGTTAGAAATTCCAGCTCTATCATATTCTATGTTCCCATGTGTTGGTGGCTTATGCATCTCATACAATTGATTACAAGCCTTATGTTGATACATTTTATTCCATTAGTGTCTTAGCACAAAAATGAGCCCCGCCTTTCATCCTACACTACATTCAGCATATTGGCATGTTCGTAGTGGACCACAACTCATAGCTTATGCGATCCTTCGACGTTCTAGAAAAGGTCGGCCGAAGACTACGAGAATTCGTAATGATATGAATGTAAAAGATGAATTGAGCACGAGTACAAGGATAACTTGTGAACAATGACAATGACTGTAACATCACGTAATTTCAAAAACATATAATATAGTATATATATGTCACTACAAGGAATTTGACATATAGTGACAGCAAAAATCCGTGGGTAAAAGGCAAAAAACCGTAGGTATAGCTCGTAAAACCTATACCAACGGACATATTTTTCCATCGTTTTTAATTAGCTATACCCACGGCAAAATGCCGTCACTATAGCCTATAGCGACGGTTTTTTTACCCGTTGGACAAAACCTCGGTGTTATACCCACAGTTTCGTATCCGTTGGTATAGGTTTTAAAGACACCTTTTGCTTTCCCATACCTACGGTTGAAACTCCATTGCTATAGGTTTTAGCGATGATTTTCACATCCAATTATTTGAATATATACCCACCGTGTTTAATCCGTTGGTATAGTTCTTTTCGTGCGGTCCGTTGGTATAGGTTTTAGCGACATTTTTTACACATACACCCCCCTCCCCCCTCGAATTTTATGGATAGGTCATAATTTGCTCTATACATAATTTTTTCTTATTAATTACGCTTATGATAATTTAATATATTCTTTTATAATATTAATCCAATTATAAACTAAGTACACAATAAAATAAATAAATGTGTTTATGAAACAAAATTAAATAAAATTAAGCTTCAATCATATTAAAAATAAATGAAGTATTACAAGAGTGTCAATTACAAAATAGTTGAAAAGTCAACCTAAGAGTACCATACTGACATATAATAAACATATAAAGTCTTATAACAATCTCATTCACTCAATTTCTAAGTTTGCTCCATCAAGAAAAAATTAGCTTCTAATCCTCACCTGCAAGTAACAAAAAGAACAAATGAATCATAACATAACTCAATATAAGAAATATTAACAGTTTCAGTAAGAATTAGTTAAAACTAATTAGATACCATCTTCAGTATCTTCATTAGTGTCTGGATTTAGAGAATTCGTATGGTCAGGGGCACTTGAAGCATTTGTAACCTATAAAAATAAAATACAGCTTATAGACTCTTCTTAATAAATATTTCCATCATTCATTAGAGAAAAAAATTTATGGAAAAAAAGACATTACAAATGCAATACATTAGAATTAAACATATGGAAAATCAGTGATAAATACAAAAATATCTCATACAAAACATAACATTGAAATATGAACTCCAAGAGTAAAATATAATATACCTGTCTTGCAGCCTGTATAATGTCATTCACATCTTCTCCAGAGGATCGATTATGAATCAACGACAGAACATTTGTCAACAGGCTTTCCATTTGCTTAACTCTATTACGTAACTCTTGATTTTCAGACAAAGAAACCTTCTGTTTTTTAGGCTTAGGAATCTTGCCCAAACAACACACATGTTTTCTCTTTTCAGGTCCTTGTACTTGGGAATATGTGTCATCCTTCCAAGGCATATGACTTTGTGTATTTTGGGCTGATTGAGATGTTCCAGCCTCATTATTGTGTTTGTTTAGTTCAACCTGAAACATTACAAATATTAGAGAAATCATAGATTCATCAATATCTTAACTGCAGAAAATTGGAAGTCTTTGGTTGTGTAGACTAATACATCTACACATAAGAAAAAACTGAATTATTTGCACCTTCAACTGGCTCAATAATTGCCCATAGTAATTAATCCATTTCAAACATTAATAATATTAAACATACCCTAAAAGTATCAATACTACTTTTTAATGCATAAACAAGACTGGTTTATTAATTTTCACAAAAGGAACAGATCAGCACCCAAGCTGAAGCAACCACAAAACAAACAAAGAAATGATAAACAGAGAAAGGGGATTAAACATCACAACGAAGTTTTTTATTTTTATTGGTCACAATTCAAATAACTCCATCCAAGAAATCCAATAGAGATTGTTCTAACTTGATGTTATAAACTTGCACAACAAAATAACATAAACATATAAGTAAAAAATAAAAGATATAATTAGGAGTATGCAATCAGTTACTTTAATTTTTTGTAAGAACCAAATAGACCAATATCCGCATAAAGAGAAAAAGAAAATGAGACCTATATTCAATTTTGAGAAATCTAAATTTTTGAAAAATATATACAACTGATGTATTTATATTAAAATACATACATTTTAACTTGCAGTAACATGGTTGTACTGGTCCTTGTTCCTGTAACTTACTAAAATGATCGCTGCTGTTATATATTGAACATGTTCACATTAAGCAGATGCCAGACTGATTCTATAAATGCACCATTATCAAATAATTGACAGCTATCAACCTTTTGGGCAAAACAGATGCAATACCAATAGGAGTTCTAGCTAACCACTCTATAAAAACACTTGTGGATCTATCAGCTGTGTGCATTGACATCTTCTGGATTGTTTCTCATCTGGCAGATCACATGTTACTACTTTCTAGCTAAAATTTTGTTAGAATTTTATATGTGGTGACCGAACAACCTTAACCAGTCTGACCGAAGAGCTTAAGTTATTGCGTACAGAACTTACCTATTCTGAGAACTCACAGTTAATCAAGCCTCTTCGTCGATAGTATGCGACATATCCTTACATTTAATCTCAACACAGTCACTAGGTGATTCTAATGCAGATCGAGTTGTGTATCGATTATATGCCATGCACGAACATTTGTATTTGTGTTCTGCACCTTAAAAAGTACTACAAACTTAGCAGCTACAATGGCATAAAGCAACAGTGACAAAGTACTACAAACTTAGCAGCTACAATGGCAAAAAGCTTGTAGCAATGATGAAAACATAGAAGCAAAAACTGTGTCAATGGCTAGGAATGAAAAATGTGAATAATAAGATTATTTAACTCCAAAGTTCAGGTCAACAATGTTCATACTATGTCCTTTGCATATACATCAGCATCTAGATTCAGTTTTATTCTTTCTTGTATGTCATTTGGTAGCTTAAAGGCTGATGTATTGAGCAGATCATATAGTGAACATAATTATATTCTATGATCTAGCAAGAGTTGCAACTATTTCCAAAACCCAAAACTGTTTATATATTGACATAAGGGTGTCACCTTTAGCTTACTATTTCAAATAAATCCTGAGGGTATATTTTCTTAAGTATATTTTCTGAGGTGGTTCTTAAGTATATATCGCTGAGTTATATGAGGTGCTTTAACCAAAATCTTAAGTATAAATCCTTCGGATTTATACTTAAGAAAATATACCCTCGGGATTTATACTTAAGAAAATATACCTAAGAACTTGAATTATACCCTCAGGATTTATATACTTAAAAATATACTTAAGTATATATGAGAACTTGAAAATATACTTAAGTAAATCCTGAGGGTATATTTTCATAAGTATATTTTCCAGCCTGGTCTTAAGTATATATGAGAAGTCAAAATGGTTTCACCATATTAATCGCAGTTCACAAGCTAAATTACATCAAAATATCTGCCATTTATGCTAAGAGAATGAAAGTATAAATCTTGAGGGTAAATCCTGAGCATATATTTTCTTAAGTATATTTTCCAGCCTGGTCTTAAGTATATATGAGAAGTCAAAATGGTTTCACCATATTAATCGCAGTTCACAAGTTAAACTACATCCAAATAATACAGTAAAGCTTTAGAAGTGAATGAGAACTAAATCTTACAATCAATCTAGCAGCCTTCTCATTGACAATTGATCCATCTTTACGAGTGCGAGTATCAATGTAAATCTCTTTACGTTGAGGTGATAATCCTTTGCTTTTTTTTTTCTGAAACCAAACAAACAAGTTATATGTATCTTGTAATTACATTTTACTCAATGAAAAGTACAAATATAACAAACATTTTCATCAATCAGTTTTGGGAAACTTTTTGTACCCATACAATGGAGATCTTCAAATTTAGTACGATTCTGTCTATTAATTTTACTTACTTTCTACAATTGATACAACAAATTATTAGACAAATGAAGAAACCAAAGTCAAAATATTACTCATAATATGCAAGAATCTATTTGCTATATGACTTACTTGTCCTTCTTCAGAAAACTAATAACGAACCAATTCACGATATTGATTTCGGTCAACCCTATCATCCGGTAATGCAGATGCAACTTCTTCTTCCGTTTTACTCGGGTCATATGTCGTTGACTTTAAATCGCTCTTCCATTGCCTCCACTTTTCATTCAACTCAGATTTCAACATTTCTCTTGTTGTGTCATTTATAGGAGGAATAAACTCAAATTTGGACTAAACAAAGAAAGATGTTAAATAAATACAACATAAAATGAGTCATATTACAGCTTTTGATACAATATAATTTAAATATGCAATTATAATACCTCTATTATTCCCAGCATCGCATCTTTGTCTTCCTTTGGCATGTCTTTCCAGAATTTGTAGCTGATGGGAGCATATTGATGCCTTCGAACCATACTGCCTATGAAACGAGTAAGAGTTTCCTTCCTCACCAACGGGTCGACCGTACTTGTCTAAATTAACAATTATGAAATCACCATCTTCCATGTTCCATACATCTAACATTCTTGTTGGGCCTCTCAACCGTTTAGGTTCCGCTTCTATAATTAAAATAAAACTTACATAATTAAGACAATTTAATAATGTTGATTGTTCTTTAGTTTCAATATCCATTCTTCTCACAATCCAATCAGTGAATATCTGGAAAGACTTGATACCTACTGCTGGTATGTCCATGCTAACTTAATTTATATAACTGCTCCATTCTATACAGTTATAAAGCCTCCCCTATTCATGCTATCAGAATTAAGTTCCTACATAGATCCATTTAATATTCAATCTACCGTGCATTGGCAATTAGAACCAAATATTTGAGATAGGACCAAGGTTCACTTTGGAAACTACATGCAGCTGGATACATTAAATTGGGAACATTCGACAATGAGAGGAACTTATATAAATCTGAAATATTTCGTGACAAACTATATTAATACAGACAGTTCTTGTACGGCTATTAAACACCAGTGCATAGCTTTAACCGGCTAAATTTACAAGTACATATTCTTTAATCACATATTACTTAATGGGCTCAGATACATATGGTAGATCAATTGGAAAAAGGAAAAAAAATATCACATAGAAGCCTGATGAAATGGCATGGCATATACATATTGCATCGAGAAGTTAAGAAGAACCAAGCATAAGAATCGGTGCCTTCTCAATAAGTTCATAACTATATCACTTATATAATAGTGATGTATGCAAAAAATTCTCAGAAAATTATTGTTACAGGACAAAACTGTTAAAGATCTATAGTCATCTTGAGCAAACTTTTCAAAATGAGTTTGCAAGCATGTCTTGTTGTACCTTGCATAAATATGTTCAGATTCTATATGATTTTTCAGCTCAATTTCAATATCTTAATTAAGTGAACGTACAAATTATTCTCTGAGCTCACTGCAGGAGAAATAATTTCCGAGATCACTGTAGGAGAAATAATTTCCAGATGTGGTAAAACCATTCGTTGATAAATGGTGAATAAAAAAGTGTGGCGAGCAAACAAGTTGAACAGACCTCATGTTTCGTATGACCTCATATTTAATATGATCTGAATAATTCATTTGATTGCACCTAAATAACATACCCATTAAAATCCTAGGACCTACTAAATTAAACCACTATTAGTTTACGTCATTCATGAATGCTGATCTGTTATACCAAATTCAAGGAAATAACACTTAATATATAAGCCTGAAATCTATTTAATTTACTCAAATTTGAATATTTGATTTTAGGCTAAATTTCAGAGAACCCCTGACTTTTCAGCCAAAACCAATTTACCCCACTTTTTGTTTTGACAGTTTGTCCACCTAAAAGATGGTTTTAAGCATCACTAAACCCCTCTACAATGTGCAATGGTCCTAGAGTTGTTTAAAAATTAAAATGCATACTTAACCAATGTACCACCATCCAACCAAAATGTATATGCAATGGTAACTATGTTTTTTTTTTGATGTAAACGAATAGAGTCCGAAGACTCCAGCCAGATCAAAAAATATATTAATAATCAATGTATGTACAAACATATACAGCAAAATAATAAAAAGTTTTACAAGGCGTAAAACCGATGCCTGGCAGCGCAAAAGAACGCGAACAGAAATTACAAACAAACAATCAGCAGGAGAGAAGACGGTCGATATAAGCCGGCATTGCGATGCCGCAGACAAGACATGGGGGAAGCAAAGCTCGGTGAACCAAAGGCGACAAACTGAATCTCCGGGAGGCCTGAAGTAAGGCTAGCAGCGCGCAGCTCAGCACGACGCAGGAGAGGTGCCGGATGCAGAAAAAGAAACTGGCATGACTACCAACCTGGAAGCTGGGCGAAAAAACACATAGAAACAAAGTGGCAAAGAAACACACAGCCAGGGCCCATAAGGAGCCGGAAAAGAGGGGAAAACAACCCATTAATCTAGGCTAGCTCAGGTAGGATGCCCAATAATCAATATCACAAGCTCAGAGCAATGGAGTAAGCTCACACTAGCAACACAGCGCCAAAACATAAAGGAAAGAACAGATAAATCATAACAGTAGGCATGAAAAAACCACACTAGCAACACAAGCCAACACCACAACAGTAGGCATGAAAAAAGTATAGCTAGGCAACCATCCAGAAAAGCAAAGAAAGCTAAAGTGATTAGAGAAGAAATAAATAAACAAAGCTAGCCTTGACAACATAGGGCATGGGTCGGCTGAAACAAAATACAACAGACCGAATCGACCATCATGAAGGTTGCGATCACAGCAACACTAAGCTCGATCCAGATCCGAGACAAAAGAAAAGAGAACAACCCCAAACCACAATACCCACCAACTGAGTGAAACAAACCAGCAAAACAACGCCTTAGCTCACAGCCGAGCTAAAGGACGCACAAAAGGTCAGCACCAAAAAGGGCTCAGAGGAGACCCAGAACAGACAAGCCGTCACCCAATTTAAACCTGCGAAGAGAACAAAGCGATCAAAACTCCTAGGAAAAGAATCATAAAGCATTAAGATTATAAAGGCATAGAACCGATTTCTCTAAACGGCTAAAAAAACAAGCGTCTCTATCTTGATTTTTAACATTCGATGACCAAAATTTATAAAGAAATAAAAACTCATCGATCAAAGCAGAAATGGTAGCAGCTTTATGCGAGAACAGTCTACGGTTCCTTTCTAGCCACACAATCCAAATAATAATATGAACCGATAGATTCCAATCTTTACGATATCTATGATGCGAGCCTGGGGAAGACCAACACGAAAAAAGATTGGGTGGTAATGTTGGGTTTTCCCCAGCCAGAGAAACAATCTTCCAAAGCGGAGCGATAAAAGGACAACTAACAAAAAGATGATTAGCATCTTCCGAAGCATCAGAGCACAGCGGACAGAGTTGTCCCCAAGCTTGATTTCTCCTGTTAAGGACCTCAACCGTAAGCAGTTTATTGTTAAGGGCAAGCCAAGTGTTAATCTTGACCTTGAGAGGGGCACAAGATCTCCAGATGAAACTTGCTGAAGAAGATTTAATACCACGAAAATTAAGAAAATTATAGAAAGATTTAACCGAGAACGACCTGGAGGCACCCCAACGCCACCCGATATGTTCGATGGGCTGCCACTTGAATAGAGACAGAGTGTGCATCATATCAAGAAGCTCAGACATCAGGTGGGGAGACAGTTCCACAGAGAATGGGATAAACCATTGTCTAGTAGACTGGACCCAATAGAAAAAGTCAGACACAGAGGCGTTCGGGTAGGAGGCGTGCTGGAAAAGATATGGATAGGCCGAGGAGAGTTTGGTGTTGCCTATCCAGAGATCTGTCCAGAATTTGGTTCGAGAGCCATCCGCGCAGATACGGTAAATACCGCATTGGAAGGCTTCGGCGGTCTTCCAAATGCCTTTCCAGAAAGGGGATGCCAATCTATGGTTGGTGGGGTGCATAACCCACCAAGGGTGGCTAGAGAAGTAATACCCTTTGATACACTGAACCCAAGGTAGGTGGGCAAGTTTAAAGAATCTCCAGAGCCACTTGCCTATAAGGGCAACATTATGGTCCCTAGGGTTTAATACTCCCAAACCACCACTAGATTTCGAAGAACAGATAAGTTTCCAGTTGCAAAGGTGAGAACCCCTCTTAAAACTGGAAGAACCAGACCAGAAAAAATTGCTTCTAATTTGGTCTAACCTTTTGATGACCCAGGAGGGAAGATAATAGAAAGACATCATATAGAGAGGGATGGCAGATAGGACGGAGTTGAGAAGGACTAATCTCCCTCCGCAAGATAATAATCTACCGGTCCAGACATTGAGTCTAGCCTCGATTTTATCAATGAGGGGGATCCAGTCAGTTTTGAGCAGCTTGCCCCATCTTAGTGGGATACCTAAGTAGGTAATTGGGAATTCCGCAATGTTGCAGTCAAAAAATTGGGAGATCTCGGATTGACGGCTGTGGTCACCTCCCAGCCAAATCACCGAAGATTTGTGAAAATTGATGGAGAGGCCCGAAGCCAGTTCAAAACAATAAAGAAGGAGCTTAAGGTTACGCAAAGAAGAGCGGTTCGGTTTTGTGAAAATAATAGTATCATCAGTATATTGCAAGTTAAGGATACCATCAAAATGCTGAGAGCGCCCCAGACCATCAATAACTTTAGCTTCGCGAGCGTTGCGAAGCAACTTACTGAAAACATCGGCCACTAAGGAGAATAGGAGGGAGGAGAGGGGGTCTCCCTGGAGAAGGCCGCATTTGACCTTAAATTTGTGGCCTTCTGATCCATTGATAATGATCGAGGACGTACCCGCGAACAGGCTAGATTTGATTCACGCAATCCATTTCGGACCGAAGCCTCTATGAAGGAGAATGTCAAGAAGAAAATCCCAACTGACATTATCGTAAGCTTTTTGAAAGTCTAACTTAAGAAGGATGCCTTCTGATTTGGCATGGTGGCATAGTGAGATAATCTCCTGAGCCGAAGCAACGCTATCGAGAATGAAGCGGTCTTTGATAAAGCCGGATTGGGCCGGATCAATAAGGGGGGAAATGATAGTACTAAGCCTAATGGCTAGGACTTTTATGATGATTTTGAACGAGGTGTTGATCAAACTAATGGGTCTGAAGTCTGCTAGCATATGAGCCCCTACCATTTTAGGGATGAGGATGATATGCGCATAGTTGATACGGTCAAAGGAGAAAGAACCCTGGTACAGGTCTTGAAAAAGAACAAATAGGTCATCCTTGAGCCAGGACCAGAACTTTTGAAAGAAAAAAGCCGGGAAACCGTTCGGTCCTGGCGCCGAATCGCTTTTTAAGGAGAAGACAGCAGCTTTGATCTCTTCCATAGAGAAAGGAGCCTCGAGAGAGGAGAGATCAAAGAGATGTGGGCCGTATAGTTGTTGCCAATCAAGGACGATCTGACGAGGTTTTGGCGATCCGATCAGCTCTTTATAGAAGGAAAGAAAAGCCTGATGGATTTCTGTTTCATTGTGGAGATCCACACCGTTATCTTGGAGTAAAGAAATACGGTTACAGCATTGCCTGTGAGAAGCAAAATGATGAAAAAAGGCGATGTTCCCATCTCCCTCCTTCAGCCATTTAACCCGGGCCCTTTGAGCCCATTTGGTATGGTCCTGAAGGAGGAAGTCGGCATACTCACGCTTGCATGCTAAGCGCTCGTCCCTAGCAGCCACAGATAAGTGACCTTGCTCTTCCATAACATCGAATGCTTCAATGGAAGCAAGAAGAAAACTTTTAAGAAAATTGGAGTTGACTTGCCTTTCTCGGCGCCAGATCTTACAGCCATGCTTAATGGCATGTAGCTTAAGAAGGAGGTTGCCAAGACCTGAAGACCCAGTTACCGAGGCGAGGCATTCCTCAACCAGATTAACAAAAATCTGGTCTTGGAGCCAAAAATTTTCAAAGCGGAATTGGTGATGATGAGGGAAGTGAAAGTTAGAGTATAGAGCGATGGGCGCATGATCAGAAGACGGATTGGGAAGGGCTTTGGCGAAAGAGTTGTGGAACTTGGAAAACCAAGAATGGGAAACGAGGAAACGATCCAGCTTGGCTAAGATTGGGGGAGATCGCTGGTTGGACCAAGTGAAAGCTCTCCCGTTAAACGGAATGTCGATTAACTGGAGATCCCTGATGTAATCGTTAAAGATGCAGGATTAGGAGAAAGAGGCACCCGGGTTCGATCTTTCGAACGCGAACCTGATAGCGTTGAAATCTCCATAGAAGAAACATAGACCTTGGACGAAATTGTGTAACGATTGGAATTCGGTCCAGAAAAGAGGCCGATTCTGCGACGACGAAGGGCCGTAAACCGAGATCACTGTCAGATCGCAATTGAGGAGCGTCCAGTGCAACTGGACGATCAAGAAAAATCTCATGCGGTGAACCATGATAAGGGAGAAAACCGATTCCTTGAAGCCCAGGAGGATACCTCCCTTCGCGCCAATAGAATCCAAAGAGATCCATCTAGCGATGGAGGAACCTCCTAACGCCTGGAAAAGGTGAGGGGAGGGCGACTCTATTTTCGATTCCTGAATGGAAATCAGGTCGCAATGGGAGGAAGCAATAAGATCATAAATGGCTCTTTTTTTAACGGGGCAATTGAGACCCCGGATGTTCCAAGAGATACTAATCATCAGAGACTGAATGCTCCCGAAATCTAAAACGTTCTTTAAGCCTAAGATTACGAATCTGTGTAGACATTGCAGACATTGCAAATGTCCAAAGACTAACAATGTAGACATTGCAAATGGTAACTATGTAGACATTGCAAATGTCCAAAGACTAACAATATGTTTCTTAGGATCGTCTTTTTGGGAAATGCCACGTAAAAATAACCATAAGAGAAATGTTACACCCACACCATATGTTCTGCTGACTACACGTTATACTGCCTATGACCAAAGTAAATTAGATTCATTAGTTAAAGATTAAATACTTAAATGGACAGTTAAGAAAAGCAATCACCATTATATATTGTTATAGATAAATAAAGTATAAAAAATAGAAAGTATGTAATTCATACCTTTTTCAATTTGTACTTCTCTTGCTGCTATATTAGATGGAATGGAGTTGGATTCTATAAACTCATGTATGACACCTTCTATATGACCGGGACTAGGCCGAGTTTCTTCAGCATTATTTCCTTGGGCATGGGTTGAGGTTGTATGAGTAGGAATAGATTGTGTTCCTTCATTGTCACTTGCTTGTATATGTTGGTTTGAGTCTTCTAACATACTGCACCCAATATTCAATTTTCTTCTCCTTCCCATTGATGTATACTTTCAAATAAACAAACGAAGGATCAAATCATAACACAAGCTTCAACTAGCTTCTGACATAGAATAGCGTCTGAAAGAAATATATTGTGTTCAAATTATCTAGACTCAATATATTAGCATAAAAAACAACATTAGAATGACTATAAAACACAAAGGAAAAGAAAAGATAAAGAAAAACATAACACGGATCAAATTCATATTCAAAACATGAGTAAAAAAATAGTCAAGTCTAATTGCATAGAAAAAGTACAAAATCATTCACAATTAAAACATATCCTCCCATTCTTCCTCCCCATCCTCATCATCAATATGATTATCAACATCAACATCAACTTCAAAGAAATCATTATCATCATCAACTGAAAGCCCAATTAAATCATTATCATTTTGAGTAGCTTCGCTTATATCATGCATTGGTTGCTCATAGATTTCTTCAATTTCATTGGATTCCTCATCACCCATATCATAGATATCCCTGACCCTTGTATTCAGAACAACAGGTCAATCCTTATTCCTCTCATCATATACATAAAATACCTTTTTAGCTTGTGATGCGAAAACAAACGGGTCATCACAAATATCTTTTCTGGTGTGTTTCAAAAAATTGAAATTCACAAGTGTCATCCCAAACTTATCTTTCTTGACACATTTCTTGATATCAACCTAATCACATTTGAATAACACAGCCTTGTACTTGCCAGAATAATCCAACTGGATTATATCAGTTATCGCCCCATAGTAATTAATTTCATCTTTTAAGGTCTTAGTCCTTACAACTACTCCACTATTTTGCGTTTTCAGGTATCTCTCTCTTTTCCTTGTGTGGAACTTAAAACCATTAATGGCATAACCGGTGTGTCTCCTTACTACCTCAGATGGTCCACGAGCTAACCATCTAAGTTCTTGAGTAACTTGTGGGCTCCTTTAATCATCCAGGCAATGAATCTAAAACATTCAAGAACAAAAGTTAGTTACACTATAAAAACCACAATTAAATTTTCAATAATTCAATTTTTTCGCGCTCGCCCTTTCTCGAACCAGTCACTAAATTTTTGACTATGTTGTTTATCAATTTCAAGTTGTGATAATCGCCGCGGCCGAGACTGTCTCTTGAGAAGTCCAATGTGTTCTCTAAAAATAATGATAATATAATTAAAGAAGTTATAAAAAATTTAAACTAGTGTAATAGTGAATAATGATTGGTGTCTTACTCTATAAATGGAGCGACTGCATCACGATTAGAAAGAACATATCTATGAGCTTGCATTAACTCTTTCTTATCAAGCTTAGTTCTGCTCACTCTCTTGCGCTTCCCTAACTGTAACTTTTGCTGTTTTTTCCTTCCTAATGGCCTTCCAACAGGATGTAAAAAGGTCACATCATCTATCAATGTAGAATCAATTTCATCATCATTTCTACTAGGTCTATTGAACCTAGTTTCCACCCCAGAAAAATATTGCGAACAAAGGGTCAAGCATTCATTTGCCAAAAAACCTTCTGCAATCGATCCTTCTGGATGTGCTCTATTGCGTACAAATGACTTAAGAGTAAGAAGAAACCTGAAAATAAATTTAGTTTTAGACATATATGCTCTTAGCATCCTAATAACTTCCTTAACAGTTTTAAATAAAATAACATGTTCAAATGAAGAATTCATACCTCTCAATAGGATACATCCATCGATACTGTACTGGTCTAGCAACCTTGGCTTCTTATGCCAAATGAATTACCAAATGCATCATAACAGTAAAAAATGATGGCGAAAAAATTATTTCCAGTTGACAAAGTGTTATAGCTATTTGAGACTCCAGTTGTGCTAGAAAATCCACATTAAGTACCTTAGAACATATTTGCTTGAAAAATGTGCAGTGATCAACCAAAATTGAAGTGACTTTATCTGGCAATGAACCCCTTAATGCCACTGGGAGAAGCTGTTGTATCAAAACATGATAATCATAACTTTTTAAGCCAAATATCTTGCGTTGCTTGACTTGCACACAACGTGAGATATTTGATGAGCATTCATCCAGAGCTTTTACATTCACTTTGGTAGTCATTTGATAACATGCTCTTGGCAAAAGCATTGTACTACTTTTTGAACTCGGCTGAGGGTGAAGCATACTTCTTATGCACATATCTACAAGGTCGGCTCGTGCTTTATAATTATCTTTGAATTTTTCCCCTTGGTTTAACAATGTACCAATGATGTTATCACATACATTTTTTTCAATGTGCATCACATCAAGATTGTGACACAATACATTATATTGCCAATAAGGCAAAGTGAAGAAAATGCTCTTCTTTTTCCAAGGTTGTGCCCCATCCTCTAGACCTTCTTCTCTAGTTTCATCTATTTGACTTAAAATTTCAATCCCATCAAGTCTTCTAGGAGGATTTCTTAACTCCCTTGTTCCGTCAAAATCCCTGCTATTCAACCTCCACTTGTGGGTAGGCGCTAACCAACGACGATGGCACATGTAGCAAAATTTTCTACCATGACGTAACCATCGTGAGGCAGTTTCAATACCACAACATGGACAAGCATATTGACCTTTAGTACTCCATCCAGATAGGTTTGCATATGCTTGAAAGTCATTAATAGTCCACATTACAGCAGTACGGAGTTGGAATGTCTCTTTCTTGTAGGCATTATAGGTTTCAATTCCATCATCCCATAACTCTTGCAGCTCTTGTACTAATGGTTGTAGATAAATATCAATGTTATTTCTGCCACCTTTAGGACCTGGAATAAGTAGTGACAACATGAAGAATGATTGTTTCATGTACATCCAAGGAGGAAGATTATAAGGAATTATCATGACGGGCCACGTGCTATGGGTAATACCCATAGTCTTGAAAGGATTGAACCCATCAGAAGCCACTCCTAGTCGAACATTACGAGGATCTAATGAAAATGTTGGATATCGAGAGTCAAATTCTTTCTAAGCAAGTGAGTCAACTGGATGCCTAAGAGAACCATCATTCAATCTACCCTCATGGTACCATCTCATTGATTCGGCAATTTTGGATGACATGAAAATCTCTGCAGCCTCGGTTTCAAAGGAAACCATCGAAGGATCTTTGTAGGCAAGTTCTTTCGCTTTTCAGAAGTCTCTGTTCCATTAGCTTGTACATCTACATCTGTTATTTTCCACCTTGACGTACCGCACTTTGGACATACTTCATCTTTGATATATCTATCCCGATACAATATGCAATCATTAGGACAAGCATGGATCTTCTCATACCCCAAACCTAACCCTGAAATCATCTTCTTCGTTTCATAGTATGACTTTGGAAAAACATTTCCTTCTGGTAGAGCATCTCTTAATAAATCCAGTAACATAGAGAATGACTTGTCACTCCACCCATGTAGACACTTTAAATGATACAAATGTACCATAAATGATAACTTGCTATACTTCTTATAGTTTGGGTAGAGTATTTGCTCATTTTCTTTTACCAAATGGTAAAACTTAATGTTCTCTCCTACTTCTGGATTCCTTTCACCTTCACCACAAAATGGCTCTTCTATAGGATGCATTGGAAAAACATCACGAATTAACCCATCCATGTCATGCCCCATTTCTAAATGTTGTTCAATTGTGCTACTTGAAGTTGTAGGCCTCTCACCATGAAATATCCATTGCCTATAACCTCTAAGAAATCCATGTCGTGGATCAGTTAAGTGTTCATAAACACTTGTGCAAGAATGTGATTTACAGTTGGCACATTTTGTACAAGGACACAATATTTTTCCGTTCTCTTCTGAATGTTGAAAAGCAAATTCAAGAAATTCATTAATCCCTCGAATATATACTTCACTTTGTTTTGATGGATCGCGGATCCACCCTCTATACTCCATTTGAAAAAATTAACTGAAAATGTAAATAAATAATAATTAAAAATAGAGAAGAAAATGTAAATAAATAATTATTAAAAATAGAGAAAAAAATATGTGCATGTGTGAGGGATAATTCCAGTCGTTATTTTACATAATCTATTGTTTTCAACTCCCATTCAATACCAAGTTCAAAAAATTTGTTATATAAATTATGTGGATATAATCTGCAATATCAAATTATTCGTCTATTTGGATGATTTTGAGATACAATGTGGGTACCATGGTTGATTAATTGGGGCTTTGGGGTGCTTACATGTATAAGCTGCCATCTAGTTAACATAACATGGTTCATATATATTTGGGGTGATAGTGGACCAGGGAGCAAGTTAGTTTGGCCAAATAATTGACTCATGGAGGTTACCAACTGTAATATGATTGCATTGTTGTCAAGGATATATCGTAGATTGATTATAGACTTAATAGTTATAGAGTCCAGCTTGAAGTTATGTATGGTTCAAAATCAGGTTATGCTACCAGTTTATTTTTAAGTGAAGTGGTTTGGGTCTGTAGTAGGACATTTATAGTTTCCATGGTAATATTATCTTATGGTGAATAACATCTTTTTTCCCACAATCCATGAATCGAGTTATCTTGATCACATATTGGGCATAAAATTTATTTAATAGAACACAGTTATATGTCTGCAACATCCTCCAACTGACGTAAAAATTTTTTAGCCGACAATGCTGACATCTAATAAACTAATAGTAAAAATCTTGGTAGAGGGCACATGCATTCATACATGTTCTCTTCGCATCATAATGTCAAGTTTCCTGATACTTTCGTAGTTGAAGTTTTAACCTTCGGCACTGATATTTATTTATTTGTTTCTTCTTAATTTATTTGCACATTAGGCGCTAGTAATTATAAAAATTGCTTTCTACGAGTTTGAAACTCAAATATACTAAAAGAGGGTAGAAATTTTGGGCCATCTTCTTCACATGTCTGTTTAACATGCCTAAGCCCTAATAAGATTACTTCTACATTTACATATCCGAAGTCCTCGGTTTTTGTTTTTGTTATTATTTTCCTATGCATGTATTGTCAGCTACTTTAGATACCTCTGATTCTAAGGATTCGATTAATTGTCTGAAGGTACTAAATTCTTCTGGTGCTATGAAGGCGAAAATGTTTGCAGTTAAGGCACCTTTTATCATTTTTGAACTTTGTAAAGTGTGCTGCACCTTTCATTATAAATGTACTCATCTTATGAATCTTATTGCAACAATATGTTTGAAAGCTTTTTATCACCTTTGTGTCATGCTTGTTTTGTAACTGCAATGTATTTTGTTGTCATTAGATGCCAGTTAAAACAGTTGAGCAGATTGTGAAGAGTGATCTGTTGATAAAAAAACAATGAGCTTGAGTAGCTGAGCTAACTTGAAACTCACTTGAAGAGTATTGACCTTTTGTCTTAATTTGTTCATTTGAATTGTTTTATCATATATCTTTTCCCTCACAAACTGTAGGATTTTTCAACATGTAGAATGAAAATCAATACAGATGTAGATCTCCTTAAGTTTGCCTCTTATGATGATGATATGAAAACAATCAATATTTTCTTGTAGTCATTATTTGCATTTTATATGCATCTCAGGTTTTGGGAAAATTTTAAGCTTGTCAATTTATTCGCTGTATGATAAATTTCCCCAAATACGGCAGCTTCATGTCTTTATAAGTATAGAAGTAAAAAGGTATGTTTGGGAAATTTATCTGTATCGTATGTGCACCTTTAGAAGGTAAGCTGGATAAAAAGACAAACTTTATTTGAATGCTGTGTAAACTTTATGCAACGTTGGAGATTTTCTACATATAAAATCCATATAGTCATACGTGTACTTGAACAAGAAATTTCACTTCTATGTGAAGCATTGCACAATAAAATCGAAACAACCAAATTGTTGGATGTTCTCATAAAAGTTTAATCAGATCTCCTATAATTAAAAAGTTGCATTGCAGATGCAATTAAACAATTTAACAATTGGCACAGTAAATTTCACATATTTTACATTTTTATATATTTTTTAAAAAAACATGACGGGAGGAAAAGCTACCTTCTGATAAGAAAACAAATCAAACATAAGACAACAGCTCGGAGCATATATATGATCAATATACATGTAATTAATTTGTGAGACTACAGATAATATGAAGAAAGAAAGTATAGGATTCAGCTGTTTGTTTAGTTAGTTGTGAGCTACAATGTGAGACAGATGGATGATTAACTTGGTGAGAAGTGGAGTGCTTACACGTAGATTTTGCCATCTAGTTAACTTTGGAACCCAGATAGAGAAAAAAATATGTGCGTGTGTGAGGGATAATTCCAGTCGTTATTTTACATAATCTATTGTTTTCAACTCCCATTCAATACCAAGTTCTAGGAGTCAATAGATTAATGCACAATCTTTAAGTAATGAATCAAATTAATCTATTAATCTATTAATCTTTAAGCATCTCAATCATCCTAGAACTCTAGAAAACTCTATGATAAGAAACTATCATGGCTGAACTCCTCCAAATGATGATATGTTCTCACCAGGTGAAACTACATTAGCAAAGTCAATACAAGTTAACATATTTCGCTCCAATAGAATTACCACTCCATCAAGAATATAGAAACAGATCAAGATCATCCAATTTGACCCCAAAAAAAGTGTTGTCCATCAAATTTTCTACTACAACAAAACTATGATCAAGCGACTAACAACTTATAAGGAATGAAGATATTAAATGTACTGCAAGACTAATACTATGACGATCATACCAAACTGATCTTACCATCAACTAGAAAACTTATCATTAAACACAACAAGCATTGTTTATGCTAGTATAGACAGATACACTTTAAACATAAAGATCTTAAGGTCCTTAACAATTCAGCTATATCTCTTAATGATGGAATTGAAATCAATAGTGTAATAGTGAACATGGCAATCTTGCAAGAATTAGTGAAGCATGGTAAACAACAACATGGCAATCAAAATTCATCAACTAAAGGGAGAGCACCCAAATTCATACCTAGGGTTTGCAAAACTAATCAAAAATAGATGACTGCGGGTGATGGTGGAAGTGGTGGGTGACGGCAGATAATGAAAGACGACGGCGAAGGAAGAGGTGGGCGAGGGCGGTGGGTGGCGGCAGAGGAAAACGACAAGAGGAAGACGACTGCTGCGGTGGTGAGGGAAGACAACGGCGATGGTAGGAGAGGGACGGCGACGACGACTTGGCGGACTGACGACGGCGATGTGGTCAATGGGGGATTCGGGTGTGAGAGATAGAGAGGAGAGAGAGAGAGAGATGGGTGTGAGCGTGAGAGATACAGTATAAATTGGGGGATTTGGGATTTGGGGAAAAATAAAAAAGTTGGGGGGAAAATAAATTATAGAATATACCCATGGTGTTTTATCCCGTTAGTAAAACTTATAGTTATGGATTAAAAACTCTAAAGCTATCGGATACCTATACCCACAGCTTACTATACGTCTGTAGGTATACAATGTCTGTACCCACGGTTTTAGTGATCCGTCATTAAAGGTGTCCGTTGGTATATGGCAAATTTCTTGTAGTGTGTGTATAATAATGGAATGATGGCAATTGTGTAAATAAGTTGAATTAGATGGGGTGGGGCCCACGGTCAAAGACAGCACAGCACGTTGTGTTGTTGTGGGGGTGACATCATTGTGACGTTGCCATGTGGGGGCCACCACCCGGGTTGTTTGAGAGACAGCAGGTGCTCTCTCTGATGCTGACGTGGCACATGGCCCACTTAGCTTCACTGTGTGCACGGATTGAAGAGGAGAAAAGAGGTAAGATTTATTAGTCCCATATCGGGATTAGCACTAGATAAAATAATATTAAAAATAATAATGCCTATGATCAAGAGTCACCAATCCTGTTAACTGTCTTTTGAGCGGCAGTATGTGGTGGACAGTTGTACTATACTATAAATAATTTGTCTGATAAATTGTATAAAAATAGTCCGAGCAGGGGCAGGGGTGTTACAAATGGTATCAGCGCCGACTTTTGACACCGAGTGTGGGGCATATCTATATAGTCGGGCGGTAGATTCCGGGACTATAGACCCAGTCGGACGGTGGATTCCAGGACTGTGGTAAACCCTCAATTAAATTCGGGACTGTGATCGGGCGGTAGATTCCGGGATCATAATTAGTCGGGTGGATAGGAGGGCAGCTCAATTAAATCAGGGACTATGATTGATCTGGTGGTGGATTCCGGGATCATGATTAGTCGGGCGGATAGGAGAGTAGATGCTCTACAACGGCTAGAAAGTAGATCCTACACTAGATTGTGCATGCCCCGTGCTCAACGAGGACGCTGATTTCTAAAGGGGGGTGTATGTAACATCCCGTAATTTCAAAAACATATAATATAGTATATATATGTGTATAATAATAGAATGATGGCAATTGTGTAAATAAGTTGAATTAGATGGGGTGGGGCCCACGGTCAAAGACAGCACAACACGTTGTGCTGTTGTGGGGGTGACATCATCGTGACGTCACCATGTGGGGGCCACCACCCGAGTTGTTTGAGAGACAGCAAGTGCTCTCTCTGATGCTGACATGGTGCATGACCCACTTAGCTTCACTGTGTGCACGGATTGAATAGGAGAAAAGAGGTGAGATTTATTAGTCCCATATCGGGATTAGCACTAGATAAAATAATATTAAAGATAATAATACTTATGATCAAGAGTCACCACTCCGATTAACCACCTTTTGAGAGACAACCTGTGGTGGGCAGTTGTACTATACTATAAATAATTTGTCTGATAAATTGTATAAAAATAGTCTGAGCAGGGGCAGGGGTGTTACAATGACCTTACAGAGACATGTTAGTCTCTGGTAAAATACATGTTGTCACACAGTCGCATCTCAGATAGTGATAGTAGTTGTACCACATTCCCTATTTGTGATAGCGACTGTGAGTTTTGGAGATTTTCAGAGACTTGTGAGTCTCATGAATTTTGCACACAACTACCTTCACTATCTCAAACAGCATGCATCTTACAACCACACTCGCTGTCTGTGATAACGATTGGGAGTTTTGGGGATTTCCAAAGACTTGTTAGTCTCATGAATTTTGCACACAAAATAGCGTGCATCTTATAACCACACTCGCTATCCGAGATATCGACTGTGAGTTTTGGAGATTTCCAGAGCCCTGTTAGTCTCATAAATTTGCACACAACTGCACTCGCTATCTCAGATAGCGTGCATATAGCGAGTGTGGGCCAACTCATTTCAACAAAATTTTGCATCAACTTTCTTTCCTGTATACAACATATTCATATATCATTACCCAAATATTTGAAACACAAGCATCACTATCTTCAAGAGTTTATCATGACTTGCATCATAGGAATAACACAAACAATCCATCTTCTTCATAGATCAAAATCATCCAAACAACACAAATTACCAAAACATGCAAACAAACACAAATACACACACCCCAAATTCAACCACAACTTTACATACATCATTGGTTCGGCAATAGCCATGCACCTTAATGGGTACTTGCATCAAATATACCCGAATAACCCAGAATGAGTGATTAACCTTAACTAACCCAAACATAAGTATAACCGAGTGGTGCACCACAACCAACCCAAACCATATAACACAATAATCTAGTAAATACCACATAAGTCAACTTACGCACGAAAATTATACATAAGTTTTAAATGAACATAAAAGTTAGAAAATCATGGATCTGGGGTAAAAAGGTTTGAGGGTGTCCTCTGCCGTTTTGTTCATTTTTGAGTGGCTTGGGTAACACCCGAAAGGAGAATTTCATTATCTTTTTATTCTTGTGGCTCTTGGACATTTTCAAAATTAACCCAAAATCCAAAAGAAAACAAATGAAGACATACCGTACGATAGATGGGTGCTTTAGGATGTATCGAATGAGGATGAGATGAATGAACCTGCTTCTGCCGCAGTCCTCTTGACCCTTCCCGAAATCTCCAAATATTGGGATCTTAGATGATGAGTTTAGGGTTTTGAAATTGGGAGGAGAAAGGGCTGTAAGAAATGAAGTGGATTGGAAGAAATTTTGGAGGGTATTTTTGGCTGCGATATCGAATTGGAAAGCTAGGGTTTTGGTTCGGAGTTGGGAGTGAAGGTGGATAGAGGATAGAGAGAGATATGGAATGAAGATGTGAGAAAAAGAGTTTGTTTATTAAAAAGAAAAATCAAAGACTCTCATCTCAAATAGCGAGTGTGGTACAAACACGCACGCTGTTTGAAACAATGAGTCTTATTTGGTATTTTTCCTCCAATTTTTTAGCCCATGTTAGGAAGAAACTCTTAATACTAAACTCATTATCTCAGATAGCGATGGTGATTTCACCAAACTCGTCATCTGAGATCGCAAGTAGGATAGTTTGGTAAATATTTGCGAAAGTTGATCAATTTGGTCAATATTTTCAAAAAGTGGGTCATTTTGGAAATATTATCTCATTTCTGGAGAGAAAAAGAAACAATTTTTTTTTCCATCAGAGCAACTCCAACCAATTCCTTCAAAATGAAGGCATTCAAAAGGAATATTCTTGAAATATCTTTTTTGACGACTCATCAATTCTAACCACACTTCTTCAAATTTGATTTCTTCAAATTTATTTATTTTTCTTAATTAAACAAAAATAAATTATACAATAATTTTAATATTAGTAAAATTTAAAACTACTTTAATTTCCGAATAAATATTTTTAATTATTGCATTATTAGATTAATTTCACTTTAGCGATTATTAATGACTTATAAATTTCATAACATAATAATTTTATTTTGTTATCACCTTGCTTAGATTATGAATGAAATACTAAATTCACTTCAATCAATTAATTTTTAAGCTAATACAAAATATATTAAGCTAATACAAAATAAATAAATAATATTAAATATTAATATTGTATCAATTATTATGTTCAGTCGATAAAAAAATATTCAAAATTGGTCTTATCTTGAAGGTATCGTCTAAACTTTTTCGACGAGTACCAAGATAATAAAATTCGGATTAATATTTTATAAAATACAATTAATTAATACCAATATATACATTTTTATTAAAAGAATATACAAATAATTTTTGAAAAGATGTTAAGATGCAAGAAAGTAGAATATGCATTAAAAAGTTCGAATAGTATTTTGAAGACTTGGTTCAAAGCCTTCAAATTTGAAGAAATTTGAAGTGAATGAAGTTCGGTTGGATGAAAGCAGGACTTTCAAAATGAAGATTTGAAGTCTGGCATCTCCAACGGGCCTTCATTTCTCCAAAATGAAGACCCGGGATGCTCCAATGGGACTTCAAATGACCCTTCAAAATGGAGGAGGAGCCAGCGTCTTCAAATATGAAGGCTTTGGAGGGAGCCTTCAAAACACATTCACACTTTATAATTCCCATTATACCCTCTTTCATCTTAACATCTTTTCAAGAATTCCTTTCTTATCGTCCTAATTAAATTAAGTATATATATATTTGATGAATGTATCTTATAAAATACTAGGTTTACCCATGGACACGTGCCTACGGCACGTCTTCTGAACAATGTAATATATGAAAAACACTGTAAACAGTATAATATATGCAATCCTATTTGACTAACAAGTCACATAGGTCGACATTTATATATAATATCATCTGGTTAGTGACTACATGATAAATTATTAAAAATAATTAGAATGTCGTAAAATAATTGCACACAAACAATTAGGGGTGGTTTGGTTAGTTGTAAAAAAATGAAGAGAGGGAAAAGCACTGTAGCGAAAGCAATTACTTGGATTTGATTTCTTAAAAGTAGAGCTTTGGTTGAATATAGGTTTACTGTAGCAATAATTAAATGTTAGCTTTGTTTTGTTTATTGTAATACTGTAACGAAAATAATATTAAAAAAAATTATTTTTTGTTTTACATGAAATTAATCCAAAATTAGGGATTAATTAATTTTATTTAAACTTAATCCCTTTGGATGAGTTAATTAAGCTTAATTAGGTCTAAACTAATTAACTTTTAATCTCTAAATTTTAATTAATTAAGAAAAGACTAATTAAATCACAACAGTTAAAGCTTTTCTTAATTAAGATTAGTGTGATTTTAATTAGTCTTTTCTTAATTAATTAAAAGTAGGGATTAAATGTTAATTAATTTTAATACCCAAACAAATATCAACTTATGAGTCAAAATTTAGCAAAGTTCACAGCAGAAAATACGGAACCACCTATTTCTAAATTAAATAGCCTAGCAGCATAGCTTCTAGACTCTCAAAGATATCTTGGTGACTCTTCACTTGAGGGGAATGAACCTGGAAGAGTGAGTAGCACCAATACTAGGTCTATCATGCTTGACGGACTTATATGAAATAGAGAACTCAGTAAGGTAGTGGCCAATCATCTCAGGCTTGATCTCAACCATATATGAGTATACTACGTATTAGTCTACAGTAGCCTCATCAAAATGTTGATCATTATTCTAAAAAATAAAAAATTAAAATTAAAATATATATATATTTAAAATAAATAAATAAATAAATAACCTACTGTAGCTACAATAACAGGAATTGTAGCTACAATACAGTTACTATAGCGGCCGAAAAAATATGTTTTGTGAAGTTAGATCTGGACCATTGATTTCAATCCTATTGAAGGAGAGTCACTTGATAGCTTTCTTTGTGTTTTATTATATAGATTAATCCGAATTTTCTTATTTTGGTACCGTTGGAAAGGGCGCGACGATATCTTTAAAATGAAACAAATTTTGAATATTTTTTTTATCGTTTGAAAAAAAATAATTGATACAATATTTATATTTAAGATTATTTATTTATTTTGTATTAGCATTAAATATTTTTAAAAGACTACTAATTATATTGCACAAACTCATAAAATGTGATCATTAATAATCGCTTATAGTAAATTTAATCTAAATATATTTTATTAGGAAATTTATAAGTTATTAATAATCGCTTAAAGTAAAATTAATCAAATAATGTTATAATTAAAAATATTTATTCGAAAATTAAAGTAGTTTTAAATTTTATTAGTATTACAATTAATGTATTGTTTATTTAAGTTTAATTTAAAAAAATTGAATTAAGTTTGAAGAATAATTTTGAAGGAATTTGATTGGAGTTGATGAGCTTTCAAAAAATCAAAAAATATATTTTAAGAATATTACTTTGGCCTTCATTTTGAAGTTCCCCGTCATGGAGCCTTTGTTTGCTAATTTGGGGTGGGGATTTTGCACAAACTGATTCCATCTCGTCCCTTCACGTTGAAATTTGGGACGAATGGACGATGCACTGACGATGTTGACATGGGACCCACCTTCACGTTTCCATCAACTACATGCCAAATTGGTTCTATTCCAGATTTTGCATAACATAGTACATTAATCACGACCATGTTTGATTTAGATGGATGGTCGGTGTTCGTAGTGGGTCCAGGACCTATTTAATTAATAAGATCAGGGTTTCTCCTTATCCAGAATTTTCAAAACTGACCCACTTTTTAAAAGTATTTATCAAACTTAACTACTTTCGAAAGTAATTACCAAAATAACCCACTCGCTGCTCGAATAGCAAATTCCGGTAAAAATATCTGCGCTGTTTGAGACCATGAGTGTAGGCTTAGTTGTTTGTTTATAACTACGATTACTATTTCAGACAGCAAAATCTTTTTTGTGCGCCCGAATACATACTGCTTGTGTGCGCCTGCACGTCCTGCGGACATAAGTGTCGGACCATCTGAACCCGATTATTTTTTGCAACAGTTTTGATTTAAAAAAATCGTTATTTAAAACAACGAACATAGTTGTAGACAAACACATAAGTCTACACTCGATATCGCAAACAGCACGGGCAAACTCGCTATTTGAGATAACGAGTGTGTTATTTTGATAAAAACTTTAAAAAGTAGGTTAATTTGATAAATACTTTCAAAAAGTGGGATATTTTGGAAAACAATTCCCTTATCCGCTACTTATCTTTCTCAAGATCGCCGGCTAAAATAGCTTCATTCATTTACCTTTAGAGGTATTTGTTTCATAGAAAATATCATAAATTTGATCTGTTTCTAGCATTGGTATCGGGTGGGGTCGGGTCGGGTCCTTCACTATCCGGATCCGAATCCGGTCCTCTACAGGTCCAAAAATTGGATCCGGATCCGGACCCATGAGGACCGGGTCCGGTCCTATTTAAATATTTCTACCCGTTCAGATAGGAGCGGGAGTGTGAGCGGCGAGTGGAGGCGGCGAGTAGAGGATTTAGAATAGATTAGAGAAGAAAAAGTCATGAGTTTTGAGTATGGAAGAGGAAGATTTAGAATTGAGGAGGAAGGAGGAGAAGGATGAGGGTAGAATATTTATTTTTATGTTAATTTTTTGGATTTTTTTTAACGGGTCTGAGTCCGGGTCTAGGTTGGGTCTCTTTTGAGCGGACCCAGATCCGGAGCTGAAAGTACAACAGGTCCCATTTTAGGATCCGGACTCTGACTCAAATAGGCCGGGTCGGTTCCGGTCCAATGCCGGATCCGGATCGGGTTCGGGTCGGGTCCGGGTTAAAGGTATTTATACCAATGCTATCTGTTTCCCATATGGCACATGAGCATTTTTTATTTTACTATTTCACGTATTTTAAATTATTTATTTTTTTAATTGAATAAAAGTTTGTTAAAGTTATGGTACTTTGTTAGAAACTAATATAACTATGGATAATATTGTACACAATTTTCAAAACATGTGAAAATATCAAAATTATTTTTGAAAAACTCATGTAATGACATTTATACAACTGTACGAAATTTTTTTTAGATTTTTTTGACGTAATCGGATAGAGTCGAAAGACTCCAGCCGGATCAAAAAATATATTAATAAATCGTAAAGTACAATTTTATTTATTTATTTTTTTTTTTTTTTTTTTTTTTTTTTTTTTTTTTTTTTTTTTAGATTTGATTGAATGATAAAATTTCAATTAAAAAATTGGATGGAGATATAGTGGAGGTTGTATTCTATATTTGCTCTCATTTTCTTAATTTAAAAAAGAAAAAAGAGAAAAAACATTGGACCAAAAATGATCTTAGCATAATATATTGTATACATTGGAGCCTTTTCACAAATGTTTGGTGTCACCAGCACAAAAATGAATGTCATGCTCACAACCATTTTAACCTTAAACATAAGGATGGCAAACAGGACTGGCTGCTCTCTCAGGTTTAGGGTCTGCCGTTTGTACTGACCGGCTCCAGTTCGTGTCAGAACTGGCCCGGGCTGGTCTAGTTTCAAGGGGGAAGGAGATGAGCGCAGACCAGCCCGCCAGTATGGTCCTCTCGGTTCTGAGTTGAGGCGGGCGGGTCCTGTTTTTGATTTATTTTCTTCTCTTAAAATATAAAATAAAAAAAAACATGTATTATTGAAAAATACTGCAGTAATTATTGCTATTGTAAAAAGTTAATAGAAATTCAAAGTTTGAGTTAGTTTACAAAAAATCTAAAGTTCACAATTGATCTTCAATGGGATTTGGTCATCATACTCGCAGAGTTCTTGAGATGTGGTCTTCTATCCTCGAAGTTTTTTAGATGGGAACAATTTTTTTGGACATTTGTTAGGGCTAAATATGAAAAAAATTTGAAATGTATAACAGTCAGCCCGCCTAGCTCGTTGGGCTGGACCGCTAGACTTTTTAATTAAAAAAAAAGCGACGAAAGATCATCTTTTGTCCAATTCTTCTTTTTTTTTTTAAAAATGGAACGGATGAAATATCATCTTCTGTCACCTATATTTTTCAAATTTTTATATCTTTTCATAAATATAGCCGACTACTATTTTTCTCAAACTCAAAATTTGAATATTTAGCTAATAATTATAATATTTTGTTTTCTTACAAAATTTGTAAAAATTGAGATTTTAGAGAACCGCTGCTGATGCTCGAAAGTCCTATTACCAAATGTAGGAACCACAGCGACCTCCCAGGTGCTAATATACAATCATGAGTCCACCTCGTGGTAGGTTCTAGTATTTTTTTTATTAGTCGTTAAATCTAAGTGACTAAGTCTACATCATGAAATCTAGGTGATAATATACAATAACTTCATAAAGTATTCCGGAAAAATATCTTCATAATAAGAAAGCCTAAGGGTGGCCTTAGGGTCGGGCTAGCCCACAACCGGCCCGGCCCGGCCCGCTGAAAATCGGGCTGAACCAGGGTTAACTCGTAAAAAAATGAGAGGCCGGTCTGATTTAGCAAAAATCCAAAAAAATCTGAATTCGGCCCGGCCCGCAGCCGGCCCGGTCATGTCAAACCCAGGATCGTGTTAAACCAGCTCGGTCCAGTCCGGTTCGACTGTTAGGAATTTCTGAGATTTCTTTTCCATAATTTTATTTTTTAATATTGCACTTTTTGGAATTTAGTATACATCTAAAAAACTTATTTTATTGTTCATTGTCAACATTGTCTTGTGGTCAAATGGTTAAAGTTATGGGCTCACATGAGATTGGAGGATCAATTCTCATCTTCCACATATATATATATATATATATATATATATATATATATATATTGTTACCGTTAAATCTGGTGTGGGGGCAAACATATAGTATTTGTGGATTCTTGGAAAACTTGAATAGCAAACCTGTTTACCTGTTCCACCGGAGTTTGACCGTTGACTGCCGCCGTTCACTTGCAAAAAGTGCGAGACACCGGGGTTGATCCCGGCGACGCACCCTCCGACGCTCAAGTCAGTAATCAGGAAAATTATGAAAGAGCGTAAATTGGCAAAAGATTGATTACCTCATAATAGTGGTGGATAGGGGGTATTTATAGCCGCCTTAGGGATCAGATTAGGAATGTAATCCCTGTGATCTGATAGGGAATATAATCCCCGTAATCAGATTAGGAAGGTAATCCATAATTCCCAGTGAAAAGATAGATGTGAATCAGGGCCATTGATTAGGATTAATCAGAGACCTTGATTTTATCCTGCTGGACCGGGTTTGCCGCGGGTTGGAACCCGTACCCGGCTGGAGATAGATCCGTTCGCGGGTTAATGGATCTTTGAGAAGGAGACCAAGTACCCGCTTCGAACCCATTTGTCGGTGAAATTACCATTTTACCCGTAAGCTTTGAGATTCGTGCCCGATTTGGACGATCCCGATTTAACCCTATTTTTAGCCATATCACGAGCCCCCCATTCCCGAAGATTGAGTTTGATCAGCCTTTGAGGAGTAATTTTACTATTTCTATGGCTTACGGGGTTGTATTGGAGTCCAACGGGGAGTTTCGAATCTTTTTATGAGGCAGTATGGTGATTTTCTAAGTTAGTTGCGTGCTCTGAGTTGTTCTTGAGCTCTTCTGGACATTTGGTGATTTTTATTTATTTTTTCGGAATATTTACTTAATTTTGCGAAGTGTCGATTCGTCGTTCGGGGGTCTTAATAAATGGTCCTAGGCAATAATTACTTACTCGGGGGCTCAAAAATATTTTCCCGACTTTATAATTATTTTCCAGGATTTTTAATTAATTTTCCCGATTTTTTAACCATTTTTTCGCAATTTTTAAATAAATAAAATGATTTTAATAAATAAAATACCGAATTATGGCGTGGCGCGATCTGGACCGTTGATCCTATGCCGGCACAAATTTCTGAAAGATCGGATGGACAGGATCGCTCGGCAGCAATTTCTCCGCTTTTGTGGGTCGGATGGACACTTGCTCGGAATCCGAGCGAAGTGGCTCGGTTTTTCCCTCGCGCGAGTGGCTCGGATCGCTAGTCGCTCGGCTCGGAATTCCGAGCGACGTGGAGCGATCTGCGCTGTCGGATCTCAGCGCGGATCTCGAGGCAGGCACAGTCCCCGAGAAAACACTATCTTGTCGTTTAGTGGACGTGGCGTAATCTGAACCGTCCATCATCTCAGGCGCGATTTTCGCAATGATCCAACGGTTGGAGACGCTCGGCAGCGTTTTTCTTCACTTTTGAGGGTTGGATTGGTACTTGCTCGGAATCCGAGCGAAATGGCTCGGTTTTCCCCTCGCGCGAGTGGCTCGGATCACTAGTCGCTCTGCTCGGAATTCTGAGCGACGTGGAGCGATCTGCGCCATCGGATCTCGGCGCGAATCTCGAGGCAGGCACAGCTCCCAAGAAACTATCTTTTCGTGTAGTGGTGCTGGCATGATCTGAGCCGTCTGATCGAAATCTTACGCGAAGTTTGAGGGAAAAGTCATTTTTCTCCAATTCGCAGCTCGGATTGGCACTTGCTCGGAATCCGAGCGAAGTGGCTCGGGTCGCTAGTTGCTCGGCTCGGTAATCCGAGCTATCCTCTTTGTTGCGGAGGTTGGACTGCCTGTCGCTTGGATTTTGGTTCCGAGGGACGTGGGGCGATCCAAGCCGTTGGATGATGGCACAGATCTCGATGCTGGCTCAGTTTCTAAGAAAATACTATCTTATCGTTTAGTGGCGCTGGCATGATCTGAGCCGTCTGATCGAAATCTTACGCGAATTTTGAGGGGAAAGTCGTTTTTCTCTAATTCGTAGCTCGGATTGGCACTTGCTCGGAATCCGAGCTATCCTCTTGAATGTTGAGGTCGGATCACCTGTCGCTCGGATTTTGGTTCCGAGGGACATGGGGCGATCCTAGCCATTGGATGATGGCACAGATCTCGATGCTGTCTCAGTTCCCAAGAAAACACTATCTTGTCATTTAGTGGTGCTGGCATGATCAGAGCAGTCTGATCGAAATCTTACGCAAATTTTAAGGGGAAAGTCGTTTTTCTCCAATTCGTTGCTCGGATTGGCACTTGCTCGGAATCCAAGCTATCCTCTTGAATGTTGAGGTCGGATCGCCTGTCGCTCGGATTTTGGTTCCGAGGGACGTGGGGCGATCCTAGCTGTTGGATGATGGCACAGATCTCGATGCTGGCTCAGTTCCCAAGAAAACGCTATTTTGTCATTTAGTGGCGCTGGCATGATCTGAGCCGTCTGATCGAAATCTTACGCAAATTTTGAGGGGAAAATCGTTTTTCTCCAATTCGTAGCTCGGATTGGCACTTGCTCGGAATCCGAGCTATCCTCTTGAATGTTGAGGTCGGATCGCCTGTCGCTCGGATTTTGGTTCCGAGGTGCCAAGCTGTTTTACTAAACGTCGCTCCCTCTGCCAATAGTTGTGGCTCTTCGTTACTTAGTCGTTTGGGCTTTTGTAACGCTTCAAGGGAGGCCCAAGAGTTGCGCCCTTACGTTACAAAGCCCAAAAGGCGTCTCTTTTACTATAAGTTTTCACCCCCTCAACATTTTACCTCATTTCTCACTTTCACTTTCTCACTCTTGGTTTTACTTCTTAGCAAAGTTTTTAGCTCTTGGGTGGTGCTGCTAGCTGTCGCGGCAAGGCGTTTTAAGCTCCGGCAATCTTTTCTGACCGTACTAGTCACTTCAAGGTCAGTCACTCTCCTTATTTTTGTAAATATGGTTAAGTTTTCTTCCACGGATGAGACCCCCTCCTCGGACCTAGGCGTCAGCCGAGCGGTCAGGCCGAGCAAGGGTTTAAGGGAAGGAGGTCGTGGAGCCGACCGAAGAGAGAACGGTCAGGCCGAGTACAGATGAGGAGGTTGCCGAGCCTCTCTAGGAGGTAATGGTCCAATCTAGCAAGGGCAATGGTATGGAAACGATAATCGAGCACCTGAAGACTGCAAGGGAGTTGGGTCGGCATCCGAGCATTCTATCGAGCGTTGGCGGTGTGCGGAGCTACTCCGGAGATCTGTTGGAGAAGGTGACGCAGGGCACCGCCAAGTCGATCGAGGAGAACGAGCCAAGGGAAACCTCTGAGGTGGATCAGATCTCTTCGGTCCTGACCGAGGCGGATTTGCATCGGATCCAGAGCAGGTTTCGAATCCCCGCGAAGTACGGGATCCTTCTCCCTGGCCCTGGCTTCTGAGCGTGCACCTTGTCCTCGGCCGATACGTGCATTTTTCCTGCCGACTCCCTGAATGCCGGACTTCGGCTGCCGCTGCACCCTTTCGTGAGCGAGGTGTTGCAATGGTATGGCTTGTGTCCGGCTCAGCTAATGCCGAACACCTGGCGGCACGTTATGGCGTTTGTTCTTCAATGCCAGGGTCGGCGCTCTGCCCAATATGTTCATCCTTCGGAGTCTCTACCGTCCTTGCCAACCAAACAAAAATGAGCAGAGGTACTACCTCTCGCCGAGGGAGGGTATGAAGCTGATCGAGAACCCGGACTCGATCAAGCATTGGAAATAGAAATACTTCCTCGTCCGAGCTCCCGAGCCATGGGTGATCCCGAGCTCCTATTCTTGTTTTGTTTTTGAGGTTTGGAAAATTTTTCTAACTTTTTTCACTCGGTTTGTGCAGAATCCTCTGGCATGGACTACAAAGGTCTGATGGCTAAGGCCCGAGCGGCTAAGGAGCAGGAGGTGAGGAAGAGGAAGAGGACCGTGTCCGGACCTCAAGGCAGCCGAGCGCCCAAGATCCCCTTGGTCTCTCCGACCCCCGAGCGGCAGGTTGTCAAGGCTCTTCTGGTCGAGCCCGATCAAGGCCTCGTTGTGCTGTCTGCCCCATCTACCTCGGATGCGCCGACCCCAACGGCGCGAACAGAAGCTCCAGGGTCTTCGGGCGGAGCGTTCAACATTAGCGCGGCACTGGCTCTCGATGTCCTGCCCCTCACTGCCGAGGTGGAGGCAATCCTGACCGAGGAGCACAAGCGGATCTTCGTCCCCGATTGGCGGGTGATGAAGGTCGACGGGTTCCTAGGGGGCGGTAACATCTGCATGCAGGCGGTGAAGCACCTGTCGACCCCTAAAGACCGAGCGGCACTTAAGGCAGGTGAAGTTGGTGACGCCGCGATGCAGATTACTCGGAACACCATGTCGGTAAGTACTAGAGGATTTTCCTTAAAATTTTTCTAAGTTTTTGTGCTCATGCTTGACTGTTTCTTGTATGGCTTGTAGACCCTCTGCCACTTCAATTATTTGCTCGAGAAGTTCGCGAGCAAGGAAAAGGAGATGACCGTTCTGAACGACCGGGAACGGTCGAAGCGGTCTAAGGCGGTGAAGCAGCTGGAGGTCGAACAGTTGCATTCTGCTTTGCTCGAGGCCGAAGTTGCCGACCTAAAGGCTCAGCTCGCCGAGGTGCTGAGGAGCTCGGCCACCGAGGCCTCCAAGGTCGAGACCCTAGAAAAGGAGACGACTCGACTTGAAGGAGAGCTATCTAAGGCCCAGAAGGCGTCGGAGGAGGCCCTGAGCGAGCATGCGTTGAAGGTGGCGGCTGCGGAGAAGGCGGTTCGGGACGAAGCCGAGGCTCACATGTTGACCAACATGGAGGAGGCGTACGGCCGAGCGTTGAAGCATATCGTCGCTCGGAACCCCTGATTTGACGTCTCGTCCTACTACTTCTACGACCCCGTAGAGGATGAGGAAGAGCTGCCCCTGGCCGCGCTCGCTCCGAGGCAGGAGGTCGAAGATTCCGAAGGCGAGGGGGGTGCCGAGGGTGCGCTTGTACCCGTGCCGAACGATGAAGAGGTCGACTTTTTCGCCTTTTCTCATTTTCTTGTTCTTCTTCTTTTTTTCCTTTTGTAATGCCTAACTGCGGACTGACCACCACTTTTTGTAAACCTTGGACTTTTAATGAAACAGTTTCCTTTTTGGTGTTTTGGCTGAATATTACGAAATTTTGCAAAGTGTTCAACTCTTTTTGCTCGGATTGTGTCCTTAAGTGTCGAAGACTTCTTTTGATATTTCTCCGCTTTTCAGGTCGAGTTGGGTCCGATTACTGAGGTCTCTCATCTTCGTACTGAGCTGAAGAAAACGAAGCGGGCTCTTTCTCGCAGTCGGGATAAAGTGTTTTACGACTTCTTGAAATTAGAGGACATCAAAGCAACTGCGAGAGGGTATTTTCGCGAGTTGAGGCAACTGCGGAAGCAATCTTGAGAGACTCGTCTCGAAGGCGAGATAGAGTTGCTCCGTAAGGAGCTCTTTGATGTCGACCAAAGGAATAGTGAACTACTGACGGAGATTCGTCATTTTGAGGTAACGATGAAAGAACATTCGGCGGAGGAAGAGGAGTTAGCTTCGAGGGTGGGGAAGTTGATGTCCGAGCGCGATGAGTTGGCAGCCAGAATTGACAAACTGAGGAGGATCACCATCGACAGGGGTATCGCAGTGACTCATTTCCGTCGTATTGTGGCTGACAGTACTAACGTTGCAGGCTCGTCTAAACTTCCTCGTTTCAAAGTATCGGCAGAGGACGATATTCTGAGAAATAGGATCATCGAGCTAGAGGAGAAGATTGCAACACTGAAACCTCAGCCCGTAAGGACCAATGTTCGCAGTACGTCGTGTACTCGCGAAGAAAGCGAAAGAGGAATCTCGTTCTATGAAATTGCAACTCGTTCGCCTGCCGTTAGGGGGAGCCCAGCTGACACTCAGAGTGGTGTAACTGTTTCGTTTAGTGGTGCCTCGGTTGGGGCCACAGCTAGAATTAGCGGCGAAGGGGGTTCTCGCTTCACTGGTTTAGAGTCGAGCTCAGAGGTAAGGCGACGCCGCCCTCGTGTGTCTCTGAACCGAAGCGTTCCCCTTCCAAAGAAGTGCTAAACAAGTTATATTATGCTCTTCAAATTATTGTAAAACTCTGTTGTAGTGTCAGCCTTGTCCGGGCTCTTAATAAAAAAGTTTGTTTTACTTCTGATGTTCGAATGCTGTAAGTATAACTCCTCCAACTTTTGACAACTACTCAAAATCAGAAGCAGATCTTCCCTCTTATGGGCGAACCACTCCTAGCTCGCTTAAGAGCGAGCTTGCGGAGCAGAGTCGAACCAAGTGTTGGACTCCGAACTCGTCGTTAGAGTTTGTTCAACGGTTGTGGGAGTAATTCTGAATGGCGAACCACTCCTAGCTCGCTTAAGAGCGAGCTTGCAGAGCAGAGTCGAACCAAGTGTTGGACTCTGAACTCGTTGTTAGAGTTTGTTCAACGGTTGTGGGAGCAATTCCGAATGGGGACCCACTTCTAGCCCGCTTAAGAGCGAGCTTGCGGAGCAGAGTCGAACTAAGTGTCGGACTCCGAACTCGTCGTTAGAGTTTGTTCAACGGTTGTGGGAACAATTCCGAATGGCGACCCACTCCTAGCTCGCTTAAGAGCGAGCTTGCGGAGTAGAATCGAACCAAGTGTTGGACTCCGAACTCGTCGTTAGAGTTTGTTCAACAGTTGTGGGAGCAATTCCGAATGGCGACCCACTCCTAGCTCGCTTAAGAGCGAGCTTGCAGAGCAGAATCGAACCAAGTGTTGGACTCCGAACTCGTTGTTAGGGTGAAGAGTAAAAGCAGAGAGATACAAGCAATTTTACAAGTAAAATATGAAAAAATTTTCTTTATTGATAACTAATAGTTGGATGCTTCTAAGTTACGAGCCGTTAATACATGAGAGAAATAAAGAAAAAAATACAAGTAAAAGGAGAGGAACGGTTCGACATCCCAGAATACTTAGAGAGGCGTTAATGCTCTCTCTTGGTATTTCAAAAGATGGTCAGCATTCTAAGTCCTGGGGATCTCTCTGCCTTCGAGGTCTTCTAGACGATATGTCCCGGGCCGAACTACTTTGGTGATCTTGTAGAGTCCCTCCTAATTTGAAGCTAGTTTACTCTTCTGACTGGAAAAAGAGATTGCTAACTTTCTGAGGACCAGGTCCCCTTCTTTGAGGTCGGTAGGACGGACTCTCTTATTGTATGCCAATTCGATCCTCCTCCGATAACTCTGTTGGCGGATTGACGCTCTCTCTCGTAGCTCGTCGATCAAGTCTAAGTTTGCCCGAAGTTCTCTGGCATTCTGTTGTTCTTCATAGGCAAGAAGGCGAGGAGAAGGTATGCCGACTTCCAATGGGATCACAGCCTCGGACCCATACGTGAGGTTGAATGGGAACTCTTCTGTGGGGGTCCGTTTCGTGGTGCGGTAGTTCCACAGCATGTTAGGGAGCTGATCGACCCATAAGCCTTTAGAGCACTTATTCAGCCTTTTCTTAATACCGGAGAGGATATGTCGGTTAGCATTCTCCACTTGGCCATTCGACTGTGGATGGGAGACGGAGGAGAAACGTTGTTGGATGGCGAGGTCTTCATATAGAGCTCAGAAGGCAGCCCCGAAAAACTGGGTTCCATTGTCTGTTATGAGGACTCGAGGGACACCGAATCGACAGATAACGTTCTTCCAGAAGAACTGAAGTACTTTGTTCTCGGTGATTGTGGCCAAGGGCTCGGCCTCTATCCACTTCGAGAAGCAGTCGATTGCCACGACTAAGAATTTGAGTTGGCCGGGAGCTGGTGGGAATGGCCCGAGTAAATCCATCCCCCACATTGCGAAAGGAATAGGACTTGATAGGGAGGTGAGTGGAGCTTGTGGGAGGCGACGAACGTTGGAGTATTTCTGACAAGATCTGCATTGCCGAACGTGCAGTTTGGCGTCTTGTAGGAGAGTGGGCCAGAAATATCCATAATTCAACACCTTCCGGGCTAGGGATCTGGACCCTGAATGTGCCCCGCCGATGCCTTTGTGGAGCTCTTACAGGGCATAATCGGCTTGTTCCGGGGAGAGGCACCTCAAATAAGGCCTGCCGTCCACTTGTGTGAAGGAGCGCTTGTATAGGATGCCCTCGATAAGGGTGTACCACTCAGCTCGGGTTCTCACTCGGTGAGCTTCCTCAGGGTCTTCGGGGAGGAGCCCATCCCTTAGCAATTCTACCAGGGGTTTCATCCAATTATCTTGAAGCAGGACAGGTAGTGACTCCATCGAGTCTGAAGTTTCATCTTCTATACTTTGCTTCAGGAGCACCTCGATCAAGACGGTCTGCTCGAGATCTTGGAGGGAGGAGGAGGCTAGCTTGGAGAGGGCATCGGCCTGGAAATTCTCTTCTCGGAGGATTCGCTGGATGAGAGCTTCATGAAATAGGGCCATGAGACTTTGGACCTTGGCTAGGTACTTAGCCATTCAGTCATCTCGTGCCTCGTACTCGCCTAGGACCTGATTTACGACCAGCTGAGAGTCGCTAAAGATCCGGAGGCACTGCACCCCTGCCTTGCGAGCCATTCCGAGACCGGCTATGAGTGCTTCATATTCTGCTTCATTGTTAGAGGCCTTGAAGTTGATGCGGAGGGAGTATTGGAGGATGAAATCATCTGGGCCAGCCAGAATGACCCCAGCTCCACTTCCCTCGTTACAAGAGGATCCATCTACGTAAACCGACTAGACAGGCGGTCCCTTCATTGCTTGGCTGACCTCGGGGATGGTACTCTCGACGATGAATTCAGCTAAGGCCTGAGCCTTGATTGCGGTCCGAAGTTGGTAGGTTATATCATGCTGGCTCAGCTCGATAGACCACTTCATGAGGCGACCAGAGGTCTCTGGCTTGTGGAGAACTTGCTTCAGCGGTTGGTCGGTAAGAACGACCATCGAATGGGACTGGAAATATGGGCGAAGCTTTCTTGCGGCCATGACTAAGGCGTATGCCATCTTCTCTATCCTCGGGTAGCGAAGCTCGGCATCCCGAAGTACCTTGCTTACGTAATAGATGGGCTTTTGCGTCTTATCTTCTTCCCTTACGAGGACGGCGCTGAGGGTCTGCTCGGAGGCTGCTAGGTAGAGGTAGAGGACTTCCCCAAGAATAGGCTTGCTGAGGATAAGAGGATTGACTAGGTAAGTCTTGAGCTGGTCGAATGAATCTTGTTGCTGCTGACCCCACTCGAAACCTTTGGCCCCCCTGAGAGCTTTGAAGAAGGGAAGACACTTCTCCCCTGACATGGAAAGGATATGCCCTATGGCTGCAAGGCGATCCGTTAGCTTTTGGACCTCTTTAACATTCTTCGGGGGAGCCATGTCCAATATGGCCTTGATTTTCTCGGGGTTGGCTTCGATTCCTCTCTGGCTGACCATGAAGCCTAGGAATTTCCCCAACGAGACCCCGAATGCACACTTGTTCGGGTTGAGCCTCATTTCATGTTTCCTCAGTACATCGAACGCCTCTTGCAGATCAGCCACATGATCGGCCCCGTGGATGCTCTTCACAAGCATATCGTCAACATATACCTCCATATTTCGGCCGATCTGAGCTTGAAAAACCTTGTTGACGAGGCATTGATAAGTGGCACCTGCATTCTTCAAACCGAAGGGCATTACCCTGTAGCAGTAGAGGCCCTGATCGGTTACAAAGGAGGTCTTCGGGATATCCGGCGAAAACATACGAATCTGATTATAGCCTGAGAAGGCGTCTATGAAGCTGAGGAGTTCATGGCCCGAAGTGGCGTCAATCAAAGTATCGATGCTTGGAAGAGGGAATGGATCTTTGGGGCATGCCTTGTTGAGGTCGGTAAAGTCGATACAAATCCTCCAGGTCCCATTGGACTTCTTCACCATTACTACATTCGAGAGCCATTCGGGATAATTTACCTCTTGTATGAACTGAGCCTTCAAGAGCTTGTCCACCTCCTCTTTTATAGCTTGCTGGCACTTGGGAGCGAACTTGCGCCTCTTCTGTTGGACCGGTTTGGACCCCGGAGCAACACTGAGGTGGTGGACTAAGAGCTCTTCCGAAATTCCGGGCATGTCTGCAGCCGACCATGCGAAGAGGTCGCGGTTCCTTCGGATGCACCGGACTATATCGGAGCATAGGGCAGATGGGAGGTTCTTGCTAACAAAGAACTTTCGGCTTGGATCTTGCTCAGAGAAGAGCACTTCCTCCAACTCATCCACCGGCTCGGACGTTGGTCGGACAACATCTTGGGGGATTTCAAGAGTTTCGAGGGAGAGGACTAGACCTAGAGTAGAGGTGATGTAGCATCTGCGGGCCATTTCCTGATTGCCTTTTACTTTCCCTACTCCTCCCCGAGTGGGAAACTTCATCTTGAGGTGATAGGCAGAAGGGACGGCTTCAAGAGCAACTAAGCCGGGCCGACCCAAAATGACATTATAAGCTGCAGGGACATCCACGACCATAAACTCCATCGACTCCGTTCGGGTAGTAGGAGTTTTGCCAGTGATTACGTCGAGGGTGATCACCCCTTCAATAGTCACTGGCACTCCCATGAACCCATGGATTGTGTAGCCGGCGGGTTTAAGTCTGTCTCAGGATAGTTTGAGGCCTTTGAAAGTGGCGAGGAAGAGGATGTTAACGGAGCTGCCATTGTCCACTAGGATCCTCTCCACTTTAAAGTTTGCCATATGGAGGTTGATGACAAGCGCGTCACAATGAGGGGTTCGGACACCCTCAAGGTCTTTATCTGAGAATATGACGGGTACTCCAAGGCTTTTAGGAGGAGGTGTGGCGTGAACCGAATTAACTTCCCTTATAAACGCCTTTCGGGAGGAGTTGGAGGAGCCCCCCATTTGGCCCCCATGGATGAGGAGTAGGACACGCTCCTCTTCGAATTCGGGCATTTCATTGCGTTCAGGACGCTTGTTAGCCCCCCGAGGCGGGGGAGGAAGATCAGCTCGGTCCTTTCTCACGAACTTGGTTAGCTGACCCCTCCGGATGAGGGCTTCTATCTCGTTCTTCAGGGCCCGACAATCATTGGTGTCGTGGCCATGGTCCCGGTGATAGCGGCACCACTTCTCTTTGTCCCTCTTTTTGTCGGGGGTGTTCATTTTTGGCGCAGGAGGTATCACCCCCTCCTTCTTAACTTCTATGAGAATTGTGGAGATGTTGGCGTTAAGGGGAGTAAACTTTTCAAATCTGGGAGGAGGTCGGCGCTGGCCGCCATTATCCTTCTAGAGCTTCTTAGCCCCTTCCTCTTCCGTTCCCTTTCTCTTAGACCCGGAGGAAGGCCCCTCCAAGTTGGGGCGGTGCTCAGCTTTCTCAGCCCGAATATACTTTTCGCTCCGGAGGAGGAGGTCAGAGAAGTTTTGTGGGGGCTTCTTGGCGAGGGAAGAGCGGAGGCTAGAGTTGAGGAGATTGGATTGGAATGCTGCTGCAGCGACCGACTGGTCGAGGGATGCTATGGATCTGGCTTCCACTGTGAACCTTTTCACAGTCTCTCAGCTTTTCACCCTTCTTCTGGTTGAGGTAGAGTAGCGAAATGCTGGTCTTCTCAGTTCGGCGGCTACTCACGAAGTGGGTGACGAAGAGAGTCTCAAATTGCTCGAAGGAGAATATTGAGGATGGGACAAGGCGAGAGTACCATTTTCGAGCCGGACCCTTGAGAGTAGCGGGGAAGGTCTTGCACAGCAGAGCATCGGAAGCTTGATGGATGAGCATGAGGGTCTTAAAGCTTTCGATGTGATCGACGGGGTCAGACTCCCCAGAATAAGTCTCAAATTGAGAAGGTTTAAAGCCAATTGGTACGGGCGCCTCCATTATGGTTCGGAAAAAAGGAGGTCGACTCGGGCGAAGGGTCCTTCCTCTAAGCTCTTCTTCTCTGTCTAACTGACCCAAGCGCCTCTCCATTTCGTGGAGACGGCAGTAGACAGTGTCATCTCTTCGACGGTAACCAACTGAGCCTCTAGACTCGTCTTCGTACGAGGGAGAGCGGGGGCTACGACGACGATAGCTTCTGGAGCGGCGAGGACTAGGAATGTGCTGGGGGTTGCTAGGAGCTGGGGGAGGAGTTAGGGACCGTCGGCGAGGACTTCCAACTGGAGGAGGAGTGGGAATCCTTGGAGCATTGGTGTTGTTGGGTCGGAGATTGAGAGCTTGTAGGATGGTTGCTTGGAATTGCTGGAACTCGGCAGGAGTGATGGGTGCCTCATCGTTCCTCGGATGTTGCCGACCGGCAGGGGAATGGGGTCTTCTCCTGTGATGCTCGGGGGACTCTCTCCGCCCTCTTTGGGTAGGGGACCTTCTGTAGTCTCGGCGGTGAGGAGATCGCTCATCTGGACGTTGTTGGCAGGAGGCTCCCTCTCGAGCCCGCTTCTCATCCAAACGGCGGCAAAGATCCTCATCCTTCTGCCGATTGAGGATGGTATTGCGAAGGTCGGTAGCTCGGGGATTGTGGAAGGCCATAGAATCTGCAGAGGCATTGTGTATTGAGACGTGGTCCTGGTGGAGAGGTTGTTTCTGCGGGTTGGGACGCGAGACCCTTGCACCGGCATTTTGAGGACCGGGGGGACCCTTAGGAGGTTGTTGATTCTGAAGAGGAGGCTGGTCCTGTTGGAGAGGGTCCTCGGTTTGAGGCGGAAGTTGCCCCTGCTGCTGAGCGGGTTGGATGGGGACTTCCTGTTGCTGATCAGGGGGGTTGGGTCTACGGTTGGACCCTCGGGATCTTACTTTCCTGGGAGGCATGGCTGGAGAAGATCTGACCAATGGAAAGAGGGGAGGCTGCTATTCGTTTGGTTTCCCACAGACGGCGCCAATCTGTTACCGCTAAATCTGGTGTGGGGGCAAACAGATAGCATTGTGGATTCTTGGAAAACTTGAATAGCAAACATGTTACCTGTTCTGCCGGAGTTTGACCGTTGACTCCCGCCGTTCACCTGCAAAAAGTGCAAAACACCGGGGTTGATCCCGGCGACGCACCCTCCGACACTCAAGTCAGTAATCAGGAAGATTATGAAAGAGCGTAAATTGGCAAAAGATTGATTACCTCTTAATAGTGGTGGATGGAGGGTATTTATAGCCGCCTTAGGGATCAGATTAGGAATGTAATCCCTGTGATCTGATAGGGAATATAATCCCCGTAATCATATTAGGAAGGTAATCCCTAATTCCCAGTGAAAAGATAGATGTGAATTAGGGCCGTTGATTAGGATTAATCAGAGACCTTGATTTTATCCTGCTGGACCGGATTTGCCGCGAGTTGGAACCCGTACCCGGCTGGAGATGGATCCGTTCGCGGGTTAATGGATCTTTGAGAAGGAGACCCAGTACCCGCTTCGGACCCATTTGTAGGTGAAATTACCATTTTACCCCTAAGCTTTGAGATTCGTGCCCGATTTGGACGATCCCGATTTAACCCTATTTTTAGCCATATCATATATATATATATATATCTTTGACCGGACCGGGTCTTAGGTTGAATTGGTATAATACACAATCTCCCATTGATGATGTAGTAGATGTATTTTACTTTTGGAAAACCAATAAAAAATTTTTTACTATTCTTTCTCGTATGGCTAAAGATTTGCTAACTACATCAGTATCAACCGTGGTATCAGAAAGTGAATTTCTTTTGGTGGCAGGATTATGAGCTCGAATAGAAATTGCATGACATAAAAAAATGTGGAGATGTTAGTATGTGCCGAAGATTGGATATAAGCGGAAGAGATGACCAAAGATTTACATGAAGAACACAATGGATCAACAAGCAGCGACGAATGAACATCTAGTACAATTAAGTTTAGATAATGTATTGTACATAATTGGAAAATTTAGGGGGATGAGATTCCATTTAGGTTAAGTAGAAATGCATGACAATAGTCCAATACATTCTCTTCAAAATAAAGATGTCATCTCGATCTCTACATACAAATATTTTCCTCATATTGTAATTTGTCAATATTTGTATGAAATGTTACTAATCTTTTTAATTAAATATTGAACTTTGTAATTCATAAAAATAATTTAATTTTTGAATACCTTTTTTATATGTTCTTGACAATTCTGAACAATTTTCTTTCTCCTTTGTCTTTGTAAATAATAATAATAATAATAATAATAATAATAATAATCTAGTCTGGCCCGCACCGGCCTTGCCCGGCCCTCGATCCAGGGGCCATGGGCCAGGTCCAGGCCAGCATTTCCGGCTGTGGCCCGGCCCGCACCTCCTCCCAGTCCCGCCTGCTAGGCCCGAATGCCACCCCTAGGAAACCCTTGTCCTCCTTCAAAAAGCTCACAATCGATCATTCTACCACGTGGGAATACGATTCGCTACCAACTGTGGATCTCAAAACGTTCACGTGAGGACAGCAACGTCGTTCTCAAAACATGTTGTCATATTTCTATACCGAGTCAACGTTTTGAGATTGAACCCAAACGGAATATTACTAATGTGGTTCGATTCGACCCATTATCATAGCTTTTCTAACTCCTTTTGTAACACCCCGTAGTTTTCAAAAGTGTATTTTATATATATATATATATATATATATATATATATATATATATATATAATATGTTAAAAAAAATATATATTTGGCTGTTATATGTTAAAAATATGTTAAAAAAATATATATATTTGGCTGTTATATGAATAGTTGGCTGGTTTGGTAAATATGTTTAAAATGAAAATGTGAATGGATGGTGGGGGCCACGGGAGGCATACTGTAACGGCCCAAATTTTTTTTTTTTTGAAAACTAAACCTCAAAATTCGATTCTTTCAATTTCTATATCACTTTAAACATAAGCTAAGATAAGTATATTTCAAATAAAATTTTGGCAGAATTTCCCCTGAAATTTCTGCCCCAAAACACAAAAAGCTTACGGAATTCTGCTCTAAATTCCGTAGCTCACATCACACGCAATAATATCATGAGCTCCCCAGGCCAAAATGAGCAGAATCACACGGGCAATATAATATAATGCTCTAGGGGCCAAACTCACAACGGATTATCACATATCAATTAAAAACTATAAATTTCTTTGAAAAACGAGGTAAAATTTTAGAAAAATCTTTGTAAAACCTACCACAGAGCCTGGTACTCCACAACGAGATGGGTACGGGTCACAAACATACCATACCACCCCACACTATACTCATCATCATCATATACGTGCTTATACATCCATAATACAATTTAAACCATAGATTCTACTATTCACATCACTAAACTTGTACATAAAATTTAATGTAAGACTTCACTCAACCAAATCTGTGCCTCACCTCTGCACTGCTGAGGACCTGTAACAGTAGGGGGTTTAGGGTAGTCTAGGGACTCCCTAACCCCCCAAATACTAAGGGGTTAGCCATTTCTGGTGTGAGTATAATTCATAAATCGAATAAATAAACCAACTATATAAAGAAAATAAATTAAACTTACAAATATTAAGGTATGAAAATTCAACTCGAATCTGGACATTAAGGCATCAAGAGTACACCTTAGTATCAAGTACTCGGCCAATCTGCATCCGTCTACCCCTTATATATTCATAACTTCACTTCCTTCGCTAAATGCATCATATTATATGATTGCATATATATATATACACACACATATACACAACTCATTCACTTTATACCCCATCACAAGCAACACATTAATTCACATTCCATTACTTTTCATTTTGAAATCCCCAACACAAATACTTATCATTTCATAATTCCTACCACCTCATCGTTTCTTTATTTCCATAAATACTCGCATAAAGTCCCTAACTCTTTTCTTCATACTTTTATAACTGCGCACATCATTTTCCATTCATTTACATCTACGAACTCACGACTCATATTCTTAAATACTCATTTTCATTCATAAACCCTTTCTTTCTCAATTTCATATTTCATAACACCGCGTTCATTTATTTCTTATAACCCATATCATCACGTATGCATATATCCACATAATACCACATTAATTCCTGTCTTATGACAAAATATAACACTTCATTACCCATTGCAATTTACTCACATTTCATCACATCATGAACATATCACTTATTAAATACTCATTCTTATCACATCAAAATATGTTTTATAACTCATTCTCATCCCGTTATATCATTTGGCTATTATTCAAGCTAATTAATGACCAACTTACTTTCATCTTCACTATAACTCAAGTTATCACTGATTTCACTTTCATTCACATCAATTTATATTCCATACCCCCAAACATAGTTTGGGCAATAATATATCACACCCCAAAGCCGATAGCTTGGGTAATAATCACCACACCCCAAACGCATAGTCTGGGTAATATCACATCACATCTCAAGAGTTATTAATTCACTTCAATCATTATTCATCTTCACTTATTTAATTCTTCATTTCCATTAATCATAGCCCTATCACGCCCACTCACCCTGCGAATTATGCCAAGGCAGGTAGTTCCCACCATTTCCACAGAAACAGTGGGCAGGTAGTTCCTTGACACAATCCCAAGGTGGAACCACTCATATCATACTGTATTTTACTTTAATGATCACATACATAATATAATTACTTCGTACTATTCATAAGAACTCATGCCTCTTTTATTATTCCATTTTAAATTGACCACGTACTGCATTTATTACTTATTTTCATACACTAACTCATAACTCGTTTTCTTTCACATTTACTTCATTCACAACTACTTTCTTTCTCATCCACAATTCACAATTCACTTTCTGTATTTCCCGTATTCATTATCATAACACAATTTCTTCATTTAATCCATATTAATACACTTTTCGTATTTTCTAACTCTCATCTCGTAATTACTTATTTAATCTTTATTCATAACTCATAATACACTTACTTCACTATTTCATTTCATCTTACACCAAATACTTCATTCTCTTTCTCATTCACATTTCATATCATATTCATTGTATCTCAGGTCTAGCCTGAAGTATCAATTCTCTCTCCGGTCTATCCGGAGGTATCTGCTCTCCCAGGTCCATCCTGGGGAATCAACTCTCTCTCAGGTCCCACCTGAGGTATCATATCTCTCTCCGGTCTATCCGGAGGTATCTGCACTCCCAGGTCCATCCTGGGGTATCAACTCTCTTTCAGGTCTACCCTGAGGTATCATATCTCTCTCCGGTCTATCCGGAGGTATCTACACTCCCAGGTCCATCCTGGGGTATCAACTCTCTCTCAGGTTCCACCTGAGGTATCATATCTCTCTCCGGTCTATCCAGAGGTATCTACACTCCCAGGTCCATCCTGGGGTATCAACTCTCTCTCAAGTCTACCCTGAGGTATCATATCTCTCTCCGGTCTATCCGGAGGTATCTACACTCCCAGGTCCATCTTGGGGTATCATATCTCTTTCCGTCTATGCGGAGGTATCTATTCAAGTCAACCAAAATTATTGTTATTAACATTTACTTTTCATATTAACATCACCCTTTATCATCATAACATCTCATCTTTTATTTAAACTTATTCTCATAAACAATGATCACCATCTCACTTACCCTTTCAATGCACCACACAAAAGAAAATATCACTGCAATTAATATATAAAATCATCACATCATAATATTGCACATCACAATGGTACTGTATTATTTATTTCATCATTACCTCACACATCATGAATATACCATACTATTTATTATCTCATTCCCACACGTTTGCATAAGCCCAGTAGATTAACACATCACAACACCATATACACATAGATATATATATACACAATACATTACCATCACCCTGAATATTTAAAACCACATCAATCCACCATATACCGACATCCTTATATACATATAACTCATCCCCATATATATATAACTAATCCATCGTCTATAAATTTATATCAAAACACGAGACGAGTATTTAATCGTCATATCGCATACCAACACCGAACACTAAGTTCCCTTTACACATACACCCTATTTCGAGATTCATATCCATCATTCAAATTATACTAAAATTTTCTTAAAATAACAAATACATAAATACATTCATACTCACATAATAGCCCGTGAAGACTCGAAGCGCCATCTCGCAATCCCGTATCCAAAGTTGCTAGCATAACCTATTATCAAATTTCAACACAATTAAGGCACAAACCCTCCAAATCAATTACAAAAGCTAATAACCCTATTCCAACCATCACACAAGCGTTTATTGAATGCCTGGGTTGCATACGTGCCTTGCACGTAACATTCGAATTACTACGGAATTTTATCCCCATGAAATTACTAAAATCACCCCCAAATTATTCTAATGGTTCTACTAAAATTCTACTACTATAAAGGGGGTAATTCTCACATATATAATTTTCTTTTACAAACCCAAAACCCTAATTTTTAACAACTTGCAAAATCTCTAAGAAATTGCTAATTTCTCGTCTCTACCCTTCTCAGCATCTTCTAATCTCCCTACCATAATACTCTTACTCAAAATAAATTAACCACACTAAATTTTATACAAAAATAAAATCTAGGGTTTACCTTTTCGAAATTCTTTCGAAAAACGGACTCCGCCACGAGCTAGAGAACCTTCCAATTAGCAATCCCCCCAAATTAATTTGAAAACCCCGGAGAAACGGGGCGGATTCGGGCGTGGAGAAGCCGGCCAAATGGGTTCGGCTGGTTTCGTTCGGTCGGGGGAAAAACAGAAGAAGGAAAGAAAGGAGGAAGGAATGCGGATTGGGGGGGGGGTTTGGAAATTAATATATTATTAATAATATAATTAGAAGGGGATAATTGCATATGAGCCCCCACTCTTCAAAATATTTCAAATAAACCCCACTCCACTCTTTAATAATACGAACAATACAAAAAGGATACATCAAAATTATCTCATAATAGTCCTCCAAAATTATAAAATAAAATAAACAATATTTATTCACATAAAATCTCCACTCATGACTCCTAATATATCGATAATACCTATCTACCACAAATATCCATACCGATATCAATATTTCAATAATACATCAAAATTAATTTTCATAACTCAAAATATATAAAAACAGACATTTTCGGTATTTTAAAAATTCGACGTGTTACATTCTACACACCTCAAAATAAGCTCGTCCTCGAGCTACCGAGATAGAAAACAAACTGTTCAAACAATTTCGGATACTTTCCCCTCACTAACTTTCAATAACTAAGCAACTTAATGTCTTGATCGCCGCTAATCTGCATAACTCCCTTGTCGACTACACACCTCAAAAGAGGCTTATCCATTAATCTCATCCAGAATGAGGTCATGCACCCTCTACAACTAGCAAAATTTTGAATCCTAATTCGATTGATCAGCTGTAGAATAAACAACTGTACTGATAAATTGCCCACCTACAAGGTCATGTCACTCTCTGTGGTCGAAGAAAAATCCAAATTGACTGAATAATTCTAGTACTGTCCACTCCTGGGACGTAATAAATGCCAATATTCTTCTTCTACTTCAGACATCGGTCATCCTATTTTTAATGGTCACCTTATTCAATTCCCCATAATCAATACTCAATCTCAGGGGACCATCATCTCATATTTCAAAGAGTTTACCAACCACCTCCTTAATCTTCTCCTTGGGTATTTCCTCCGAATACAACAGACATACTTACATCATCCAAGTCATTACATGCCATCAGAAACCGGGTTTTATCGGGCTTTATCACCCGAACCCTCCTTGCATCACACTTCAACCATACATATAGCCTTCACTACTAACCCATCTCCCAGCAAAGTATAATAACCAAAATATCACATCACCTCACAATCTATAGGATATACACCTATATGTTATACACAAGATTCCAAGAAAATAGCCCCACTCGGCACACAGCATGCAATACAACAAAACTCTCCAACGGTGTACAATTTCTCACCAAGGCTTCTAAAGAGAACCATAAAAGTGCCATAAAGCAGATCATATACATGGACTATAAAAGATATCACTGACCCAAAGTCAGATAAAATAATAGGGATCACTTCACTCAATAGCTAAATCCATACTTAGCAAAATGCTATCAAGCATAAAATAAACTTCACACAAACATCACCTGCTCTACATAACACGATGAAACCCATACTCACAAGTCAAGATCACTAGAAATGGGTATAACATTCCTAGTTAACCTAGGCTCTGATACCAAACTGTAACGCCCCAAATTTTTTTTTTTGAAAACTAAACCTCAAAATTCGATTCTTTCAATTTCTATATCACTTTAAACATAAGCTAAGATAAGCATATTTCAAATAAAATTTTGGCAGAATTTCCCCTGAAATTTCTGCCCCAAAACACAAAAAGCTTACGGAATTCTGCTCTAAATTCCGTAGCTCACATCACACGCAATAATATCATGAGCTCCCCAGGCCAAAATGAGCAGAATCACACGGGCAATATAATATAATGCTCTGGGGGCCAAACTCACAACGGATTATCACATATCAATTAAAAACTATAAATTTCTTTGAAAAACAAGGTAAAATTTTAGAAAAATCTTTGTAAAACCTACCACAGAGCCCGGTACTCCACAACGAGATGGGTACGGGTCACAAACATACCATACCACCCCACACTATACTCATCATCATCATATACGTGCTTATACATCCATAATACAATTTAAACCATAGATTCTACTATTCACATCACTAAACCTGTACATAAAATTTAATGTAAAAGACTTCACTCAACCAAATCTGTGCCTCACCTCTGCACTGCTGAGGACCTGTAACAGTAGGGGGTTTAGGGTAGTCTAGGGACTCCCTAACCCCCCAAATACTAAGGGGTTAGCCATTTCTGGTGTGAGTATAATTCATAAATCGAATAAATAAACCAACTATATAAAGAAAATAAATTAAACTTACAAATATTAAGGTATGAAAATTCAACTCGAATCTGGACATTAAGGCATCAAGAGTACACCTTAGTATCAAGTACTCGGCCAATCTGCATCCGTCTACCCCTTATATATTCATAACTTCACTTTCTTCGCTAAATGCATCATATTATATGATTGCATATATATATACACACACATATACACAACTCATTCACTTTATACCCCATCACAAGCAACACATTAATTCACATTCCATTACTTTTCATTTTGAAATCCCCAACACAAATACTTATCATTTCATAATTCCTACCACCTCATCGTTTCTTTATTTCCATAAATACTCGCATAAAGTCCCTAACTCTTTTCTTCATACTTTTATAACTGCGCACATCATTTTCCATTCATTTACATCTACGAACTCACGACTCATATTTTTAAATACTCATTTTCATTCATAAACCCTTTCTTTCTCAATTTCATATTTCATAACACCGCGTTCATTTATTTCTTATAACCCATATCATCACGTATGCATATATCCACATAATACCACATTAATTCCTGTCTTATGACAAAATATAACACTTCATTACCCATTGCAATTTACTCACATTTCATCACATCATGAACATATCACTTATTAAATACTCATTCTTATCACATCAAAATATGTTTTATAACTCATTCTCATCCCATTATATCATTTGGCTATTATTCAAGCTATTAATGACCAACTTACTTTCATCTTCACTATAACTCAAGTTATCACTGATTTCACTTTCATTCACATCAATTTATATTCCATACCCCCAAACATAGTTTGGGCAATAATATATCACACCCCAAAGCCGATAACTTGGGTAATAATCACCACACCCCAAACGCATAGTCTGGATAATATCACATCACATCTCAAGAGTTATTAATTCACTTCAATCATTATTCATCTTCACTTATTTAATTCTTCATTTCCATTAATCATAGCCCTATCACGCCCACTCACCCTGCGAATTATGCCAAGGCAGGTAGTTCCCACCATTTCCATAGAAACAGTGGGCAGGTAGTTCCTTGACACAATCCCAAGGTGGAACCACTCATATCATACTGTATTTTACTTTAATGATCACATACATAATATAATTACTTCGTACTATTCATAAGAACACATGCCTCTTTTATTATTCCATTTTAAATTGACCACGTACTGCATTTATTACTTATTTTCATACACTAACTCATAACTCGTTTTCTTTCACATTTACTTCATTCACAACTACTTTCTTTCTCATCCACAATTCACAATTCACTTTCTGTACTTCTCGTATTCATTATCATAACACAATTTCTTCATTTAATCCATATTAGTACACTTTTCGTATTTTCTGACTCTCATCTCGTAATTACTTATTTAATCTTTATTCATAACTCATAATACACTTACTTCACTATTTCATTTCATCTTACACCAAATACTTCATTCTCTTTCTCATTCACATTTCATATCATATTCATTGTATCTCAGGTCTAGCCTGAAGTATCAATTCTCTCTCCGGTCTATCCGGAGGTATCTGCTCTCCCAGGTCTATCCTGGGAAATCAACTCTCTCTCAGGTCCCACCTGAGGTATCATATCTCTCTCCGGTCTATCCGGAGGTATCTGCACTCCCAGGTCCATCCTGGGGTATCAACTCTCTTTCAGGTCTACCCTGAGGTATCATATCTCTCTCCGGTCTATCCGGAGGTATCTACACTCCTAGGTCCATCCTGGGGTATCAACTCTCTCTCAGGTCCCACCTGAGGTATCATATCTCTCTCTGGTCTATCCAGAGGTATCTACACTCCCAGGTCCATCCTGGGGTATCAACTCTCTCTCAGGTCTACCCTGAGCTATCATATCTCTCTCCAGTCTATCCGGAGGTATCTACACTCCCAGGTCCATCCTGGGGTATCATATCTCTCTCCGTCTATGCGGAGGTATCTATTCAAGTCAACCAAAATTATTGTTATTAACATTTACTTTTCATATTAACATCACCCTTTATCATCATAACATCTCATCTTTTATTTAAACTTATTCTCATAAACAATGATCACCATCTCACTTACCCTTTCAATGCACCACTTAAAAGAAAATATCACTGCAATTAATATATAAAATCATCACATCATAATATTGCACATCACAATGGTACTGTATTATTTATTTCATCATTACCTCACACATCATGAATATACCATACTATTTATTATCTCATTCCCACACGTTTGCATAAGCCCAGTAGATTAACACATCACAACACCATATACACATAGATATATATATACACAATACATTACCATCACCCTGAATATTTAAAACCACATCAATCCACCATATACCGACATCCTTATATACATATAACTCATCCCCATATATATATAACTAATCCATCGTCTATAAATTTATATCAAAACGCGAGACGAGTATTTAATCGTCATATCGCATACCAACACCGAACACTATGTTCCCTTTACACATACACCCTATTTCGAGATTCATATCCATCATTCAAATTATACTAAAATTTTCTTAAAATAACAAATACATAAATACATTCATACTCACATAATAGCCCGTGAAGACTCGAAGCGCCATCTCGCAATCCCGTATCCAAAGTTGCTGTCATAACCTATTATCAAATTTCAACACAATTAAGGCTCAAACCCTCCAAATCAATCACAAAAGCTAATAACCCTATTCCAACCATCACACAAGCGTTTATTGAATGCCTGGGTTGCACACGTGCCTTGCACGTAACATTCGAATTACTACGGAATTTTATCTCTATGAAATTACTAAAATCACCCCCAAATTATTCTAATGGTTCTACTAAAATTCTACTACTATAAAGGGGGTAATTCTCACATATATAATTTTCTTTTACAAACCCAAAACCCTAATTTTTAACAACTTGCAAAATCTCTAAGAAATTGCTAATTTCTCGTCTCTACCCTTCTCAGCATCTTCTAATCTCCCTACCATAATACTCTTACTCAAAATAAATTAACCACACTAAATTTTATACAAAAATAAAATCTAGGGTTTACCTTTTCGAAATCCTTTCGAAAAACGGATTCTGCCACGAGCTAGAGAACCTTCCAATTAGCAATCCCCCCAAATTAATTTGAAAACCCCGGAGAAATGGGGTGGATTCGGGCGTGGAGAAGCCGACCGAATGGGTTCGGCTGGTTTCGTTCGGTCGGGGGAAAAACAGAAGAAGGAAAGAAAGGCGGAAGGAATGGGGATGGGGGGGGGGGGTTTGGAAATTAATATATTATTAATAATATAATTAGAAGGGGATAATTGCATATGAGCCCCCACTCTTCAAAATATTTCAAATAAACCCCACTCCACTCTTTAATAATACGAACAATACAAAAAGGATACATCAAAATTATCTCATAATAGTCCTCCAAAATTATAAAATAAAATAAACAATATTTATTCACATAAAATCTCCACTCATGACTCCTAAGAGCATCCTCAGTCGTTCAATGGAAAAAATGGCAAAATGCATATTTTAGCAATGCATTTCGTCCAAATGCTGCAGTTGTTGAAAGGTAAAAAATGCGTAAATTTATTTAAAAAGTAACAGACGAAACATGATGTTTCGTCTGTTAAAAAAATTAATTTATACAGGCCGAAAGTTAAAAATATTAATAAAAAATACGGGATGAAACATGATGTTTCGTCCCAAAGAAAATTAAAAAAAATAAATAAATAAATAAAAGGAATGGGACGAAACATGATGTTTATTCCCACATATGGGAATAAACATCATGTTTATTCCCACATATTTTATTTGGTTTTTATATTTTTTTTAAATTCGGACGAAACATCATGTTTCGTCCAATCAATTAAAAATATAATTAAATAATCCAAACGAAACATGATGTTTCGTTAGCTATAATATGCATTTTACTATTTCGAATGCTATTTCTCCCTTTCTACTGTACACAAATTGCTAAAAAATAGCAAAATACATCACGACTGTGTGCACTACAGTACCCAAAAAATGGCAAAAATGGCAAATAAGCAAACGACTGTGGATGCTCTAATATATCAATAATACCTATCTACCACAAATATCCATACCGATATCAATATTTCAATAATATATCAAAATTAATTTTCATCACTCAAAATATATAAAACAGACATTTTCGATATTTTAAAAATTCGAGGTGTTACACATACTGCTTCTCTGGTTGCTCCTGTCAGAATTTTTTCCCAAAACGACCCTTTTTTGTAAAGTTTTTCCCAAACCGCCCTACTTTTTTTTATTTCCCAAAGCGCCCCACTCGGTCTTTGGAAGACCGAGTCTAGTGAAAATAAGCTCGGTCTTTCAAAGACCGAGTCTTGCTCTTTGATTTTTCAAAGTGCAAGACTCGGTCTTTGAAAGACCGATCTTGTTTTAACTAGACTCGGTCTTTCGAAGACCGAGTCTTGGACTTTGTGGGTTTTCAATAACGCAGATCCCCTTTCTTCTTCTTCTCGAATTATTAGAAAGTTGGACTTTATTTTCTTCTTCTCTCTGTCCCTCAACGAACCCATCGCCCTCGCCAATTTTGTGGTCGATTACACCTTTAATCGATCGATACACTCCCTAAAACCAATTAATCTCTAATCCATTTTCGATTTTCCCCAATCCTATTCCCCAAATTTGATTATTTCTTAAAACCATAAATCCCGAACACCCAATTTCATAGACCTAGTTTAATTTCGTCTTCGTCTTTGGAAGATCTTGGTTGAAGGATCTTTCTCTTCTCTACCTTGTCAGTAGATCGCTTTGGAATCTCCTACTTGAAAGGTATATTTCTTAAGCTTTTGCTAAGCAAAAATTGTGTTACTCTTGATGCTATTGTGAAGTTGATGAGTTGAATTTGACTTATTGTTGACAATGTAGAGTAGCTATTGTTGTTATTTTTAGTTTTAATTTTGTTGAAAAAGAAAGAGTTGAAAGAGTTGAAGTTATTGTTATCAACGGCATTGTTATATAGTATTTGTTGAATTCTATGTAGATTTTTGCTAAAATTAAGAAAGAGTTATATAGAATTCTATAGATTCTATATAGTATTTGTTGCTAAAATTCTATATAGATTCTATATAGTATTTGTTGAATTCTATATAGATTGTTGAATTCTATATAGATTTGTTGCTAAAATTAGAATTTTTTGAAGTTGAATTTGTTATATAGAATTCTATATAGAATTTTGGTAAGAAAGAGTTAAAATTCTCTAATTTGCTAATTTTAGAGAATCAACGGTATTGTTATATAGAATTTGTTGTTGTGGAGATGTTTCGAGATTGTTGTTTTTTGTTGTTAAGATGTTGTGGTTGTGGATAAGTTTCGAGATTTTTGATGTTTTTTTTGTTGAGATGTTGTGGTTGTGAAGATGTTTCGAGATTGTTGTTTTTGATATCTAGGTTATGTGTAGTTAATAACATTTTTGTTGAAGTTGTAGGATTTGTAGTCTATTGTAAATGGCACGCATAAGGGGTAACATGGAGGTAGGAGAAAGTAGTAGACCTCCACGAGGCGATAGAGCACGTACTCGCGGTGGACGTGGTCGTGGTCGTGCTCCTACCGAGGGTACTAATGTAAGTAATTAATTGTTGATTGTAATAGAATTATATTACATTTCGGTCTATTGATGTAAATGTTATTGTTATGTAGGTTGAAGTCAATCCAAATGGTGCGGGCACCTCTTCTTCAGTCCCTTCGTCATCATATGTCCCTTCTGGAGGGCCAGGATCCCTCGTCCCTTCACTCCTCACTCTTCAGCCGTTGCATCGATCGCAGAATATTTGGAACGGTGAGGCTACGGAGTGCCGCTTTAGGACTGGTCATCCACTACCTGTGCACCCACGTATACATGAGATACTAAGAGACTGTGGGTTCTATGGTATTGCCAGGATGACATCCTTCAAGTGCTATCGTCCTATTTTAGAAGCACTACTTGAAAGATGGAGGCCCGAGACACACTCATTTCACCTTCCAGTTGGGGAGATGACGGTCACTCTACAGGACGTTGCCATACTTACCGGGCTTCCAATCGATGGAGAGGCAGTCACAGGATCGATGGACTTCGACCCAGTGTATATAGTGGAGGAGTACTTAGGGGTTGAAGTAGAAGCCGGTGCGATAAATGGGAAATTTATTCGTTTAAAGTACTTGAAGGACACGTTTAAAAATAGATTGAATGACGGTTCAACTGCAGCGGAGGTCGAGTGCTATTGTAGGGCGTACATTCTTACGCTATTCGGCACCGTCTTATTTCCAAATTTGACTGGAAATAGCATCTCATTGATGTTCTTGCCCTTAATCGCCGATCTAGGTAGGGTCAGCCGTTACAGTTGGGACAGTGCAGTCTTTCGTCACTGTATCGGAGTCTGTGTTTGTGCAGTATAGGTTCGAACCAGATGAATGGGCCTCTGATTTTACTGCAGATATGGAGTTGGGAGCGGATTCACGTAGGTTGGCCCGTAGTATGGATCCAATCTCAATATTGGAGAGTTCTTCCCGATGATATTGACATGCTACCTCCTATCAGTGTGTACTGGACAGGCAAACTGACATGGACAGCCAACCCCAACAGGTGCTTGACATACTACCGCGATGAACTCGATAGGTTGGCAACTGACTGTGCAGTGTGGTCCCCTTACATGGAGGAGCGACTGATTCGACTGCCGCCTATTTGCACGTACAGGCGTGATTTGTGGTTCACGAAAGCACCGTTAATTAACTTTGGGGTTGTCGAGTTTTACTACCCCGATAGAGTGTTACGCCAGTTTGGTCTTCACCAAGGGATTCCAGTGGCCGCACCATTCAATGCCGAGATGCACAACATCACAGGAATGGGCCGTACCCCCGGTCACAATTGAGCCGCTTGCTTCTTCGAATACGTTCAGAGATGGAATGTTCACCGTTTCCAAGAAGTCATCGGTGACATTCCACCGTTTGACCTCTCGGTGCATGGGATATACATGGCTTGGTACGAGAGAGTCACTAGACGTTTCATTTCTCCAACGTTGCAGACTCCTGCTGGAGTTGCAGTCCCGATCCGTCGACCAGGGACCGAACCAGCAGATCAACATTCCGTTAAGTTGCCGATGTACCAACCAAAGGGATCCACTGTTAGGAATTTTGTAAGTTTTTTAAGTTTCGTTTTAAATTGTTAAAGTTTATATATAAATATGTTTTCATATATGTATGTGTATTTCTAAGTAACCTAATCATTCAACTTTTCATGTTTCTCAGTTGGTCCAGACTTGGTCCCTTGCAAAGAAATGTGCAACTCTGTTGAATAACAACATCGCCGATCAGGCAAAGGATACCTTACGGGAGATGTCATCGTGTTGCCGTGCACAAGCTGATCTTTTAGGGGAGGGCGCAACATTAGATGCAATACTAAGGACCCCCACACATCGAACGAGCGGCCGTACTGGTATTCGACGAAAGAGAGTTGTTCAAAGGCCCCCACCTCAACCTCAAAGCGATTCAGAACACGAAGAACAAGCAGGGCCTGAGATTGAAGGGGATGATATACAACAAGAGGTTGGGGATGAGATTCAAGAAGAGGAGGACATCCCGTTGTCCGCACTAACACAGGCAACTCCTACTCGTGGTAGACGACAACGAAGACCCACCAACTTCTACACACCTAACCCTTGACCTTTGATGTTATGTAGATGTTAGTTTGTTGTAATATTTTTTGAATTTGGTAGGTGTTGTAATATTTTTAGTTTGTTTGATTTTGTAGTTTTTTTTTAAATGTTCTTATGTTTGTGAAGAAGTTATTAATATTGTTGATGTGGTTGTGAAGATGATATTAACAACATTCTTGATGTGGTTGAGATGTGGTTGTGAAGAAGATGTGGTTGTGAAGATGATGTGCTTGCAGTTGTGGAACACAGGCAAAATTGGTTTGTGAGTTCAAATTTGTGTTGTGGAAGTGTTTGAGTTATTGAAGATGAAATTTGTGTTGTGCTTTTGGTTACTGAAGATGAAAAGTTTGAAAAGTTTGAGTTACTTAAGATGAAAAGTTTGAGTTCAAATTTGTGTTGTGCTTTTGGTTGAGTTCAAATCAGCTGTAGGTTGTGAAGATGATGTGGTTGATGTGGTTGTGGAAGTTGATGTGCTTGTGTAAGTTATAGAATGCAAAATTGAGAAGTTGATGTGGTTGAAGAAGAGTATATTTGTAAAGGGAGATGATTTGAAAGATATTAAATTTGGCTGTTGATATGGCTGAAAATGGGGTTAAATCGGAACCGTTCAGATTGGGCGCGAATCTTGAAGCTCGGGGGTAAAATGGTAATTTCACATACAAGGTGGATCCAAAGCGGGTACTGGATCTCCTTCGCACGAGGCCCAGTAACCCACGAACGGGTCCACACCGATTGGGCATGGGTCCCGACCCGAGGCGAGCCCAAACCAGCAAGAGACAAATCAGGGCCACTGATTTGACCAAGTCAACGGGCCTGATTTACTCTCACCGGGAATCAAGGGGTTAGTTTCCTAAACAGACTGTAAGGATTTTTTCTCCTAGCAGTTACACAGGGAATCAAGCCTTTAATCACTCCCCTGGCGACTATAAATACCTCCCCTCTGCCACTATGACCAGGTAATCACTCTTTTTCCACCTTAAGCTCTTTCTTTAATCACCACTGGTTACTGACAAGAGCGTCGGAGGGTGCATCGCCGGGATCAACCCCGGTGTCTCGCACTTCCTTGCAGGTTGCGGCAGGAGTAAGAAGGCTTGGATCAGCTGTTCAGGTTTTCTCGAACTCACAAATCTTATCTGTTTACCCCCACACCGAAATCAGCGGTAACAGATTGGCGCCGTCTGTGGGAAGAACCACACGAACAGCCTCGGCCCCTTCCTTGTCGTCCTCTGCAACCATGCCTCCAAAGAAGGTCAGATCTAGAGGGTCAAACCGTGGGGCCAATCCCGCCGACCCTACAGAGGAAGCCCCTGTCAATCCTATTCTACAGCCCGATCTTCCTCCACCGGCCCAGTAGGGCCAACCTCCTCATCCCAAGCAGCAACCCAACAATGGCCCTTCCGGCCATAACGGTCGGAGGCTGAAGCAACCCCTCAACCCGGACCATGTTTCGGTTCGTAATGAATCCTCGGATTCAATGGCTTCTCATCACCCCGACCTCCGCAACACGCTCCTGAACCGCCAGAAGGATGACGACCTCCGCACCCACCTTGACGAGAGGCGGGCCCGAGAGGGAGCCTCCCGCCAGCATCAGGGTGAGCGGTCCCCTCGTCGCCGAGACGGTAGGAGATCACCGGACCGCAGGGGCCGGGCGATGTCTCCCGAACGCAGAAGGAGGAGGCCGCATTCCCCCGCGGATCGGCGTCATCGGAGGAACAATGACTCACCGATCACTCGTGCCAAGTTCCTACAATTTCAAGACACCGTACTGCAGGCTCTCAACCTTCGGCAGAACATCCAAAATGCCCGGAGGGCTCCAATGCCCCCGGGGGCTCCCAGTCCTCATCGCCGATCTCGAAGTCCTACTCGGGCTCCCAGTCGCCAGCAGCAGCAGTATAGTCCCCGCCGATCCCAGGACTACCGGCGCCGCAGTCCCCGCTCCCCTTCCTATGAAGAAGAGTCCGGGGGATCATATGATTACCAGCGGAGGGACGATGCCCTCAACCGCCGTCTCCATGAGGTGGAGAGGCGCAATGGTCGCATAGACAGAGAGGAGGAGTCCCGAGCAGGAACCGTCCGGCCCAGCAGACCCCCTTTCTCTCGGTCGATCATGGAGGCCCACATACCGAGGGGTTTCAAACCTCCGCAGTTTGAAACGTACTCAGGGGAATCCGACCTAGTTGATCACGTCGAAAGCTTTAAGACCCTGATGCTGATCCATCAAGCTTCCGACGCCGTGCTCTGCAGGACCTTCCCCGCCACCCTCAGGGGGTCGGCTCGGGAATGGTACTCCAGACTCGCTCCCTCTTCCATCTTCTCGTTCGAGTAGTTTGAAACACTGTTCATAACTCACTTCGTGAGTAGCAGACGAGCTGAGAAGACAAGCCTCTCCCTACTGAACCTGCGGCAGGAAAGGGGAGAGAAGCTGTGGGACTATGTGAAGAGATTCACCTCAGAGGTCAGGTCTATCGCCTCCTTAGACCAGTCAGTGGCGACCGTGGCGTTCCAGTCGAACGTCCTCAACACCAACCTCCGATCGTCCCTAGCTAAGAAGCCCCCGCATAACTTCGCCGACCTCCTCCTGAGGTGCGAGAAGTATATCCGAGCAGAGGAGGCTGAGTCCCTCCCAAGCTTCGGGGGGTCCACCTCCGGGTCGAAGAGGAAGGCGACGGGGGAAGAGGGGTCCAAGAAAGCGCAGAAGGACAACGGCGGTCAGCGCCGTCCTCCCCCCAGGTTCGAGAAGTTCACTCCCCTCACCACTAACGTCTCCACCATCCTAATGGAAGTGGAGAAAGAGGGAGTCATCCCTCCAGCTCCGAGGATGAACACCCCGGCAAAGAGGAGGAACAAAGATAAATGGTGTCGTTACCATCGGGACCACGGTCACGAAACGAACGACTGCCGAGCATTGAGAGATGAGATAGAAGCCCTCATCCAGAGGGGACAGTTGGCCAAATTCGTGAAGGCTAACGATCGGGCAGATCGCAACACTCCTCCACCTCGGGGAGCTAACAAGCGCTCCGAGCGACGCGAGGAGACACCCGAGTTCGAGGAAGAACGGGTTCTGCACCTGATCCACGGAGGTCCCATGAGAGGCTCCTCAAATTCCTCTCGGAAGGCCTTCGTCCGAGAGGTCAACTCGGTTCACAGCGCCCCTCCTCCCAAAGGTCTCGGCGTCCCTGTGTCTTTCTCCGATGAAGACCTCGAAGGGGTCCGAACCCCCCAATGTGATGCCCTCATCATCGACCTCCGCATGGCCAACTTCAAGGTGCAGAGGATCTTAGTAGACAATGGGAGTTCGGTCAATATCCTCTTCCTCTCGGCCTTCCGAGGCCTGCAGCTGTCCCGGGACCGTCTCAAGCCGGCCGGTTACACACTCCATGGGTTCACGGGAGTCCCAGTAACTGTCGAGGGGGTGATAACCCTAGACGTAACTGCTGGAAGCACCCCTACTACCCGAACCGAGCCGATGGACTTCATGGTCGTCGACGTCCCGGCAGCGTATAATGTCATTCTGGGCCGACCCGGCCTAGCCGCCTTGGAAGTTGTCCCATCGGTGTACCATCTTAAAATGAAGTTCCCCACTCGGTCGGGAGTAGGGGAAGTCAGGGGAAGCCAAGAGATGGCTCGGAAGTGCTACATGACTTCCACAGGGGGACCGGTGCTCTCCCTCGAGACACTAGAAATCCCCGAGCCGAAATCTGACCCACGTCCGAGCCGGCGGACGAGTTAGAAGAAGTGCTCTTCTCGGACGAGGACCCGAGCCGGAAGTTCCTCATCAGCAAGTCTCTGCCGACTGCGCTGTGCTCAGACTTGGTCAAATGTATCTGGGATAACCGCGACCTGTTTGCTTGGTCGGCCACGGATATGCCCGGCATCTCCGAGGAGTTGCTAGTCCACCGCCTTAGTGTCGAACCGGGGTGCAAACCGGTTCAGCAGAAGAGGCGTAAGTTCGCTCCCGAGCGACAGCTGGCCATCAAGGAGGAGGTGGATAAACTTCTGAAGGCCAAGTTCATACAGGAGGTAAACTACCCCGAGTGGCTCTCCAATGTTGTAATGGTCAAGAAGTCCAACGGCTCCTAGAGAATATGCATTGACTTCACCGACCTGAATAAGGCGTGTCCGAAGGACCCATTCCCTCTTCCAAACATCGACACCCTCATTGATGCCACCTCGGGCCATGAGCTCCTCAGCTTCATGGATGCCTTCTCAGGCTATAATCAAATCCGAATGTTCCCTCCGGACATTCCGAAGACCTCCTTCATCACCGACCAAGGCCTCTACTGCTACCGGGTCATGCCGTTCGGGTTGAAGAATGCGGGTGCCACCTACCAGCTCCTTGTCAACAAGGTCTTCCAGAGCCAGATAGGCCGGAACATGGAGGTGTACGTTGACGACATGCTCGTCAAAAGCGTCCGAGGCACTGACCACGTGGCCGACCTCCAGGAGGCCTTCGGCGTGTTGAGAAGGCACAGCATGCGGCTGAACCCGAACAAGTGTGCGTTTGGGGTCTCTTCGGGAAAATTCCTCGGCTTCATGGTAAGCCAACGAGGAATCGAAGCTAATCCCGAGAAGATTAAGGCCATATTAGACATGGCCCCGCCTCGGAACATCAAGGAGGTGCAGAAGCTTACTGGTCGGCTCGCCGCTATCGGTTGGTTCCTCTCAAAGTCGGGGGAAAAGTGCCTCTCCTTCTTCAAAGCACTCAGGGGGGCTAAGGGTTTTGAATGGGGCCAACCACAACAGGAATCGTTCGACCAACTGAAGGCCTACTTGGTGAACCCCCCTCTGCTCAGCAAACCAGTCCCGGGCGAGACTCTCTTCATCTACTTGGCCGCTTCCGAGCAGACCCTGAGTGCTGTCTTGGTGAGAGAGGAGGACCGGGCCCAAAGGCCTATCTACTACGTGAGCAAGGTGCTTCGGAACGCCGAGCTCCGTTATCCGAGGATAGAGAAGATGGCCTACGCCCTGGTCATGGCGGCGAGGAAGCTTCGGCCGTACTTTCAATCCCACTCGGTCGTTGTCCTCACCGACCAACCCCTAAAGCAGATCCTCCACAAGCCTGAGACCTCGGGCCGACTAATGAAGTGGTCCATAGAGCTGAGCCAGCATGACATCTCTTACCAGCCTCGGACGGCAATTAAAGCGCAGGCCCTCGCCGACTTCATCGTAGAGTCCACTATCCCTGAGGTCGGCCACATCCCGAATGGACCCCCCATTTGGACAGTCTTCGTGGACGGATCCTCCTGTAACGAAGGAAGCGGCGCCGGCATCATCCTGAACGGCCCTGACGACTTCGTCCTCCAGTACGCGATCCGTATGAACTTCAAGGCCTCGAACAATGAGGCGGAGTACGAGGCACTCATTGCTGGTCTCGGACTTGCACGAAGTGCTGGGGCGCAGCGCCTCCGAATCCACAGCGATTCCCAGCTTATCGTGAACCAAGTCTTGGGCGAGTACGATGCCCGAGACGAGCGGATGGCGAAGTACCTCGCTAAGGTTCGGGCCCTCATGAGCCGGTTCGAGGAGGCGCTCATCCAGCGGGTCCCTCGTGAAGAGAACTCACAGGCCGAAGCCCTCTCTAAATTGGCCTCATCCTCCCTACAAGGTCTCGAACAGATTGTACTGATCGAAGTCCTCTCTAGGCCAAGCATAGAAGACGAGACACCCGGCTCGGTGGAATCGTTGCCGGTCATGTTGCAGGATAATTGGATGAAGCCATTGGTGGAATTCTTGAGGGACGGGGTTCTGCCCGAGGATCCCAAGGAAGCACGCCAAGTCAGAACTCGGGCCGAGCGGTATGTCTTGATCGAGGGCATCTTATACAAACGCTCCTTCTCTCAAATAGACGGCCGACCATACCTAAGGTGCCTCTCTCCAGAGCAGGCCGAATATGCCCTACAAGAGCTCCACGAAGGTATCGGCGGGGCACATTCAGGGTCCAGGTCCTTGGCCCGAAAAGCTTTGAATTATGGATACTTCTGGCCGACCCTCCATCAAGACGCCGAGCGACACGTTCGGCAATGTAGCTCTTGTCAGAGACACTCCAGCATCCGTCGCCTCCCTCAGGCCAACCTCGCCTCCCTATCAAGTCCTATCCCCTTCACAATGTGGGGGATGGATTTACTAGGGCCTTTCCCTCCGGCTCCGGGTCAGTTCAAGTTCTTGATCGTAGCCATCGACTACTTCTCGAAGTGGGTCGAGGCCGAGCCCCTCGCCACTATAACCGAGAACAAGGTGGTACAGTTCTTCTGGAAGAGCATCATCTGCAGGTTTGGCGTCCCCCGCGTCCTCGTGACGGACAACGGGACTCAGTTCACTGGCGCAGCATTCCGAGCTCTGTGCGACGACCTTGCCATCCAGCAGCGCTTCTCGTCCGTCTCCCACCCTCAGTCGAACGGACAAGCAGAAAATGCTAATCGGCAGATCCTCGCAGGCATCAAGAAAAGGCTGGACAAAAGTTCCAAAGGCTTATGGGTCGACCAACTCCCCAACGTCCTATGGAACTACCGCACAAGCAAGCGGACCCCCACAGGCGAGTCTCCCTTTAACCTCACCTATGGGTCCGAGGCCGTGATACCCCTCGAGGTCGGAATACCTTTCCCTCGGCTCACAGCCTATGACGAAGAACAGAATGCCAGGGACCTCAGAGCAGACTTAGATCTGATAGATGAGCTGAGGGAAAGAGCATCAATTCGGCAGCAGAATTACCGAAGAAGGGTCGAGTTGGCATACAACAAGAAGGTCCGACCCACCAACCTTAAGCAAGGGAATTTGGTCGTGAGAAAACTGGCCATATCCTTCCCCAGTCAGAAGAGCAAGCTGGCTCCGAACTGGGAAGGGCCGTACAGGATCACGAGGGTAGTTCGGCCCGGAGCATATCGTCTCGAAGATCTAGACGGCAAAGAGATTCCGAGGACCTGGAATGCCGACCACCTCCTAAAATACCAAGAAAGCGCCCCAGCGCCACTCTAAGTATCATAGGATGTCGAGCCATTCCTCTCCTCTAACTTGTAACCTATTTTTCATGAATTGTGCTATGTAAAACAGTTCGCCGTCGATTATCAATAAAGAATGCTCTTTCGTATTTGTGAATTCGCATGCGTCTCTCCCCTCTTATCATCTGCTTTTTAAATTTTGATTTCAACCAATGGTTCGGAGCCCACGTCCGGCTCGACTTCACCTCCTCGGCTCGTCCTCGGACGAACTGGGGGTAGACCGTCGTTCGGAACTGCTCCCACAACCGTTGAACTACACCGATGGTTCGGAGTCCAACACTCGGCTCGACTTTACCTCCTCGGCTCGTCCCCGGACGAGCCAGGGGTAGATCGCCATTCGGAATTGCTCCCACAACCGTTGAACTACACCGATGGTTCGGAGTCCAACACTCGGCTCGACTTTACCTCCTCGGCTCGCCTCCGGACAAGCCAGGGGTAGATCGTCATTCGGAATTGCTCCCACAACCGTTGAACTACACCGATGGTTCGGAGTCCAACACTCGGCTCGACTTTACCTCCTCGGCTCACCTCTGGACAAGCCAGGGGTAGATCGCCGTTCGGAATTGCTCCCACAACCGTCGAACTACAACGATGGTCCCGGAGTCCAACACTTGGTTCCCAGTCCCCCAAGCTTGCTTCGCGGCAGACTGGGAGTGGTCCACCCCTCCGCTTCGCCAGTGGAGGATACCGAAGCTACGTTCGGCCACATAATCTGAGCAATCTTGCCTAGCAGCCGAAGCCCGAAGCCCTACGCCTTCGGTCGGCTACCGAGCAAGTGCCTTTCCGACCCTGCAAACGGAGAAAACTCACTTTCTCCTCAACTTTCGTGCATGATCTCGATCAGACGGCCCAGATCTTGCCTCCGACGCTAAATGACAAGATAACGTTTTCTTGGGAACTGAGCCGCCTCGAGATTCGTGCCAACATCCAACGGTTCAGATCTTGCCACCGATGCTAAATGACAAGATGGCATTTTCTTGGGAACTGAGCCGCCTCGAGATTCGTGCCAACATCAGACAGCCCAGATCTTGTCAGAATCGCTAAACGACAAGATAACGCCCCCTCAAGAGCTCGTTCGCTTCGAGCCCCTCGCCGACGGCACCATGTGCCCGGCTCCAAGACCTCGGCACGGCCCACACACTCACAAGAAAAATAAGAACGCAGAGCAACAAAGGGAATTTTATTAATGATCGAGACACAATACAAAGCTGTCTTTCCACAATTACAAAGTATCAAAAAAAAAAACAAAAAATACAGCGCCGACCCATTACACTTAGTCCTCAAACAGAAAGGTCTTCACTGGTCCCCTCGGTCGCCAGTCCTTCCACTTCAGCTGTTAGCTCCTCCGCCTCCTTCCGAAGCTTCGCCTCCACGGTCTGTAAGTGATGGATCTCGGAGAGCAAATCGTCCCGCTCGGCTAATATCTTCGACTGATTATGCCGAATACACTGAACCCGAAGAGCGTTACTAAAAGCTGTCTGCGAGTCGTCGTCCTCCCCTTCAGGGGTCGCCTCGATGATCCTTTTCTCCAAACGTTGGATCTCGGCGTCTCGTTGGCCGAAGACGGACTGAAGGTAAGCCCGCTCGCTCTCAGCTCGACGTAACTCCAGCTCCACTTTATGACGCCGCTCTCGGCACTTCGACGAACGCGACTTCGTGCCCCCTGAGGACACCTCGGCATCATCATCACTGTCCGAGCCGTTGGGATCGGTGTATTGGTCTGACACCACGAGCTGAAAAGAAGAGAAAATGAATAGCAAGATTTCAATACACTGCCGAGGCACAACACTCGAAGAATTTTCCAATCATATTCAGATATAATAGCTCCACATACAACAAGACCGACTCTACAACAAAGTTTTGCGACAATCAGAAAGAACATAAAATGACACGATCAGGGCCTCTTCGGAAAGGGAACGCTTCGGTTCAAGGAAACACGAGGACGACGAGGCCTGACCTCCGAACTCGATCCTAAACCAATGAAACGTGATCCCCCTTCGCCACTGACCTTGACTGTGGCGCCGACCGAGGCACCGCTCGATGAGACAGCTGCGCTACTCTGAGCGTCGGCGGGGCTCCGCCTAGCCGCAGACAAACGTGTCGCGAGTTCGTAAAAAGAAATCCCTCTCTCGCTCTCTTCGCGAGTGCACGACGTACTGCGGACGTTGGCCCTCTCCGGCGGAGGCTTGAGCGATGCGACCTCTTCCTCCAGCTCAATGATTCTGTCTCTCAGAGCGTCGTCCTTCGCCAACTTCTTCAAACGGGAAGGCCTTGACGAGCCCGAGACGTTGACGCCATCGGTTGCGAGCCATCGGAAGTGGGTGACCTCGATCCCTCGGTCTATTGTGATCCTTCTGAGCCTGTCGACCTCGGCCAACAGCCTCTTGCGCTCGGTCGAGGCCTTCTCCAGCTCAGAAGTTAGATTCTCTTTCGCCACCGAGCGTTCTTTCGCCACTAACTCCATGTGTTGGACCTCGGCCAAAAGCTCGCCATTCTTCTGCTCGGCGGCAGTGAGCTCTCTACGGAGCCGTTCGACCTCACCTTCGGGACAAGGAGCTTGGGGTTGCTTCCGCAATTGCCACAACTCGCGACAATACTTCCGCACAGCTGCCTTCATCTCCTCCAGCTTCAAGAGCATGAGAAACCGCCTCTGTCGGCTAATCGAAAGCTCACCCTTCGTTTTGGCCAGCTCCTTACGAAGGTGTGCAACCTCCGCAACCGGACCGAACCTTACCTGAAAAGCAGAGATAAATCCGAGGCCCAACACTTGGAGAATTCTACGCCAAATCAAACACAAAATCCGAGACTCAACACTTGGATAAATTTCGGCCAAACAAAATATTTTCATGCAAAACCGAGGAGAAAGTTTTACAAAAGCGGTGGCCAGTCCGCAGTTAGGCTTACAAAAAGAGACAAAACAACAAAAGACTAAAAGAGACAACCGAGTCAGGGGTCGACCTTTTTGTCGTTCGGGTCCGTCGACCCCCCGGTCTTGTCCTCGCCATCGCCCTCGCCTTCGCCTTCGCTCCCGCTCTCCTCCTCGGAATCGCCCTCCTCCTCGCCCTTGGCCTCGGTCTCTCCTGGGCCTTCGACACCCTCCACTTCTCCCTCGGGGTCGAGCAGCCCCTCGGGAACCTCCTCCTCCCCTTCCACAGGGTCGTAAAAACGGTAGGAGGACGTGTCGAAGCCTGGGTTCTTGGCGGCTACATGGAGCAAGGCTCGACCGTAGGCATCCTCCATGTTCTGGAGCATGTGTTGCGCGGCCTCCCCCTGCACGGCCTTCTTCACCTTCTTCACCTTCTTCTGGTGTTTGGCCATGATCTTCTCGGCCCTCTTCCGAGCCTTCTCCGCTTCCGACCGAGCATTGGCCAGCGCCTCCTTCAGCTCGGCAACCTCCTTCTCCGAAGCCTCAAGCTTGGTTGCCGTATCCTTCGACAGCTGAATGGCGTCGGCCAGCTACTTCTCCAGCCCCTCCACTTCGACACCCCTCTTCGCCGAGAGGAGCTGCTCGGTATCAAGCAGCTTCGTGGCCTTGACACGCTCCGCCCTCTCCCGTTCATTCTCCTGTTCCTTGCTCGCAAACTCCTCGAGCAGGAAATTGAAGTGGCAGAGGGTCTGAAAAAGAACAGCACGTTAAAACCCGAACCCAAGAACTTAGAAAAATTCTAAGAAAGAAATTTGGATGAGGGAGAGCTCGGCCTACTTACCGACATTGTATTCCGAGCAATCTGCATCATGGTGTCCCCTGCCAGCCCGGCCTTCAAGGTCGCTCGATCCTTTGGGGTCGGCAGGTGCCTCACCGCTTCCATGCAGATGTTGCCGTCGCCTAAGAAACCGTCGACGTTCATCACCTGCCAGTCAGGGACGAAGATCTGCTTATGACGCTCGGTCAAGATCTTCTCTGCCTCGGCAGTGAGGGACGGAACTTGGAGGGACAACACCTCCTTCACGCCGAACGCACCGCTCGACGAACCGGGAGCATCCCCCTTCGAGATCGGTGTCGGTGCACCCGAGGTAGGAGGGTCGAGGACCATGACTTCCCCCTGCTCGAGGACCATGACCTTCGGCTGGTCGGCGACCTTCGCCACCGAAGGCTTCTTCGAGGCTCGGCCGTCCTGAGGCCCTGCCGAAGGCCTCTTCTTCTTCGCCTCCTGCTCTGACCTGCCCTTCGCCATCAGAGCTTTGTAGTCCAGCTTCATCGTCTCTGCACAAGCCGAATGAAAAAACTTAGAAAAATTTTCATGAACTTTAAGCAAAGAGTATAAATACCAGAAGCATACTAGGGTCGATCGGACTGAGACCCCCTCGGAACAGATCCTCCTCGGTAATTTCTTTCCAGCTTAGCGCTAGCAGGGCGAGGAGCTTCTTCTGGACCTCCGTCTCCTCGTCACTCAGCACCGTCTCCTTCTTGGTTCGCTTGGGCAGACCATCCTTCGCCCAAACCGTCGGGATCACCCACGGCGCAGGGGCTCGGATGATGAAATACTTCTCCTTCCAATGTTTGATCGAGTCCGGATTCTCGATCAGCTTCACGCCCGTCCGGGGCGAAAGATAGAACCTTTGTTCATCTCGCCTTGGCTGACAAGGTCGGTAGAGGCTCCGAAAGAGGAACATACTCGGCTTGGCACCAACCTCTTGGCATCGGAGGACGAATGCCATGACGTGCCTCCATGTGTTCGGCATCAGCTGGGCGGGGCTCAGACCGTACCATGTCAAGACATCAACAACGAACGGATGGAGGGGAAAACGGAGTCCAGCAATAAGGGAGTCGACCGGAAAGACGCACACGTCTGACGAAGACTTCGTATTGGCTCAGAAACCCGGCCCAGGGAGGAGCAGTCCGTAGTCGGCAGGGATCCGGAAACCCTCTCGGATCAGGCGAAGGTCGGCCTCGGTAAGAGACAAGATGGTATGGTCCACCTCGGACAGCTCTCTCGGCTCATTCTCCTCCACCAACTTAGCCGTGCCTTGGGTCACTCTCTCCAAAGTGTCCTCGGCATAGTCCCGTACACCTCCCACGCTCGACAGAACAATGGGCTGCCGACCGAACGCTCCCGCTGCCTTCGGCGTCTCAACAATAGTGACCACGGCTTTACCCTTACGGGACGCCGCCGCAACCTCCTTAGGCAGCTCGGCTACTTCGCCCTCTCTATCCAGACGTACGACACGCTGATCGGTCGGCTCCGCCACCTCCTTCCCTTTACCCCCTCGGCCTACTGCTTGATCCGAGGCGGGGGTCTCATCCGAGGACGTAACCTTAACCATTTTCTAAAAGAGAAGGGAGAGAAACTGACCTCGAAGTAACAGCTACTGTCGGAAAGTTCACCAGAAACAAGAAACGCCTTGCCGCGTCAGCTAGCACCACCACCAAGGAGCTAAAAACTTCGAAGGCGAAAAGTAAGAACTGAAGAGAGAGAGAGAGTAAAAGTAAAAAATGAGACTTGGTCTGAGGGGGGGTGAAGATTTATAGTAAAAAGGAACGTCCCTTGGACTTCCAAACGAAAAAGTGCGACTCTTGGGCCGCTCTCGAAACGTCGCGAAGGCCCAACACAACTACCTTCTTCGCCAAGACAACTAGCTCGGCATATCGGGACCGGGAGCCGAACTACACGACATCCGACCACGCTAGTAAAGAGACCGGTCGGCTACCGAGCAAGTACCAATCCGAGCTGGCAAACGGTGAAAACTCCCTTTCTCCTCAAACTTCACGTAAAATCTCAATCAGACGGCCCAGATCTCGCCGAGAACACTAGACGACAAGATAGTGTTTTCTCGAGAAATGTGCCCGTCTCGAGATACACGACGCCATCCAACGCTACAAATTGCGTCAAGTCGCTCGGATGGCCTACGCTTCCTCCATACCCCACCTCTGTCTGAAGAAACCAGAAAAATTTCAATTCAAAGTTTTAAGGCACCGCCTTCGGCGTGCCCCCCAGGCCCCATGTCTCGGTCGGTATTCCGCCAACCCACGAGGCCCGGTCAAAAACAGATCGGCACACCCCCCATCTCTAACTCCTTCGACAACCATCGGAAGCCTCCGGCCCGGAAGGAAGACAGAGATGGGAAGAGGCCCATCATTCCGAAGCTGCTGCAGTCCCTCGGTTCCGGACTAGGGTCATCACCTCTTCTACCATGATCTTCTCCGACCCTGACACCCACGTTGGAGCCCTCAGAATCGGGTGAAGATCATGGTGGAAGAACGACCACCCGTCCTACCGAAACAGATCGTCCCCTTCGGATCGGGACTTCGGCGGTCAACCCTTCTGCCGAGATCTCCCCCGACCCTGACACCTCTACCCAGGCCGTCAGAATTGGGAGAAGATCTAGGCGGAAGGACGACCCCCATGTCCTTCCGAAACACACAGTACCTCGGATCTGAACATGGACCCTCGGACCCAGACTTCGGTGGTCTACCCTTCGGCCCAAATCTCCCCTGATTCTGACACCTCCATCCGGGCCGTCAGAGTCAGGAGAAGATTTGGGCTGGAGAACGACCACCAGTCGTTCCGAAGCAAACCCTCCCCTCAGACCGGACTTGGGCCATCACCTCTCCTACCATGATCCTCTGATTCTAACACCCACGCCGGGGCTGTCAAAATCGGGAGAAGATCACGGTAGAAGAACGACCACCCGTCCAACCGAGGCTCATCCCACAAATCCGGACTCTGGTCATCACTCCTTCTACCAGGATCATCCCCGATCTTGACACCCGCATCGGGCCGGTCAAAATCGGGTGATGATCATGGTGGAAGGGTGACCACCCGTCCATCCGAAGTAGCTCACCCCTCGGCTCCGGACATGGGTCATCACCTCTCCCACCATGATCTCCCCCGACCCTAACACCCACGTTGGAGCAGTCAGAGTCAGGAGAAGACCATGGTGGAAGAACGACCACCCGTCCTTCCGAAGTAACTCGCCCCTCGGGTCCGGACTACGGTCGTCACCACTACTGCCTTATCCTCTCCCGCTCCTGACATCCCTTTTCGAGCCGTGAGGAACGGGAGAAGAACAAGGCAACAGAGCGACCACCCGTCCTTCCGAAGTAACTCATCCCTCGGGTCCGGACTATGGTCGTCACCACTACTGCCTCATTCCCCCCCGCTCCTGACATCCACTTTGGGGCCGTCAGGAACGGGAGAAGAAAAAGGCAAAAGAGCAACCACCCCTTCGGACCTCGAAAGATAAGTTACCCAAGGCCAATACCTCCGAGGTTTGAAACTCTACATTGTTGCGATTGAAATGACAAAGGGAGTGGGGTACTTATAAGCTCTCCTCCAAGATCTGGCCATTATGACCCTCGAAAGTTGAAACGCCACGCATTAATTGAAGGAATTATCCTTAATGACCTGGGGAAGGTGGGACGCTGCGCAAACCCCGGGGCACCATTAATGCCCTTGGGAACAGGATCGTCTCGAGACAGATTGCGCCACATCGCTTGACTTGCCGAGACCCCCTGTCTTCGGTCGGCTGCCGAGCAAGTGCCTTTCCGAGCTCGCAAACGGAGAAAACTCACTTTCTCCTCAACTTTCGCGCATGATCTCGATCAGACGGCCCAGATCTCGCCGAGGACACTAGGCGACAAGATAGTATTTTCTCGAGAAATGTGCCCGTCTTGAGATGCGTGTCGTCATCTGATGGCTCAGATTGCGCCACGTCGCTCGACTCGCCGAGACCCCCTATCTTCGGTCGGCTGCCGAGCAAGTGCCTTTCCGAGCTCGCAAACGGAGAAAAATCACTTTCTTCTCAACTTTCGCGCATGATCTCGATCAGACGGCCCAGATCTTGTGAGGACACTAAACGACAAGATAGTGTTTTCTGGAGAAATGTGCCCGTCTTGAGATGCGCGTCGTCATCCGATGGCTCAGATTGCGCCACGTCACTCAACTTGCCCAGACCCCCTGTCTTCGGTCGGCTGCCGAGCAAGTGCCTTTCCGAGCTCGCAAACGGAGAAAACTCACTTTCTTCTCAACTTTCGCGCATGATCTCGATCAGAAGGCCCAGATCTCGCCGAGGACACTAAACGACAAGATAGTGTTTTCTTGAGAAATGTGCCCATCTTGAGATGCGCGTCGTCATCCGACGGCTCAGATTGCGCCACATCGCTCGGCCTGTCGAGACCCCATGTCTCCGGTCGGATACCGAGCAAGTGCCTTTCCGAGCTCGCAAACGGAGAAAAAGACTTCCGAGCGATGACAGCCGATGGATCTTTCAGAAATCCGCGCTCGCCCATGATCAACGGCCCGGATCGAGCCACGTCATAAATCGGTATTTAAAATCATTTTTTATTTATTTAAATCGTTTTATTTATTTAAAAATTGCGAAATAATTACTAAAAATTCGGGGAAATTAACTAAAAATTCTGGAAAATAATTAAAAATTCGGGGGTATATTTTTGAGCCCCCGAACGAACAATTATTGCCTAGGAAGTACTGTTAAGGCCCCCGAACGATTAGTAAACACATCGCAAAATTAAATAAATAGTCCGAACAAATAAATAAAAGCCGTCAAATACTCGATATGGCTAGAGAACAGCACATAGCATCAAAAATTACCTCACTACCCCCTTCAAGATTCAAAATCCTCCACTGGGACTCCGATACAACTCCACTAGCCACTAAAACAGTTAAACTACTCCTCAAAGGCTGATCACGCTCAGTCTTTAGGAGTGGGGGGCTCGTGATATGGCTGAAAATGGGGTTAAATCGGAATCGTTCAGATTGGGCGCGAATCTTGAAGCTCGGGGGTAAAATGGTAATTTCACATACAAGGTGGATCCAAAGCGGGTAGTGGATCTCCTTCGCACGAGGCCCAGTAACCCACGAACGGGTCCACACCGATTGGGCACGGGTCCCGACCCGAGGCGAGGCCAAACCAGCAAGAGACAAATCAGGGCCACTGATTTGACCAAGTCAACGGGCCTGATTTACTCTCACCGGAAATCAAGGGGTTAGTTTCCTAAACAGACTGTGAGGATTTTTTCTCCTAGCAGTTACACAGGGAATCAAGCCTCTAATCACTCCCCTGGCGACTATAAATACCTCCCCTCTGCCACTATGACCAGGTAATCACTCTTTTTTCCACCTTAAGCTCTTTCTTTAATCACCACTGGTTACTGACAAGAGCGTCGGAGGGTGCGTCGCCGGGATCAACCCCGGTGTCTCGCACTTCCTTGCAGGTTGCGGCAGGAGTAAGAAGGCTTGGATCAGCTGTTCAGGTTTTCTCGAACTCACAAATCTTATCTGTTTACCCCCACACCGAAATCAGCGGTAACAGCTGTAGCAAAAAAACAATCAGCATCAAGACTCGGTCTTTCAAAGACCGAGCTCAATATAACTAGACTCGGTCTTGTTGCTGATTGCAAAATTTGGCTATCAGACTTAAGACTCGGTCTTTGATGCTGATTGCAAAATTTGGCTATCAGACTTAAGACTCGGTCTTTCAAAGACCGAGTCTAGTTATATTGAGCTCGGTCTTTGAAAGACCGAGTCTTGAGTTCAATTTCTTCCAGAGCCCAAGCAACTCTCTGGAAATGATTGAACATCACAGTCGATCTTTCAAAGACCGAGCTAAATATAACTAGACTCGGTCTTTCAAAGACCGGGTCTTCACTCAAAACGAAAAAAATTTCACAGATTGAAGACTCGATCTTTCAAAGACCGAGTCTAGTTATATTTAGCTCGGTCTTTGAAAGACCGACTGTGATGTTCAATCATTTCCAGAGAGTCGCTTGGTCTTTGGAAGAGATTGAACTCAAGACTAGGTCTTTCAAAGACCGAGCTAAATATAACTAGACACGGTCTTTCAAAGACCGAGTCTTAAGTCTGATAGCCATATTTTGCAATTAGCATCAAAGACCGAGTCTAGTTATATTGAGCTCGGTCTTTGAAAGACCGAGTCTTGATGCTGATTGTTTTTTTGCTACATTCAAGGTACTTTTATATATATAATTGAAACTTACTAAATCCAAAATACTCTGTTTGGACAATATTTACACCTCAATCAATCATACATTTTCGACAATTGAACACATCCAAACTAAGTACTTAGTTCGATATAAATATTACAAACACACTAGAAAGCACATAACAATAGTAAGAACAATAGAAAGCACATAATGACATTTTAATTGTTTTGAGATGCTCTGTTAGTACAACGACGCTTGTTGTGTCCTTCCAACCCACAACTTGAACATTTCATTCTTGTACCCCTGCTTGAATTATCTCTCACATCCATATCATTGCGTATTCTCGTGAATTTAGGCCGGCCTTTCCGTGAACGTCGCAAACTAGCATCCGGTACGAGTCGTGGACCGTCGATAGTAGGCCAATATGCTTCATCTAGAATAGGACTGAACGTAGGAGCCCAAGTTTGTGCTAATGACGTGACAAGGTAAAATTTATCAACATAAGGCTTGTGATCGATTGCACGATATGCACAGGCTGCTAATACATGAGAACAGGAAATATGATATAAATGAAACTTCATACATGTGTATGTTTTCGTACCCAAATTCACGGTGTGCAAATTCCCACCCTTCCGTTCTCTATTTACCATGCGTATACCCGTTTTTACGGAAAAAACTCCAGGCTGATGATGAAACATTGTAACCTCATGTTGATTTGCTCTTTCACGGCGACTATCAATCAAATCATGTACACTTTTAGTAAAAATCTTCCCTTCACATAAAAGCTTACTAGCTTCCTGTCGACGAGTAGTAAAGTAAGAGTTGAGACGTAAAAAGATCGTCTCAACAATCGCAGTTACTGGTAAACTACGGACTCCTTTCAATACTGAACTGAAGCATTCTGACAGGTTTGTAGTCATCATTCCATATCATCGATCTTCATCTGCATAAAGTGCCCATTTCTCAACCGGCTTCTCTTTCAACCAATTAGCCGCCTCAACATTGACGGTTTCGAGTTCAGCGAGATTGGCCATGAACTTTTTGGGTTGGTTTTGACAAGCTATAATTTTGGCTTTTTTCCGCAATGCCTTGCTACCAAATTTACTAAAAAAATTTGTAGCAAAATGACGCATACAATATCGATGAAATCCATTCGGTTCGTTCCAAGCTCCGTTTTGCAAATCCAACTTTCTAATAATTCGCAAGCTCCGTAATTGACCACAAAATTGGCGAGGGCGATGGGTTCGTTGAGGGACAGAGAGAAGAAGAAAATAAAGTCCAACTTTCTAATAATTCGAGAAGAAGAAGAAAGAAGATCTGCGTTATTGAAAACCCACAAAGTCCAAAACTCGGTCTTTGAAAGACCGAGTCTAGTTAAAACAAGATCGGTCTTTCAAAGACCGAGTCTTGCACTTTGAAAAATCAAAGAGCAAGACTCGGTCTTTGAAAGACCGAGCTTATTTTCACTAGACTCGGTCTTTCAAAGACCGAGTGGGGTGCTTTGGGAAATAAAAAAAAAGTAGGGCGGTTTGGGAAAAACTTTACAAAAAAGGACCGTTTTGGGAAAAAATTCCTCCTGTCACCCTTGGTGATGTGACAATAGTATGTGGGCCTGCCATTCTTTGAAGGATACAGAGCGGCTGTCTGTGTGAGTGCAAGAAGTGTATTTGGGATTTGTCCCACATCGGATATACAATAAGATTAAATAATATATAAATATAATAGCCTATGATCACGAGTCACCAATTCGGTTAACCACCTTTTGAGAGGCAGCCTGTGGTGGGCAGTTGTACTACATAGTATCTGAATCAGGGTACTCCACTCCACATCGGCTAGAAAGGAGATCCTGCACTAGATTGTGCATTACCCGTGCTCAGCGAGGACGCTGATTTCTGAAGGGTGTGTGTGTGTAATACCCCGTAGTTTTCAAAAGTGTATTGTATAATATATATATATATATATATATATATATATATATATATATATATATATATATATATATATATATATATAGGAAAAGCTTCGGTTATGCACTCCTCTAGTGCACACGGCGTGTGCACTTGGCCTTCGGGCGTTCATATCGACGATCCGAACTGTTCACATTGATCTACACATCTAAATTAATCTAAATATGTAAAATCAAATCATTTGAAATTCATTTGCCCATCCATTGAAGTGTTACAAAATTGTATAGCTAAAAATCATTGTTTTTTATAGTCACTTGATGGATGGGCAAATGAATTTCAAATGATTTGATTTTACATATTTAGACTAATTTAGATGTGTAGATCAACGTGAACGGTTCGGATTATCGATTTGAACGCCCGAAGGCCTAGTGCACATGCCGTGTGCACTAGAGGTAGTTCACAACTGAAGCTTTCCCTATATATATGTTGAAAAAATATATATAGTTGGCTGTTATATGAATAGTTGGCTGGTTTAGTAAATATGTTTAAAATAAAAATGTGAATGAATGGTGGAGGCCACGGGAGGCATACTGCTTCTCTGGTTGCTCCTGTCACCCTTGGTGAAGTCGCAATTGTATTTGGGCCCGCCATTCTGTGAAGGAGACAGAGCGGCTGTCTTTGTGAGTGCAAGAAGTGTATTTGAGATTCATCCCACAACGGATTTACAATAAGATTAAATAATATATAAATATAATAGCTTATGATCAAGAGTCACCAATTCGATTAACCACCTTTTGAGAGGCAGCTTGTGGTGGGCAGTTGTACTATATAGTATCTAATTTGTCTTCTAAATTGTATAAATTGTCCGAGCTCGGGGCAGGGGCGTTACAAATTTCTGTAGCGCCCGGAATTTTCAATATGATATCTCAGAAATACATGACACAATTTTCAGCATCAACTTCAATTGCAATAGTAAATATAGCCAAAAACCAGAAAATTTTTATTCCAAACTTTTATTACATCACTTATTTATAAAACACAGCGGAAAAGCAACACCTTGAATTACAATCTTCCTTTACATTACATCTTTTACAATTTTACATAAGCTATAACATCAATTTAGCACAATCATCCAAATCCCAAGCTATAAGCACCTACCTGTAAAACATGAGGCTAGAGATAACCCTAACCCCCAAAACTACAGGGGTCAGCCATAACGGTGTGAGTGACATTAAAAGAAAACAACATAAGTAAAACATAAGGTATAGTGTCATAAACAACATGTATTAACTGCAAGAATAAATAAAATGAGAAATAACAATGAGTAAAGCATGAAAACATCAAGAAATATAAGATAGTAAATAGTAGAGCATGAAAATAACAAGTGAAACTAGACTAAGTGTTAAGTATAGGAAAACAGAAAACAAACATGCATAAAACCAAGTCAAGAAAATACAATCGCTATATGCTAACTCTTTAATGCATATTTGTCGGATTCTATGCATTCCATACTACATAGGTCCGGTGCAAGCCCTTAACGTTCTCCACTTATAGGGTTAGATCCCTCGTTATACAACTAATCCTACTACGGTGATGGAAACAAGATCCAGAATACTCCGTGAATAGGCACCACAGCCCTCGATGCGCAAGCATCATGTAAGAATAGCTCTAAAACTGGAGAATCACCTCCCAAACGTGTACCCCACTAATAGGCTTGCAAGGCCCTCGACATGCAGATACACTGAGTACATCCCGTGAATAGGCCCGCCGACCCTCGATACGCGAATGCACCCTGCATGCTCCGTGAATAGGCCTATAGACCCTCGACACGCAAACATACAAATATCTTCTCTAGACAGGATAACAAACAGTCCTAGAACACATCCGTTGGGCTAAACAAACCAAGAGCATATACTCACATTTTCCAAGTTCCATCACATCTCCACTAGTGCCTGTCCTTAAGTTGGTTATTATTAAAACACAAAAATCTTCATCTCTAGAGTTAGTGTATCCTGCCGGACTTAATTCCATAAAACAAACCCCAGACCCCGCAGGTCTAAATCCACAAATCTCATCTGCCAGTTCACAGGACTCCCACTCAACTCCTAAAGATATCACAACTCATTCATCAAGCCCAACACTTTCAATAAAACTCACAAATCCATCGTCAAAACGATTATATGAAGAAACTTCTTAAATCAACAAAAATCCAAATCTTATATAAAATTCCAGAATCCAAATAAATATTAAATCTATTAAATAACTGACAATCATATTTTTAAGTTATAGAATATCACAAAATATCAATTCCTTTGAAAATATGTATAACTCAAATAAGGTCCAAAAGAATATATTTAAAGCTCCAATATAAATCTCTGCAAAACATTTTTAATCTGTAGCAAACATCTTTAAACAATATAATGTTGAGGGAACAATCGATCAAAAGAAGCATCAGAAAACTCAAGAAAACATCAGTTAGAGCAATAACAGTCGATTTCATAGGGTAGTCAGTCGACTGTCCCGCGTGAAATTCAAACCCAAGAAAATATCAAGTAGTGTAGTGGCAGTCAGCTGCATACTATAGCCAGTCGACTGTCCCGCGTAAAATCCAAACTCAAGAAAACATAAATCAGAGCAGTGGCACTCGACTGTGTAAAGTGGTCAGTCGACTGTCCTGCACGAAAATCCAATACATCTAGAAAACAAAAATCTGAGCAGTGACAGTCGACTGTATAAGGTGGTCAGTCGACTGTCCCGCCTAAAAATCCAAAACCTCGAGAAAACATTACAGCCAGGACCGCGACGGTAGACTTTCGAAACTTACCAGTCGACTGTCGTACCTACAGACTATAGTTTAGTTTGTGCACATTTCAACCAATACGGAGTTTTACTTTGTAAAAACGAAATATGTAAAAAGTACATTTCTGATATGGTCAAATATGACTTGTAGGGTATATAAGAGTCCACAAAACAAATCAAAATCACTTTAAATTAATAAAAGTATTAATTTGTTGAATTTGTTCAAAAATAAGACATGAACCTATATATCTTCAAAAATAGAGTTTTTAAGAATCAATTATACATCGAAATAACTTCGTATTATGTTCCAAACCATATCAATGCCAAAATAAGTTAAGATATAATAAAAATCCATAAAATACACAAGGATTCAATTTCTTCAAAACCACAAAATAGGATATTCATATAAAAATGTTTGTGCATGTTTGTGCACCGAGAAAACATTGCAAATCCATCAATTAAAAATAACAAAATATTCAGATTAAAACTTAGTATTTGAGCAAATTCAATTTCAAGTAAAAATTCACAAAATTACGAAATCCCCAAATTGGTCATAATGCATAGATCCAAATCTAAACCTCTTTCTCAAAACTCCAAAACTTGATTCTTAGATTCAAAAGCCCTTAAACTCATCCACAATCATTCACAATAAATTTTCCATGCATATGAGCAATTATAACAATCACTAATCAAGTTTCTACTCAACGAAAAGCCCCCCAAATAGAGTTTATGCAGTTACACACAAGTAAAGGTAATCTTTTTATCCACTTTTATGCAATATTATCATACAACACATCATGATAAGTTAAAATAGCAAGTATATGAAGGAAACCATCCTACTCATGATTTCTATTCAGTTCTCTAACAATCTCAAGTCAACAAATTAGGGTTCCAATCATCAATAATATAGTTTCATGAAAGAAATTACTTTTAATTCATTTACTCATCAAAACTTCACATATCATCATACAAACTCCTACCATGCTTTCTAATCGATAGATCATCACGTATAACATACATAAAACAAAACAAAACAAAATATGTCACTCACCTCTATGAAGAATCAACCGGAAAAAAATAAAGAATAAGAGAAATCCTCCTTCGCAAGAAATCCAAGATCTTTTGCTTTAAAACTCCAAGAAAATAAAATAATGAAATCCCTTGTGTTGTGCAGCGAAAGACGGCTGCACTCCACCCTTAAATAGGCCGGGATATTAGGTTTAGGGTTTTGTAAATAGATTTGCAAAATACATCTTTTAAATATATCTTTCTATATATAAATCTTTATACTTGGAAACCAAATAAAACCAACTTAATTGAGTTTTAAAAACAAAACAAACACTTTATAATCAGTCAGCACTGTTTGAAAAATCCAGAAAAATGAATTTACACTTTTACCCCTCTAAATGGCAAATTTGCAAAAAGATTTTTTTTTATTATCAAAACTTGCAAAATAAACCAAATTTATTAAAATAAAAAGTAAACTCTTTATCTCTGAGTTGACTAGGCATCATACCTAGCCCAAAAATCCGACAATCTGAAATTTTTACTCCAAGTGATAATTTTGCACAAAAGTCATTCTTTTTGTAATATTTGTAAATTGGTCCAATAAATATCAGAAAAATTCGGAAAATTCACAAATAATATCTAATAATAAATAATGATTTTCCACAAAATATTTTTTTTTGATTTTGAACTTTCCAAGAAAATATTTGTACGTGTAAAAAGATAAATTTTCAGAAAAATATTTATTAAATCACCAAAAATTATTTTAATTCATTTACAAATCTTAAAAACATTATTTTAAAATCTGGGGTATTACACCTTTAGTTCTTCATCAACAAATTAAGCGGTGGAGGAGGAGCATGTGGTGATTGGTCCCACCTTGGACTGATACGGTGCGATACGACTTAACTGCTCACACTCTAGAGCGTTGTCGGAGAGGCCTCTTGCATCATATTGCTTTCATTTTGATGCTCTTATATGTTTGTATTTTGTTGTATCTGTCCCAACCTCCTATCTACTTGGAGGTACTTTGTTTAATTTTTTGCATTGTAGTTTTTGTAATTGAGTCTAATACTCTGGGTTTTGTTTTATTAACTCCTTATTAATGAAACATGGTGGCTATACTCTTTATTAATGAAACATGGTGACTATACTCTACCTTTTCTTAAATTTAAAAAAAAAACAAATTAAGTAGCAATTAAGTCCGAGAAGATTGTTTAGAATTTAAAGGAAGATGAAGCCATGGCAAGAGAGAAAGCGTAAGCGAACACATGATCGATGAAACCGGTGCTCGAAAATGGGAGAAGTGAGTTTTTTTAAGCTCCCTATTGTTTACTCATTTTGTATGTATCTCGATTGTTTAGATTCACTCATGTGGCTTCCTACCTATTTTTTCATCTTCATCTGGATAATTAATAATCTATTTTTGATTATTTCATAATTGATTTTTTTTTCTTTTTCTTTTTTCGGGGCCAGTACAGTATGTGCGTAGGTATCCGTAAATACCAATAAGCAAGTTTCCATGGACGTTCGAAGAGAACGAGAAATGCTTATTTTTGGAAGGAAAGTTGAGGGTGTACCCAGATGGGCCACACGATGAGAACGATTATGTGGAGGTGAATGCAGGCGATTTTGTGGAATTCCCTATAGGACTCAAGTGCACCTGGGATGTGCTTATGCCCATCAATAAGCACTACATAAATTGGAAGTAAAATTATATGAAAATTATTATTTTCTTTCGAAGAAAGAAATTATGTGAAAACTTAATTGTGCATTGAATTATGTTTGAGTTGTTCATCGTCAATAAATAAGCCATGGTTTTCTTGGTATTCTCAAAGTTTTGCGGTAAAGATTTTGTGGTTGTTGCTGTTGCTGCTGTTGCTTTTTGTGTTATTTGGTCGCTCTATTTGCCTTCTTTAATGAAAAGGGCATGGATCTATATCTATACTGGTCTGAGTTTCTATGATCTTTTGTGGATCAAAGTCCAATACATTTTCATTGGGCATAAGATGTTGGACTTGATTTTGGAACCAACTAAGAGCAACATATGGATTTGGATTCTGAGCGAATAGTATTTAAGAGTCTCAGACAGTAGGAATATTCATACATATACAGTGCCAAAGGTGACAATGGTGTGCAACAATTAACTTTCTCTTTTCTGTTGGCATTTAGCAAATATTACTTGATTAAATATTTCTCGGTGTTTGTGCAGAGAACAAAATAGAGGGAGTGTTTATGAGCAGGCTAGGCTACAATTTGTGTACTTGTCTCTGGCTAAGACCATCTTCAACCATACTGGGTATATCTTTTTTTTATAGCTAAAATAGTAATTTTTTTGAGAAAAAATTGCTCCAACGGGATTTGCCAAAATGGATATCTCAAATTCTCTCGCCAGATATGGAGAGATTGAAAAAATAAACGACCGCTCGCCAAAAAAAATTCCGCTCTTTCCGTTCACTAGCAAAACAAAAAACTCTCGATCGCATCTCAGAAATTGTGATATCAAATCGCGAGGTCAGAAAATTGCGATCTCAAATCACAATCTCATATCGCGAGATCTATTTTTTTTTCTTTTTTTTTGGGCTTTAAAAAATGCGCTTGATTTTTTTGTTTGTATATTTGGGCTTTAATTGTGTATTAATTACATAGCATTTTCTTTGGGCTTTAACGAATTAGCAAATAAAAATTAAAAAAGTTATTGCTAGCTAAAATAACTAGCATGGTTGGAGTGGAAATTTTTTTCGCTAGCCAAATTTTTCAATTGCTCTCCATTTTGCTTATTCTAGCGAGCTAAAATGGCTAGCATGTTTGGAGATGCTTTAACGGCCTTAGGCCTTATTAAAATAAATTTTCGAAAAAACAAAAACAAAAAACAAAAAAAACTAAAGGTAGTAATTTATGAGCATGCCTTATCGATCCAAGTGGTTTGGACTTATAGTAAGATTTCTGTATTTTTCTGTATTATATTATGTTTATATACTTAATTGAAGCAAAAGATTATGGATGTGTCTCGAATTTCTTGTTTATTGAAGGCTGGGAGTTACATTCTTGATTCACGTAGTTCTTCTCATATTTGTTTCGAGAATGAATTGTTTTCTATTTACAAGTCTATATCAAATCGTTGTGTGAAAACGGTGATTGGTGCGATTTGTGAAGTAATTTGTGAGGAAATAGTTGAGTTGGAAATGCTAAATGTAAGGGGTTCACATTAGAGAAGGTTGTGCATATTCCTTTGTTACTACAGAATCTAATATATTTGGAAATTCTAAAAACACAGAGCTGCAAGTACACAGCTCAATCTGGAGTTCTATTAGTTTGAGAATGTCATCGTAAGGTGATGAATCAAAGAAAGGGTGTTCGATACAACGGTAATTTCAACAGTATTCATGCTAGATGAATATAGGTTGTTTTCCGACCCATCAGTTCCACCGGATTCACAATCTCGGTTTACTTTTTTCTTTTTTGAAGAAACAATCTCGGTTAACTTACCTCCTAAGTAAGAGGGGATTTCCAGCTTATTAAGGTTGCCAGTCAAATCCCCTATAGAATAATCATCTATTTCTTTAACAAGAGAAGAGCAACCAACTCTATCTCTTCAATAAGAAGAGTAACTGACTCTATCTCTTCATTAAGGAAAGAACAACTAACTCTATCTTTTCACCAAGAATTTTTTCCAGAATATGCTTTCTTTATGTCAATCTTATGCAATTGGACCCCAAGCTATAAATACTCTCCCACTCCTCAGTAATAGGTAATCAATACTTTTTCACTAAATTGTGAATCTCCTTTCTGAGTTACTGACTTGAGTATCGAAGGGTTTTTCGCCGAACCAACCCCCGTATTCAGATTTTGTGCAGATTCATCAAATGTTTTCATCCGTCCAATCCAATTCCGAGTGCTCTCAACCGTTCAAATTTATATCAAGGAGTATTTAGCCACCACCTATTCATATCAAGATTGATGTATAAATAATTAGTTTTCCCTTAAAATTCGAACTCATCATCCGATTATTTTCACACCTAAAAAAGCAGCAACACCTACCAAATACTAATTCATTTAGAGCATCCACAATGGTTTGCTATATTTGCCAATTTCTCATTTTTTGATAAACGAACTCCTGCGGTGGTTTGCTAATTTGCCATATTTTGGCAAAATCGCTACATCGCTTCTCATATTTGAGAAACGAAATTGTGATTCTCAATTTATAAGAGACGGAACATGTTGTTCCGTCCCTATTTTTTTCAATTTTTTTATCGGATCAGACGAGACATGTTGTTTCGTCTGACATTTTTTTTTAAAATGATCAGACAGTACATCTGAACACAAAAAAGAAACGAAAATGCCTCAAACGAGCCATGTTGTCTCGTTCCAAGCCAAAATGACTCCAGCATATGGGGGAGATTTAGGTTAGTTTAGGTTAGTGTTAAATTATACTTAGTGTGTAATTAATTAGGTTTAGGTTATATTATATTATTTAATTTATTTAATTAACCTGTTTTAATATCTAATCACTAATTAATTAATTCTATAAAAAAAAATCCTACAAGACGAAACATGTCTTGTCTTTCCCAAATTTTAGCAAAATTTTAGCAAACAACTACTGTAGATAATTTTCCTATTTTTTATTACTGTAGCTGTCATTTTGTAAATTTTGTGAAACACCGTTGTGGGTGCCCTAATATGCATAGCAAATTGAATTCATTCACAAACAATTTTCTACAGGTTCAAAAGTATGGCCCATAAATGAGTAATAAGAGTACTTAGTGAATGTGTGTGTGAGTACAATCTCGTGGCCCAAAAAAAAGTCTTAAGTCCGAGTTGAGTCCTTACTATCCGCTTGCCTTGTTTTGATGGTTCAGTTCTAAGTGAACCAAATCTAAGCCCTACTCAAATACGAATTTGGGTGTGGGATTGTGTTGGGTTCTTAACAAGGAAACCCAAGATCCTACCAACATTTGTAACAGCACTAAATGACATACCTATTCTCTTTTATTATTACTAGTATAACATACGTACGAAGCACGTCTACTAAAAGTATAATTATTAATTTAAATGAATATATATCGAGTAAAAAAGAAATAATTTATATTTGAATGTTTTGATTTGGGTGACACAGGCGGTGCACATATATATCGTTTGATTTAGTTTGGATGTGTATTGCACGAGTTTGTTTAGTTACAAAGTTAGGATTTGTTTTGTTACAAACCCCAACTCTCCCATTAAAATAGTACTAGTGTTTTTCACGTGCGATGTACGTTTTGATAAGAGTTTGAGAATTTTCATGTGCGATATACATTTTAAAAAATAGTTTTGGAGTTGGACATGCGTTGCACGTAATTGGAAAAAATATTTTGAAGAAAAAACTACAATTTGTACGTGCAATACACGTGTTTATAAGAAGAATTTGAGTTGTACGTGCAACATATGTGTATGTTTAGTGTGAAAAAAATATTATGAAAATTATTTTGCACGTACGTTGTATGTTTTAAACAGGTGTAATTTTTTTATTTGTTTGTTTTTTGTTGTAATTAATGGGAGAGTTGAAATTAGACGTGCAACGGGCACGAGTTTAATTGTATGTTGACAAATGACAACCCCAACTCTCCCATTATAATATCTCTACTATTTTAATGGAAGGGTTAGGGTTTGTAACAAACAAACCCTAACTTTGTAACTATATAAGGTCCTGGTCCTCTCTCGAGTGCGGCAGTTTGTTTTGGCTCCATCAGTTGCTTCTTTTCCCTGCCCGATTGCCCCGCCCTCTTTGTTTCAGTGTAGTTGCTTCTGTTGTTGCGCAGACCTCCGTTTTGCTGGCTTTTCAGCCATTTTTTGGTTTTCTTTTTTTGTTCGCTTATTTCTGTTTTACATCTTGTAAAACCATTGATTATTTGTTTGTAACATTAACTGTTTTTATTGATTAATATTTTTTTGATGGCTGGAGCCGTTTGGCTCTATCCGATATATCAAAAAAAAACTTTGTAACTATATAAATACGTATAATACACGTTCAAACTATATCCAACAAATATAAATGTGCACCGCACGTGCAGCCCAAATCAAAATATTCAAATATAAACTAATTTTTTTTCTTATTCAATATATATTCGTTTAATTTGATAGCTTTACTTTTTTTTTTTTCAGACGTGTATTACATGTACATTATACTAGTTAGAGAATAGAGATAGATAGATTATTATTTTTTTCTTTCAAAGAAAAAAAAGTAAAAATAAATAAACAATATTCCGACAACCTCTGTCCTGTTCCTTAACCGCATGGCTCGGAAAGCAACAAGGTAATTAAGCCTAGTGGGCCCAAGCTCGCGTAATGGCTGTTACCAAACTCAAACCGTGGCTTCATCTTTTCACCCCCAACCCTCGTTCACATCGACAGTGTCAGGTTTTGAAACGGTTCACATCGTTCGTTCGTTCATGTTGAACGAACCTAGCCAGAAATTTCGCTCCGTGGTTCCGCTCAATTTGTCGCCTTTCTGTGGACAATGGCCTATAAATACCTCCACCCCTCCACTCACTTGTTCATCAACAAATCAACAGCAAAGTCTGAGGATTAAGAATCGAGAGAAGAAGAAGAAGAAGAAGAAGCAATGGCAGCTGAGAAGATGGGCATCAAAGTCGAGAGAAACGTGTCTCAGTCGAGGATCCAGGAAGTCGGAGCTCTGAGGTGGCCAAGGTGCGGTTTTTCTTTTTTCTAAACTGACTCGTACGTACAAATATACAAATATTACTTTTAGGCTTTTTACTATATATGAACTAAGGCATCTTTGTGTATGTGGTAATAGGTGGCCGGACACGATACCAGTAAGCAAGTTTCCATGGACATTCCAGCAGAACGAGAAGTGCTACTTTTTGGAGGGGAAGGTGAGGATTTACCCGGAGGGGCCCCACGGCGAGGAGGAGTACGTGGAGATAAGTGCCGGGGATCTGGTTGAGTTCCCTAAAGGGCTCAAGTGCAATTGGGATGTGATTGAGCCCATCAACAAGCACTACATAAATTGGGATTAAGTAGATGAATGTAGTGTGTGTGAATAAGGAAACTAGTCCTTCCTTTCTTAGCATGCAATACATGGAACTATGTTCTGTTGTTGTTCCATGATGAATAAATAAGATATGGAGAGGGTTGGTTGGAATAATTGGAACTTTTGTTTTGCAACTATGGTTTGCAGGTTTAATTTATGCCTCTTGTCATATTTTGGTCTATTCGAAAATAAAATTTTAGGAGTTACTATAATGCCTAAGAGCATCCATAGTGGTTTTTTATAAATGACAAATTGCCATTTTATAGCAAACCAGCGCTGCAATGGTTTTTCATTTTTCCATTTAATAGCAAATTTTTTATATCGGTTTCTCATATATCAGAAACCAATATAGCAATTCTCAAATTATAGCAAACTCCTCAGACAAGAGATCATTTCTTGTCTGAATCAGACAAGAGATGATCTCTTGTCTGAGAGGTTTTTTTTTATTTTAAAAAACTCCTCTTGTCTGAGAGGTTTTCTTTTTTGTGAGATGGTATATCATATACCGTCCCACTCAATTTTTGGCAAAATGCAAACAATATAGTAAACAACCACTGCAGTGATCGATCCTATTTGCTATTACTGTTGTAGTCATTTTTGGCAAAATGAAAAACACCACTGTGGATGCTCTAAGTATGTAAAACTTGTTGACCAAGGTCATAGTTAGGCACTCACTTTCACATACAGTGAAGTATACTCACAATTTTTTTCCAATTAAGGGAAAGGATGTAACCGAGATGTCAATCCTCGGCCTCTAGCTCACCAGCGAACGGCCTCTAGCTCACCAGCGAACGGGCTGACTACCATACTCTAATGACACTTTTATATTAAATAAACTTGTTGGGTGTTGAAAGTTCAAGTATCTTAACAAATTTGGATCCATTTTTGATTTTTCAGACAAAAAAAAGATATCTCCAGTTAAAAATAAAAAAAAAAAAAAAAAAAAATTCTAAACACATTTGAACATTTGACAGCCCAATGTCACGAGACGACTTCTTTTCCACAAGTCAGGCCGTGTGCCACCTAGCTTACTCCTTAGATCGAGGGCTAAGTCAGGCAAACTGAAGACTAAGAATGCAGAGATTGAAGAGAAGTGAGCAAAGTAAGATGGAAGAGAATTTATTCTTCAAAGAGAATTTTTACAAGAGTAGCTTGGATTGCTTTTTCTTGGATTTCTTTGGATGGTTGGAGCAAATGAGGCTCCTCCCTATTTATAGTGCTAGTAAGATCCTTCTCCTCCTTAAGGGACGGTTCTAGACTACATGAGTTCTACTATGTACAAGAATTTACTAGAATACTCTATAACTATGTACATTCTTCCAACAAGGTTCTAGCTCGCACTAGAATGTGCCACATTGTCCTAGAGAACTCTAGGACGTTCTTGATTCTTTCGGGGCATTCCGTAGTGTTCCGAACTCATCTCGAACAATCTGGATGCTTCTGAAACTTGTCCGTGACACCCTCCCCCACCTAAGCTCTTGACGTCCTCGTCAAGCCTTAGATTTGAATTCTTCAATCTTGTCGCGGAACTGCCTTAGATTTGAATTCTTCAATCTCATCGACTTCCTTATCATATGAAACCACGTTTGCTGGTGGGGCTCGATGAGATTCGTTCCTCCTTGGGTCCTCCTCGTCCCTACTATAAGGTTTGAGAAGGCTAACATGGAAAACTGGGTGGATCTTCAGGTGCGACGGCAAAGCTACCTTGTATGATCTCGTGCCAACTTTCTCCACTACCTGGTACGGTCCCTCATATCTTCGTGTCAAGCCTTCGTGGACTTGGCGCGTAGACTTGAACATCTTTTGGGGTAACTTCACCATCACCTCGTCACCGATAATGAATTCTCTTGGCTGCCTTTTCACATTGGCCCATTTCTTCATGTGTTTGGCCGCCTTGGTCAAGTAGCTTCGGGCAATGTCTATCTCCTCATTCCACCCTTTTGCAAACTTGTAAGCTGGCGAGCTTGAACCAGTGTACCCTTTTGCTAGCTCTTGCGGTGTCATCAGTTATTGTCCCGTTACTAGTTCAACGGGACTCCTTCCCGTAGCCTCGCTCTTCTGCAGGTTATATGAAAACTGGGCCTCGTCGAGCAACTCCTTTAACTGCTTCCTCAATTCTTCCAACTCGGGCGGAGCCATCCGGTAAGGTCCCATGGCTAGGGGTCTTGCACCCTGTTCAAGCTCTATCACGTGATCCACTTCCCGTCTCGGAGGTAACTTCTTCGGTAACTCCGGTGGCATCACATCCTTGAACTCTGCCAACACTTCCTTCACTTCGGTCGACACACCCATTTCTGTTGGAACATCTGACTCCTTCAAGACAGCTAGATAAGTGGTCTCCCCCTTCTTGAGACCTCTTTTGAGTTGCATGGCAGATAAGCTTCTTGACTCCATCTTCCCTCTCTCCAAAGGTACTATGTGTATAGTAGATCCCTTTGCAATACGCATGGTTGAGTCTTTCTCAAACGATAAGGGACGTACCTTGTCCATGAACTCCATGCCCAAAACCATGAGGTGGTCATCCATAGGGACAACCGTCAAGTCAATGGTGCCTTCCCATCCTCCAAGTTGGATAGGTACTCCACGAGCTACTCCAAGGATGGGTTGAGATGATGAGTTGATGGCCTTCACCCAACCCAGCTCCTTGGCGTACTTGATTCCCAACCTAGTAGCCTCTTCTTCAGCAATGAAGTTATGAGATGCACCTGTGTCCACTAATGCCTTGGTGGATTCTCCATTCACCTTGGCCTCCACGAACATGAGACCACTGACCTTGGTCTCGTTTTCCTTGGACACCTTCACCGTCTCATCCTTGGCCTTAAGAGAGTTAAGAAAACGCATGGAACCAACGTGTGTTTCCTCTTCCGCTTGACAAGCCATAGCATTGAGGGTTTTCGTTTCGGGCAGTCTCGAATATAGTGCGGCCCGCTACACAAGTAACATTCCGGCTCCTTCTTCTTGCTTCCTCCCTCATTAGGCTTGTCATACTTCTTATCTTGTCTCTCAAACTTGTGAGGCTTGTCTTCCACACTCTTCTTCTTGTTGCCGCCGAAGTCTTTCTTGAACTCCACAAGGTCCTCCGCCACGGCTATAGCTTCGTCTACATCTTTGATGTTCCTCCTCTTGAGTTCTAAGTTGGCCCAAGATTGTAGTCCGTCTAAGAAGTATAAAAGCTTATCTTCCTCATTCAGATCCGGTAACTCTAGCATCAAGGATGTGAATTCGGCAACATACTCCTTGATACTCCCGGTATGCCTCAGTCCACGTAGCTTTTTCATAGCTGCATCTTTGGCATTTTGGGGACAAAATTGCCTCTTGAGTTGTTGTTTGAACTCATCCCAAGTATCCACTGTGGATAGCCCCTTGGCTATGTCACCATGCTTCCTTCTCCACCATAATGCTGCATTTTCTTTCAAGTAAAGGACGGCTATATCCACTTTGGGCTGGTCGTCCTTAATTCCTACAGCATTGAAGTAGCATTCTAGGGACCAACAGAATTCGTCGAGTTCTTTGGGATCACGCTTACCTCCATACTTCAAGGGTTCTGGTGCCTTAGTGCGTGGCATCTCCCTTGCAATAGTCCCACCTGCTATTGCTGCCTTGCACAACTTCACCTCCTCTCCTTGGGTGTTGAACGCCTCTTGAAGCTGCGCTATCTCTGCCTTGAACTCGGCCTTTAGGGTGTTGAGGACACCAAGGATCTCGTCCCTTAGGCCACCAACATCCTCCCTGACACCGTCCATGGTGTCGTCCATGGCATCCATCCTTTCAATGGACTCCCCCATGGAAATTTTCACCTTAGCCAATCTCGACTCGAAGCTGGCCAAAACATCCATCGACTGCTCCCTCGCGTTCTTGCTCTTGTTCTTCTTGGCATTTGTCTCCGCTCTTCCCCTATCACCAACTACCTCCACGTTGGTGGTGACATCACTCACGTTTCCCTCGCGTCCAGCCATAATCTCTGCCAAACGAAAACCTTGGCTCTGATACCACGTGTCACGGGACGACTTCTTTTCCACAAGTCAGGCCGTGTGCCACCTAGCTTACTCCTTAGATCGAGGGCTAAGTCAGGCAAACTGAAGACTAAGAATGCAGAGATTGAAGAGAAGTGAGTAAAGTAAGATGGAAGAGAATTTATTCTTCAAAGAGAACTTTTACAAGAGTAGCTTGGATTGCTTTTTCTTGGATTTCTTTGGATGGTTGGAGCAAATGAGGTTCCTCCCTATTTATAGTGCTAGTAAGATCCTTCTCCTCCTTAAGGGACGGTTCTAGACTACATGAGTTCTACTATGTACAAGAATTTACTAGAATACTCTATAACTATGTACATTCTTCCAATAAGGTTCTAGCTCGCACTAGAATGTGCCACATTGTCCTAGAGAACTCTAGGACGTTCTTGATTCTTTCGGGGCATTCCGTAGTGTTCCGAACTCATCTCGAACAATCTGGATGCTTCTGGAACTTGTCCGTGACACTAAGCTCTAGCCAAATCGTGATAGGCCTCAGAAGTACAGCCCAAGCCCATACAGAAGTGGTTTACAAACATTTGTTTGAGAAAAAAGCTTTAAACTCCACACACTTACCTTAATTAATTATTAGCCCCTTTAACTTAAAGTTCGGTTAAAAAATTTCAGTCTACAGTACCTGAGAAAAGATAGCTTATGCGTTAGAGCATCTGTAGTCATTTGCTATATATCGATAATATCGATATTTAGTTAAAAAAACAGCTGCAGTCGCTTGCTATATATCAATATTATCGATAAATCGCTACAGTAGATTGCTATAAATGAGAATCGATATAGCATTTATCGATAAGTGAGAGACGGCGTTCGAAGCGCCGTCCCACGAAAAAAATTACTATTTTAATCGTCGGACGGCACTTGAAGTGCCGTCCGTTTGGAAAAATTATATTTTAATCGTCAGAAGCCACATATCCCGGACGGCACTTAATGTGCCGTCCGTCGAGTTTTAATAATAAAAAAAAAACCTTCATGTGCTTAAGTATGTGTGTAATTAATTAAGTAGTGTGTCAGTGTAAGTAGTGTGTTAGTGTGTCAGTGTAAGTGTTAGTGTGTTGTAGTGTAATTAATTAAGTAGTGTGTCAGTGTTAGTAGTGTAATTAATTAAGTAGTGTGTTAGTGTGTCGGACGGCACTTCATGTGCCATCCTAGACACACGGGTGAAATTTTTTTTATTTTATTTTATTTTTTTAAACGGACGGCACTTCATGTGCCGTCCGACGAATGGGATCCAAATTTTGCAGTTTTTTTCCTCCGACGGCACATCAAGTGCCGTCGCTTGATATTATATGATTGATTGCTATAAAATAGCTTTCGACGAGTGCAGCGAAATCGAAATTCCTATTTCTATTTATCCATATATGGATAATTTTAACATAAACGACTACAGATGCTCTTACACTTGTATGATTCTTTTATATAGAGTGTTTGTAAGTAAGTGGTTCTCATTCAATCTTTTCAAAATCAAAGATCCAGATCTAACATCACAAAACATATTTTCACTCCAAAAGTTTTCTCCCAAAAATCAAATTCAAATCCCCAAAACAACTCATTTATTTATTTAATTCTCTCTCTCTCTCTCTCTCTCTCTCTCTCTCTCTCTCTCTCTCTCTATATATATATATATATATATATATATATATGGAAGTCTTCCATTGTGCACCACCTATGGTGCACACGGCATGTGCACTTGGTCTTTCTGCCTTCGTATCGACGATCTGAACCGTTCATATTGATCTACACGTCTAAATTAGTCTAAATATGTAAAATCAAATCATTTGAAATTCATTTGACCAGCCATTGAAGTGTTATAAAATTGTATGGCTGAAAATTATTATTTTTTATAGTCACATAATGGATGAGCAAATAAATTTCAAATGATTTGATTTTATATATTTAGATTAATTTAGATGTGTAGATCAATATGAACAGTTCCGATCGTCGATACGAATGCGGGAAGACTGAGTGCACACGGAGGGATGGTGCACAAAGGAAGATATTCCTATATATATATATATATATATATATATATATATATATATATATATATATATATATATAACATGGACTTTTATTTACAACCAATTATTATCATACTATTTAAACTTGAGTTACATAATTATTGATTTACTGTTTACAAAGCTTTTCATATGCTGTATCGTTCTGAAGACGTGCCATAGGCACGTATCCATGGGAAAATCTAGTATATCTACATAATAAAACATAAGTCAATTTGAGGAAAAAAAAGCAATCAAGCGGTTTCCCTTCAATTGAAACAAAATCAACGGTTCAGATTCAATATCTCAAAACATATTTTTTCTCCAAAAAGTTTCCCCCGCCCCCCCAAAATCAAATTTTTACCCTCAAAACTAAAAAACTCATTACTTTTATTACTATCTCTCTTTTCTCTCTTCACTTTTTCATATTTCTCTCTTTCTCTCCCCACCCCCCATTCTCTCTTTATATAATTAGAAATTTAGATTTTCAGATTTCAGGTTTGTAAATTTTCAGAATATTTATGTTTTTTTTTATTGCTCATATTACATTGAAAATAGTAAATATCTCCTTAACAGTTAAATTTCATCATTTTCCACCCTCAAAGTTCTAAGAAATTGGATTTTACACCCCCATTTATAATTATTTTTCAACATATACTAATTGAAAATGGACTTTTATATACAACTAATTATTATTATCATACTATTCAAACTTGAGCTACATAATTGTTGTTTTACTGTTTACAAGACTTTTCGTATGTTGTATCGTTCTGAAGACATGTCGTAGGCACGTGCTCACTAGCAAATCTATGTATCTATAAAATATCAAGTAATGTGGAGACCATTTATATAAGTGGTTGCGAAATGAACAATTTTTTAATAATTTAACAATTTGGCACTACACGATTGCTAAGAAATCTTCAAATAACTTGTTTTTTTTTTTTGTATATATGCATCTTATAACTTTATAAATATGTGAGCGAACGGATCTATGTAAAGTTTCACTACATATGATTATCCCTATTTTATATGTGAAAATTTTTCTCATGCAAGTACATGGTTCCTTTCCTTCACAGTAGATTTCGTTGAACTTCACATCGTTACATATATTCAGAAAAGAAGGATTTTTTAAAAAATGTAAAATACATTAAGTATAGTCTTTTTTTGATGAATCGGATAGAGTCAACCGACTCCAGCCAGGCAATCAATCGGATACATCTATACTATTATTAAGCAAAGCTTTATTTTGGCGGCTTTTTACTATCACGCCCTCATATACATAAAAAGCTAAAAAAAATATATATGGTTAATTCTGTAATTTTCACTTCACATTTAAAGTCTCTATAAAATTTTGTTCTCTCAAAAATCGAAATCGTCTCTTTCTCTCCCTCCATCGAATCCGTGCATTGCACGTGCATATCCCCAGTGCAAATTGCACATTCTAACCCATAAAACGTGCATTGCACGTGCGGATTACTAGTCAAGTATAGTCAAAGAAATTAATCATAATCGTGGTAAGAAAAGGGGTTTAAAACAAATACTAGCAATTACTTGGTAGCCCCGTAAAGCCATAATTTCTCTCTCTCTCTCTCTCTCTCTCTCTCTCACCCTATTGATGATTTTCTACCCCTTTTCAGAACTTGCTCCATACCTCCATTACTCTCTCCTTTTTGCCTCCATTTGAGCTCCTCATTCATTTCATTGCTGAAATTTAAAGACAAAAAGAGAGAACTAGAACTTTATTAGTGGAGCCACCTACGTCATATGTGATACATTCGTATGTGTATTGTTCCTGAATGCCATGTTTGTCTCCTTAATTATCATCTTATTTAGTTTATCAAACTGCCTTTAGCAGTGTTGTCTATCTTAACTGCTAGTTTTAGTTTAAATTTTTTGGATCATATTGTTCTGTATGATTTTAGTATTAAGTATTTAATAATACAACAGAACTGAAATAATAATAGTAATTATTAAATTATAAAATTGAATATGAGAACAAAACCGTGATAATGTGGCTCGATCAGTCAATGTAACTTATGTCTACACTTACGTGCACATCAAAAGATCTCTATTAAGAAGAAAGGTTGAGCTATCTGAGCCTCTCTCGCTTCTTTTCTAACTACATCAAACTACAATATGCATTTATTGTTATAGGAAAAACTCATAAAACCAAAAATGGCCTTAATAAACCAAAATTATTGAAATACCTTCATATATTCCTCTAAAAATTTGTACCTTGGTTAATAGAGTTCTTATCTCATGACTGAAAATAAGTATTACGAAGAATAATAAGAAAAATATTATTATTCAATTTGTACTGCTTTGATATCTCTATATAAATAGTATGTGTAACATATGTGTTACCCGATGTTTTTATAAAATAATATTATATTTGTAATGAGAATATATCTATATATATCCAACAAAACATTCATATGATTTCGTGTGAATGCCAATGCTCGTCTCCTGACTCTCCTTATCATCACCGTGATTAAAAAACATGCACAGGAAACGATCAGCAAATAAAAAAAAAAAGAAAAAAAAAACATGCACAGGATTGGCCTTTAAATTCTTCCTTCACCTTTTTATAATTTAGAAACAAATATAGATTGTTGCAAACCTCTTGTTGAGTATGATCTTTACTAAGACCCTTTGACATTACCTATCCCATTTACTATTTACTGTCGAATATATTTTCATTATTTTGAGAAAGCCCTCCTACTATCTAAAACTGTTAATATTTGTTACATATATAGTAAAAATTATACTTTAAATGAGATACAACACGAAGACATTCCCCCGCTACCAAGAGACCAACATTATGAAGTTAAGGTAGGTTGAAAGTTTAGTATGTATATTATAGCACGCCCCCACTTGTCGCAGATCATCTTAAAATCCCGACCTTGTCTTTCGGACTCTCCTGCGCCCTCTACTGCTGCATGACTTGATTGATAACGAGTTTGGCAGCTTCTTGAGTCAACTTGGCTTTCCTAGTAGGTGTTGTTAGAGTGAGTGCACCTGCACTCCGTTCCTTCGACTAGGGCTTCTGATTCATAGGCTATGAGAAGGCCTTACAACTCTTTCATAATCGTTCGAAGGAGCTGTTAGGGAATTCTTTCCTTTAGAGAATCTGGATGAATCTTCGATACGATCAATACAAACTACCAAGTAAATACTAGATCACATCAATTACACAAAGCACACAAGAATTGTCCCGGCTGGAGCTTTCGGCTTAATCCGGAGGGGAAAGAACAGAGATATTATTTCAACTAACGAAAATACAAGAATATTACAATTTTCACCACGACCCTCTTAAGCCTAACTGAAACTTGCTTGCTGTTTATAATGGAGAAATCTCTCACATCTCAAATGTAGTACGCACTTATCCTATTCGGCACTCAATAGATCAATATGTTTCTTGGAGTTGTTACAATGAATATATAGATCGAGAAAATCATTAGTTTAGATACCTTGATGCAATAGTCATTCGATGTATACTGAAGAGATAAATATACAATTAGAGCCGTACAATCTAACCAGAAGACAAAGTATACTTCAAACGACTCAACCAGACTTAGCCAAAAACCCATCAGCCGCACAGGATGGTCGACCGCACATAGTTGCGGTCGACCGTAGTTCAACAAACCTGCACCCGAGGGGATGACAGTCGACTGTCCCCTTTTCTGTTACTGTAGCTGCTGCTGTCGGTTTTCCTTCTTCTGCAATCCTACGCTTCAAACCCTCTACTCGTATCACCATATTCTCTTCTCACCGGAAAAGTATGTAAGACATTAAACCTAACAATCTTCATATTGGATTGCATAAGCATGAATCCGTACCTGTGTGATTTAAACTCTTCTAAACCTTTCATCTCCGCTTTGTAAACAACTCGTTTTTATGGCTTCTTCTCCTAGTTGAAATTTACCTCCACATGTTTTCCTCCAATCGTATACCCCCTCAAGGGCATACCCCAGTAGATGTAATCATGGAGGTGTCTTCCTCCACACGAACTACACCTATCCCAAGGCACTCTCCACATTCTAACGATATTCGAACGTTGCAGACTCGCTTTGGTAATTCTAGTGACGGCTTACTAGATTATGCTTTAGGAACAATGAGCTTACATACACCCGACTGAGTTTTTCTGCTTCCATAAAGTTGGTAGAGGTTGTGCAGACCCTGCCCAACCTCCCTCTTACCCTTCATCACCTTACGACGGCTCTCTCAAACTGTTAAAACTCTACATCGAGTTGTGTACCTACATCCCCGAGCATCAAGAGTGCCCAAGGATATCCGATTTCGCTTTATCGAAGGAATATGCATGACATCTTCTAGTGTGAACCATTTACCATCAGGCATCTAACTGTTCCCTTTCCCACCACTTCACAAATCCTCAACCGCAATTCAACAAACCTGCACCTGAGGGGGTGACAGTCGACTGTCCCCTTTTCTGTTCCTGTAGCTGCTGCTGTCGATTTTCCTTCTTCTGCGATCTTACGCTTCAAACCCTTTACTCGTATCACCATATTCTCTTCTCACCGAATAAGTATGTAAGACATTAAACCTAACAATCTCTACATTGGATTGCATAAGTATGAATCGGTACCTGTGTGATTTAAACTCTTCTAAACCTTTCATCTCTGCTTTGTAAACAACTCGTTTTTTATGGCTTTTTCTCCTAGTTGAAATTTGCCTCCATATATTTTCCTCCAATTGTATACCCCCTCAAGGGCACACCGCAGTAGATGTAATTATGGAGGTGTCACCCTCCACACACTACACCTACCCCAAGGCTATCTCCACATTCTAACGATATTCGAACGTTGCAGTCTCGCTTTGGTAATTCTAGTGACGACTTACTAGATGATGCTTTAGAAACAATGAGCTTGCATACACTCGGGCGAGTTTACCTGCTCCCACAAAGTTGGTAGAGATTGTGCATATCCTGCCCAACCTCCCACTTACCCTTCATCACCTTACGACGGCTCTCTCAAACTGTCAAAACTCTACCTCGAGTTGTGTACCTACAACCCCGAGCATCAAAAGTGTTCAAGGATATCAGATTTCGCTTTATCGAAGGAATATGCATGACATCTTCTAGCGTGAACCATTTACCGTCAGGCATCTCTAATTCAACTGTTCCCTCTCCCACCACTTCACAAATATTTCATCTAGCTGTTCTCACACTACGACATGTTGACGACTTGTAAGTAGAAAACATCTTCCTTGGAGAAAAGTGAGAAGAACCCCCCGAATCAAGATACAAACTCAAATCCATATATGAAGAACTTGAAACAAGACAATACAGTTCGAAGATACCAAATTCGCCTGATTTACTTGAATCAGTTGCATTGGCTGCGTTGGCTTAATCACCTCCTGTAGTAGCACTCTTCTGACTCAACCACTTGCGACAGTCTCTTTTGTAATGCCCAATTTTTCTACAATAGTGGCAACGGATCTTATCTTTGTGTGTCGTATCCCTTCTAATTGAAGTATCACATCCACCGCTAAACACCCTACAAAACATAGACCCTCCTTTATGAGTCTCCTTTCTCAGTTCATCTTCCTTCAAACCCTTAATCACTTCGGCTACTGTAAGTGTCTTCTTGACAGATTTCCGGTGTAGCATGGTAGTTATCAAGTGATCATAAGAAGTTGGCAGTGAATAAATCAAGTTAAAAACTTTATCCTCTTTTCTACGACCATCAGCGTTAATCGCCTTCAGTTCAGATATTACCTTATTGAACTCCACAATGTGATCTTGAAGATGGGTGCCTTCCTTCATTGAGAAACGAAATAACTTCCTTTTTAGTATATCTGATCCAACAACGACGATCCTGAGTAGTCAGATGTGAGTATCGCCCATAGACTCGCTACACTTTTCTCCTCAAGAATATTACACTTGACTTCGTTCGTCAATACAACCAGATTAAACTCTAGGCCTTCAAACAAATATCATCTCACTTCTCCTGCTTCATGTCGGTTGGCTTCTTCTCTTCTAGGACAAGGTGCAACTCCTTCTGAACTAATACATCATACATGTCCACATTCCATAGATTGAAGTTGATCATATCGTAAAACTGTTTGATATTTGTCTTTTGATCTACCATCTTCTCCAAGGAACACCGAACAACCCCACGAACTTGATGCTCTGATACCACTTGTTAGGAAATTCTTCCCTCTAGAGGATCTTGTTGAGTCTTCGACATGATCAACACAAACAAGCAAATACTATATCACACCAATCACATAAAGCACACAAGAATTGTCCTGCTTGGGGTTTTCGTCTTATTCTGGAGAAGGAAGAACCGAGATATTATTTCAATTAGAGAAGATACAAGAATATTACAATTCTCACAATGACCATCTCTCAAACCTAAATGGAACTTGTTTGTTGTTTACAATGGAGAAATCTCTCACTTCTCAGATGAAGTACTATTTTCTTCTATTCGTTACTCAATAGAATCATATATTTCTTAGAGCCGTTATAATGAATATATAGATATAGAGAAACCCTAGTTTAGATACATTGATTAAATAGTCATCTGTTGTATATTGAAGAGAAAAACATACAATTAGAGTTGTACGATCTAACCAGAAGACGAAGTGGGCTTCAAATGAATCAGCTAGACTTGGCCCAAAAACCCATCAGCCGTGCGGGACGGTTGACCGCACATAGTTGCGGTTGACTGCAGTTTCAACAAAACTGCAGCCAAGGGGGTGATAGTTGACTGTCCCCTTCTATGTTCCTATACCTGCTGCTAACTGTTTTCCTTCTTCGATCCTTCGCTTCGAACCCTCTACTCGTATCACTATCTTCTTTTCACACCGAATAAGTATGCAAGACATTAAACCTAACAGTAGCTAGTCGTTGAACTGCGTATAGTCTTTCTCCAATGAGAAACTATTTTTGGGCAAGACATCGACCCGCCTACTCGGGTCTTGTATGGATATGTAGGAAGGGGTTCTTTTAGGTGTGTGTAGGGGGTTGTGGACCAAGACCTGAATTGTATGCAACCTTTTTTTAATATTATTTATTAAAAGTGCATTTTAAGCACATACGGTGCTATCCGAATCAGAATTGCTCGCTACCATGTGATTCAATCAATGGACTAAAACTCTAAGTTATGTTAATGGATGTGTTAGATATTATAGTCCCATATTGGTGATAGAGTTGTTTTGGTATTGTTCACCTCCTATATATAGGTGGTATTGTACTTGGTTAAACTCAATTCAATATTCAGTATTGTATTCATTCTCTCTGGTTTATCTTAACATGGTATCAGAGCCAAATATCCAAATTTTTTCATCTTAAATTTTTTCTCCACAAAAAATCCTCAAAATTCCAACAGCGAAAAAAAAAAAAAACTGAGGATCTGGTGAAGAAGTCATCTTCCAGATCCAAACCCACGAAGATCCACATCTTTCAGATTGTAACCAGCAATCTAGTTGCTCCAATCTAGTTGCTCCCAAACGAAATCATCTTCATCGTCGTTGCTCCAAGATCGAAGTCAGATTACGATCGCCGCCGCCGTCCAAATCCGACCGCCATTTCCCAACTTCTGTTATAACCCAATCCAGATCCATCATCAACAATCCAAATCCATCATCAACTGTCGTCCAGATCAGCGCCCTCTTCAACTTCGTCATCAGATCTTCAACAACCGACCCCATCTTTAACATCAGATTTGTTGTTGATTTTTTTTCTTCATCTTCAACATCAGACTCCATCATCTTCATCTTCATCATCAGACCCTTCTTCTTCTTTCTTTTCCTCTTTCTCTTTCTTTTTTCTTGATTCGATTTGTTGTTGATTTTTTTTCTTTTTGGGGCAGACCCCAACTATATTTTTTTTAATTCAAAAAAAAATCAAAAAAATCAAAAAAAAATCCAAAAAAAAAATCAAAAAATCAAAAAATCAAAAAATCAAAAAAATATCAAAAAATCAAAAAAATATTATTATTATTATTATTATTATTATTATTATTATTATTATTATTATTATTATTATTATTATTATTATTATTATATATATATACAGGTACTCCTACTTGATGGCATCTCAGTCTCTCCCACATATTTCCGCCTCCACTGACTTCCCCGATGCAACTACCTCTCGTTCCTCCTTCAGATTCCAAAAGCAGCAGCGCCACTTTCAGTCTGCCTCCGGCCTTCTACCTTCTCCTTATATTATTCCTAACCCTACCCCACCTCTACTTCCGCCACCGGTAGCACCGCCCTACTCCCTACCTCAATCCAGACACCAGCAGCATCTCCCTCTACATTGTGCTCTCAGTCATAGCAGTCATAGCAGTCACAGCAGTACTTATTCCCCCACATCCTCGGCCATGCCTGTCACTCTGGCCTTGCCGTCTTCTGCTTGGGCTAATACTCAGCAACGCCTCACTCAGCTGGAACTACAGCTCATGGGTCAGTCTATCAATGCTGGCTCCTCTGCTCCTGCCCTTTCTGCCACTCCCGGTATGAATTCGTTCTGGATTGTAGATTCTGGTGCATCACATCATCTCACTAGTAATCAGACACTATTCACCACCTGCACAACACTTTCCTCTCACTCTCCATCTCTCCACACAGCAGATGGCTCACCACTTCTTATTACACACTCAGGGACAATTAACTCTCCCACTCTCACATTACCATATGTTCTTTATGCTCCTCATTTATCAATAAACCTTATTTCTATTAGTGCGTTGTGCGATAGTGGTCTTGTCGTTACTTTTGACTTTTTAGGTTGTTCTATTACTGATTCATCCACCGATGAGGAGTTTGGGCGTGCTAGTCGTCACGGTCGTCTATATTATCTAGATTTTCTTCGTGCACATCACTCTCCTTCTAGTTTTGCCGGTATCGTTTCCTCTGATGCTGATCTGTGGCACAGACGTTTAGGTCATATTAGCGCATCACGACTTCAGACTATAGCTCGTAGTGGTGCTCTTGGTTCTCTCACTTTTAAATATTTATCTGATTGTCAGGGTTATCATTTGGCCAAACATATTTTCTTACCCTTTAGTCACAAAAGAACTTCTGAAACCACTCACCTTTTTCAACTTGTTCATTCCGACATATGGGGACCCTCTCCCGTACCCTCGTGGAAAGGCTATCTCTATTATGTTGCATTTATCGATGACTTCACTAGACATACATGGATTTTTCTTATGCGTCGGCGATCTGAGATACCTGATATTTATCGGTTCTTTACAACTATGATTCACACTCAGTTCGGTGTGCGCATTAAGAATTTTCGATCGGATGGTGCACGTGAGTACACCTCCACCACTATGAGATCCATCCTTCAGTCTCACGGTACCCTATTTCAGCAATCATGCCCTCACACACATGAGCAGAATGGTGTAGCTGAACGCAAGCATCGTCACATTCTTGAGACGGCTCGCGCTCTTTTACTCTCCTCTTCTGCTCCTCGCTATTTCTGGGCTGAAGCTATCATGACCTCTGTTAGTCTCATTAGCATTACTCCCTCGTCTGTCTTAGCTGGTACGACCCCTTACGAGGCTCTTTATGATTCACCTCCCGACTACAGTATGATTCGTACCTTTGGATGCACCTGTTATGTCCTTCTCCCTCCTACTGAGCGCACGAAGCTCTCTGCTCGTGCTGCTAAGTGCGTTCACCTAGGTCTCAGTCCTGAACACAAAGGTTATCGTTGTTTTGATCCATCAGCAGGTCGTGTCCGCATTTCTTGACATGTTTCCTTTGTGGAAGACTCCCCTTACTACCTGACCCCCCCCCCCCCCCCGAGGATACTAGATTTCTCGATTCTCCAGTTGTTGCTAGCCCCCCGACTTTATCTTCCCGCATTTCTTTGGTCCCACTCCCTTGGCTCCGTTCACATCTCCTGCTGTCCTTACACCTATTGTTCCCCCTACCGAACCTCCACCTGCATCTCCACAGCCGACACCACCCATCCCACCTACTTCCCCACCGACACATGCACGTACTCCACCACACTCTGTCAGTCGACCACCTCTTCGTCAGTCTACCCATTTCACTTCTGGTATTCCTCCGGCACGTTATACACCTGATGCCACTGGTCCTTCTGACCAGTTTGGTTTTGCTACCCTAGCTTCCTACTCACCACAGTTTCATGCATATCTCACTGCTATACACTCTACACGTGAGCCCAGAACTTATCAAGACGCAATTCAATATCCTGAATGGAGGAAAGCTATTGCAGAAGAATTCAGTGCATTTGATCAGACTGGTACTTGGGATGTTGTTCCTCTACCAGAGGGCGTTCAGCCTATTAGTTGCAAGTGGATCTTCAAGGTCAAATATCAACCTGATGGATCTATTGAGCGGCACAAGGCCCGTCTAGTAGCTCGAGGATTTACTCAGGAGCATGACATTGACTATGATGAGACCTTTGCTCCCGTTGCACAGATGACTATAGTTCGCACTCTTCTTGCTGTTGCTGCTGTTCGTCAGTGGCCGCTATACCAGTTGGACGTGAAGAATGCTTTTCTTCATGGTACCTTATCTGAAGTAGTTTATATGCATCCTCCTCCTGGCCTTACTACTCCTCCTCGTCATGTTTGTAGACTTCGCCGTGCTATATATGGTCTGAAACAGGCCCCTCGAGCCTGGTTTGAGCGTTTTCGGCTTGTCATCACCAAGGCTGGCTTCCGTCAGAGTTCACAGGACCACTCTATGTTTATATGGTCATCACCGCAGGGGAGGGTACTTCTACTATTATATGTTGATGATATGATCATTACTGGAGATGACTCCGCCGGCATTGCATCCACCCAGAAATACCTTCACCAACAGTTTCATATGAAAGACCTTGGTAAGCTACGTTACTTTCTGGGTTTAGAGATTGCTCATGGATCTCAAGGGATACTCATTTCTCAGCAAAAATACACATCATATATTATTTCTGCTGCATGCCTCTCCGACAGTCGATCAGCTGATACACCCTTAGAGCTTCATGTGAAGCTTCGTCCCACAGATGGTGAGCTCCTTCCTGATCCCACTAGATACAGGCAGATTGTTGGACAGCTTGTCTATTTATGCATGACCAGACCCGACATTGCTCATGCAGTTAGTATTGTCAGTCAGTTTGTTTCCGCTCCTACATCAGTTCACTACGGTGCTCTTCTTCGGATCCTCAGATATCTTCGGGGCACTATCACTCGCTCATTATTCATGCCTTCTACATCCAAACTAGAGATCAGTGCATATTCTGATTCAGATTGGGCAGGAGATCCGACTACCAGAAGGTCTACTACAGGTTTCTGTCTATTTCTTGGTGATTCGTTGATCTCATGGCGGAGCAAGAAACAGGCAGTTGTTGCATGTTCTTCCACCGAGGCTGAGTACAGAGCAATGACAGCTACTACTAGAGAGATTGTTCATGTTCGTTGGCTGTTATCAGATATGGGTGTTACCCTTACAGGAGCTACTCCACTTTATTGCGATAACCGGAGTGCATTGTATATTGCAAGCAACCCGGTCTTTCATGAGCGAACGAAGCATATTGAGATTGATTGTCATTATGTTCGTGAGCGTTTTGAGGCAGGGACCATCTCTCTCCATTCTGTTACCTCTTCTCAGCAGACTGCAGACTTCTTCACCAAATCCCATACAGTTCAGAGATTCCGACACTTAGTAGGCAAACTCACATTGTTTGACCCATCGTGAGTTTGAGAGGGGGTGTTAGATATTATAGTCCCATATTGGTGGTAGAGTTGTTTTGGTATTGTTCACTTCCTATATATATGTGGTATTGTACTTGGTTAAACTCAATTCAATATTCAGTATTGTATTCATTCTCTCTGATTTATCTTAACAGGATGAAAGTTTAGTATTTCTAAATAGGCTGTGTTCTACTCCAAAAACGTCCAGTGAAATTGTTTCATGTAGCGTGTGTTTCAAATAGTTTGGATAAAAAAAGAAAGGGCTACTAGAATATCAGTCCAATGGATGAACAATTATAAAGTAAAGTAAAATTATAATCTAATACATGGTAGAATTGTCAAAGGGAGACTATGATTATAATGTCCTACACTTTCAAAATAATAATATCTGTATCTGTACATCCTTTGTTGTCTCAGTAGTCAACACCACGACACACCTAATTCAGTGTTGTTAAGAGCTATAACAAGCCCTTTTTTTTTAATGATATATAACTCCACTCTTAGTTTCTTTCAGTACTTTAACTTATTACAAAAACTATGTAATAAGTGCATAGAGTGAAATAAAACTTCAGAGTTATTTTACTTGTAAACTAAAACGCACTTTGCTGTAATGATATACTGATATACCCATCTAAAATATAAACAGAAGAATGAATGTATGAATTAACTATATATCAATTTAGGCAATTTTCACCAGGAAAAAAACCCTATCTTTTTAAATCATGAATGAAACGTTTAAAAAGGAAAAAGAAATATATATATATATATAGAAAATTGAGCCTCATATAGAGTATGAGGAAATTTTCCTCATACAAAGTGATTATACTCACTTGGTGGGGCCGTTATGGAAGATCCACTCCGTCCATCATGTTTATCATATTAATGGATGTATGCGTAGAAAAAATTAAGTGGTTTGGAGGTCATTCACCCATGCATCATGTAGTTGAAAAATGAACGATTTCAACAGTAATACAAATCGAACCACAAATTGGACCCACATGATGCATGGGTGAATGACCTCTAAACTACTTGATTTTTTCTACACATACATTTATTAGCATGATAAAAATGATGAACGGACTCGATCTTCCATAACGGCCCCACCAAGTGAGTATAATCACTTTGTACATACAAATATGAACAAATATGAGGCTCACATTACTCATATATATATATATATATATATATATATATATATATATATATAATTTGGGTTTCTGAGGAGCATCCCCATTTGAAAGAAATTTTTAATCCACTCTTCAGATCAGATGAGGGGTGAGGAAACCATTAAGTTTTTTCCTTTTTTTTTTCCCAAACTAAACTCATCAATACTCACATTTCAGCTCTAAGTCACAAACTCCCTAATCTACCTGCATCAACGATCTCAACTCATAAACAAAATAAAATTAGAAAGAAAAAGGAGAAAGAACAATCTAAACAATGCCTCTAAAATCACCAAATAACACTCAATTCATTCTCTCACACATTCATTCCCTCCATTCTTTCATCCAAATTACTCGAACCCATACTCGCCTTCTTCGCCAAATTGTGCTTATTATTATGCATCCAAACCTTAAGCACCCTCCTCTTCACCCCAATCTCCTGGCAAAACTCCTGCACCACACTCTCCTCCTGCTTCTGCAGCCTCCAACCCACCTTCTCCGCAAACGCCAGCATCTTCTCCTTCTGCTCCGCGCTGAACTTTGTCCTGAACCTCTTCCTCAGCATTGGTGGCCTAGGGTACCCCCCACCAATCCCTTCCATTTCATCCAATTCCGACGCGATGGGCATGATCATGTTATGTGGGGTTGGCCTCGATATAATCATACTGTTGTTGTTGTAACCAATCAGCTTTCTTGAACCTCCTCCTCCGCCAACGGTCTCTTTCCTATGAAAGTTTCTGTGACAGTTACAAGCCGAGCACTTGAGGGCTTCGAGAGTGCCCTCTTCACCACTCGGCATGAACTCACCACACCCATCAGTTGCATTGCCACCAATGGAGGCTGCATGGTTTTTCAGGCACTCTCTATACCTAACCAAACTTGTTGCTTTAACTTCATTGATGTTAGGCATTGAGAGATTAGTAGTAGGATGAGGAGTAGCAGTGTTGTCATAGAAATGTGGGTTGGCATAAGAGGTGTTTATTGGGATTGGGATATCTCCTTGATGAGTAGAAAGATCCATTCTTTTGGGAAAAGGAAAAGGGTACTACACAAAAAACAAAAAAAAAACCAAAAAATGGTTAAATTGAAAAGGGTGAGGAATTGTTTTTGATTTGGGTCTGAGATTCTTGGGACTCTAAAATGATTAGTTAAATTAGAGAAAATAAGGAAGTACAACTTGCCATTATCTTATCTTTATTTTATTTTTTTAATGCTGAAATTTTGGATCTTCAAAGAACCTTATTTTGATTAATTATGTTTTGTTACTAATTAACAAAGAAAAAAATAGAATATAATAATTAGAATAAGACCAAGAAGCCCTTTCTTTAAAAATTATCTGAGAGATTTACCCAAGATCCTAAAACAGTTTGATGTGTTGGAATAGGAGACTACAAGATATGAACTTGTCTACCAACAAGAAAACAACAAGAACAAGAACAGTAACTTAAGACCCTTAATTTTCCTCAAAAAGAAAATCAAAATAAAATAACTTAAGCCCTTAATTAGAAGTCTAAGACACAATGTAATATACTAGTAAGGGAAGTTTGTTTTTTTTTTTTTTTTAACTACAACTACTAATAGAGGAAGCTGAGAGAGAAAAGTGACAGTGGTGAGAAGAGATAAACATACCCGAATGTCTCTCTTTTTTAACTTATAATAATAACCTTGCATTCCATGACTTTGAAGAAGGGAAGACGTAAGAGAAAGGAAGTGATTTTGGTGAAGGGTTTGAAGTGGTTGAGGGACTAAACAAAGTGGTTTATAGCAATCACAAAGTTGAGGGAGAACAAGATAGAGAGAGAGGCAGAGAAAATGGGTTTTTTTTTTTTTAATTTCTTTTAATTATTTTTTGCTTTTTTAAGAGGACAAAGAACACAGAGAGAGTTTTTAGAGATCTGTGATGAAAAATAAAGTGTGGGGGAGATTGCTTTGGTTGTTGCTTTGCTTGCACTATCAGGCATCAAAACTTAAGCCATAGATGGAGAAGGCTTGAGACTGTTTTGTGTCAGAAGAGAAAAGAGACTGAGAGCAGGCTTAGACCCCACATTTGGAAATTTTCAAAGATGAAAAAGAGAGACTCAATTCAAACCCCCAACCAAATGCCATGCCCTCACAAACAGAATAAATTTGCAGTAACTTTTTCCCCTTCTCTTTTGGCATTCCTTAGCCAACTTGTGCATGTCCTCATAAATTACTTCTTGTATTAATACCATTACACTCCTTTGACTACCTTTAGATGTCATTAATCTACATGTTATAGTTATACCTAACAGCAGAGATCTGTTCAAACTATACCCCTCTTGTTTAATTTTGTTTTCATCAAGGCGAAATATACAAATTACATGTAAATTTGTCTTCTGGAGTTTTGATGACCTTGCTAATGCTAGCACAAATTAGGTTCACAACACGAAGAGAGCTAACAATTAAAGTTGTAGCTCACATGACAAAAGGTTTGGATAGATATGTTAAGATAAAATCAGAGAGATGAAAACAATACTGATTATTGAATGGAGAAATAACTGAGTGCAATATTTCCTATATATAGGAGTGAAACCAAATACAAAACTAGCCCAATACTCAATGTGGGACTATAATATCTAACACCCCTCTCAAAATCATGGTGGGTCAGACAGTGTGAGTTTGCCACTAAATATCGAAATCTGTGACAGTATGAGATTTGGTGAAGAAGTCTGCCGTCTGCTGTGACGAGGTAACAGAATAAAGTGAAATGGTCCCTACTTCAAAGTGCTCACGAACATAATGACAATCAATTTCTATATGCTTCGTTCGCTGATGGAAGCCCGGGTTGCTTGCAATGTGTAGTGCACTCCGGTTATTACAATAAAAAGGAGTAGCTCCTGAAAGAGTGACACCCATATCTGATAACAACCAATGAACATGAACAATTTCTCTAGTAGTAGCTGTCATTGCTCTATACTCAGCTTCGGTCGAAGAATATGCAACAACTGTATGTTTCTTACTTCGCCATGAGATCAGCAAATCAGCAAGAAATAGACAGAAACCTGTGATAGACCATTTGGTAGTAGGATCACCTGACTAATCTGAATCAGAATATGCACTCAGCTCTAATTTGGATGTAGCAGGCATGAATAATGAGCAAGTAATAATGCCCCGAAGATATCCGGAAATATGAAGAAGAGCACCGTAATGAACTGACGTAGGAGCGGAAACAAACTGACTGATAACACTGACTGTGAGCAATATTGAGTCTGGTCATGCATAAGTAGACAAGATGTCCAACAATTTGTCCGTATCTAATGGGATCAGAAGGAGTTCACCATCAGTGAGACGAAGCTTCACATGAAGCTCTTAGGGTGTATCGGCTGATCGACTGTCAGAGAAGCATGCATCGAAGATATTATCTGATGTGTATTTCTGTTGAGAAATGAGTATCTTCCGAGATCCATAAGCAATCTCTAGACCTAGAAAATAACGTAGTCTACTAAAGTCTTTCATATGAAACTACTGGTGAAGATATTTCTGGATGGATGTAATGCCTGCGGAGTCATCCCCAGTAATGATCATATCATCAACATAGAGTAGTAAAAGTATCCTCCCTTGCAGTGATGACTGCATAAACATAGAATGATCCTGAGAACTCTGACTAGAATTAGTCTTGGTGATGACAAAGCGAAAACACTCAAATCAGGCTCGAGGGACCTGCTTCAAACCATATATGGCCCGACGCAGCCGGCAAACATGACGAGGAGGAGTAGGGAGGCCAGGAGGAGGATCTATATAAACAACCCCAGATAAGGTACCATAAAAAAAACATTCTTCACGTCCATCTGGTATAACGGCCACTAACGAATGGCTGCAACAGCAAGAAGAGTGCAAACAGTAGTCATCTATGCAACGGGAGCAAATGTCTCATCATAATTAATACCATGATCCTGAGTAAATTTTCGGGCTACTAGACGAGCCTTGTGCCGCTCTATAGATCCATCAGGTTAATATTTGACCTTGAATATCCACTTGCAACTAATTTGCTGAATGCCCTCTGGCAGAGAAACGACATCCCAAGTGCCAGTCTGATCAAATGCATTGAATTCCTCTGCAATAGCTTTCCTCTACTCAGGATATTGAATTGCGTCCTGATGGGTTTTGGGCTCACATGTAGAGTGTATAGCAATGAGATATGCATGAAATTGTGGTGCGTAGGAAGCTAGGGTGGCAAAACCAAACTGGTCAGAAGGACCAATGGCATTAGATGTATAACGTGTCGGAGGAATACCAGAAGTGGAACGTGTAGACTGATGAAGCAGTGTTGAACTGACAGAATGTGGGGGTTGGGACAGTGGAGTTGGTGCATGTGTCGGCGAGGAAATAGGTGAGGTGGGTGCTGGCAGCTGTGGGGATGCAGGGTGTGTTTCAGTAGGAGGAATAGTAGGTGTAAGGATTGCAGGAGATGTGAATGAAGCCAGAGGAGTGGGATCAAAAGGAATGAGGGAAGATAAAGTTGGAGAGCTAGCAACAACTGGGGAATCGAGAAATTTAGCATCCTCGAGGGGGAGTCAGGTAGTAAGGAGAGTCTTCCACAAAGGATACATGTCGAGAAATACGGACACGACCCGCTGATGGATCAAAACAATGATAATCTTTGTGTTCGAGAATGAGACCTAGGTGAACGCACTTAGCAGCACGAGTAGAGAGCTTCGTGCGCTCAGTAGGAAGGAGAAGGACGTAACAGGTGCACCCAAAGGTACGGAGCATACTGTAGTCGGGAGGTGAGTGATAAAAAGCCTCATAAGGCGTCATACCAGCTAGGACAGACGAGAGAGTAATGTTAATGAAACTAACAGAGGTTATGACAGCTTCAGCCCAGAGAGTACGAGGAGCAGAAGAGGAGAGTAAAAGAGCACGAGTCGTCTCAAGGATGTGACGATGCTTGCGTTCAGCTACACCATTCTGCTCATGTGTGTGAGGGCATGATTGCAGAAAAAAGGGTGCCGTGAGACTGAATGATCGATCTCATAGTGGTGGAAGTGTACTCACGAGCACCGTCCGATCGGAAATTCTTAATGCGCCCACTAAACTGAGTGTGAATCATAGTCGTAAAGAACCGATAAAAATCAGGTATCTCATATAGCTGATGCATAAGAATAATCCATGTATGTCTAGTGACATCATCGATGAAGGCAACATAATAGAAATAGCATTTTCACGAAGGTACAGGAGATGATCCCCATATGTCAGAATGAACAAGTTGAAAAGGATGGGTGATTTGAGAAGTGCTTTTGTGACTAAAGGGTAGTGCGATATGTTTGGCCAAATGACAACCCTGACAATTAGATATTTGTTTAAAAGTAAGATAACCAAGGGCACCACTACGAGCTAAAGTCTAGAGACGAGACGCACTAATATGATATAAACGTCTGTGCCACAGATCAGCATCAAAAGAAATAATACCGGCAAAACTATAAGTAGAGTGATGTGCACGAAGAAAGTCTAGATGATATAGACGATCTTGATGAGTAGCATGCTCAAACGCCTCACTGGTGCATGAATCAGTAATAGAATAACTGAAAGAGACAAAAATAACAACAAGACCACTATCGCACAACGCACTTATAAAAATAAGATTTATAGATAAATGAGGAACATAAAAAACATATGTTAATGTGGGAGTGGGATAGCTAATTGCCCCTGAGTGTGTAACGAGAAGTGGTGAGCCATCAGCTGTGTGTAGAGATGGAGAGTGAGAGGAAAGTGCAGTGCAGGTGGTGAATAGTGTCTGATTACTAGTGAGATGATGTGATGCACCAGAATCTAAAATCCAAAACGAATTCATACCGGGAGTGGCAGAGAATGCAGGAGTAGAGGAGCCAGTATTGATAGACTGACCTATGAGTTGTAGTTCCAGCTGAGTGAGGCATTGCTGAAGATTAGCCCAATCAATAGGAGACGGCAAGGCTGAAGTGACGGGCATGGCCGAGGATGTAAAGGAAGAATCACTGCGAGGAGGAATAAGACTAGTGCTGCTATGACTGAGAGCACAATAAAAGGGGAGATGTTGTTGGTGTCGGGATCGGGGCAGGGGGCAAGACGGTGCTACCGGTGTCGGAAGTAGAGGTGAGGTAGGAATGATGTTAGGAGAAGGTAGGAGGCCGGAGGCAGACTAAAGGTGGCGGTGCTGCTGTTTGAATCTGGAGGAAGAGCGAGAGGCGATTGCATCGGGGAAGTCAATGGAGGCGGAAATATGTGGAAGGGACTGAGATTCCATCAAGTAGTAGTACCTGTAATAAATTATTATTATTATTATTATCCGGATTTTTTTTTGATTTTTTTTGGGAAACATGATTTTTTTATTATAGGGTATTGGGTTTGTGGGTTTGTGGGTTTGTGGGTTTAGGGTTAGGAGATATGGGTATTTGGATTTTTGGGTTGAGGGTAAGAGAGTAATAGGGTTTCGGGTATGTATTGAAAGTGGGTTCGGGTCGGGTTTGAAATATAAGGTATTGGGTTTGTGGGTTTAGGGTAAAAAAAATTTGGATCTGAGCAATGGAAGATGGTGGCTAGGGTTTGAGAGGAAAAGGAGAAAAAGGGGAAAAAAAATGGACAGCTAGGTTTTCATATTGGAGGAAGGCGGCTTGGAGAAGGGGATTTGGACGATGATGAGTTTGGGAGAGGAGGCGAGGCACTAGAGTCGGCTAGGAGTTGGTCGGAGATGGGTTTCGAAGTTGAAGTGGGTGGCTAGGAGTTGTTGAAGTCGATGGGTAGCTTGGACTTTTGTGTTGTTGGATTTCGGTGGGTAGCTTAGACGAGGGAGGACGACGAGAGAGGACGACAGCCGATGGGTTTGATCGATGTTGAGTTTCAGCGAGGAGGTGGGTACGCCGGAGATGAAATGATCGGGGGTGGATGTCAGTTGAAGATGACGATGGCTGCAGTGATTTGGCTGTAGTGATTTGGGTTGCTGCAGTGATTTTGATGAGGATTTGTTGAAGATGACAATGGCTGCTGTTGCCTCCCTTTTTTTTTCCTTTTTTTTTGGGAATTTGGGGATTTTTGGATGAAGAAATTTAAGAGAAAAAAATTTGTATAATTGGCTCTGATAGCATGTTAAGATAAAATTAGAGAGATGAAAATAATACTGATTAGTGAATTGAGAAATAATTGAGTATAATATCTACTATATATATATAGGAGTGAACCAAATACAAAATTAGCCCAATATATAATGTAACTCTTTATCAAATAAAGAAGAACATGCTTGAGAGATGAAAATTTTAAAGGACGATAGATGGTTAAACTAGGTGCAGAGCAGTCTAAGAGGGTTGCACCTGTATATATCTTTTATTCACATTCGTTACCATGTACTGAATTAATCTTCAACTCTGTTTACCTGCCGAGTATTTATGAGGATTGTTTGTAAATACTTCCTTAACTCTAAAAAATAGTTTTTTTTTTCTCTTCTTCTTCTTTTGAGTTTGGAGATGTTTAGACTCGAACCAGGATTCTCAACCTAGCCATAATTTTGGCTAATACCCAAATACCATTAAAGATATTGTAATTGGTGGTTCTAAAAAGAGTTTTTTAGTTGGATAATCTTAGGTTATGTCTATCTAAATTAAACCATTTAGATAAAACACATTATAGAGCACATGTTCAATGGAGTATAGTCATATCAGTCCTCTCTTCAACATATGATAGGTTGCATGATTTTGATTGATGGGCTTAAGACAATAAGACCTACCACTTACAAGGTTTAAAAAGGAGCTACTGGTTTTGAGTATTAGGTGCTAAACTTCATGTGGACCCAATATTTAAACACAAATCTTGTTATATATAAATGTACATAGAAGGGTATCTAGTAATCTAGGGACCATTACCCTTGTGTTCTCTATAATCAAGGTATTCCTAAATCTTATCAATTTATTGTACCTCACTAGCTTATATCTTCATCATTGTGTATGTTCTCATTTGGTCCATACCATATTTGAATCTGTTTAAGGATAAGTCCAGCATTTTCAATATCTTTCTCCAAAATCACTTCAGGATAAATTTTTATAGGTCATCAATTTCACCTTGATTTTCATTTAGTCCCCTTAGCTCCCCAAAATATTTTTCAAAAAGCCCCTTAATTTTATTCTAAAATAAGAAACTCTTTGATTTATAATGGTTATAAAGTTCTTGACCAAAATTGAAGGATAAAGAGTTGGAATCTAGAATATTTCTGAAGAAAAAGTAGGCATTAACCCTTCTACTTGGAAATTTATGGTGTACGCAAATTCAGTTTCGAATTTCGTTTCCTTTTGTTCTAATAACCTTTTAAGTGAATATTTCACTTTATTCTTCACTATCTTCTTCTTCTTTATTCCTGTTAACATTACTCAAACAACTTTGACCTTGAATATTTTTGCATCCTTTTTTGTTTTGTTTCAATCTGCTTTATCCTCTAATTCTCTATCTCCAGCTTCATTTTCTCCATTCTTGCTCCCTTCTTTTCTCTTTTATTCCCTAGCAAGTTAGCTTCTGACCTTTAGAAAACACATATTTCTAACATAGTGGGAAAAAATTACTTATTTAATAATAATGATGATATACTTATTTCAGGGCCGGCCCCACCCTTGAGGCGGGTGAGGCGGCCACCTCAGGCCTCCGGAATTTTTGCAATTTTATGAAATCCAAATTTATAATTCTCTTGTAAATATAGGCATATATTTTGCACGTAAAAAAATACTGTCAGTAGGGGCCCCAAAAATAATTATTCCGGGAGTCCGCCTCGGGCTCCTGGAAACTCAAGACCGGTCCTGGCTTATTTTGGGATATGTGTGTATGTGTATTGCATATACTTTTAGCTTTACTTTCTTCACTCTCTTGCATATATATGTTTACGTTATTAACTTGGATAAAATTTGACTCGTACTTAATATTTTGTTATCACTAGATTATTTAGTGTCTAGTATAGTACATATGTAATCAACTTCTTTACACCTGTATCGATTGTTATGTTCAGAATCGAGTAAAAAATTGAAAAACATACCCATTCTATCACTTTGTTAGAAGTAGTGTTGGGCGTACTTAACCAAGAAACACATATCCGGCCCGTTTCAACTTAAAACAAAAAAGTAAAATGAAATTAAAAACTTCACTTTGTTCTACATTAATAGTGAATTTCTATTTCTGATGAATATAATATCTGAGTATAACAAAACTTTTTATAGTGAATCCTTTAAATTTTGTGTAATAATGCTTTAAAAAATTTCAAATGAAATTAATAAAATTGACAAACTGACCAATTAGTCCAATTTATTTACAAAATGACCCACTCTTCGAAAATAAAAACTGACCCACTTTCAAGATTAATTACCAAAATGACCAACTCGCTGTTTTAAACAGCAAGTTATTTGATAATGAGCTCGATGTTTGAAATAGCCAATTTAATTGTAAGAATTTCTCCAACACTTGAAAAAATCGCTCTAAGTCTAAAATTACTAAAGCTGAACACGATGTTTTAAATAGTGACACTAATTACATTAGATTAGTGTTTGAAATATCGAGTGGGTTAATTTGGTTGTATTTATCTCCGAAAAGTATGTCATTTTGGAAGAATTTTTTTTCCAATGAGTCCCCACTAAGAGCTTCTGTAGTCGTCTTCCAAATTTTCAAAATTTTCAAAATATGAGAATTAAGATGTTGTAGTCGTTGGCCAAAAACCCAAAAAATGGGGTTTTAGTGAACAGTACTAGTAGACTGCCAAATATGGCAGAAGATTTGGGATTTTGAAAAATATAGCAATCGGAAGAAGATTTTTTTTCTGCTGCACCGGATGAAAAAAAAATCGTCGAAAATAATTTTATTGTTCTGAAAAACATCGGACGATATTTAATTTTCCGACCCAACACCAAAATTTCCAACAACATTCCTAGGACGATGTTCAATTTTCCGTTCCCCTTTTTTTTCTAAAAAATTGGATGGACGGTAAAAGGAAACTCATCCATTCCAATAATATATTAAAAAAAAATACCCCACATTCCTAGGACGGGAAAGGCTTTGCTGTCTTCGAGTTTTTCAATTTTTTTTAAAAAAATTGGATGGACGGGAAACGAATTCTGGTCCGTTCCTAAATTTCATTAAAAATAAATCTTTTTACTTCAAACGAAAATTTATTTTTCGTCTAAGATTTTGAAATTTTTGAATACCCATTTTTTGACAAACAATAACTACAAGGCAAAGTTATTTTCGTCAATTTTATTTGTCAAATACCTAAAATTTGCCACTGCACACTACAGATAGATGCTCTAAAGATTAAACTTCCATATAGGACAAATGTTAGTGGGGGCTACTGCTCCTCATACATTGTGAAGTCCTCGCCTAATTTTTGCCAAGCAGCGCAACAGATGTACCATCTAAATATCTAATTAATCAATTTCCAACTTATGATCTTTATCATAGTACAACACACATCCCTAGTAATCTCGACCATTCAACAAATCAATCACAAGCTTGCATATACAAATTTTTTACCAAACGAATCCCACTTTTTGTAAGTATGTACGAAACTATCTTTGTTTGAAAATTTAATACCAAAATATTCCAGTCGCTAACGGGATTAATGAGTTTAGTAGTTTCTCTAGCGTTAACGTCATTAGCGTGCTGATAGGGATACAACTTTTCACCTCGAGTGGGGGTATGCTAAAAAACTCATTCAATATAGTAACGCTAACCCTGTTAGCGTTAGTTTTAAAACCACTTGCGTTAACGGGATTAACGTTCGTAGTTGGGACCGGGGGGGGTTAACGGGGTTAACGTTCGTAGTTTTGGGGAGGGGGGCTTTTTTATTCAAAGAGGGGTGTTGGTAAAAAATCATTAAGTATAGACTCGTTAACCACGTTAACGCATCTCACTACCAGACGCGCTAACGGGGTTAACGAGTGTCGATTGAGTTCATCTTTAAGTAACCCACGCTATCTCACTCTTTTCTCACATCTCCTCATTAAAAAACTAGTAGGGCCGGTTGCAAGTGAGCTATTTTGGAGTTTTGTTAGTTGAATTTTTTTGATTATGTAATATTTCGTACTGTGGAGATTCATCACTATTCATCACTTTCCAGATTATGTAATATTTCGTACTGTTTTTTATTATGTAATAAAACGTAATGTTTTGGAGTTTTGTTAGTTGAACTGTGGAGATTTTTTACTTTTCAGAGAAACTTTTTGGAAATTGAAGTTCCTAAGACTCGTTAACTCAGTTAACGGCCTTGATTTTACGTTAACTCAAACCAAGGCCGTTAACTGAGTTAACGACTATGGAGGTTTTTTACTTTCCAGAAAGTTGAAACTTTCTGAAAAATGAAGTTACTAAGACTCGTTAACTCAGTTAACGGCCTTGGTTTTATTAAGGTCGTTAACTGAGTTAACAACTATGGAGATTCTTCGCTTTTCAGAAAGTTTCGACTTTCTGAAAATTGAAGTTACTAAGACTCGTTAACTCAGTTAACGATCTTGGGTGTTTTGAAAATTTTGAATACTCATTTTTTGATAAACAACGACTGCAAGGTAAAGTTATTTTTGTCTTTTTTATTTTTCAAATACCTAAAATTTAACTCAAGACGGCTACATACTCTAACGTCTAAAGATTAAACTTCCATATAGGACAAATGTTAGTGGGGGCTACTGCCCCTCATACATTGCGAAGTCCTCTCCTAATTTTTGCCAAGCAGCGCAACAGATGTACCATCTAAGAGCATCCACAGTCGTTGGATGCTAAAAAATGGCAAAATGCACTTTTTAGCAATCCAATTCGATGAGCATCCACAGTCGTCAATTGGCAAAAAATGGCAAAAAAATGGCGGAAACGAAACATGATGTTTCGTCCCAAAATTTGAAAAAAAATAAAGGTATTTTTTTGCAAAAAAAATTTGCAAAAAACAAATTTTAAAAATAGTTCGTAAATAATATTTGCAAAAACAATTAAAAAAATTGCAAAAATAATTAAATAATATTACAAAAATTCCCAAAAAGTGGCCCAGAAGTAGGACGAAGCATGGTGCTTCGTCCAGAAATTACGGAGGGTTTTTTTGTAAAAAAAAAATTGCAAAAAGAATTTTTTGAACATATTGTAATTTTTTTTTGCAAAAACAATTAAAAAATTTGCAAAATCAACTTAAATAATTGCAAAAAAAATTTAAAATGTACACATTTTTTTTTACATTGGATTGGGACGAAGCATGATGTTTCGTCTCAAACTGGGACGAAACATCATGTTCATTCCCACGTTTAACTGTTATTTTAGTCGGTTTTTTTAATTTATTTTAATTCGGACGAAACATCATGTTTCGTCCGACCAATTTAGAAAATAATAAAATAATCCAGACGAAACATCATGTTTCGTCCGCTATAATATGCATATTGCTATTTCGATTGCTATATCTCCGTATCTACTGTAGCGCTTTTGCCAAAAAATGGCAAAATAGCAAACGACTGCGAGCGCTACAGTAGAAAAAAAATGAAAAAAATGGCAATAAAGCAAACGACTGTGGATGCTCTAAATATCTAATCAATCAATTTCCAACTTATGATCTTTATCATAGTACAACACACATCCCAAGTAATCTCGACCATTCAATAAATCAATCACAAATTGCATTAAAAATAAATCAATCACAAGCTTGCATATACTGGAGTAGTATATACTGGGTTTAATTAATTAATTATTTATTTATACTATTAAGGATATAGTCAAACACTCCAGCCCAGAATAAATATATAAATAAATTGAACAAATACAAACTGAAAATAAGAAATTAACTCTATGATACAGACTCCCCAAAAAAATCAGGAAGCAGATACAAGGGAAGCAAAAATCCCAAAAGGAAAGTAAACAATAAACACACGGGGAGAGAAACAGTAGAAAGAGAGAAAAAACCGTCGTGCCTACACAGTGAACAGATATGCGCAAGAAGCAACTAGCTATCGATGCACATCCCCAGCTATTTACGCACATCCCCAATAGAAAATTGAAGCATGGCAGTAGGCACCCCAGCAGCATCAGAAACACAAATAAGCAAACAGAGGAGCACATAGCCTAACGTAATCACAAGAGCCAAACAAGTAAACAACAAAACTTGGCCAGAAAGGCAGGTCAATGCAGAAAAGAAACTCAGAGAATGACTCAAGTGTTGTGAGAAGGGAAAATAGTAAATAAAGTTTCATAAGGAGATGTCGTGTTTTATGTCTTGCATACTTATTCGGTATGAAAAAAAGATGGTAATACAAGTAGAGGGTTCGAAACGAATGATCGAATTGAAGGAGAAACAGTCAGCAATAGTAGCAGCCAACAGAGAAATGGACGGTCGATGTCACCTTCTCGGGTTGATGGTCTGGAAGTTGTGGTCGATCGCAACTACGTGTGGTCGACCGTCCGCGGCGCTGGTGCAGTTTTTGGGTGCATGTTTGTTCATTCAATTAAACACTTCGTCTCCTGATTAGATCGTACGGCTCTAATTGTATATTTATCTCTTCAGTATACATCGGATGGCTATTGTATCAAGATATCTAAACTAGAGTTTCTTGATATCTATAAATACAATGTAAACGGCTTCTAGAATGATAAGATTTTATTGAGTGCCGAATAGAAGAAGAGAGTACTTCATCTGAGAGGGTGAGAGAGTTTCTCCATTGTAATAACAACCAAGTTCCAGTTAAGCATGAGAGCGGGTCGTGGTTAGAATTGTAATATTCTTGTATCTTTTCTAGTTGAAATAACATCTCGGTTCTTTCTCCCTCGGATTAAGGCGAAAGCCCCAACCCGAAAAATTCTTGTGTGATTTGTGTGATTGGTACAATCTAGCTTTGCTTGATGGTTTGTGTTGATTGTGTCGAAGACTTAACAAGATCCTCAGTTTTCCTAACAGGGGATGCATCAGTAGATACACAGAACATAAGTAAATATATAAAGCCCAGTCTGGGCATAATTGTGCAATAAACGAACAGCAAAACGAAGTACACTCCCCATAAGGGGTACTCAAAACCTGAAACAGTAGCAGGTGATAACAGAATCAGGAAAACAACCACAATTGAGCACGCAGGATGTGCACATAGTGAAACGAAAAGCAAGACCTGAAGGTTAGGCAACAGCATAAATAAAAACTCCCAGCATGCCACTAAAGCATAGAGAGGAAAATAGAACACAGAAAGTGACACTAAAAAGGATGCAACATACCACTACAAATAAGAAGGCAAACCCCGACGTTTGTTTTGCCCATTCCTGACGTTTATAAACGTCGGGGTTGTTCCCCCCCGACACTTCGAAAAGCGCCACCGCAAGCGCCATGCTTTCCCCCGCCGGGGTTGCGGAATACTTTTCCTGGCATTTTCAAACGCCGGGCTAGGTATTAAATATAATTTTATTTTATTTATTTTATTTATTTTATTTTTTTATTTTTTAAGAACAATTATGTGGTGATGGCAGTTTTTTTGTCCATTTTATCAAATCAAATACCTCTAATTCAATTCTGAATCATTTTTTGGAATTCATTCTAATAATTTTTCACAAATCCATTAATCAAACATAATAAACAATATACAAATACATCACAACACAAATTCATTCCAATAGTCAAGTATAATAATTAAACAATTTAGTACAAATCATTGACAAATTCAATTAACAACTAAAAGACAACTAAATAGTATCCAATAGAGTTTCAAACTGAACCCCTCAAATATTTCTTGAGTTACTTCACAAAATTGACAGCTAAAAGACCCTAACTTATAGAGTACAAATACCAACAAGCACGCCAATCTCAATACCACGGAATAATGTCGTAATGCAAGTGATGGTCCACAGGAGAAAATCTTTCTTGTCTACACGTACGGCACAAAAACAGCGCTTTCTCATAATCAACCTACATAAAAGTATTAACAAGCGAGCCAACAACAATTGCATGTGATTAATAAACCATGAAAGTATATAAAAGTCTTATGAAGAAGTGGCTGCAGCAATTGCATGTGATTAACAAACCATACCATGTTGTTATGCTATCAACATAAAGCTTGAAATGTCTAAATAGCAAATTCTTTGAGAAACATCGAAGTGAAATGTCTAAGAAGCCATCTAAGTGATGCTCAATGCTTTAAGACACAGACACAGTAAGTGTGTAGTGGAGATTTTTTCTTTTTTTTATCATTACAATTAAAAAGATAAATAGATGACATTCTTCATAGCATATTAGTAGTGCATGCTTTGGTGGTTTCATCAAAGGTTATCGAATTACAAATAAGAATCACCATTATCAATTGATACCAACTGTCACGCCCCGCTTCCCACTATACGGAAATACATGCACACAATTGAGGCCCAGCAAATGATATACATTATCCATAAGCTGTACAATTATAAGCTCAACAAGATATTTATAACACATTCACGCAGATAAATATAATGATCACATGAGCTGGAAATAGAATAACCATAATCTGGATAATACATCAATATCGGGTCAAGATGCCCGAAAATACAAGGTGCTAGAATTAAAACAGTACGATAAGCAGTTCGCTATAACAACTAGATAAAATAGCGACTGAAAGAAAAACAACATAAAGTAGTAAAAAAGCAGTAACGATCGTCTAGAATGTCTGTTCTGCGGGTCCATCAGTACCTGTATAACTATTAACTCAAAGAAAAATAGAAAAGGTACCCGTTAGAGCAAGCTTCGGGCAGCAAGTAGCAACAAGCAGTAAAATGGGTAATATAATATGGAAGAAATAAGAAGTAGCAGTGCAAATACAATATAAAAGGAAGCAAAGAACTAGGACAATATGATCATGTAAGTAATAACTGTAACTAATGTATTCAAGACTTCAAGGTATAAGCAATTGATAACCTAGGCTCACTTAATCGATAATCATGTAATCAAGGATCGAGAGTCATGTAATCAAGAGTCATGTAATCAAGAATCATGTAATCAAGAATCAAGAGTCATGTAATGAAGAGTCATGTAATCAAGAATCATGCTTAGTGAAAATCTCAAGTTTATCTGTTTTATTAACTTATCTAATGCACGCAATCCTGTATTCCATACCACAAGTTCGGTGCATATCAATCATGTGACGTTTAGACTTAAGTAGTGGATTATATAGGATTATGTACTTGGGTCTTTCAGTGATAGTATCAAGATATTTAATCAAGAATCATGTAATCGAGAATTGTGTCATCAAGAATTATGCAATCAAGAATCAAGAATCAAGAATTACTATTTCGGAAAACACGGGCCCCCTTCCAAGTATACTTTCCTATATTGTCCATTACTAAGTCGTACCCTTATAACCCCGGCGTGTTATTCTTTTATAATTAATTATAAATATGCAGTTAGTACGACTAGTGGAACGGTGTAATCAAGACAGTTTAATCAAGAAAAATATCAAGGATAGTAATCATGGATATGAGATGTAAAACGGGTACATGTATCGAGAGTAGTTATCATGAAATTATCAAGAGGTATAAAATGCATTATATGAGAAAATCGATATCTATGCAAGTTATTATTACAAGAACAATAATACATTCAGTTCATTAAATATGAAAAACAACGGGTTTATATACAAAAATATAGAGATGAATTTTTAGACAACTTGACATATCTGCATTCAAATTCACATTCCTGTTGTTACAGAAAAGCAAATCCGATTCAGTCAGAGATTTTAGAAAGTAGACTCTCTTCCAACGCATATTCATACGATACATTCTAGAGACAGTAGCTCTGCGTACAAATTCATTATTCGTTGTTTTCGATGTTTCGAGCACATTCTGGAAATTCAGAGTTACAATACTAAAATTGCGATATCTCACAATCTATACATCAGATTGAGAAACTGTAAGATGTTCTGGATATCTAGACTCGAAGGGCTATGATTTTCATGTAGAAAGTTTTTCGATCCAGTATCGGAAACATGGTCAAATTCTCAGTACAAGAGACCGGTTAGTGATCCCATGCAGGTTCAGAAATTCACGATATGACAGTACTAAAATCGCGATATCTCACAATCTATACATCGGATTGAGAGACCGTAAGATATTCTGGATTTGGGACTCGATAGGCTATGATTTTCACGTAGAAAATCTTCAATCCAGTATCGAGAAAATCTTAAATTTATGTGTTCAATATGCATTAAAAATAGCTGAACCATATATAGTTAACATTAGAAATTGTGTACATTTTATTGCATTAAGTGGCTCTATATTTCAATAATGAAAAGCTTGGTGTAGGCTTAAACATGTACATTTTAGAAAATTTTCAAAGGATGTTAAACACCGATGGAACTCTACTTTTGATTTGCTACATGTTTTTACTGAATATAAAGCATGTATAAATAATTTTTGTATGACAAAAAATATGCCAAATTTTGAAATGACTCCCCAAGCTTGGTTTTATGCTGAATCTTTGTTAATTTTTTAAGAACCTTTTAAAACCGCAACTTTCGAATTTTCAAAATCTTATGAATCTATTGCTAGTAGTATTTTTATTTCAATAGTTACTATGATGCAAACTTTCAAAGAAATGATTGATGATGCTTTTATTGGTCATATTGTGAAACCTGTATACACCAAATTTTTGAAGTATTTGAATTCTCCTCCTATGTTGTATTGTATTGCTACTGTGATGGATGCTGTATCAAATTAGAAGATACGAAGAGTTTGATTGAAATATTTTTTAATTTACTTGGGGAAGATGATTCTGAAATTGATTTGGAAACATTTTTAGCTAAATTTGGAGCGACATTAAATAACTTGTATGATTTTATGATAGAAGTTTTTCATCTAGTAGTAATACTACTTTAGTTAGTTCTGCTTCTGCTACTTCTAAAGGTAAGGGTAAGAATAAGTTAGATGATGCCACATTTAAATTACTTGTACAACTTCAATAAAAAAAACTTAAGACTAATCAACAAAATGAATTACATTGGTATAATCAACAAGATTCTGAAAGTTTTACTTCTACACTTGATATTTTACATTGGTGGAAAGACCATGAACATACTTATAGTATTCTTAAATATATGGCTAAAGATCTACTAACTCCTCCTGTCAGTACAGTTGCTTCAGAAAGTGCATATTCTACAAGTTGCAGGATTCTAACTGATTACAGGAATCGCTTGAAGCCTCAATCGTTAGAGATGCTCGTCTGCACGGAAGACTGGATGAAGGCCGAAGATAGGACTCAAGGAAAATAGTTCGACACGTCTACAAGTGGAAGCAACTTGCCGAAAAAACAACAACAATAATAGCAACCAACATGAAGAATTGAAAACCAACAACAACAACAACAAATTGAACACTAACAAATTCAAGAAAATTGTAAATGTATAACAAATTGTATAAAATATTTGTTTGTTATAAAAAATTAGGATAATTGAAGAAAATTGAAATTGTATCGAAGAAATTTTCTTATTGTATCAAACAAATGTGTAGAAAATCTTTGTTTTTTATTACAAATTGGGAAACTTATATAAGTTGAAATCATATTAATAATATATACATTTTTTTAGCAATTTCACTCTCTAATTCTTATTATTATTATTACATTTATTATTATTATTAAAATTACATTTTTTTTAAGTTAAAAAAAATTAGACGAGCCAACCCGCAATCCGACCCGACCCGACCCGGGTTGGACCCGAATGGGTTCGTGGGTTGGGCGGGTCGAGTTTTTTCAATTCCGACCCAGTCCGGCCCGGTTGCCACTCAGAGGACCCGAACCCACCCCAGTTGGGTTCCAACCCAGACGGGTTTGATCCGACCCGGTCCGGTCGACCCGTTTGTCTATAATCTTTGATACCAATAATAAAAAAGCATCCATCCTTAACAAATAATTTGTGAGGGGTCCAATTTAACTTCTTTTGAAAAGATAAAATTAACATTAGAATTGCAAATAAGCAGTGGGGACTTAAATTGATTTGGGGTTGAAGAAAATAAAAGAAACTTTTGTCTCCCATGCATGCCAAGAAGGGATTTGAATCATCTCCAGCTCCGGATAGGTTCAGTGCCTCGTCCAACAACACATCAAATTAGTGCACAAATCTTGATACAAATTGTGTGGTTGGATGAGGTGCTGGACCTGTCCAGTACTGGAGAGGATACTCTGAACAAGAACCAACCAAATCCTGATTTCTTAATAGCCAAATCCTGATTTCTTAGCCAAATCCATCCATCACACTCTGACATAGACTCTCTCTCCCTTATCAGACACTGTACGTAGTGTATGATAAGAGCATCTTTAGTCGTTTGCCATATACTCAAAATTTCTAAAATTTGAACAAAAAATCTTTGTAGTCGTTGGCTAAATACCCAAAAATTGAGTTTGATCGCTACAGGACTCGGCTATATTTGGCAATCAAAATGGCAATTGCCAAACTATAGCCGGACGATAGATTATCTTCCGTCGTTTAAAATTTTTCGATCGGACGAAAGATTATCTTCCATCACTTAAATTTTTTTTAATCGGACGAAAGATAAAGTGCCGTCCCAAAAGATTAAAAAATATACATATATATATTGTCGGACGGTAGATAATACACCGTCCTAACAATTTTGCTAAAGACAAAAGTGTTAGGACGTACGGTAGATTATCTACCGTCCCTCACCTTTGGAGCTTTTTTTTTATAAATTTTGAGACGAAAGATAATCCTTCGTCTGACCAAATTTTAACTTTCGACCACTACAGCGCGCAGTCAAATTTTCTATTTCCATTTGCCAAATACCCAAAAAATGGATGACAACGACTACAGATGCTCTAAGAGCATGTGTACTCGTTCACACTGAAATTTTTCATATTTAGATTATTGAAAAAGAAAATTTGAGTTTTGCTTGTTTGTAGTCGTTGAAATTCAAAATGTAGTCAAACGGTGAATGATCTTTCTAATGCCAGATTCTCAAAAAAAAAAAAAAAATTAGTCCAACACATTTGGAAAGGAAAAAAATTATACGTATTTGAACACATAACAATTTCTATAGGGTCATTCCATCTCATCCCTTTATCAAATAAATCAAACCAATCTCAAATTAACTTTGCACTCATAGAAAATCATATAGGCTATATTGCATAGAAAATTTAAAAAAAAATCATTGTGGAAAAAATCACGGACACAAGGCCTTCTTGCGTCCGTTCTGATTTTTATTTTTTCCTATAATTTCGTTGGACGTAGAATGATATTGCGTTCAATTTCTTTACAGATTTTTTTAATTGAGTCAGACGCAGAATGATATTGCGTCCAAAACTTTTTTTTTTTTTGATCGGACGCAAGATTCGAGATTTTTTTTAAAAAAATGGATGCAAGATAATCTTTCGATTCCTATATTTGAAAATTTCCTATATCTTATTTCAAATATAGACGACTATTATTCCTTTTTTTTCCCCCAAAATTTGAAAATATAGGGAACGACTACAGATGCTCTACGTACAGATGCTCTAAGAGGAGGGATTCTCTAATCCTTATCCATTCCCACTTCATCCACACTTTTCAATTGCATTATCCCTCCATTAATTCATTTAATTAATCCCTTTCATTTGCTCCTCTCCATGATCCACTCCAGGAGCAGTTCTGGCCCCAAGCAGTACAAGCAATTACTTTGAATCCCAATTTTATAGGACTCCATATTTTTTAAGTATTTATAATGTTTAATAAAAAAGTAATTATTTTCAGATTCGATTACAATGTATTATCTAATACTTGAAACAACAGTTGACCTATTAGCTCATTTGGTTAGAGTGTAATAGAGTGCCATGCTAATAACTTGAAGGTCCTAGGTTTGAAACTTGCATGGTCTAATTAATTTTTCAAACATTTTTAATCTTTTAAACTAATTATTTTTTACATAGCCATATATGCCATTTTACCATTTTATGAATTTAATATTATTTTTCACTTAGCTTGTGCATGCCACTCTATGATATTTTTTTTAATATTCTATGGTATATCATATTCACCTGTTTACGATACATTTCTAACAAAATCTTCAAGTGCATATAGTTATTCTACATTTTAAGCTTCCAACTAGTATTCTCATATGCATATATTCATCATCACTTCATTTTGGCCGTGTTATCTAATATATCATATTACCTCTTTGCGATAAAGTAAACTTTAAGTGCTTATACATATTTGTTTTGTTTGCTTCTTTTTCCTTTTTTCTAAATTTTGTATCCGTTGATGAAATGAATACCAGGGTTGCCTTCAAAATATATATATATATATATATATATATATATATATATATATATATATATATAAGGGACATTTGATAAAATCAAAATGTATTTATGAAAGCATTGAAAATAATATTATACATATACTTTAATCATATCAGCTCAATATTTGCTCTAAATGTACACAAACTCAACGTAGGTTTGCTTGTATGTTTTGAATATAAATTTTTTGTTCTGTTCATCTTTAATTCTCTCATTCATCATTTTCATCCTCTCAGATAACATACAATTCAGAATAAAATTATTGTCTCATCTTCCTTAGAGTTTGTCCGAGTTTCTTTTGTCCACGAAGCATTTCATATAAAATGCGTACGTTATCAATTAATTTTTTTTGAAACACATATATAAATTTGATTTCATTTAAATAGTTCGTCTTTTAAAGCTCCACTTTTGTTTACATTTAAATAATTGCCATTTTTATTTTGTCAACTTGTAAAAGGTCTATTTGAAAACTTACTTATGGTCTCCTGAAACTCAGATATGCCCTGGTCCACTCCCCTTACCTTTCTCTTTTTACATCTCTCTCATGTCTCAACTAGGTTGGCTACTTGGCTTGGCATGGATGGATGCTGGATCAATCAAAATTCAAACCCTAATTTTTCTTCTCTTTTCTTGAATTATTTAGAGAGAAAATTTTCTTAATGCCACCATGGCGTTCACGAACCATTGCAATCTTATTCGCACGATTGAGTTTAACTACCCTATAGTGCATGGAACAAAATGACTATATATAGTTCACCTATCACTTTACCCTGACGTTGCATATATCTAATCTAGGACTAAGATATTGGAATTGTTCCGACATTTATATGAGTTGATATATATGTATTTGAAAACAAAGTTAAAGAGATTAATTTGTAAGAGCATCCACAGTCGTGAGGCATTTATCAATTTTATGCATATTTTGGCAAAAAAAATTCTGCAGTCGTTAGGCATTTAGCTATTTTTTATCTTTTTCGTTACAGTAAAAAGGCAAATATGCATATGGATATAACGATATGCATATTTTAAGGGACGAAACATGTGTTTCGTCTGCAATTTTTAATATTTTTTAAAATCATCGGACGAAACATTATGTTTCGTCTGCAATTTTTTAGTATTTTTTAAAATCATCGGACGAAGCATGATGTTTCGTCCGATAAAAAAAAGAGTTTTTAAAACAATTTAATTAAACTAAAGGAGAAAAAAAATGAGTTGGACGAAACAAATGTCCAATCTCATTTTAGATGGGATGAAACATCATGTTTCTTCTCATTCATTTTTTTTATAAAAAAATTTTGCAAATGACAAATTTACCCCTACTCTCATCAAACCATTCATATCAATAGAAGAAGAAGAGGGGTAAAGGAGTCATTTCATAAAAATAAAAAAACTCTCTTCGGACGAAACATCATGTTTCGTTCAATAAGAATTTTATTTTTTTGGGGGGGGAGGAAACACCCATTTAAAATAATATTAATTTTTTCGAGTCTCCTTTAAAATATTCATTAAATTAAAAAATTTCTAACAGATGAAACATTATGTTTCATCCGTTTTTATATATATTTAATTTATGCATTTTATATATTTTCACTACTACAAGGATACTACAAGGAACGTCTTAAAAGTTATTTCGTAATATGCATATTATAGCTTATAACGGATGCTCTAAATAATCAGTTAACAACTTGCATTAGGTAACGATTTACCATGTTCACCTGTAACTCTCAGAGATGCTGGTAGAGGAGTAGAGAAGCAGAATCACAGTACTTGCGCATGTGCATGCAGTCCTCTTATCAAACCTAAGAGTCACATGTTTTGATGAGTACACAGATTTGCCAATTAAGCCTCATGTCAGCAATCTCTCAAGCCTTGTATTGTGTCAGAATTATACCAAATTCATGAAAATTAAGTTACTGAAAACTCTGTTAATTAATAGTGCACATGACTGATCAATAAGTAAGTTCTTTTGTTAATTACTGGCTTCATTAGTACGTGTAATTTCTGTATCTTATGAGCGATCATGCTCAGTAAAAAAGAAGGAATAAAATATTTATGATATGTAGAGAAGTGAAGAAATTATAGAAATTATAAAGAGAATAATAGAATGATAGAATTATGACATACAGAGAATGTTAGGAAGGTTAAGTTTATGTATATATACTTCATTCAATTGAATCCAATGGGGAAGCAAGAATAATTTTGTCGCGGGGGGGGGGGGGGGGGGGGGGGGGGGGGGGGGGGGGGGGGGGGGGCGAAGGCAAAAAAAAAAATCCTATGACTGTATATAAATATATAGGTATTTTTTTTCATAATTTTTAGGTGGGGCCAATTTATAAAATTTAATATATTTGAAGGGGGGTTTTTATTTTTTTTTTTGCTTTTTTTTTTTTTGGGTTGGGGGGGGGGGGCCTCCCTGGCCCCCACTTAGCTCCGTCACTGCTGAATCAAGTTTAATTTATAGACATTATTTCCACAAATCCACCTCTAATACAGGGAAGGGAAGATTAATGGTTTGGAATAGGAAGGGTCAAGAATAGGTTAAGAGTCTAGAATAGGAGGAGTCTTTTCAGTACAGGAAAGGTCAAGATTGTGTATACATATCTTTATCATGCACTACAACACACAAGTTATTTTCTGGCGTTTTTTCTGATGTTCACCGGCATTTTTAAAATCGGCGGTGCTAATGCCGTCGAAGAAGGCATCACAGAAAAGGGGGGGATCTACACTGGCATTTTTTACGAACGCCGGTATTTTCTTAAGATACACCGGCAATTGTTAAAACGCTGGTGTAGAGTGTATTCAAGACTGCCCTCTTCTCCACATATAATTATTCTACCCCGGCATTTGCAAAAACGCCGGTGTAGGTATATAATTTTTTTTAAAAAGATAAATTAAATTTTTTTATAAAAAAAACATGCAACACTCTTACAATCAAAACCAGAATATGGAGTTCAAATTATTGAATTACAAAGAGTGAAAAAGAATACTTTCACTGTTAAATTCAGGCAAAAATGCTACTAACTGAAATGAAACTTATACTTTAATTATAATACTCATGAGATAACTGTCAATTGAAACCACAACATAAGTTCAAACAGGATTATTTCATCACTAGTCACTCCTCTGTAAATCATAGTATGCAACTTCAGTTACATAATCCATCGCATCATCACTTAAAACCATACGGCAAAGAACAATCTCATTTTCAAACCCAAGCAACAAGCATGAACATTACGTTAGAAACTGATACTCATGTAGACATCATGATATAATTGTATATAAAGTTTAGATAAAAAAAATTCCATCACTAGTCGCTCCTAAAAAATCATAGTGTGCAACTGCAGATACATGATCCATCTCATCTCCAAATTCAGACAAAAAAGCAACTAACTCATCTCCAAATGCATAATAATTCTAGTTCATTCTATAAACCCCTTGCATGTTGGCATTCAACCAAACTTCAAACAAGCACACACTATGCAGTGAGAGAATTTGAGAGTTCATTTCATTAACTATTGGATCATATATACTTCATCAAAACACAATATAACTAGCATCAGTTAATTTTCATAAAAAGTTGTCAAACTGCAAACTTCTTTCGATTGCAGATAAGAAAGCATATAATGTTGTCCCAAACCAACGATACCAGAGGAACCAACAATCCTGCATGGTTCCAATTTTTGTTTTAATCATGATCAGCTTCAAGTATTGAACAATGAAAAAAATGAAGCACATACTACAAAGAACCCAAACTGAAGACCCCTTTCTTCAATCTAAACCTGAATATGAAGATCAAAGCTGGAAGCCCCTAAAATCAAACTCATTTGCTATTATATATCCTGATGTTTTCCCCCCATCATTCATATACCCTAATATTACCTTTTGCATAACATCATAATAAAATAAGTCAAATATAATAGATTGCCAGCATGGAGAACATAACTTCTTTTTTGGCTGAACCAAACATTAATTCAATGTGAGCTGAATGACATTTGAAGATGAGCCGAGTTTAAACTTTAGGTTATATAAACAGAGGTAGAAAAACATAAGGGCATATAAGTGAGAAGTAGGCAAAATAGGTTACTTATCCTCAATTTACTCTTCTTTTTCATTGTTAAGTTGGTACTGAATTTATTATATTGATTTTGGAGGTTGCACAGTGTCTTAGTTCTACTCAATGGAGTGGAACATTACTGTCGTGACAATTGTATGCTTGTATTTGGACAAAACATATATGTTGAACGTAAGTAACAACGAGAGGGCTCTGTTGGTATAATGAAGTTGCCATCACAAGCAACTACATATAAAGCTGTCTATCTCTATGCATTCCGCATAATTCTGTCAAAATCTTAACTGATGAGGACATCTTTCCTGTTTAGTTTATTTCACTACCATTTTTATTTCTGGCAATTATAGCCATATGTAATCTTTTTGTATTTTTTAGATTTTGAGAATATTTTGGAGATTTGTATCAAGATGTATTTTGAGCCTATTTAAAGGCCTTGAGACTAATGAGAAAGTATGCCATTATTGATTAAAAAAATCTGTGTTGAGTTTTTGCTCTTCCTCCTTCTCTTTGGTGTGATATAACTGAGATCTAAGTTAGGGTTTGTGATAAATACTAATCCAATTTTAGAATTAGTGATTAATTCTAAAATCTACCCCAATTAAAAAAAAAAATCCCCCAATTACAAATTACCCAAACCCTAATTCTCAAATCCCCACACAAAAACCCTAATCAAACACATACCAGCCGCCACCCTTCCCCTTCTTTCATCTCCTTCCTTCTTCATCTCCCGACCTCTTTCAAAATCCCCTTTCACAAAATCCCTAACCCCTTACCCCATCCAAATCCCAAACGAACCCACTTCCCGTCTCCGTCGCCACTCAAATCCCGTACCTCCGCCTTCGACACCCTCCCGTCACCACCACGCCGCGACCCAATCCTTCACCTCCAAACTCCGTCGACCCATCACCACCACTACAGCCTCCATCCCTTCGCCTCCTTCCTCCTCCAGTCCCGACCCCAAACCCTTTTATTCCGAACCCCACCACAGTTCCAAACCATTCATCCTCGTCCGCTACCTATCTCCCTCACCTTCGCCCCGACTCCCTGACCCCCATCGCACCTCGCCGACGCTGCCGCCCCCGCTCGCCGTCTCCCCTCATCGCCGGCGATCAGACCTGTCAACCACGTGGGCTTTGTTGCTGCCTTTGCTCGCTGCGTTCTTGGTTGCTGTCCATTCCTACATCTACGCTGGTTTTCTTCGCATTCGGTATACTCTTTCCATTCTTACATATTTGTGTTCTACTACCTCATTATCTAGTATATTATCTAATTTGCCTGTCGTCCACAAAAATAACTGAGATTGAGTGTTCCACATGCCTGAATAGAGTACGAATTGATATTGAACTTATTACTTGCTAACACATAGAATTTAATTATTGATCATAAGGTTGAATTATTAATTGGGACTGTATTACTTATTCAATTCTTGAAAACCCATCGAACCTATTAACTGTTAAAATTTTCCAACTTAGATCTGCACTTTCATGTTGGTAAAATTAACCCATTAAAATTCTTGGAAATTCTCTATTTTAGGGTTGGTTTTACATCATTTTGGTATCAGAGCGAAGGTTTTTTAAAACCCTAGTTCTTGCATCGTAGACATCAATTTTGCATTCATTTAGTATTGTGTATTCCTTTATTTTTCTTTTCTATTTTTTTAGTTTATTTCTGATTCATTAAAAAAAAAAATATTAGGACACACACGACCCCTAGTTTCCACTTTTGGTGAATGCGTTTTCGCAGCACCATCACAGATCCTGAAGAGCCTTTCCTATCCCTTCCCAATCACCCGATTAGGAACCCTAAACTCCCCAGACCTGAAATGGACAACCCTGATATCTCCGCTACCCTAGCTGCCATCTAAGCAACTCTTGCCAATATCAATCAGAGGCTTGAGAAAGTGGAGTTAAATCAAACCATTGTTCCTGAGCTTCATGCCCATCATCAGATCCCTCAAGGGAATGTTCATGACGATCGACGTCAAGAACGTGACCTTGACGAACAATATAAAGAGAACGTTAAGGCTGACGTTCCCCAGTTTGAAGGCCACATGGAACCCCAAGCTTATCTCGATTGGATCCGTGTCATGGACCACTACTTTGTGTGGTTTGACATGAGCGAAGTCCTGAAAGTTAAATTTGCCACTATGAAATTAACGGGTAAAGCTCAACAACACTGGACCAATCTTGAACATGCCCGCAGAGGCCGAGCCTGGCACCCATAGCCACTTGGGAGGCCATGAAAGAGAAGCTCACTGAGAGATATGTACCATTATCGTTCCATACCCGATTGCTAGATTCATGGAACCAACTTTATCAAGGAAGTAAATCCATACAAGAATATGTTAATAAGTTCGATGACTTCCTTATTCGATGCAATGCTTTAGGTAAAGAGAGTGAAGAACAAACTCTCTCTAGGTTCAGAGCTGGACTACGAGCTGACCTTAGGAACGAGCTAATCTATAGAAACGTGGACTCGATAGCAGCAGCCTACGCCTTAGTCCTCGATATGGATTCCCTTAAAGCTAGTTCTCATTACAAATCCAGCGATTCGATGGATCATTCCTCTAGAATGAATCCTCCTGACCCCTCTAGACCTGAGCACTCCTCTCCTCAGTACCCTAACAAGTCTTACCCAAATAAACATACTTCAAATTCCTATCCACTTAGAAATGCCAATACGGGTAAGAACACTGAAAGAGACTATTCTAAGATTGATCCTCTCACTAAGTTGTATAAATGTAAGGGATACGGCCATGTTGCTGGCAACTGTCCTAGTCCAAGTAGGATCAATATAGTAGAGGGTACCGCAGTCATCGCTGATGAGCCCGACAATGAGTTTACCTATGAACCTAATATAAGTGATGACTTTGATGAAAAAGAGGATGACCAGTCTCTCATTGTATTCAGCCTATCCAGTCACCTCCATTGAGTATACCTGAGACACCCATTCCTTCCCCAGTCACTTGGCAACCCATCGATTGTACCCCTGTGTTAGAACATCACAAAGTCACAGAGTCTGCACCCACATTTGCATATAACATTCATGACTTGCATACAGAAATTTTCAAGGAACTTAATGAGAATAATTTTAACTACAAGTTAATAGCAGATACTAGAAGAAAATTTATAGCTTTTGATATTGGTGACGAAGTGATGGTTCGGATTCATCCGGAACGGTTTCCTGTTGGACCCGTTAAGAACTTGAACATACGTGTTGCAGGCCCATTTAAGATTCTACATGCAATCAATGATAATACCTATGTCGTTGACCTTCCTGAAGGTTTTGGCATAAGTAAGACTTTCAATATTGAGGATCTAGTACTTTATGAAGGCTCAAAATTCAACCCTAGAAATTTTCTTATAGATGAGCCTACCCTGCAACCTAATGGTGAAATTCCCACATTTATCCCTTTACCTGATACTATTCACCCACCGACAAAAGTATTGGATAATATTTTAGATGATCAGATAATCTCCACAAGAGATGGTGGTATGCACAAGTATTTGGTAAGGTGAAAAAACAAGCCAAAGTCGGATGATACTTGCAGTGATCGTAAGAGGTTCCCGCAACTAGATCCAGATTTTTTGGAGCACGATGACAGGATCACTGATTTTGACTCGACTGGGTCGAGCTCTCTCTCACCCGGAGAGAATGATGAGGACATCTTTCCTATTTAGTTTATTTCACTACCATTTTTATTTCTGGCAATTATAGCCATATATAATCTTTTTGTATTTTTTAGATTTTGAGAATATTTTGGAGATTTGTATCAAGATGTATTTTGAGCCTATTTAAAGGCCTTGAGACTAATGAGAAAGTATGCCATTATTGATTAAAAAAATCTGTGTTGAGTTTTTGCTCTTCCTCCTTCTCTTTTGTATGATACAACCGAGATCTAAGTTAGGGTTTGTGATAAATCCTAATCCAATTTTAGAATTAGTGATTAATTCTAAAATCTACCCCAATTAAAAAAAAAATCCCTCAATTACAAATTACCCAAACCCTAATTCTCAAATCCCCACACAAAAATCCGAATCAAACACATACCAGCCGCCACCCTTCCCCTTCTTTCATCTCCTTCCTTCTTCATCTCCCGACCTCTTTCAAAATCCCCTTCACAAAATCCCTAACCCCTTACCCCATCCAAATCCCAAACGAACCCACTTCCCGTCTCCGTCGCCACCCAAATCCCCTACCTCCGCCTTCGATACCCTCCCGTCACCACCACGCCGTGACCCAATCCTTCACCTCCAAACTCCGTCGACCCATCACCACCACTACAGCCTCCATCCCTTCGCCTCCTTCCTCCTCCACTCCCGACCCCAAACCCTTTTATTCCGAACCCCACCACAGTTCCAAACCATTCATCCTCGTCAGCTACCTATCTCCCTCACCTTCGCCCTGACTCCCTGACCCCCATCGCACCTCGCCGACGCTGCCGCCCCCGCTCGCCGTCTCCCCTCATCGCCGGCGATCAGACCTGTCAACCACGTGGGCTTTGTTGTTGCCTTTGCTCGCTGCGTTCTTGGTTGCTGTCCACTCCTACATTTACGCTGGTTTTCTTCGCATTATACTCTTTCCATTCTTACATATTTGTGTTCTACTGCCTCATTATCTAGTATATTATCTAATTTGCCTGTCGTCCACAAAAATAACTGAGATTGAGTGTTCCACATGCCTGAATAGAGTACGAATTGATATTGAACTTATTACTTGCTAACACATAGAATTTAATTATTGATCGTAAGGTTGAATTATTAATTGGTACTGTATTACTTATTCAATTCTTGAAAACCCATCGAACCTATTAACTGTTAAAATTTTCCAACTTAGATCCGCACTTTCATGTTGGTAAAATTAACCCATTAAAATTCTTGGAAATTCTCTATTTTAGGGTTGGTTTTACATCATTAACCCTTTTCCTTTTTGATCATAAGATAGAGAGTGATCTATATTGTTCTATTGAAAATGCAAATAAAGATACAACAAAAAATAAGAAACAAATATCCCAAGAGAATAGAAACAAATAGATGAGCAAGACAATGATTGGTGATAGAATTAATCCACGATGACAAACTAAATGAGAGGGCGACGCCCAATATCTTGCCGAATTTCTTCTTAAGTAGTAAGGTCATGACTTTTTAAGATATTATTGTTGCATTGTTCTGTTCCAACAAGAACATATTGTACAATTGCACTGCAGAGTTAGACTTCAATTTGACTTCGATTCAAATTCTTGTACCTCATCCATACCTCCTAAGGTTCAAAAATTGAAACTTATCTAATTAGAATTGAAAGCGAAGATTAGTTCTTGTGAACTGAGATATTATGAAGATTGAATAATTCATACCAAATTAAGGACTATACTTCCACAATTGTTTTGCCTCTCCTCCGAACAATGTAAATAAGTTATGATAATTAAATTTATACCAGTCAATCTTTCGCAACTTTAGTTATCCAATTCCACCAAATCACATCTAATCCATAAACTATATAAAATGAATAAAAATCCAAACTTTACCAACCAAATCACCAAAGATGAGAAATTTACCAGGAGATAAGCAGCCGAAGTCCAACTTGGAGAACCCATGGCAAGGAGAGACTGGCCAAGGGACTGGCAGGGAGATGATGGCGACGCGATCGGAACTGGGGTCTGAGAGGGAGGGCGTGGTCGAGGCTAGGGTTTGTGAGAGAGACGTGGGGGTAGGAAGGTAAGGGGCGACACGATGATTGGGGCTAGGGTTTGTGATTGGAGCTAGGGTTTGTGAGAGAGAGATGGGTTAGGCAACGTGGGGAGGGGGGACGGGGGGCATGGCGACGGAGGGCGGAGGACGACGTAGTGGGGGTCGACGATGACGTGGAGGAGTTTGGGTTCTTGTGCGCGCGGAAGAAAGAAATCAGAAAATTTAAGGATTGAGTGAGAGAGAGACAGATCGAGGGGGTTTTGGGTTCTTAAGTTTCACACATCTACACCGGTGTTTTTAAGAAACGCCGGAATAGGTGGGGTGTATTCTTAATTCGTTCATAACCTGGGATATTCACCGGCGTTTATACCCACATGCCGGAGTAAAATCGCCGGGCTAAAATCAGTTTGTTGTAATGATGCCCCCGCAATATGAAGCACTATGAGGTGATTTCAATATTGTGTGCTAATTGTTGGAGGCGAGAGCAGTGATGTAAGGACGATGCGCGATGACGCACGATGGCACAGGAACGATGCTTCTTGGGTAGGAACGATACGGCTCGTGGATCTGTAGAAGTAGTGGCGCTCAGTGACGACGCATAGGACGATGCTTGATGGCGCAAGGGACAACACACGATCGCCCAGGGAAGACGTTTCTTGGCATAGGGACTATTCGGCTCTTGGATCTGTAGAAGTAACGACACTCAGTGACGGTGCATAGGACGACGCTCGATGGCGCAAGGATGACGCTCGATGGTGCCGGGACGGCGCTCGATGGCGCAAGGGGCGGTGCATAATGGCGCAAGAACGATCCAGTTCTTGGATCTAGAAAGTGTAAAAGTAGTGGCGAGATGGCACGGGGTAGACGGGATGGATGCCGGGATCTCCCGGGATCGGGACTGGCTGTAGAAACATAAGTTTTTTTTTCATGGCTGCAAGATTGTGTCTGGATCAGAGCTCTGATACTATGTAGATAAGTAAAGAAATTATAGAAATTATAAAGAAGGTTAATAGAAGAATAGAATTATGGCATACAAAGAAGGTTATGAAAGTTATATTTATGTACATACTTCATTCAATAGAGTCAAATTGAATTTATAGACATTATTTTCACTAATGCACCTCTAATACAGGGAAGGGAAGATTAAGGGTTTAGAATAGGAAGGATCTGTTGGGTATACTGGAAGAGTCAAGAATAGGAAGATTAAGAGTTAGCTAGAATAGGATTCTTTTGAGTATAGGAAATGTGAAGATTGGGTAGACATATCTTTATCATAATATACCAATTACTGATTTGCTTCAAACTCATAACTAGTTGAGAGACCTGCTTCAAATTATGAGAAATTTGGTTAAAATAATAAAGATGATGGATTACTTTGAAAAATCACCATAATAGAGGGAGATTTTTGCAGTGTTCCTAAGAGCATCCACAGTCGTGAATTCTAAAATATACACATATATATATGCATATTATGATATAGTACTTAGCTGTTTCGCTGCAGTGGGTAAAAGGTAAATTATAACAAAGTTGTAGAAAAAAAAGAATTCGTCTGTTTTTGTGTTTTTTTTTTTTTTTAATTTTTTTAATTTTTTAAATTTTTTTTAATTAGACGGTGGGACCCACCAATGGGACATGTTTCTTCCCACGGTGGGACGAAGCATCCCATTTGTGGGATTAACATAATTTAATTTTTTTGATTAATTATAACTAACCTTAACTATTTAACTAACTATTTAACTAATTATCTAACTAAATATCAAATTAAACTAATTAATCTTATTAATCATCTAATTAACTAACTAAATTTTCATTTTAAAAAAGAGAAATTGGGACAGTACTCGGACGAAACAAGATCCGAGATTTTTTTTATATAAAAAAAATACACAATATCATCGGACAAAATATCATGTTTCATCCGATTGAATAAAAAATTATAAAATATTACGGACGAAATATGTTGTTTCGTCCTTTATATTACGCATATTGCTATATCCATTCTCATATATAGCAATTTACTATATCGAAATATATATGTTATACATAAATAGCTAACGATTGCAGCTCACTTTTCGCAAAAATATGTATATTGTGCATACTGTGCATAAATAGCTCACAAGCTTTTATATATAAATAGCATAAATAGCTCACAAGCTTTTATACATACTGTGCATAAATAGCTCACAAGCATAAATAGCTCACAAGCTTTTATATATTCGACAAAACAAATAGTTCATTCACCCCAAACTCTTGCAGTATCGTAATTAATGGGCTCTTCTCTTTTTCTTTCCTTTTGGAATATGACAATCTTCTAACACCCCATCTTTTCACTGTTTATCTAAAGTGTATAGAGGGTCTTTTACGCTTTTAACCCTATGTATCCTGATATATATATAATTGCTTCTTGCTACAATGACCAATATATATAGTTCATAGCATTATTGATTAGCATAATTCCTTTTCTCCTTAAGCGAGGATACTTGATCTAATTATTATTATTAATTTGCTAAACACTTGATCGAATTATTGCTTCTGTTAATTAGTGCATTCTGTGTGGATGATCTGGAATAGAAGGAACTCGGTAATCTTCTCGATTGATCCTTCACCTTCTACTCCTGTTGCAATCACTTCCAGACAGTGCTGGTTCAATTGCAAGACCCTCATCAATGAATAAATTCTGCAGCATGTTCATGAATGCTCAAGTGCTTCAGATGTTGATGAGTTTTGTCTTCAAAGGGAACATATCTCATATGAATTTTATCACTACTTTTGTGTTATTGTACTGTACTAATCTATTCTTCTCATCTTTTCCATTCCTGTAATCCTTTTTCTGGCTAATGGCCTTCACACACTTGTTACAAAAATAAAAAATAAAAAAAAATCCATCATTAAGGATAATATTACTTATAAAAACTGTTCATGCATAATGAGTTATAGAAAAGTATTTACTCTTAAATCATTTTAGGGGAAACTATTCTAGATATGTAGCAAAAATAATAAATTAAATTAATTATGATAGAATAAAATAAAATAAAATTGCTAGATGCATTTTCAGAAATGCAAAAGATGATGCAAATGTACATATACATATTACCTATGGGTGCGGATCAGTCCCTATACATATACATATTATCTAGCAATTTTCTTTATAAAATTGCTAGATGCATCTCTAATCTCTAATCTCTAATATTATAATAGGAGAAGGCCATAGTGTCATTTGTAAATGTTTTGTCAATCTACCAACCTGTGTAACACATGTGCATAACTATTATAAAAGAGATCCTAGGTTCAAATCAAGACTACATCTAAATTTTTATTTAAAAAACTATATTTATTAAAACGTGTATCGCACGTGTAAACTACTAGTATGATGTAATTCTATCTAGGGCTGGATGTAAGTCATGAACTATTTAATTTAAAAAGTGGGGTACATCAATCTCCTAAATTGTGAAAAGTCAAATATTTACGGAATGATCACATTCAAATCTCACCAAAATTCGAAATAAAGAACAAAATTAAATCAAAATTTTATTCCTAATTAGTTTTCCTGTCAGGATCCATGGCTCTCAAATTTTTTTTTTTGGATGCACTTCAAATTCCATGATATATCTATACATCTCAAATCTCAAATCTCTAATCTCTAATGTTATAATGGAAGAGTTGGGTTGCAATTTATAGACATTCAACTATTTAATCTCAATCATTCAATTTTAAGTGAGAGTTATATTAATTATTTTGTTAGTTACCATAATACCCTCAAAGATCAAATTTATTACAACATAATTATTTACAAAAATACCACTTATATAAAATAAAAGTTTGTGTCATTAGGGATAAATTTGTAAAGAGTATGTATCAATAAAGTGAGGTCTCAGGTTCGATGCCAGATTACGTCTTATTATTTACTTTATAAAATGAATAAAAAATTTATTAGAACGTACATCACACATGCAGATTACTAGTATTTTTGAGTGAGATAAAAACATTTTATCCATTTAATTGAATAATTTAGCCTATGAGATGATGTTTGAAGCTCTTAATCCAATTATAAATTTTTAATCTAAATATGAACGAATATCTCTATACATCTCTATCCATATATTTGAATCACTTGATTCATCTATTAATCTGAATATGAACCAATAACTCTATCCATATGTCTGAGTTTTTTTCTTCTCTTAATTAATTTCAATTTTAACTGAATCCATATTTGAAATCAGATCATTCCTTAAAGATTTATCTCTAATCTCTAATCCCTAATATTATAATGGGAGAGTTGAGGTTGTAATCTGTAGACAACCTGCAATATGTAGACAACCATTAAACCAACCATCTAATCTCACCAATTTATTTTTAAGTGGAAGTTATGTTAACCATTCATTTACTAAATTGCTGTTAGTTACCATAATACTCTCAAATTTTATTTATGACATATTATTTACAAAAGTGTCACTAATATAAAATAAAAGCTGATGCCACTGCAGATAATTTGTAAAGAGTGTGATGAGTAAAGTGAGATATCAGGTTCGATGCTAGATTATGTCTTACTATTTACTTTTTTTAAAAATTATTAGGACGTGCATCGCACTTGCATATTACTAGTAATAATATTATAATGGGAGAGTTGGGATTGTCATTTGTAGATTACGTGTAATTTGTAGACAACCATTCAACTAACCATCTAATTTCAAGCATTTATTTTTAAGTGGAAGTTATATTAACCATTCATTTACTTAACTGCTCCTAGTTACCATAATACCCTCAAAGTTCAAATTTATTTACGACATAATTATTTACAGAAGTGTCACTCATGTAAAATAAAAGTTGATCCCAGCAGGGATAATTTGTAAAGAGTATGTGATAAGTAAAGAGATCTCAGGATCGATACCGGATTATGTCTTAGTATTTACTTTTTTATATAAAAACTATTAGATAGTGCATCGCACGTGCAGATTACTAGTATATACTAAAGGAAATGATGTATGCACAAGATTTTTGTACAACCCCACAAACTTACGTGAATAAAAAAAATCTTTTGATATGGTGAAGATTATGCAACATTACTTTGTAAAAATTGTATAAACAACTTTTGACACATAGCATTACTCCTACTTTATTCCTCGCAGATTTTGAATCCAACTATTTTATTCCTTCAAAATTTTGAACCCCACTATTTTAGGAGATTGGTTTATTCCACCTTTTAAAGTATACATGTGACGAACATCCAACCTAGATAGAATTACATTTATTATATTCTATCAAGATTGGACCTAATTAGCTGCACCCATTGCTGGATACAGATGCAGATCAGATGAAGATTTATTTATGGATAATTTTTAGCTTTCTTCATACACAATGTCTTTCTTGAGTAACTATATATTTCAAAAATTAGTAATCAAATACTTGTGAATTAAGTTGTGAGAATACAAGATTATAAACTGCGTTTATTGATGCTCTTCATTTTTCAAAGTCTATTCCTGTGCTTGTGGAGTTGCCTCCTTCTCTGTCCGATCAGACTCTTCTCTCTGCTGATCTTGGTCTCATGCCTATCCATTTTCCATTCGCTGGTTTTCTGATGACTATAAATCACTGTGCAGGTTCCTTGATTAAGAAATTTGACTCTACTACCCTTCTATTCATCAACTGCATCTCACCACCTGCTGGCCTTCTTCTTAGTGGAGTAATCATAGTTCTCAAATTTGCTGAAATTCCTGTCACAGGATCTCTTCATCCGTACCCAACTCTCTTAGGTCAAAATTGCAGAATTAGATGGTGACCCAACAACGTTATTTTTGGAAGAATTCGGCAAAATAAGTCGATTTTTTAAAAAGTAGAAGTAGAATGAAAAAAAGAGAAGATTTTTGTTGTCAAGTATTCAATTAGATAATAAGAGAATTACATGACATCCAGGGGCGGAGCTATATGGGGCCAGGGGTGCCCCCCCCCCCCCCCCCCCCCCCCTCCCCCCCCCCCCAAAATTTTGAAAAACCCTTTAAATTTTTTTTAAAAAATCCCTTAAATCTATTAAATTTTATTATTTGGCCCCCCTTAAAATTATGAAAAATACCTATATATTTATATATAGTTATAGAATTTTTTCTTGGCCCCCCCCCCCCCTCCCGAAAATTTTGTTCTGGCTTCGCCCATGATGACATCTACTTCGCCTATCTCTTTTTCAATTAGATAGTAAGGGAGTCAATACTCAATTAGATAGATAACTCTTACATATATAAATGACTGTAAAATTATATATTTCTGGATTCTAAGTTTTAAATAGTAAAATAGGAACAAATAGAAAAAGCATACATTAGCAGTAGGAAATTTTCCATCACTTCTAAGGTTCTTGCTGCTAAAGCCAAAAAAATCTCTGTTAAGAGACAAGATTCAAAGCTCATACAAAGGGAATAATTACACTCGACTTTATTTTATTAAAGGTGATAAGAGAATGAATGTAAAGCAATTTGCAGCTGTTTCAGTGCATATTCTTGATTGATCCAATGCAAATTCTGGCACTGGACCACCATTAAAATTCGATCCTAACCCTAACCTAACCCTAATTCCTATCAATGCTTAGTTATATATCAGTTTTGTAGAATCCGAACAAACCATGAACTTGAGAGATGGTCGGTCTATTCTCTTTAGGATCCAACCGGCCGATTTAACTTTTGTTGAAGCGGATTTAATCCAAATAGATTTGCTTTACTCAAATACTAACGGACATATATACATTACTTGTATTCACAACATGCACAGGTACAATATATATATATTGGCATATTGATTAGTACACAGAACATTTTTGTTGTTAACCAAATTTCAAAAGTCAAGGTTATAAAAAGAAAATCATGGTTAGAAAGTCTTCTTCTCTACAAAGTTAAGCAATCTGAGCCGGTAGATTCAACTTGAACCCAATTCAGACGTTTTTTCTGCCGAACTGATCAACGCAATTCAATTCAATTCGGTTCGGTTCTGCCAGTTTCTCTGGTTTTCTGCAAAACTAAACCAACTTAGGCTCTTGCTCCCGCTCTAACACATTGATCTGTATATTAGAATACTGCATGTTATTCATGTAACGGAATCCAGAGCAGGATGAGTGGTTTATCGAATTTTTTCCCAAAATGACCCTTTTTGCAAAAGTATTGCCACAAACGACCTGTTTTTTTTTTAATTCCACAAACGCCACACTCGCTTTTTGAAAAGGCGAGTGTGGTATAAACCCTCACGCTTTTTCAAAAAGCGAGTCTTAGGTTTCAGAAAATTAGAAACCTAAGACTCGCTTTTCGAAAAAGCGTGAGGGTTTATACCACACTCGCTTTTTCAAAAAGCGAGTCTTGGCCTTCTTTGCCCAGCAACACTCGCATTTTGAAAAAGCGGGGGTAATTAAACCACACTCGCTTTTTCAAAAAGCGAGTGTCGTTTGGGACTTAAACCCCCGCCCCCAAAACATCTCTCACTGTTCTCTCTATTCTTTCTCTTCCTCTTCGCTCGCGAAACCCTAACCCATCTCTCATCTCAAATTCGTCAAAGTACCCTCGTAATTTGTTGAATAACCCACAAAATTGCTTTGGACAACTTAAACCCATCTTCCGTTAGAGGTTTAATTTGTTGGAATTTGGGTATACTTCAAGAGGAAAGCAACTTTATTGTGAAGGTATGATGTTTATTCCCCCATTATTTTGTTAATTTAATTAGGTTTTCTTTATGGGTAGATAATAACTCGCTTATTGGTATAAATTAACGTAGGTATGGATTTGGAGATTCCTATTTGGTTATATTTTGGTGGTGAAATAATTCGTGATCCAAAGATTGATTGTTCTTATAGTCATTTGGAACCGGAAATAGTTTGGGTACCCCGTACCATTACATTTGAAGAATTAGTTGAGAAAATCTACGAAGTTACTAATTGGGATAGGAATGAATGGAATGTGAAAATTTTAGCTCGATACGCAGCAGGAAGAGGAGATGGTCAGTATTTTATGACAGTGCCCGTACCTACTGATAATGCGCTGAAGTCATTGATTGCTAGGACATTTGATCCCAATTATGCTTGGTCTGTAGTAGAGTTATATATTTAGCAAATTCGAGTTGTGAATGCTCAGCCACATGATATCCCCAGTGCAAGCTTCATACGGGTAATACCTACACAGCAGTCGAGGCCTAACCCCGATCAATCTTCACAACCAAATCCGGTATCCTCACAAGAGAACACCTTCACAAATACAACAATTCCGAATTCTGTAAATGTTGAGCTGCCACGCCAACCTAGCCCGGTTCCTGACTCTGTTCCAAATGACATTATATCTGAACTCTTTCAAAATGCAGTCTGTAACAACAGCTTATTAGACGATGATGAAGAAGATGAAGAAACAGACGATGAAGATGTTGATAGTGGTGAAACTGATGATGGAGACGAAGATGATGATGATAGTGGTGCAAATGTAAATCCCACGAACAACAGTTCTAATGAAGCCAGAGGTACTTATAGCTACGGCAATGTTGACACGTATGTTACCGAGGAGATGGCTGAAGGTGCTAGAGTACACCTAGTTCTACAAGAGTCGTCTGGTTCATCCAATGTAGACGAATTGTACGTTGGACAGGAGTTTATAAGTAAGCAGTCGATTCAACAGGCAGTGAAGTTGTATTCTATCAAAAAAAATCGTGAATTCGTAACTTTGAAATCTACACCGTCACTGTACACTGTTAAATGCAAAATGGCACCTAGAAAACGTACCATTGAGGAGATCGTGCAAGGGCCCCCCGGAGTAAGTGATGGTGGCTGCCCTTGGAGATTACGAGCAATGATTCCAAAAGGCGGGACGAATTTTGTGGTGAAGAAGATAGTTGGGCCACACACTTGTACGAATCCAACGCTGAATCAGGATCACCTTAAAATTGATTACAATATTGTTTGTAATCTGATTGTTGATGTGGTGAAAAAGGATACCGCTTTATCACCGAGGTCAATTATTAAGATTGTTAAAATACAATATAATTATCAGATTTCCTATAAGAAAGCTTGGCGAGCAAAACAAAAGGCGATCGAGAGGTTGTATGGTACCTTTGAAGAAGCATACACAAAGTTGCCTGCTCTACTCACAGCAATTCAAGCTGAAAATACAGGAACCGTTGTTCACTGGAATAAGTATGAGTCTAGCCCTGGCGAGGAAACATTCAAGGGTGTATTCTGGGCATTTGGTCCTTCAATTGAAGGTTTCAAGTCCTGCAGACCGGTGATCAGTGTTGACGGAACTCACTTGTACGGTAAATACAAGGGTTGCTTGCTAATTGCTGTTTCCCCAGATGCGAATGATTGCTTATTTCCGTTTGCATTTGCATTGGTTGATGGAGAGAGTATAAATACGTGGACATGGTTCATGACTTGCATCCGATATTATGTCACCGATCGCACTGAGTTGTGTGTTATCTCTGATCGTCACGCTGGTATAATGTCTGCTATGGAGTTACAAAATGGAGCTTGGAACGAACCTAGTGGATATCACCGCTATTGTATGCGCACTGAGTTGTGTGTTTGTTGCGGTATGAGTATCGTTATCTAAAAAAAAAATTCATTAACATAGGGAAGACTCGCTTTCCCAAAAACCGAGTCTTATTCAAACTATAGCGCTTTCTCAGAAAGCGAGTCTGTTGCCTGTAGTTGTTTTTCAACAAGCCAAAGACTCGCTTTCTCAGAAAGCGAGTCTGGTGTAAATGATCGCGGTGTTTGGGAAAGCGTGTCTTCGATCTGTAGATAACCAGAGAAGCAATATTCACTGGTTTGACAGTCGCTTTTTCAGAAGCCGAGGATGAAATGACTAGACTCGCTTTCTGAGCAAAAAAAATACAGAATTAGTTCTAAACATCGCGGTTTTTGAGAAAGCGTGTCTTCGATCTGTAGATAACCAGAGAATCAAAATTCACTGGTTTGACAGTCGCTTTTTCAGAAGCCGTGGATGAAATGACTAGACTCGCTTTCTGAGTCTTGGATCTGCTAGATAAAAAGGATACAGAACCAAGAATCACATTCTCAGAAAGCGAGTTTAGTACTAAACATCGCGGTTTTTGGAAAAGCGACTATTTATGTTGCTTGATTCCCAGAGGCTTCGACAGCTCTGGAATTCCAAAGTGATAGACTCGCTTTTTGAAAAAGCGGGGTCATTATAGCTAGACTCGCTTTTTGAAAAAGCGAGTCTTGCTCTGTATGTAGAAGAAACCAATGCTTCAACTCTTGGTGGGACAATTACACAACTAACATCTCCACCATCTCCATCTTCATACCAAAAACTCCACAAATTTCATATAATCACGCTTTAACATTCAAGCCAATCAAGATCACCACAATCCCAAAAAACAGCACATTCAATCCATTTACATTCTCAGCACTTACAATCCATGTTAACAGCACAAAATCAAAAAAAAAAAAAAGAGGAAAACTATAACAATCAAGATCACCACATGCACACACCCCATTCTAAATTTCGAATTTCATTCAATGCACTATTCAAAAGTTATTTACAATATTCGACTAAACAATATCTAACAACATTCAACTACACAACAAAATAATCACGGGTCTGGGGTAAACATATCGGGATGTTTCCGTTGCCTCTTCACTCGAGGTGATGGAGTTTTCTGTGTAATACCCTCTATTAGCTCGCCTTCCTCTTCTTGCTCCTCCTCCTCTACTTGTTCCTCATCCGCTTCTTCTTCAATTATGGTGCGACGCGGTGGTTTACGGGCGACTTTCTTTATTCGTTTATTGCGTGTATTGGTCCGATGTGCGGGAGTGTTTAAGATTGCATCCAAGGTCGCCCCCTCCCCCACAGCATCTGCCTGTGCTCGACAGGACGTCAGCATATCGCGTGCGAAGTCCTTCACCGCATCGGCTACGTTACTACTCAACACCGCTGCACATTTCTTGCCCATACTCCAAGTCTGGGCCATCTACAAAATATAATAAGTTGTTTTTTGTAGTTAGAGTTCAAAAAAAATAAAAAACTTAAAAATTTCTAAAAAACTTACAATCGTGCGAATAGCCGATGCCTTTGGTTGAAACATAGATAAATGCATGGAGTGTAAATCTACCGGTTCTGCTGCCGGTCGACGTATAGGCATCACCACGCCGGCTGGAGTCTGCCCTGTCGGAGAGATGTACCGCCTTGTCATCCTCCGATACCAAATCATATAGTTCTCGTGGTTTGCTAATTCGAATGGAGGTATGTTGCGGATGATTTCATCGAACCTTTGTAAGTTCTATCTCTCGACATATGTGGAGAAGCTTTCCGCCCAATTGTAACCTGGCGTACGACCCATTCCAGTAATTTTATGAATATCTGCATTGAAAGGCTCAGCTACTGAAATCGCCTGCTGGAGACCAAACTGTCGTAGTACTCTGCTCACAAAATAGAACTCGACAGTACTGAAGTTGATGGGTGGTGCTTTTGTCAGCCAAAGATCTCGCCTATACAGGAAACTGGGCGATAGTCGAGCTAGACGCTCCTCCGTGTAGGGCATCCATACTACGCATTTATCTGCCAATATGTCCAACTCATCACGGTAGTAGATCAGGCATCTGTTCGGATTGGCAGTCCAGGTAAGGTTACCGGACCAGTACACACCAAGAGGAGTAAGCATGTATTGGTCTTCAGGGAGATGAATCCAGCTGGGTGATTGTTTCCTAACTACAGGACGCCCAACGTGGATACGCTCCCAGCTCCACACTTGAAGCAATATCATCGGACCATTCATCTGCACGGACCCGAGGGCACACAGGCACAAACTCCTGTAGAGGGATGCTAAGGCAGTACTACCCCAACTGTACTGGCCGACTCGTCCAAGGTCTGCAATAAGCAGGAGGTACATGAGGGGGACGGAATGGTCGCTGGAATTAGAGAATAGTACACCTCCAAAAAGAGTCAGGATATACGTCCTGCAGTACATCTGGACCTCCTCTTCAGTCGAATCATCTGTCAGTCGGTCTTTGAATTTTTCCTTCAACCACTTCAACCGAATCTGTTTCCCAACTACTGCACCAGTCTCCACTTCGACACCGAGATATTGTTCTACTAAGTATGGAGCGTCGAAGTCCATAGATCCGGTCACCGCCTGGCCATCTACCGGAAGGCATGTGATTACTGAAACGTCCTGCAACGTGACAATCATCTCCCCAACTGACAGGTGGAAGCTGTGGATCTCAGGACGCCATCTCTCGAGGAGTGCTGTAAGTAGTGGCCGATCGCACTTGATGCCGCTCATCAGTGCTATACCATATAGACCGCAATCCCGTAAGATTTGGTGAATCCGTAGGTGCATAGGGAGTGGATGACCCCCACGGAAGGTACACTCTTTTGAATCACCCTCCCCCACATCTTTAGAGCGATGGTGCGACTGAAGCGTAAGAAGCGTGGGATCGAGGGGACCTGGACCACCAAGGGGAATAGTAGATGAAGAAGGGGCCGAGGACGAAGTACCAGCCACATTTGGGTTAACTGGGACCTGCAAAACAACATTTACATCAGCAAATAAATATATCATTCAATTATATGATAATGAAACAAATCGAACGCAGAAAATTATAAACTTATATTACTCCATTCGTTGCCACCACGACGACCACCGCCACGTCCACCGCATGGAGGTGGGCCAAAATATGTACGTGGTCCATCGCCACGATTGGCTCTACTACTAGAACCAACCTCCGCACGTTCCTTATTCTGTGGCATTTTTCAAAAAAAAAAGAGTATCCTACAATGAGGAGGGAGCAATCATTATTAACAATACCAAAATATAAAACCAACAAATATAGAACAAATACGAACATCTATAACTATTATAATGGGAGAGTTGAGGTACACAAACAAATAAAATTAGGATATTACTTCACATACAAATAAATTTGAAGTAAGGATATCCTTTCGTTTCAAACTCTTAAAAAGACCCACTATAAGATTTGAGCACAATAAGTAGGTAATGAATTTTGGTTACATATTGCAAATTATTTTAGAAATTTAAATAATCACGGAAGCAAAAGAGATTTGAAATGCAAATACAACATACTAGTTTTGATTACTAATAGTCATATCCTAGTTTTACTCACAAAATCTACATTTACTCACAAATTATACAAATTCTACATTATACTGGTCAATTATACTTTTAATCACAAATCACAAATTCTACACACATTACAAGCAAATCTTTCAACACCGAGATCTACACACATTACTCACAAATTATACATTCTACACACACTACCACAAATTACACACAATATATATAAAACATTAGAAAATATAGAGTTCGAGAAATATACCTCAATCTTCACGCAAGAATTGAACCACGAGATACACCCCCAAATCGTTCAACCCCTTTGTGAGGAACGCCACCGCAATCACCACAAACACGAAAGAACCACCACCAATTCACAATCGACGCAATCAACCCCTTTTTCTTAAATCCACCGCAATCACCAAAAAATTCGAAAAGAAAACTCAAACACAAAGTGGGGAACTGGAGTGGGATGAGATAGCGAAGAATTTAGGAGTTAATCGACGGCTAATTTGATGAAATAGGCCAGAAATCGAAGATTGAAGACGATGGGTTAGGGTTTACGAAAGCGCAACTTGGGAAAAAGAAGAAGAAGTGAGAGATGTTTTGGGGGCGGGGGTTTAAGTCCCAAACGATACTCACTTTTTGAAAAAGCGAGTGTGATTTAATTACCCCCGCTTTTTCAAAAAGCGAGTGTTGCTGGGCAAAGAAGGCCAAGACTCGCTTTTGGAAAAAGCGAGTGTGGTATAAACCCTCACGCTTTTTCGAAAAGCGAGTTTTAGGTTTCCAATTTTCTGAAACTTAAGACTCGCTTTTTGAAAAAGCGTGAGGAATTATACCACACTCGCTTTTTCAAAAAGCGAGTGGGGCGTTTGTGGAAAAAAAAAAAACAGGTCGTTTGTGGCAATACTTTTGCAAAAAAGGTCATTTTAGAAATAAATTCTGGTTTATCACACTATCAGAGGTGTGGGTCCCAACGGTCAATTGGTCAAAGCTGAGTGATCCAACGCAAAGACATGCATGCAAAAATTTTCAAATCTTTCCTGATCCCAATACCACATGCAAAAACGCTACGTGACAAAAAATCTTTCATGCAATTTGAATCCTATGAAGTTGTGGGGCCTACCCGACACATGTTTGGTCAACATCAGGCTGACCCCATACACGTGTACGTATTGCACGCACTTTGCCAATAAATGGTCAACTGTCTCCGCGATTGACCGTCTCCTTTTCTTTCCTTGTTTTCTCAAAGTTTTAAAAAGGAGTCTCAGACTACTTTAATCGATTTCTGTGTTGGTATGGGCTCGCCCAGCTCTCTATATATAAGCAGTTCCCACAAGCTCAAAACAGAGAACTGCACAAAATTAATTAGGCTGCACATGCGATATATACTGGAAGATAATTTATTCTTGCTAATTAAGAAGACATTTCGGCATAAGTATATATACTGGGTATATATATATTGGTTTGCCTGCATGCTAGAATTATATCGTGTATATTCATTTTGTCAATTAGAAGAATAAACAACGAAGCATGAAGATCGAAGCATAGAAGAGAGCAAAAGTTAGAAACATGACAACAACAGTAACAGAGGACTATACAGTCGACTGCACACTCCTCGAGTTCAGACTGGAAGAGTTACAGTCGACTGCACACTCTTTGGGTTCAGACTGGAAGAGTTGCACTCAACCGTACTTGGGTGCAGTCGACCATTTGCGACGGCAGTATTACTTTGGACCTTTATCTTGGTGATATTTTCGGCCAAATCTTTAACTCCATGTCAGATTATATGACTGTTATTCAGTGACTTCTTCTACAAAATATATTGGTTAACCTAGAGTTCTCTCTATTCTTCTTCTACTTATTATAACAACCTCCAATATGAGAGGTTAAGTATTTCAATGATATTTTCTCCATTGCAAATGAGGCTTGAGAGATAGTTTTTGGTGAATGAGTTTAATTCCTTGTATTGAGTGAAGCTATAACTCCTTATAATCTTTTGAATATTATATCGCTCTATACTTCTCTCCAGATTAAGCGAAAGCTATCTGAAATAAATCCTCGAGTATTTGTGTTGGATTGGTGGATCTATTTGTTTGGCTATTCAATTGATTTGTCTTATCTACCTCGTCATTCTCACTGTTCTAGTCAATTCCGCTGCACCACCGGTATTCGACGAAATTTCCCAACAAGAGCTGTAGTAAGATTTCTCTCCCTATCACAAGACCCCAACACTACACACACGTGAGAGGTTGACCTTATAGTTGTTCGATTTAGTGAAAGAGTTGTTCAATTGAGTAAAACTCCTTCCAATGAGTGATATGCCATTAGTGAGGGTATTAAGTAACACGGGTTGCAGCCGGATCGAGTCAACCTATGACCCGCCCGGGCCCTCCCGCAGTTGACCTGAACATGTTTGACCTAGTCCGAGTTCGGGTCAAATTCGCATATCCAAACGAGTTGGACCGAGTCGAACAAATAGCGAAAAAATACCCTGCTCGAGCCGTCCCGTTTAACCCGCTACCCGTCACAACCCGTCCCGAAACCGATCCGCAACCTACCGGATTGATAATAGTTGACCCGGCGGGCCAACCCGATGGGTCGGCCGTTGAGATGCAGCATCCAAATGGTCACACAATTTGAATGAGAGGAAAGATTGAGTGGAAACCTATTGCAATATGAATGAGAGGAAATGGTCGAAAAACTAATAAATAAAAAGAAGGGCAAAGAAATAATTTTATAAAAACCACTTAACAGAATATTCAAATTTTAATAGCGAAGAAGATAAAATGAAGAAAAAATAGCGTTAGAAAATTTCTTAATTTAAATGAGAGCCGCTAAAGGTTTCTTGATTTTTTCCCCCTTTTTTATATCTACACAAATTTCCCTAAGAACATTTTAATCACAAGGGATAAAGTTGTACCCAAAATTAAACCACGGCAATAGTAACAAGAAACACCACAATTTTAATCAAACAACTTTATGCACATTTTATTACACCCATACCACATCAACAAAACACAAACCACACACTATACCCACTTCGAACAAGGAAAACTCAGTTTAACCCCCCCATCGAATTATACAAATTTCAAAACAACCCACACTACATATCATATTCAGATGCCTTGATCTTGGTGTCATCCCAATTGCTGCTCTCTTCCACAATGTTCACCACCTGGGGCTCTCTCATTAATCTCAACCTTTTGGTAATGTCATCTTCAAAACCCCGTGCTCTATATGGGCTTTAATCGAGTTCATGTGAATTTAATGGCATCCTAAATTGCCTCCAAAATTTACCTGCAGTCCTCTCTGCTTTGTGCCACTTGACACCCTCTGCTTCCTCCTCTGTTATCCTTTCTCCACTGATTCTCAATTTTTTTCCCGTACTGACCCACTTTTTAAAATCATTGAGCGAGCCACTCAAAAACATTTACCCAACTGACTCGGTTTTTGATACATCCGGTATTAACCGTTATTTTTAATAACGGCATCGATTAATATCATACCGTTCTTTCAAAAAATTGCATCAGTTTAATTTTTTTTTAACATGCCGTTGTTTAGAAAAACGACATCTTTATAATACTCATTAAACTCTCTGACTTGGGGGAAAAAAAAAATTAAGTGTTGAAACAAGTTATAAATATTGTCGTTATCCCAAATAACGACATTAGCATTACTGATACCATTGTTGGAGATAACAACATCAATTATTACACTCATTAAACTCTCTTCTTCCACAATCATTCTTCCAAACAACGAAATGAGATAGCTGTTGTTGTTCTTAGAAATAACGGCAACAGTTTACAGATTAGGTTAGCCCAAGTGTAAGTAATAAAATTAACTGTTGTCGCTGTTCCAAACAACGACATCAGTTATCCCTAACAATTAATATTATAACTGATGCCACTATTCCTAACAACGACATCTGTAATGCTGTTGTTGCTGATCCAAACAACGACATTAGCTATATGATTCTATTGTCTTAGAGACATGAGCTTGGCCTTACTGAAAAATTGGTGGTGGAAGGTATTCCACCCTAATTGAGAATGGTGGAAAGAGTTTATCTAAGCTTACCTACAAGGGAAAGGGTCACGAAACATGGCTTTTAGAGTTGGCAATAGAGTTTCCTGATTCTGAAGAGAGGTCTCTAAAAAATACACCCCGGTCAATAGCTATGTGGTATCATTCATAGGCAATTGCAGAATGATACCACATAGCTATTGACTGCGGCGTATGTTTTAGAGACCTCTCTTCAGAATCAGGAAACTCTATTTCCAAGCTTGAAAACCAAGTTTTGTGACCCTTTCCCTTGTAGGCAACTGCAGGCTGACAAAATTCTAATTGGACAGATGATGTGGAGCGTATTCTCTCAAAGAAATGATCCCAGACTTATATGAATAATTCACGCAACCACACTGCTTGGTGGACAAGGCATGAAAAAGGGGATCATGGAAACCAACATTCAGACATCGCCTTAATTAGGGTTCGCAATGTATATTGGAGGAACTTCAAGCATATCTATACCAGACGGGTGTGAAATACTCATATGGCCCATACTGAAAAGCTTAAGGGCCTGAAAGAGACGGTTCCTTCACGGTCCGCTCGCTTTACAACCGCATTCATTTTAGGAGTTGCATACCGAATTGGTCAACCATTGCCTGGAAGACAAAAGTTTCCCTAAAAGTTTAGTTGTTTTTATGGTTAGTCCTCAATGATGCAATCTTGACACAGGAGAACCTTAGCAAGATGCAACAAAATATTGTGACCACCTGTGGTTTCTGCAATATGACCACAGAAAGTAGAGACCATTTGTTTATTGAGTGTCATAGGAGTAAATCGATTATTGTGGAGGTATTAAGGGCCTTAGGCACAAACATTTACCTTAGTTCCTATGCGGACCTCTAGATAGGAACCAAGCTAAGAAAGAAAATTATTTTATTTACTCCAAAAAAAATGTTCAAATATTTACCTTAGTTCCTATGCGGAGGACCTCTAATAAAACATGTTCAAACCGTCTCAATCTTCTTCGGACCAAGAGTACACTAACTATCAAGTCAGAATTTTGTAGTGAAATTTAAAAACAACAGTGCTATGTACACCAACAACTTTTCTTCCGATCTTGCTCTTTACAATCTTAGGTGACACAATATCATTAAAGATATCACAACCATACTCTATAAGATATCTTCCATATTATTGTGCCACCTAAATTTGTAAAGAAAAAATTATTTAATAAATTGTGGGCAAAACATTGTTGATCTAAAAAAAATCTTTCTTCATGTATTGGCACATGCACATGTACCATTCGGTTCACTGAATGTTGTACTTACACGAAGTAAAGAGTACAAGAAGTAACGAAAATAAATGTATACACTACACAAAAATTTAACCTAGTATGCAGTACAACACAAAAATTTAACCCAGTACGCAGTATTATGATCGATCGTACCTCCAAACTATTTTTTTTTTTTTTTTTTTTTTGATGAATCGGATAGGGTCTTACGACCCCAGCCATCAGACAAAATTTTTATTAAAGATAATAAACAAGAAAATTTTACAAGCCGTAAAATGGAGCAACTCAAAAAAAGAATACAATAAGAAGCAAGATTACATAATCTCTAGGGATCGGAGCATCAAACCGCAAAGTAATCTGATCTAAGGGGCTTCACTCGACGCCGAGACCTCTCCACCGTAAACAAAGAATCGCCTGGAATGGAACAGGGAGCATTCCCAAGGAAACAAGGAACACATCAGGCTGAGGAGTAATCGCGGCAAACAAAACGAGATACATCGAGCTACAGCCTGCATGGTTTCACCCGGATGCCACCAAAATCTCGAAGAACGACCCAAAACAGCGAGATAAGCACTGATGGTAAGGAACCTCATGAAAATGAAACTTGCTTAAAATGAATTAAACATACAACATCATCAGTGGAGGGAAAGAGCCCCAAAAACAACAGAGCTCAAAAGATAATCCAGAGCAACTGAGCACCTCAACCGCAGCATAGAAACAATAAATCAATAAACACCCAAAGTTAAAACGAAAATTAACTAAGAAGCCCATCAGTTAAAACATAACCATCAACACAATCCACATACGGAATAAAAGAGAAAAGAGGAGAAACATTGTTCCACAAAATACTGATGGTTATAGCAACAAAAAGAAAGAGAACATCTGAAGACCTAGGCCGAGAGAGACCAGATGCCGTAGGAAGGGAGAAGCGATGTCATGGCAGTGGTGCTGAAGAAAGTCATAAACATAGCAAAATAAGCCAATGGAAGTAATGCCACAGTCAGGAGTATAGTAGCTAGGTTGCAGCCAAAAAGCGCTACCAAAACCGCCAAAAATAAATAAACCACAAGCCATAGCAACCCAACGATCGGGTATCAGACACACAGAAACACAAAACAGAAAAGCCAGCTACTCCCCTAGGGGAACCTCAAACCTGCAATAAAACAGGGGGGAGAAGAGGGGAAAAGGTGAGCACATAATCAAGACAACGGAGAATTATAAAGCATGAAGAGTGCGAAGACAATGAAAAGCGTTACATAATCTTTGTTTAGCAATAGAAACATTGTCTTCGGATTTCGACCTCGAAATCCAGAGATTGAACAAAAATAAAAAATCATCAATCATAGCACTTGTAGGCGAACTGTGATGCTGGAACACTCTGATGTTTCTCTCCTTCCAAATGATCCAAATGATGGTATGGACTGACAAGATCCAAGCACTTCGAAGCGAGGCACTCAAAGGCTTAGCGGACCAAACCGAGGCTAACACTGGGGGAATAGGGCCAGTGTCCCATGCAAGAGTGCAGATCTTCCATAACGGGATGATAACAGGACATTGGATAAAAAGATGATTAACATCTTCAGAGTGTTCCTCGCAAAACGAGCAGGGTTGCCCCCAAGCTAAATTTCTTTTGTTAAGAACTTCAACTGTAAGTAACTTGTTATTAAAAGCAAGCCAGGAAGTGATTTTCACTTTAAGGGGGGCACAAGAGTCCCAGAAAAATTTAGCAACCGGCGATTTGACTCCCCTAGAATTGAGGAAGCAATAAAAAGATTTAACTGAAAAGGTTCCAGATGAAGACCATCGCCAAGCAATGCCCTCAGTAGGCCTCCACGTGTAGCTATTGAGGGAAGAAATAAGATTATTAAAAACCTCTGCTAAAGATTGAGGAAGATTAATCGTGAACGGAATAATCCAATGGTGAATATTGCCGACAATGGTAAAAGATTCCGCTACAGAAGCTGTCGGATAGGCAGCTAACTGAAAAAGCGAAGGGAAAGTAGTGGCAAGCGTGGAGTTGCCGATCCATAGATCGGTCCAGAATTTAGCTGTAGAACCGTCATGGCAGGTACGATAGATGCCGCAATGAAAAGCGGCAGATGCCTTCCAAACACCTTTCCAAAAAGGGTAAGCTTGGTAATAAACAACCTCGGGAAACTCCCACCAATTAGAAGAGGTGGACCGATAACACTTGATGCTTCTAATCCACGGTAAATGATCAAAATTGTGGAATTTCCACAACCATTTACCTAATAGGGCTATGTTATGATTACGAAGATCCAAAACACCTAGACCCCCTTCCTCTTTGGAAGTACAGATTAATTTCCACTGGCACAGGTGGGATCCAGGTTTAAAGGAGGAAGTACCCGTCCAAAAAAAATTGCTCACCTCCAAACTAATTTCAAAAAAAGGTTCTAAAAATTACAAAAAATTATATACTGTTAAAATTTCACTACTTACGCTGCTGTAACACAATCTTCACCAACCTATACAATCTAAAAGATACTCGTGATATAGTGAAGATTGTAATATAGTATGTGAGGGCTGCATCACATGTACGGTAAAACCTGTATTTAAATTAATATAATTCATTTTTTCATATATATATATATATATATATATATATATATATATATATATAGAGCGATCCGGTGAGAACCGTTCTCATGATAAGCTTTGTGAGAACTCCACGTCTATCCATCCTATGGATAATCCGAACCATTCACATTGTTTAACATAATTAATTTAGTCTAGAAATATAAAATCAAGTCATTTGGTATTCATTTGTCCATGCATCATGTCACTATAAAAAAACCGATTTTTCAGCCACACAATTTGTAATACTTCAATACATGGGCAAATGAATCTCAAATGACTTGATTTCTCATCCATGGACTAATTGAGTCGTGTAGATCAAAATGAACGGTTCAGATCTTTCAACTATTGTCCCAAACGAAAGTTCTCACTCGATCATTTCCCTATATATATATGTGTGTGTGTGTGTGTGTGTGTGTGTGTGTGTGTGTGTGTGTGTGTGTGTGTATGTCTGTGTGGTTTTGCTGAAAACAGATTGAAAAACAACGATCTGAGCCATTGGATCGCGCTTGATCTTGATCGACGGCTCAGATTGTTGCCGTTCAGTTTGAAGCGGATCTCCTATTAGAGCGGAGGGGCATTTTGGGAAGTTCACGCTAAATAATGCTTCAGACTTAGCGTTATTTAGCATAAACTTTTTTTTTGGTCGAAAAAAACAATTAGGCCGTTGTTGGGAACACGACCTAGGTTGTTTTTTTTAATAAAAAAATCAACCTAGGCCGTTCTTCCCAACAACGGCCTAGGTATGTACAAGTATTTTTTCCAAACACTTGTACATACTCAGATCGTCATTTCCCTCATTCTTCGTCGACAACTCTCTCTCTCTCTCTCTCTCTCTCTCTCTCTCTCTCTCTCTCTCTCGCGATATTGATTCCCCAAACCCTAGCTCTCTCTCTCTCTCAATCAGGAAAAACCCTACCTCTCTCTTGCTCATTGCTTGTCACTCAATCTCTCCCTCTTCTCACACTCTTGCCCTATTCCTTTGAAGATCCCGAATACTAAAAAACCCTAACCCATACGAAATCTCCCCAACCCTAAAACCCTACTTCCCTTCCTTTGTCTGCAGCAGCGCACAAGGATTTCCACTATCTCCTTTTGGAAAACCTTCATTGTGAAAAGTAATAATTTTTTTCTGTTTTAGTAGATTTAGCTAGGTTAATTAATTGAAATTTTTTATTTAATATTTGAGTGTACAATTTGTATATTATGCGTAGCTAATTATAGATTAGGTAATTATAGTGTTATTATCGATGTAGATGTAGTATTTGTTGTTGTTCGTTGTTAGTAAAAGCGCAGAAAGAGATCCAAAAATTCGACAATTTTGAGAGTACGTTGGGTTCACCACGCACAAGCCAACGCAACTTGTAGAAGTGTGTTCGGATTCACGGTTTAAAGTGTAGGGCCGTGTATCGCTTTCGACTATTTTTTGTTAGTAAAAGAGATACATCGGCGTATATTGTAAACGGTGAGTCGAAACTCACCTCTACAAGTATTGTTGGCTCATGTTTTACGTCCGTCCTACTCCCAAAGTTTGAGAATTTTTTGATCTCGTTTGTGTAGATTTCTACCGTATATTAAACAACAACAATTAATGTTCGAGTTTTATCGAGGGACTTTCACTAGGAAACGAATCCAAAAAAGAAGAAATTTTGCGAGCATGTCGAGCTTACCGCTTGCAACGCAATGCTACTTGTAGTTGCAAGTTCCGACCCACGGTCTGCGAGCTACGTCAATGTATCGCATTGCTGGCATTTTTCATGAGTGAAAGTGATACATGGCCGTATCTTGCAAATCGTAGATCGGAACTCGCTTGTACAAGTTGCGTTGCCTTGTGTGCGGGAAGGCCGACCCAATCACAAAGTTTAGTTTTTTTTTAACGTCATTTGTGCGGTTTTCTCATCAATTTTGTTCTGTTTTGAGCGAGTTTTGAATAGAAAACCCACTTGAAAATTTCGAAATTTTGCGAGTAGGTCGGTCTCGCCGCTCACAAGCCATATCAACTTGTAGTTGCGAGTTGTCACCCACGGTTTGCTATATGCGTCCGTGTATCGCATTCCCCCATTTTTCCAAGATTGAAAGCGAGACATGACCGTATCTTGCAAACCGTGGATCGGAACTCGCTTCTACAAGTTCCGTTATCTTGTGTGTGGCAAGCCGGATCCAATCACAAAGTTTCGTATTTTTTGGACGTCGTTTGTAAGATTCTCTTACGTATTTTGTTTTGTATCTATATATATATCACAATCGTTTGTTAACAAGCTGTTTTATATATGATGTGTGTTAATTTACCAAAAATATATTTTTTTTGCAGATGAACAACGATACAAGAGTTCTGCTGCCAGCGATAATTTTATGCAGGTAGAACCAATCATTAATTTCATGCCGTTAGTCGAAAAACACCTAAAACCAAAGTTAGGTATGGCGTTTCCAACTTTAGTTGAGGCCGAAAATTTCTATTCGTCACATGCTCGACGTGGGGATTTTGCAATGCGCAAGGGTGGAAATAAATTAAAGGGATGAGTGGAAGTAGATAAGTCTTATCTGTGTAATAAAATCGGATCGTCGCCGAGTCAACATAGTGATGGTAGACGGAAAACAACCTATAAAACGAGTTGCAAGGCTTGCGTTCGTGTAAAACTGAACGAAGCAAGTAATACGTGGGTACTGTATTCATTTCATGAAGTACACAATCACGAATTCACCTCACCCGGTAGAAGACATCTTTTGCCCCCCACCGTTCCGTGTCAAATACAGATAAAAAGATAATAAACCAATTCAACCAAGCTAATATCCAGACATGTCGACAAATGCTCTTCTTCGAAAGTGCTAGTGATGGTCATGATTAAGTAGGATTCACCGAAAAAGATATTAAAAATTACTTAGAGACTCGCAAGAAGCATTGAAAGGACACAATTCAAAAATGCTAACTGACTTTTTCGAATCTAAGAAACAGACAGATCCTTCATTTTTTTATGACATTCAAGTAGATCCCGAAGGGCAGTTATCACATTGTATAAGGGTTGATGGTATTTATAGGATGGATTATCAAGAATTTGGCGATATACTTTGCTTTGATGCCACGTACAATACGAATCGGTATGGAATATTATTTGTTCCCTTTGTTGGACTGAATCAACATTGGCAAACGACTTTCTTAGGAGGTGGGTTTATTCCAAATGAGACAGCTTCTTCGTTTGAATGGTTCTTTAAAAAGTGGTTAGGTGTTATGAATCTTGCTCCATCCGGCATCATCACCGATCAAGACCGTGGGATCGCCACCGCAGTGAAGAAAGTTTTTTCCCAGACTCGACATCGATTTTGCATTTGGTACATTTAATAAGTTACTATAGGAGGTGCATATGCCGAACGATGTCGACAAGTTTAGGGATTCATTGAAGACTGTCATCTACAATTCCAAATATGTACATGAATTTATAGAAAAATGGAATTTATTGATTTCGCAATACGGATTAGAGAATAACAAATGGTTGAACGATCTATTTGATATCTGTGAAAAATAGGCATCCATCTATGCTACAGATTCTTTTTGGGCCGGCATGTTGAGTAGCCAACGGGTTGAATCATCGCATTCTGCCTTGAAGTATCACACAGAAAAGAAACATTCCTTGCAGGGCCGTCATCTACGATCGTTTTTTGGGAAGGCAAAGACACGATTAACTGAAAGAAAATCATCGTAACTGTTGCCGCTAAATTTAGTGTGGGGGCAAATAGATGAATTTGTGGATTCTTAGGGAAACTGAATAGTAAACCTGTATACCTGTTCCGTCGGGCTTCGGTCGTCGATCCCGCCGTAGACCTGCAAAAAGTGCGAGACACCGGGGTTGTTCCCGGCGACGCACCCTCTGACGCTCAAGTCAGTAATCAGGAAGACTATGAAAGAGCGCAAAAACTGGTGAAAGATTGATTACCTCTTAATGGAGATGGATGGGAGGTATTTATAGGCGTCTTAGAGAACAGATCAGGAATGTAATCCCCGTGATCTGATAAGGAATATTCTCCTTGTAAACAGATTAGGGATGTAATCTGATAAGGTATATTCCCCGTAATCAGATAAGGAATTTAATCCCCAAATCCCAGTGAAAAGATAGAAGTATATCAGGACTGTTGATCAAGATTGATCAGGGACCCCGATTTTATCTTGTTGGATTGGGTGCGTAGCGGGTTAAAACCCGCACCCTCTTGTTGGTGGATCCATTCGTGGGTTATTGGGTCCTAGGAGAGTAGACCCAATATCCATTTTGGACCTTTTGTAGGTGAAATTACCGTTTTACCCCCGGGTCTCAAGATTCGTACCTGATTTGGACGGTCCCGATTAATCCCCATTTTTAGCCATATCACGAGCCCCCCACTCCTAAAGGCTAAATTTAATCGGCCTTTGAGGAGTAGTTTGACTGTTTCAATGGCTAGCGGAGTTGTATCGGGGTTCAAATGGAGGGTTTTGAATCTTGAAGGGGTAGTGAGGTGATTTGCCAAGTGGATTGAGCTCCGAGTTGTTCATGCGCTCTGATGGTCATGTGGTATTCCTGCAGGGATATCCTCTTTACCTTCGTGAAGCGTCAATTCGTCGTTCGGGGGTCTTATACATTTGTATCACGCCTTAGACTCCCCCTAGGGCTCGCTGACTAGGGGGCCGAGGTCCACATGCAGTTCGGCAAGCTTTTCCGGAGAGGAAAGCGAGTTCGGCATAGCTGCGAGCACTAGGAGTGAGTCTGGCGATCTGCCGAACTTGTTTTTTACCCTATAACAAGGTCGGTGTCACGAACGCTCTGCAGTGAGTGCCGAACTTGATTTTTACCCCGTAACAAGGTCGGTGTCACGAACGCTCGGCAGTGAGTGCCGAACTTGATTTTTATCCCGTAACAAGGTCGGTGTCACGAACGCTCGGCAGTGAGTGCCGAACTTGATTTTTACCCCGTGACAAGGTCGGTGTCACGAACGCTCGGCAGTGAGTGCCGAACTTGATTTTTACCCCGTGACAAGGTCGGTGTCACGAACGCTCGGTAGTGAGTGCCGAACTTGATTTTTATCCCGTAACAAGGTCGGTGTCACGAACGCTCGGTACCCCGTAACAAGGTCGGTGTCACGAACGCTCGGCAGTGAGTGCCGAACTTGATTTTTACCCCGTAACAAGGTCGGTGTCACGAACGCTCGGCAGTGAGTGCCGAACTTGATTTTTACCCCGTAACAAGGTCGGTGTCACGAACGCTCGGCAGTGAGTGCCGAACTTGATTTTTACCCCGTAACAAGGTCGGTGTCACGAACGCTCGGCAATGAGTGCCGAACTTCTAGACTTGTCATTTTTAGTGGTTTGTTTTTTCTGTGCGCCATTTGAACTTCTGGTGGCTCTGACAGCTCTGACAGCTCTGACAACTCCGACAACCCTGACAGATGGGATGTTCATTAATTGCAGTGACTTCTGGGCTTCCATCAGACGGGACGCGCATTAAATTCAACTCATGATTCGTTGTGGTTAGCGAGGCGACGATTGGGGTCGCTCCGTCGTTTGGTTTAAATGGGCCGGTCGTACGAGCCCACTAACCTCGTTTGGAGCGCCCTCCCCTCTATAAATCCTCACCCCCTCTCTCATTTTTCATTTCTCCTCTCCTTTGCTCAGACGGTTTCTTTTGCTCAGGCAATTTTTCCGGTGTCGGCGTTTAGTTCAGGCGAAGTTTTCCGGCAGCTACCTTTCTTAAGGTAATTTATCATCAACTATGTCTATAGCTTCTGTCTCCGACGAAGTCTCTTGGTCCAAGCCCTCCCTTGAAGACGTCGAGGACTCGACTCCGACCCCGACCAAAGGCAAGGTGTTCGGCAAGGATTCGATCGTTGTCGATCCGAAGCGGATGGGGGAGTTCGGACAACTACCAGGTCCGTTGACGGGGCTCCACAGAGTCAGGCAACTCCCGGAGGATCAGGCCGAGCGAATTGTCCATGGGAGGGGGAGGTCCTTCGAGGAGAATGCCGCGAGGGAGACGATGGAGGCGGACGATGCGGCGTCAATCCTGCGCGAGGAGGATCTGGCAGGGATCCGGGATTCTTTTTTCATCCCGGAGGAGTACGAAATCATGTTGCCGGGCCCCGGAGTTAGGGCCAACTCGCCGCTGCCAGTGACCATGTGTTGCTGGCCGGTTGATGCCTTTATCGCCGGTGCTCGGCTACCTCTCCACGCGTTCGCAATTACCGTGGTGAGTTGGTTCGGGGTCAGCCCCATCCAACTTATGCCGAACGCGTGGCGAGTGATTAATGGTTTCGTTCTCCACTGCCAGGCCGCAGGGATCGAGCCGCAGCTGAACGTGCTTCAGACGCTATACCGGCTCCACCAGGGGAATAAGTCGGAGTACCGGTATTATTTGACTCCGAGGCACGGCGGCAGACTCGTCATCTGCCCTGACTCTATTAAGCACTGGCGAGAGAAGTGGTTCGTCGTGCGGAGTCGAGAGGCCTGGCCGATCCCCTCTGACTGGGTAGAAGGGGTGCCGAAGAGGGCGAAGGCGGTGCCGAAGCTCTCAGTAGAAGAAGAAGAGGCGGTCCGGATCCTGCTTGACCGGCCGAAGTACGATTGGAGGGAGCTGACGGAGGACGTTCTCTATAAGGGAGGGCTCTGCCGCGTAGATCCCAGTACGCGGCTCTCGTCAAGTTCTTTTATCTGTACTCATTGCCTTGTTGTTTTTTTTTTTATGTGCTAATCACCTTTTTGTTTTTGATGCAGAATCCATGGATTACGACGCGGTCTTGGCGCTCAGGGCAGGGCTTGCGAGCAAGGCGCCGAAGAAGCGCAAGAGGGTAGCGTCCAAGTTGCCCCCGACCTCAAAGGCTCCGAGGATCACAGCCCTCATCGGGGAGGTGGAGATCCTTGACGACCCGGTCGTCACCGTGACGGGGACTTCGGCTCCCGCACCTGTGGGGGAGTTCCCCATTGCCGCCGCTCTCGCCATGCCGACCCCGCCGCTGACCGTGGCAGGCGAGGAGCTCCTGACGGAGGAGCACAAGCAGATCCATATTCCGGACTGGCAAGTTCGGAAGCACGATGGGTTCCTCGGGAACTCCTTGGCGAGCATGCAGGCCATCAAGCATCTCGCCACCCCGAAGGACCGAGCCGCCATGGAGGCGGGGAGAGAGGGCGACGACGTGATCGAGATCGCTCGTTCGACGGTATCGGTAAGCTTCTCCTCGTCTGTTGTATTTCTTGAATCACAAAAAATTTTTCTAACTCTTTTAGCTCTTCTTTGCTGCAGATCATCGTCCACTTCGGCCACCTCACCGAGAGGCTGACAGCTCTAGAGAAAGAGCTGAAGCAGGAGTCCGACCAAGCTCGGAAAGAAAAAGCTCGGATGTCGAACGAGCTTGACAAGCTCCGTGTCGAGCACGAGGGCAGGTCGGCGAGGGTCCAGCACCTCGAGGCCGAGGTGAAGAGGCTGGAGGGCGAGCTCCTTCAGCAGAAGGAGGGGTCGGCCAAGCAGTTGGCCGAGGTCGAGGCGGCGCAGGCGGCAGCCGTGAAGGCGGCGGAGGACGCGACCTTGGAGAAGGCCCAAGGGTTCCTCGCGCAGAATATGGCGAAGGCCTTCGCTGCCGCCCTCACGCGGGTGTCGGAAGCGTACCCCGGGGTGGACGTCTCGGGGTGGCGGCTATTCCCCGGACACGTCGAGGGCTTCGACCCTGAGTCCGAAGGGGAAGAAGAGGAGGAAGGCGACGACGAAGCCGGCGCCGGGGCCGCTGATGAGGTCCCTAGCACCGCGATTACTCCGCTGGCGGCGGCGTCTCCTTCGGCGAAGTCAACTCCCACCCCACCTCGTCGCTTTGGGAAAGAGGTCGAGCCTTGAATCCGCCTTTTGTTTTCTTGTTTTTGTTTTTTGTTTTTCTTTTCGAACTCTGTAATGCCTAATAGCGGACTGGCCACCGCTACTTTTTGACATTAATGAAAAGAAAGTTTTTGCAAGTGTTGATGTTCGGAAGTTTTTGTCTTTTGCCCCCTCTTTTGCCGAACATTCCCTTCTTGTTTTTAGAAAAGAAAATTTTTCCAAGTGTGGTGCTTCGGCAGTGTTCGACGTTTTTGCTGATTACTCCGATCTCTTTGCAGCTTATGGTGATCGCCCAAGACGTCGAGCCTTCGTGCTCGGACGAGGAAGCTCGAGCCGAGGTCGGCCTAGGGGCGACGAGGCTGTGTCTGGCGAGGTGCCGAGAGAGACTCTACGAGGTCGAGCTCGGATTGCGCCGAGCTGAAAGCGAGAGGACCCATCTCCAGCTCATCCTCGGCCGGCGAGATATCGAGATTCGTCGTTTGGAAAGCAGGATCGCCGAGCTTATCCCCGAAGGTGAATATTCGCCAACTGATTTCAGTAATGAGATTCGGGTTCAGTGCATCCGTCATAACTTGTCCAAAATAACAGCGGAGAGAGACGATTTGCTTTCCGAGATACAACATCTGCAGTCCGTAGAGGCGAAGCTTCGGAGTGAGGGCGAGGGGCTGACGGCCGAGGTGGCCAAGTTGACGACCGAACGGGTACAGTTGACTGCCGAAGTCGAAGCGCTCAAGAGGGCGACGGTGGATAAAAGCATCGAGGTCACCCACCTTCGGCGCCTCATCGCCAGCCGATCTGGAGTGCCGGACTCCGCGATACCCCCACGTTTCGAAGTCGACGTCAAGGACGACTCGTTGCGGGATCGGATCTCGGAGTTGGAGGCAGAAGTAGCCCGTCTTAAGCCGCATTCAGGGCCGATCAATGTTCGAAGCACGTCGTGCACTCGGGCTGAGAGTGGGCGGGGTATTACCTTCTATGAGATGGCGACCCATCAGCGGATCGGCCAACCTAGTCCGGGGGACGCGCAGAGCTCGGTGGCAATTTCGTCGAGCGGAGCGTCCGTCGGAGTAGCCACTAGAAGTGGTGCCGAGGATACGTCTCAGTTCGCTGGCTTGGGGTCGCGCTCAGGAGACAAGCGTCGTCATTCTCAAGTGTCTTTGAAGCGGAACGCTCCGGTTCCAAAAAAGCGCTAAAGTCGTTGACTTCGCAAATTTTTGTGTACTCTTTTTTTTTCTGTTTTTTGCTAAGTGTAATAAGTCGGCATTGTAACTTTTTCTTTGACGAGTTGTAATCCTGCTGTGTTTGTCTCTGTACCGCATCTATTTCATCAATAAAAGTGTTGTTGCCGAACTTGTGTGTTTTATTCTTGCGACTGTTGTCTGCTGCGCCGAGGTTTCTAAAGTGGTAGCAGTTCCGAATGGCGAGCTTCTTCCAGTTCGTTTAGGAGCGAACTTGCGAAGTAGCATCGAGCCAAGTGTCGGACTTTGGCGCCGCTGTTCGATTAGTTTAAAGGTAGTGGGAGCATTTCCGAACGGCGAACTACCCCTAGCTTGCTTAGGAGCGAACTTGCGGAGTAGAGTCGAACCAAGTGTTGGACTCCGAACCATTCAACGGCTGTGGGAGCATTTCCGAATGGCGAGCTACTTCTAGTACGCTTAGGAGCGTACTTGTGAAGTAGAATCGAGCCAAGTGTTGGACTCCGGAACCATTGTTAGATTAGTTTAGGGTTGTGGGAGCATTTCCGAATGGCGAACTGCCCCTAGCTCGCTTAGGAGCAAACTTGCGGAGTAGAGTCGAACCAAGTGTTGGACTCCGAACCATTCAACGGCTGTGGGAGCATTTCCGAATGGCGAGCTACTTCTAGTACGCTTAGGAGCGTACTTGTGAAGTAGAATCGAGCCAAGTGTTGGACTCCGGAACCATTGTTAGATTAGTTTAGGGTTGTGGGAGCATTTCCGAATGACGAACTACCCCTAGCTCGCTTAGGAGCGAACTTGTGGAGTAGAGTCGAACCAAGTGTTGGACTCCGAACCATTCAACGGCTGTGGGAGCATTTCCGAATGGCGAGCTACTTCTAGTACGCTTAGGAGCGTACTTGTGAAGTAGAATCGAGCCAAGTGTTGGACTCCGGAACTATTGTTAGATTAGTTTAGGGTTGTGGGAGCATTTCCGAATGGCGAACTACCCCTAGCTCGCTTAGGAGCGAACTTGCGGAGTAGATTCGAACCAAGTGTTGGACTCCGAACCATTCAACGGGCGTGGGAGCATTTCCGAATGGCAAGCTACTTCTAGTACGCTTAGGAGCGTACTTGTGAAGTAGAATCGAGCCAAGTGTTGGACTCCGGAACCATTGTTAGATTAGAGAGTTAAAAGCAGAGAGATGTAATAGCAGTGAAAATATGAAAAAACTTTATTTATTAATATCTAATGATCGACTGCTTCTAAAGTTGCTAGCCGTTATTACAATGAAAAAATAAAAGGAAAAATCACTACTAGTAAAAGGAAGGGAATGGTTCGACATCTCGAGTTACTTAGAGAGGCGTAGTTGCCTTCTCTTGGTATTTCAAAAGATGGTCGGCATTCCAAGTCCTGGGAATTTCTCTGCCTTCGAGGTCTTCTAGCTTGTACGCACCGGGGCGGATCACTTTTGAGATTTTGTACGGTCCCTCCCAATTCGGGGCCAGTTTGCTTTTCTGTCCGGGGAACGAGATGGCCAATTTTCGGAGGACTAAATCTCCTTCTTTGAGGTCCGTTGGGCGGACCATTTTGTTGTATGCTAGCTCGATCCTCCTTCGGTAAGCTTGCTGGCGTATGGCCGCTCTCTCTCGAATTTCATCTATCAGATCTAGGCTTGCTCTGAGCTCTTTGGCATTCTGCTCTTCTTCAAAGGCCATCAAACGAGGAGAGGGTATCCCAACTTCTAGGGGAATGAGGGCCTCGGACCCATAGGTGAGATTAAATGGGCTCTCGCCTGTTGGGGTCCGTTTGGTGGTGCGGTGATTCCAGAGCACGTTTGGCAGCTGATCGACCCACAGTCCTTTGGAACACTTGTCTAATCTCTTCTTGATGCCCGAAAGAATCTGTCGGTTGGCATTCTCGGCCTGGCCATTCGACTGAGGATGGGAGACGGAGGAGAATCGGTGTTGTATGGAGAGGTCCTCACATAAAGCTCGGAAGGCGGCCCCAGTGAACTGTGTTCCATTATCCGTGACTATGACTCGGGGAACGCCGAACCGGCAAATCACATTTTTCCAGAAGAATTGAACGACCCTATGCTCGGTGATTGTAGCCAGGGGCTCGGCTTCTATCCATTTAGAGAAATAGTCGACCGCCACGACTAGGAACTTTAGCTGTCCGGGGGCTGGTGGAAACGGCCCTAGTAAATCCATCCCCCACATAGCGAAGGGGATCGGACTTGATAGGGAGGTGAGCGGTGCTTGTGGAAGGCGTCGGATGTCTGCATACTTTTGATAGGAGCTGCATTGCCGAACGTGTCGTTCGGCGTCCCGTAGGAGAGTGGGCCAGTAATACCCGTAGTTCAACACTTTGCGCGCTAGAGCCCTGGACCCAGAATGAGCTCCGCCGATGCCCTCGTGGAGCTCTTGCAGGGCGTAGTCGGCTTGCCTGGGGGAAAGGCACCTTAGGTAAGGCCGACCGTCCACCTGGGTGAAGGAGCGTTTATATAAGATGCCTTCGATTAAAGTAAAACGCTCGGCTCGGGTCCTGATTCTTCTTGCTTCCCTCGGATCTTCAGGGAGGAGTCCGTCCCTCAAGAATTCGACAATGGGTTTCATCCAGTTGTCTTCGAGGAGGACGGGCAATGTTTCGACGGAGTCGGGCGCTTCGTCCTCTATGCTCGGCTTCAGGAGGACTTCAATCAATACGGTCTGCTCCAGACCTTGAAGGGAAGAGGAGGCCAATTTGGATAGGGCATCAGCCTGAGCGTTTTCTTCCCGGGGGATCCTTTGGATGAGGGCCTCTTCAAACAGCGCCATGAGGCTCTTAACTTTAGCCAAGTATTTGATCATCCTATCATCACGGGCTTCATACTCGCCGAGGACCTGATTAACGACTAATTGGGAGTCGCTGAAGATCTGTAGCCGCTGAGCCCCTGCATTTCGGGCCATTCGTAGTCTGGCTATTAGCGCCTCGTATTCGGCCTCGTTGTTCGAAACTTTGAAATTTATACGGAGGGAGTATTGGAGGATGAAGTCATCTGGGCCTGCCAGAATGACTCCTGCCCCGCTTCCTTCATTGCAAGAAGATCCGTCGACATAAATCGACCAGACCGGTGGTCCTTTCACTGTCTGACTGGGCTCAGGGATGGTGGTCTCCACTATGAATTCGGCCAATGCCTGTGCCTTGATCGCGGTCCGAGGCTGATAAGTTATATCATGTTGGCTCAGCTCGATCGACCACTTCATAAGGCGGCCGGAAGCCTCGGGCTTGTGAAGAACTTGTTTCAGCGGCTGGTCGGTAAGAACGACCACCGAATGGGACTGAAAGTAGGGCCGAAGCTTTCTCGCGGCCATTACCAGGGCATAGGCTATTTTCTCAATCTTCGGGTACCGGAGCTCGGCGTCCCGAAGTACTTTGCTGACGTAGTAGATGAGCTTCTGGGCCCTTTCTTCTTCTCTGACTAAGACCGCACTAAGCGTCTGTTCGGAAGCTGCTAGGTAGAGGTAGAGTGGTTCGCCAGGTATAGGTTTGCTGAGAAGAGGTGGATTGACGAGGTATGCTTTGAGCTGGTCGAATGAGTCTTGTTGCTGCTGCCCCCACTCAAATCCTTTAGCCCCCCTGAGGGCTTTGAAGAACGGGAGGCACTTTTCCCCGGTCGAAACAGAAAGCGCCCTATGGCGGCTAGGCGACCAGTCAATCTTTGAACTTCCTTGACATTTCTAGGAGGGGCCATGTCCAATATGGCCTTGATCTTTTCCGGATTTGCTTCAATTCCTCGTTGGCTAACCATGAAGCCGAGGAACTTTCCTGATGAGACGTCGAACGCACACTTGTTCGGGTTGAGTCTCATATTGTGTTTTCTCAAAACATCAAATGCTTCTTGGAGGTCGGCCATGTGGTCAATGCCTCGGATGCTTTTTACAAGCATGTCGTCAACGTAAACCTCCATGTTCCGGCCGATCTGGGCCTGGAAAACCTTGTTGACGAGGCGTTGGTATGTTGCACCCGCATTCTTGAGACCGAACGGCATGACCCTGTAACAATAAAGGTCCTGGTCGGTAACAAACGACGTCTTCGGGATGTCTGGAGGGAACATTCTTATCTGATTGTAACCTGAGAAGGCATCCATGAAGCTGAGGAGCTCATGTCCCGAGGTTGCGTCAATCAGAGTGTCGATGCTCGGCAGAGGGAAGGGATCTTTGGGGCAAGCCTTATTGAGGTCGGTGAAATCAATGCAAATTCTCCACGTCCCATTGGACTTCTTCACCATTACCACATTCGACAGCCATTCAGGATAGTTCACCTCCTGTATGAATCGGGCCTTCAACAGCTTGTTTACCTCCTCTTTGATAGCGAGCTGACGCTCGGGGGCGAACTTGCGCCTCTTTTGCTGAACCGGTTTGGACCCCGGATCGACGCTCAGGCGGTGGACCAAGAGTTCTTCGGAGATACCGGGCATATCTGCTGCTGACCATGCGAAGAGGTCTTGATTGGCCCGGATGCATTTCACAATGCCTGAGTATAGGGCGGACGGGAGGGTCTTGCTAACAAAGAACTTGCGAGTCGGCTCTTGTTCAGAGAAGAGCACCTCCTCCAGTTCATCCACCGGCTCGGAGGTCGGTCTTGTAGTATCTTGAGGAATCTCCAGAGTCTCTAAGGAGAGGACGGGTCCAAGGGTTGAGGTCATGTAGCACTTTCTGGCCGTCTCCTGATTGCCCCTTACTTCCCCGACCCCGGACCGGGTGGGAAACTTCATCTTAAGATGGTATGCTGAGGGGACAGCTTCCAGAGCTGCGAGGCCAGGCTGACCCAAAATGACGTTGTAGGCGGCAGGAACATCCACCACCATGAAGTCCATTGGCTCTGTTCGGGTGGTAGGAGTTTGGCCGGCAGTTACATCGAGGGTGATCACCCCTTCAATAGTTACCGGAACCCCCGTGAACCCGTGGAGAGTGTAGCCGGCGGGCTTGAGTCTGTCTCTGGAGAGCTTTAGGCCTTTAAAAGCGGAGAGGAAGAGAATGTTGACGGAGCTGCCATTGTCTACTAAGATCCTCTCCACTTTGAAATTCGCCATGTGGAGGCTAATGACGAGTGCGTCACAATGTAGGGTACGAACTCCCTCGAGATCTTCGTCGGAGAACATGACTGGCACTCCGAAGCCTTTGGGAGGAGGGGTGGTTCGGACCGAGTTGACTTCTCTTATAAAGGCTTTCCGAGAGGAGTTCGAGGAGCCCCCATTGGGCCCCCGTGAATGAGGTGAAGGACTCGCTCTTCCTCGAAGTCTGGCGTCTCTTCTCTTTCCGGACGCTTGTTAGCCCCCCGAGGCGGGGGAGGAAGTTCGGCTCGGTCTTTTCTTACGAACCTAGTCAGCTGCCCTCTCTGGATAAGGGCTTCGATCTCGTTCTTCAGGGCACGACAATCGCTGGTGTCATGCCCATGGTCCCGGTGATAACGGCACCATTTCTCTTTATCTCTTCTTTTGGCGGGAGTGTTCATCCTTGGAGCAGGGGGAATAATACCCTCTTTCTCGACCTCCATCAAGATGGTTGAGACGTCAGTGGTGAGGGGAGTGAACTTTTCGAACTTGGGGGGAGCTCGGCGCTGGCCGGCATTGTCCTTTTGGAGCTTCCTGGTTCCTTCCTCCTCCGTTCCCTTTCTCTTAAGCCCAGAGGAAGACCCCTCCCAGTTTGGTCGCTGCTCGGCCTCCTCGGCCCGGATATACTTTTCACTGCGAAGGAGGAGGTCGGAAAAGTTCTGCGGAGGTTTCTTGGCGAGGGAGGAGCGGAGGTTGGAATTGAGGACATTAGATTGAAATGCTGCCGTAGCGACCGTCTGGTCGAGGGATGCTATAGACCTGGCTTCAGCTGTGAACCTCTTTACATAGTCTCTCAGCTTCTCCCCCTTCTTTTGGTGGAGGTGCAATAGGGAGATGCTGGTTTTCTCAGCCCTACGGCTGCTTACGAAATGTGTGACGAAGAGGGTTTCGAACTGTTCGAAGGAGAATATTGAAGAGGGGGCGAGGCGAGAGTACCATTCTCAGGCCGGTTCCCTTGAGAGTTGCGGGGAAGGTTTTGCAGAGGAGGGCATCAGAGGCTTGATGGAGGAGCATCAAAGTCTTAAAGCTTTCGATGTGATCAACTGGATCGGTCTCCCCGGTGTAAGTCTCGAATTGGGGAGGTTTGAAACCGAACGGCACAGGTGCATCCACTATGGTCCGGGAGAAAGGGGGGCGGCTAGGACGTAAGGTCCTTCCCCTAAGCTCCTCTTCTCGGTCGATCTGACCCAGGCGCCTCTCTACTTCATGAAGATGTCGGTACATGGTGTCATCACTCCGACGGTAGTCTGCCGAGCCTCGTGACTCGTCTTCGTATGAGGGAGAGCGAGGGCTGCGGCGATGGTAACTTCGGGAGTGACGAGGACTTGGGGTACGCCGGGAGTTGGTAGGAGCAGGACGAGGAGATGGGGACCGTCGGTGAGGGCTTCGGACTGGAGGAGGGGACGGGACCTTCGGCTCGTTAGGATTTTGACGGAGGTTGAGAGCCTGCAGGACGGTCGCTTGGAACTGCTGGAACTCGGCACGGGTGATTGGTGCCTCATTGTTCCTGGGCTGTTGCCGTCCTGAGGGAGAGTGCCTTCTTCGGTAATGATCGGGGGACTCCTTCCTTCCTCTGCGGACGGGAGACCTGTAATACCGGCGGCGCGGAGACCGATCGCCCGGATGGCGTTGGCGGGAGGTTCCCTCTCGGGCCCGCTTTTCATCCAGATGGCGGCGGAGGTCATCCTCTTTCTGGCGGTTGAGGGCGGTATTGTGGCGGCCAGAGGCTCGGGGATGATGGGAGGCCATAGAGTCCGTAGAGGCATTGTGGATGGAGAGGTGCTCTTGGTGAAGGGGCTGTTTCTGAGGGTTAGGACCCTTTGGAGGCTGCTGATTAGGAGGGGGAAGGTCCTGGTGAACCGGGTCTTCAACTGTAGGGGGTAGCTGCCCTTGTTGTTGAGCAAGATTGTTGGGAACTTCTTGCTGCTGATCAGGGTTGGGCCCTCGGTTGGACCCCCTTGATCTGACCTTCCGAGGCGGCATCGCTGGAGAAGACCTGTTTTCAGGGAAGAGGAGAGGTTCCTATTCGTTAGTTTCCCACAGACGGCGCCAATCTGTTGCCGCTAAATTTAGTGTGGGGGCAAACAGATGAATTTGTGGATTCTTAGGGAAACTGAATAGTAAACCTGTATACCTGTTCCGTCGGGCTTCGATCGTCGATCCCGCCGTAGACCTACAAAAAGTGCGAGACACCGGGGTTGTTCCCGGCGACGCACCCTCCGACGCTCAGTCAGTAATCGGGAAGACTATGAAAGAGTGCAAAAACTGGTGAAAGATTGATTACCTCTTAATGGAGATGGATGGGGGGTATTTATAGGCGTCTTAGAGAACAGATCAGGAATGTAATCCCCGTGATCTGATAAGGAATATTCTCCTTGTAAACAGATTAGGGATGTAATCTGATAAGGTATATTCTCCGTAATCAGATAAGAAATTTAATCCCCAAATCCCAGTGAAAAGATAGAAGTATATCAGGGCCGTTGATCAAGATTAATCAGGGACCCCGATTTTATCTTGTTGGAGTGGGTGCGTGGCGGGTTAAAACCCGCACCCTCTTGTTGGTGGATCCATTCGTGGGTTATTGGGTCCTAGGAGAGTAGACCCAATATCCATTTTGGACCTTTTGTAGGCGAAATTACCGTTTTACCCCCGGGTCTCAAGATTCGTACCTGATTTGGACGGTCCCGATTAATCCCCATTTTTAGCCATATCAGTAACCGTGAGAAGAGACCGAAGCTAAAGAGCGAATGGGCTTTGGAGGCACAACTGGCGAAAACATGCACTTTGAATTTTTTTACAAATTCCAAGATGAAGTTACAAAAACTTCATGTACAATGTGACATTCATTGGTGATCTTGAGTCACCAGATAGTTCAACCTTACATGATCAGAACCGGTTCGCCTTCTTCAGTTATGTAAACTCAACCAAATTATTACATGTTCTTGTCATTTCTTTCACTTCGTTGGCTTTCCTTACAAGCATATTTTAGCGGTTCATCGGTTCAGCCATCGCACTTCCATTTCGGGTGTATACATTAAAAGAAGATGGACCCGACATGTGATGAGAAAAAGTTATACATCTGTTCCAACTGAACGCAATACCGAGAATTTTGCTTCTCGATATTGTGAATTGAGCTACCATACAAAACAGATGGTCGATCTTGGTTGTTCCTCCACTGAAAGTTACAAATACATGCTCGAGAATTTGCAGAAGATTATTGACGTCTCTTGGCTACAACCTGGATTGGGTGAACAACCCAAAGAGACCTCACAACCGTATGATAGTACACAACCGCATTGTAGTGCATAACCTCAAATAACAGTTTCCAACCCGTTGAACCTGGCCCGTGAACCCGATGAACAGTGTCAAACGCGCCCATCAACTCACAGGTCGACCCACGAGTTTCGAACCGTTTGACCCGTACGGGCCAAACGTTCGACCTGCGCGGGTCGAACGGTCAACCCGCGGGTCCAACGGCAGAAAACATGCCAACGGCTGTTATAGCCGTTTTTTTGTTTTTTGTTTTTGTTTTTTTCCCACCTATAAATACCCCTTAAACACAATCTAAAAATTTTACACCTTATTCTCTTACTCTCTCTACTACTATTACTACTCAATTCAATCTCAATTTTTCAAAATTTTGTCAACAAAGAAGCTAGCAACACAGAAGCGACAAATTCCGATCGTATCGAATTCAACATTCAACTACGTCTTCAAGTCTTCAACTCCTCCAAGGCTCCAACAAAGAAGTTCTCTTTCTATCTATATACGAGTCCGAACTTCTACTTCTACTTCTAGTCTTCCACTCCTCCAAGTCTTCAAGTCTTGTCTCATGTCGTGTAGAGGAACATCGTAAAAACCTATGTTAAGCATAGTGTTATATTCGAACTCTAATTGTGGAATTGTTTGAGACCGGCGAGAAGAACTAGTGAAATTTTTGTCCACTTTGGCTATGACTGCTACCTCGTGATCTAGACATGATAAATGATTTGTAGTAGTCGTGTATGTTAAAAAAATGATTAAAAGTGTTTTGGTAGTTTATGTAATGCAACAAAAAAACGATATAAGAGGCATATGTTAAAAATAAATCTAAAAAACAATGAGGATTGAGAGCCAACAAACAATTATGATAAAAAAAAAAAATTAAAACTACAATAAAAATAAAGGGTTAAGAGAGTTGAGAAATTTTGATAACGTACTTTACGAATAATCGTATATAGAATTGAGAGAGAATAATAGTAGAGAAGCTCTAGAAGTAGATGTAGTTGAGAGTGTTGAGTAGACGTAGATTCAATCATAAAAAGAGATAGCTTCTTTGTTGAGAAAGTTTGTAGTAGACGTAGTTGAGAATGTTGAGTCGAGACAAATTCGATATAATCGAAATTGTTCACTTCCTTGTTGCTTGCTTATTTGTTGAATGAACTTGATTGAATTGAGTAGTAGTAGTAGAGAGAGTAAGAAAGTTGGTAGATGGAGATATGAAAAAAAACAAAGTGAATTTAGGAAGTTGATAGATGGGTTGTGATCGGATTGTGGGTTTTCGGGCTGGGTTGAGTAGGTTTGGTTTGTATTTTTGTCAACCAGATAAGGGGTACGGGTTTGACCCAAACCCGAATTGGGTCAACGAGAGTCGGGTTGACCAAGCGGATTGCGGGTTGACCCAACCCAAATGCCATCGCTAGGTAGAGTGAAAACAGAACAAATCAAACGTGTGTTGGATGCCTTGTTCCTCTGGAATAAAATCATAAATTTACAATATTAAAATAAGGTCTTTATATCCTCTAATTTACTACATGCAAAGTAATTCAAGAAAAGAGCCAAGCGAACTTAGAGGAGAAATAAAGTATATCGTGTGTATCTGTTTGTGTATCAAGGATGCAATTTTAAGTATGGATATTATGATAGGCACATCGCATGCAACAACAAAATACAAAGTACTTCAAGAAAAGAACCAAGGGCACTTACAGGAGAAGATGAAGTATATCGTGTGTCTGTTTGTGTATCAAGCATGCAACGATAAGTACGGTTATTATGATGGACACATATACCAGCTTCTTTCATTCCATATATGCACACAATTAAGATAAACCTGACATATACAACTATTTGAAAACAGTAAAACTATAACAAATTTATATCAAACAAAATCAATTTGATGTCTATGATGTCGAGTTTAAAGTCATCGATCATAAATTTAAGGTCATCGATCACAAATTTATATTGCTAAGAAGAAAACTAATCAAAATAAATTTAAAGCCATCGATCATAAATTTGTGCATTTGTATAAACATTGAAAGAAAACTACTGTATACAATCTGTATGACAATTCAAACCTCCATCAAAAAAAATGATCCACACACAAGATTCATGCCCAAAACTTTCAAAAGCAAACTTTTGTAGGGAAAAAAGGCCCAGTAAGAAAAAAAATGTTGGCCATATCCATGAAACCAAATGCCAAGATAAATTGTGCTAGAAAGAGAGCCCAGTAAGAATTCAGCATATAAGACAATAAAAGGTTCGGTAGATCAATTAAATCAGCGAAAAATATATGGTGATCTGACTATTTCATCCCTTAAAACCACATATCTCCCATAAATAACACAAAATATACATGAAAAACACAAAATCAATGGATATTTGCTAAAACAGAACTAAAGTCAGAATCTGACATTGCTCTCATTAGTTTTGATGGTGCTCATCCTAACAAAATTAACATTGATATTAATTCACATGTAAGAAACAGCCACAACCCAGAGATAGTCCATCTACTACTAGCTGATGAGAGAGTACACTCGCGAGAGAGAAGCCATGAGGGACTCACATCTCTCACCTTGCTAGTTCAATGCTGTTTTTTCAAAACTACAAAATTTGGTATCACTTGTCTGACACACTAAATCACTATAATCACATCGTTCTTCTAGCTAATTTTTTCCCAATGGAATTATGCACAAAAAGTACATCTATAAAGCAATGGATAAGTAACGGGCCGGAGGAACTTCGGCTAGCTAATAGGGGTACAAGATTATTGCACCACTGCAGATCATGACAAGAAAAGTAATGTCGCTGCCGTTTTGTGATAAAGTATGAACTATCTAACTTTCTTTTAGCAAGAAATTATTGAAAGGTAACACTCATGATTAGATGATCGTGGGTTTAATTGGGCCAATACTGAAGCACACCAGCTGTTCAGACTGGGATTTCGCAATTTACAGAGGTTTCACTGATGCAGTGATTCATACACCTCAAATAGATGCAATCACAAAACAACAAGGAAACAATGGGAAAGAACATTGTATTTCATAATGTCCAAGTGTTGCATATAAAAAATTAACTTGCAATTAAATTGGGGTAAAAAATGTTTTTTAAAGCAAGTTTGTAACAAATAATGCCAAACATGGGACTTTAAAGGATAGCAAGCTCATTTAGAAAATTTCAAAAGTTCCCTTTATCAAATTCAGCATAGATAGATAGAAGAAGAGTTAACTAGAATGTAAATAAGGTCAGCTTTCGTTATCATGATTCTATTAAGCAGCACATGCACATCTACCAAAGAATATGCCAAGTACCAATTGAAATTTTTTACAAAATTATAAAACTAGAATATAAAAATAGTACACAAAATTATTATGTTGCCCCTTAATCATCCAAATACAATAGGACCGCTTAAATACAAAATGCATGGAACAGCGACATCTCTTAAGCCTCACACTTAATCATCCAATCTTATTCACTACAAAACTAGAGAGCATGCGCCTTACATGCATCTTATTTATGTGCGTGTTGCATAGGTGAATGGCTTGCAACTCAAGGATGTCCGAACTGTCCATTTCCATTAGGGCGTAAGCTCTATAAATGAGAGAAATGATAGGTAATGTATGATCGAAGAATCAGAAGAGTTTCTTATTTATCATTATGTGCGCATGGCACCGTGAAAACTAAAGGAACATGGTATCATCAAAGTTGGTGCATTTTAATACTGGATGTACCAGTTCAAGTAAGTCCTTGTAATAAGAAAGGGAAATCAATCTAGAAGTGGAAGAAATTTTGGGACGTATTCCTATGGATATAAAATCGACGGCTAAGAAGCAACGGAAATTTACATGCAGTAGAAATATCAAAAAACATAAATGTTTTACACAACCAATGCATCATGCTTTCCAACAAGCCGAGCTTCATTTACTTAAAATATGGAAGTAGAAAATATCAAGTAATGGAGCTCAGCTTCCGGGTTGTATTTCTTCAAAAGCATAACCAATAGTTGAAACTGCTCATATAATCATAGTGAACCCAGCATAATACAGACAACAGAAATTCAAAATATTTCGGAATATAATAGAGTATATGATCATAGAAAATACTAGATTTAATGAACATAAATAACTTCACTTATTGGAATAATTTTCTTCTACCTCACTCCACAGTGGGTTTCTGATGGACATATGTATATCAAATCAAGTGTTTATCCCCATAATAAGAATGGCGCCTAGAATAAGCTGTATATGCGACTGGCAGCAAAACAGAAAATCTGCATTGTGGTAACACGATTCCTAAATATACACTAGTAACACTACTCACACAACCCAACCCCGAAATAGAGTGGCCCTGAAACAGAGTGTCTTCTCTTCATGTATCTCACATCATGAGATAGTTTGAATCATTACATCTGGCTTGATCAGAATTCTCTCTAGGTATAGTTACTGTAGTGATGAATCAACAACAAAGGCAGCATAGAAATCCTTTGGAGTTAGAGAAATTTAGAATAATAGAAATATAAATTATTGACATGTATCATAAATGGAATCTATTGTCAATACAATTTAGATTTGTATGCACATGTTCTTCATTACATATTCTTTTAAATTCTTTTCAGTATCATGCATGTACTGAGAATTTATAGACAGTATTATGCTGCATGCATCTGATGATTCTCATTTTCTGCCAGCAAATCAAGGAACTGAAAATGCAGGAAAAGGAACACACACACACACACACACACACACACACACAGATCTGAGTATCAATTCTTTATCTTAAAAAATGAACTGATTTCCTACTGACTTATCCATACAAAATTGAATCTGCTAGCCTACGCCGTTAAGACTTCTTAGAAATTGTATTTTTTCAAAAACTAAGATAATCAGTAAGTATAAGAATTAAATCTTCTGTCCTCACAACAGAATATAATTTATGACCATTAAATCAGATAGAGCAGTAAAAAGAAAACAGAATAATATGAACACAACCAGCAATAAGTTCAACAGAACTGCAAAAGGCTGGAGAAGTTTCTAAAAGCTAATAACAATTACCTTAGCCAAAAGATGTGCTGCGATGCATAGGCCAAGTAGTTAGACAATGTCATTGACCATCCTAGCAATCCTTGAAGGCCCAGGAAGGTCAGAACCTAACAAACACATTGACTTGATGAAAGAAGTTAATTGTGCAATCTTATCAAGGTACAAAACTGAGATAGTTGCACATGATGTCCGTTTATGTTCCACCAAGACAATTGGCAAACATATACAAGTCCTTGTAGCAACAGGCAAAACAGCTTCAGCTTTCAGCTTTCAGCCACAAGTAGTTTAGAAAGATCCACCAAACCGAAGTCAACAAATGAAGTTTAAAGCCTTCAGCAAATGTTTAAAACTCAATCCTACTGTAGTAAAAAAGATGGTAAGTCAAACCGTAAAGGGCCTACAGAAAGAGGTTCTCTACTCAACAAAAAGGGTCTACAAGTTCAAAACTGAAACATATGTTCCATGACTTCTCACACGAGTATACATATAAATATTTAAAAATCAATCCGAATCGACAAGAAACAGTAGTTGACTGCCAATGTTAACACGAAGTTACGCATCCCCTACATTATTTGACGTTTAACCCTCTCATGTTTTCCCACCTATGCAAGTCTCTAAGTAGATTATACCATATTCAAAGGTATTTAAATATATATATCGTAATAGAATTAAAGGCAGGGCATAAGAAGGATGGTCATGATACTACCAAGCAAGAGGGGTTGTTCAAATAAATTTAAGATCAATATAATAAATAAAAAACTTAACTGTCCATGAAGTGTCATTGTTCGACACGGTTTTCACTCTTAATGAAAGAACTCTCTACATAGGTTAGCTAATGAATGTTCAAAATGAAAACCAAAATGTTTGTATGCATTATGAAAAACTCTATTAGAAACTTTATAAGCAATGATAGGTTCGATAGTCTAATTCAGTAAGTGCACAAAAGAGTAAAACCCTGTTTACAAAATATCAAACCCAAGAGGGAGAGACTTCGAATCACAATGCACTCATTTGTCGGAATGCATTCTCATTTTATTACCATCAAACCTTGAAACCAAGAAGTAAAGATAGGTTCCAAGTTTAGCTAATGGATGTTCGGCACGGTTTTCTGGTCATGTATGGAACACTCTGGGAGTCTATCATTTGTATGATTTGCACTTTCCATAAAAGTGAATTCTATAAATGATATAACACAATAAATGAAATATAGATTGTATGAAAATAGATTCATTTATAAACTAAAAATAGCCATTTCAACGAAATTCTTGGAACAAGTGACAGTAAGCTTCCAACCAAACAATGTTTTGAAAACTGCCAGTGCCAAAAAGTATAGCAAATCAAAACTACAAAGCAAGAATTTGTAGATATATCAAAACTAAAAAGCAAAAACTTGTAGATACATCAATAATAAAGATGTTTCTCCCAGACATGGTTCATGGTCATAATTCTATAGAACATAACAGACATTAGAAGAAAATTCGTTTAAATAAAATAGTAACAAAAACTTTGATTGGAGGTGGAAGACATCTTCAGGGATGTCGGGGGGTATTGCTATTGGCGTAGATCCTAAGGAATTTATTATCACTGAAGACGTTGTAGATAACTTTTCCGTTACTATTAGGATCAAACGTAATAGGGACAATTGGGAACAAATGATCACGTCAGTTTATGGACCCTGCGACGTCAATCGTAGAGAAGAATTCTGGGCAGAGTTGTGGGGTATTAGAGATAGATGGGTGGGCCCGTGGGTGGTAAGGGGGACTTCAACAACACTAGGTTTACTCACGAACACAGAGGGAGGGGGCCAAGTGATAGAGATAGACAACGCTTCAACCGCGCGATCAACGATCTCAATCTCATCGAAGTCAAGGGGAACGACAGAAGGTTTACCTGGTCAAACATGCAAGCCATCCCAATTCTAGTAAAACTAGATAGAATTTTGGTGTCCACAGATTGGGAAGAAGCTATCCCGTTGGCGTAAGTTAGATCGATCCCAAGATCGACCTCAGACCTTATCCCATTGATTCTGGAGTGGGATAGGGGTAGAAGAAAGGCGCCTACACAATTCAGATTTGAGAAGTCGTGGTGCTACGATCCTGGGTGCATAGGGGTCATTGAGAAATCCTGGGGAGAATCAACTCGGACAGAAGACGCTATATCTAACTGGAACACCAAATTGAGACGTCTTAGGAGAGATCTTAAATCTTGGGCTAGAAGAGAAAATGAAGATTCTAGGAGAAGAAAAGAATACCTAGCAGGGAGGGTACAGGAACTGAAAACGATCGAAGAAGACCGTTGTCTGCTACAAGCGGAACTCGAGGAACTCTCCTCCAACAGAGCGGAGCTTCATTCAATCGGGGAAAGGGAGGAATGTTACTGAAGATAGAGATCGAGAGTGCAGTGGCTTAAGGAGGGGGACGCGAACTCTGCTTTCTTCCATAAGGTGGCTAACGGGAGAAACAGACAACAAAATAAGGGGGTTACTCGTAGGGGAAGAGTGGACTCAGGAGGAGTCAGTAATTAGAGAGCATATAGATTCTAATTACAGAGAGCTCCTGGGGAGTAAGAGAAGCTTAAGATGCAGTCTGAGTCCAGAAATGTGGGCCAATTCGAGGATTAAGGGGAGCGACTGCCTTGAGGAACCATTCGGGGAGGGAGAAATTATTAAAGCCATCAAGTCCCTGGGTCAGGATAAAGCTCCGGGACCGGATGACTTTCCAATTTTCTTCTACTCAATGTATTGGCCCATTGTGGGAAAAGATCTACTTGATATATTTAAAGAACTATACGATGGGGAGGCTAAGATTGATAGACTGAACTATGCCAATGTCGTACTGATCCCGAAAAAGACTGACATTCGGAGGATTAACGACCTGCGACCGATTAGCTTACTGAATGGCTCGTTCAAAATCATCACCAAAGTGTTGGCCAATAGACTTTCGCCTATTCTTACCGAGATTATCGGCACATCACAAAGCGGATTTGTTAGAGGGAGAGATATCACGGACAGCATTGCTTCAGCCCACGAAGTGGTATTCAGAGGAGCTAAAGACAGAATAGATGGCTACCTCCTGAAACTTGACTTCCAAAAAGCCTATGACACTGTCGAATGGGACTGTGTGGATGAGGCATTTCAGCTTAAAGGTTTTGGGGTAAAATGGAGGAGATGGATTAATATGTGTGTTAGGAACGGGAAGTCGTTCATTCAAATTAACGGGGAGGGGAAAAGAAATTAGGTGCAAGAGAGGGCTGAGATAGGAGGACCCGTTATCACCCCTTATCTTCACCTTTATTGCGGATGGATTATCAGAAATGAATAGGAGAGGAATGGAGGGGGGCATTATCAAGGGGGTGAAAGTTAAGGGGATCGCTGAACCAATTTCTATTCTACAATACGCTGATGACACTCTCCTGTTTGGGGTCCCCCAAGTTGAAGAACTTTTGGGCGTTAGGATCCTCCTTAGATGTTTCGAGTTTTGGTCTGGGCTGCAGGTGAACCTAAACAAGAGTTGTGTCGTGGACCTTAGTAATAACAGCCCTAACTCGCTCGAGCTTTCTTCGTCAATCTTAGAGTGCAGCACGGGGGAGTACCCTCTCTGCTATCTTGGCATCGCGATTAGACCGGGGAAAATGATGCATGACGACTGGTTGCCACTATTTGAGAAGATTGAGAGGAAACTGGCAGGGTAGAAAGGCAAGTGCTTATCCCTGGGGGGGAGAGAATCACTCTTATCAACTCTGTACTCAGTAGCCTCCCAACCTACCTGATGTCGATTTATGATATACCAAACTGGATTATTGAGAGAATTGATAGATGTAGGCGGCGATTCCTCTGGAAAGGATGTCGGGAGGATAGCAGGGGCTTTCATCTGATGAGATGGGATAGGGTCTATAAGAAGAAAGAGTTTGGGGGTCTAGGCATCGTTAACTTGCGAGACATGAACAAGGCATTGCTATCTAAGTGGTGGTGAAAAATGCACAAAAAACGTAAGGCGTGGTGGAGCAACTCTTTCTTGAAATACAGGAGAAGAAAAATTTGTAAATTTGGGGGGAGTAGAAAATAGGGGAAGGCTTCAGCTCTATGGAAAGGAATCGCAAAGGTAGGGAATGTGTTCCACGCTAATATGAAATGCATTCTTGGAAATGGCAGGGATACAAGATTCTGGAAGGAAAAGTGGTGTGGGGATAACTCCCTAAAGTCGATTTTTCCACAACTTGCGCTTGAGATTACTGGGAAGGATGACTTGATAACCGAGGTGTGGAAGAGGCGAAGACTCAACTTAAGCTGTGCAGGCACAATGTCGACATTAGCTGAGGAGCAATTGGGTAAATTAGAGCTGTTGCTGAGCTCTATAGGATGGCCTAAAAAGGGGGAAGTGGATGAAAGATTCTGGATAGGGGGAACTTCGAAAGAGTTCTCAGTAGCTTCGATGTACGGATTCTTGAACGACGGGGGAATTAGGAACTCAATGGCGACGACGATTTGGAAATCTAGAGTCCCAAACAAGGAGAAAGCTTTCCTTTGGTTGGTTCAACACGACGCTATTCTATCGAAGACAAATCTAAGAAAGAGAAATATCCCTATAGATGTCATTTGCACGCAATGTAACACTGAAGAGCACACAACACACATATTCTTTTCGTGCCCTAAAGCAAGGTTAACCTAGGAAATTTTGGGAATAGGGTTCAACACAGACAGCATTCCGAACTGTATAGAGGACATATGGGGTAGAGGGAGATCGAGTAACATTTGTAAAGGCCATAGATTTTTGTGGGACATTTTGACTGGGGCGGTGTTATGGTCCCTCTAGCGAGATAGGAATGATCTTTGTTTTCGTAACTATAGGTGCTCTTTCAAATTGTCCCTGCATAAAATACTGGCGCTAACAGAATTTTGGACAGGTAACTCAGTAGCAAGGAAGAGGATCAAATTCGAGGGGGGCGAGTAAAGCAGGAGGTAGGGAGTACAGGCCTCTTCTACAGACTGGGAGACTGTCATTTCCTTGGGTCGGCACTGGGAGTCAGATGTTGTATGGGTATTTTGAGGGATGTGAGTACATTCCTAGTCTGATGTATCTTTTAGCTTTCAGCTTGTTGTTGTATCGATTTAATTAGGGGAGGGCCGGTCGGGCTCAAAGGAATTGATGATGTGTAATATGGATATTTTGTGATTTTGTCAATTGTTCATTAATGAAATCGGTGACCTAGGTCACTTTTATCTCAAAAAAAAACAAAAACTCCTTCACCCAGTCAACTAAAATGGACTTCTCTTAACTAAGTATACATCTATAAAAATATGGGCATTAGAGTTTTTATGAGAATAAACTACAGGTAGTCAACAGGGGCGGATCTGGGCCAAAGCTGCACAAACAACTGCAATGGGCCCCCAATTTTATAGGGGCCCCATATTTTTGAAGTCCTTACAATGCTGGGAAAAAAACTGATACCTCTTTGATATTGTGAACGATCCACATTATGCACTTCAACTAGCCCTCTCATTTTGATTGACGTCTAGTGTTTTGTATTCTGACCTTTTGGAGAGGCACAGGTGCGTACTTGAGTTTCAGGGGGCCCTAAGCAAGTTTTCAAATGGGGCATTTTGTATGTTGACAAAATAAAAATGACAATTATTTATATGTAAACAAACTTGGAGCCATGGAGGACAAACTATTTAAATGAAACAAACTTACATATATGCTTCTAAAAACTTTTAGATTGATAACGTACACATTTTACATGAAATGCCTTGTGGCAAAAAGAAACTCTGATAATAACAACAAAAACGAAACAAGTAATCTCAACTATTTTCAAAGGTCCTACTACATTTAAATCTTAACATCGCATACACAATCTATGTTCCCCAAAGTAAGCCCCTCGTTTCCATCCAAAATTGGCCTACAAAATAAAACACACAACAAATATCACTTAAACATGACTTTTCTCACCTTTTAGAAGCAAAATCATTGATTATGCTTTGATAGTCAAGCTTTCCTATTAGATCATGTTTGATAACATGGCTAATCTATTCAACCTTTCTTGTGACATGGTTGACTACACACAAGTTTTGATGAACTTCAACTTTGAAAAGCTTCTTTCTGCAGATGTAACTGTAACTGGTATAGTTAGCAAAATTACATATGCTATCCACACATTAGGAAAACCAACATTTTCATTTATTTCTTTCATAAAACTTAGTACTTCAATTGGCCTCTTTGTTTCATCTGGCAAGACTTCCTTTAAAATATTCAACTCTATAAACAAATCTCTTCCATCAAAATCTGAGACATCTCATTACTTTAAAAAAATTTCAAGATTTCGACTGTCATTTTTTAAACTATTAACACTTGCAGAATTTAAATTTAACTTCTTCAAATCAAACAAAAATCCAAATATCTTTTTATGTGTTTTAAAATGTTCAAACCTACTCCTTAGAGAAGAAAGAGCTTGTTTGACAATATATATTAAGTAATTAACTCTAAAGGATTCTTCAACTGATTGTATCACATCTTCACTAGGAGTTTTATCAAATTGTTTTTTCTTTTAACAAATCGTTTTTCATCAAATATTGCATCAATACTCATTTCATTTGTCATTTCTTTAGCTTCAACCATTGCTTCATCAAAGCCAGTTTCTCTATATTTTCAAAAAATGAAATGAGCCATTTTAATTCATCTATTGCAACATCAATATTCATATCTTCACTTTGAAAAAATTTGCTCACAAAGTTGACTGCGAATAATAAATTATGTCAAATAAAAATTCAAAATTCTCCATTTCATTTTTAGCTAATGATGCAGGTTTACTAATTACTTTAGGATCATCATTATAGCCTTGACACTTTCAATACGATTCTCCCAACAGTTTGTGACCATAGATTAAGTGTTAGGCCTTTCACATTATCTTTGAAAATTTTCTAACACTTCGTAGAAGCCGAAAACAGACAATACATGCATTGTATAATTCCAAAAAAAGTAGTTTTAGCACAAGAGTTAGCCATATCACAAAAAGCAAGATTAAGACTATAACAACCGCATGGAGTGTATATGGCTCTAGAATTGATTTCAAGTAATCTTTTGTGTACACCTTTATGTCTTCCTATCATATTAGATCCATTGTCATATCCTTGTCCTCTAATATCATCAATATTAAGTTGATGAGTCTCTAATTCACTTTCAAGCTCCTTAAAAAGTCCAAGACCCGATGTATCGTGCACTTTCAAAAATCCTAAGAAAAACTCTCATACATTGATTGGATTTGAAGAAACATCGACATATCTTACAACTAGAGACATTTGTTCTTTATGGCCTATATCCGGAGTACAATCAAGTATAATTGAAAAATACTTCGCTTCCTTAATTTTCTTCAAAATTATACTTTTAATCTCATTCGCCAACATTTGAATCAAGTCATTTTGAACTTTAGGACCAAGATAATGATAATGAATTTCACTTCTATCAATGCGTCTAATGTGTCCTTAAATTACTGGATCAAACTCACCGATCATTTCAATAAAACTTAAGAAGTTCTCATTGTTTCTTTGACAAAGTTTTTCAATATGCCCACAAAATCTCATATTGTTTTTAGCAAGAGTATTCACATGGGCAATTATCCTCACTAATACTTGTCCCCAATATTCACTTTCTTTGTTAATATTTTCTTGCACACTTTATCAATTTTCAATCTAACTTCAAATTCAAGTCATTTACTTAAACAAACAAGATGATCACTACTAATTTCATGTTTCTTAAGTCTTTGTCCAAGATTTCTCCAATTATTATATCCTTCAGCAACCAAATGAGACGTTTGATTGATATGTAAACAATTTACAACAAAAGCAAAAAACTTTATCTAAGGAATTTGAATGCACTAACCAAATTAATCTTTTTTTTCCATTTTGTAAATGTCTAATATAGTATGAGCAAGAGAAATATTTATTGAAATCATTTAGATGAAAGTTGATATCATTAACTCTAATTGGACTTTTTTTTACTAATAAGTCACTAAAATCTTGATTAACTATCCCCCAATTTTCTGGATCATAATTTAAAGGTTCAACTTCTGTGTAAATCTTCATTATGATCAATTTCATTTACCAATTTATTAACTTGATTAGCTTCTTTATTTACCAAACTTTCAAGTCCATCATCATTCTTATGCTCCTCACTCACTACATATTCAATTTCCTCATCAATTGATTCATTTCTATGTTCCTCATTGTTATTGTATTGAGACTGAAAGGAATACTTAATTGGATTATTATAACTGAATACACTGCCTCCTATATATAGAAGAGTACAAAGACTAATTTGAGTTTATTTCAGATGTGGGACTAAACTTAAGACTTCTTAAACACTCTCCCTCAAGCTGGTGCGTAGATATCATCGAAGCCAAGCACGAAAGTCTGATCTACGGCCACCCTTGAAGCTTCCTTCTCAAAGTCAAGGGCTAACACGCCTTTATTGAGGAAAGAAATGAGTGCTTTAGATTGATGGCAGAGTGGATATAAAAGAAATCATATGAGCGAAGCGAGACAATAACGTAAGGAAAGCGAAAAATAGAAACTGAAACATCGCATACGATCCTATTGCCTATACCAGGTTTTTGTTCTGGATTTGAAATGAAGCGGGTTGGGCTAATAGCTCCTGATCCAAGAAAGTTTGAAAGAGCTTAACAGGTAGTGCTTTAGTGAGGATATCAACAAGTTGTTCACCGGAATGGACATGAAAATGAGATCACTTTCTTCTCTAACTCATCACGAACGAAGTGACAATCGACCTCGATGTGTTTTGTGCACTCATGAAACACTGGAGATGATACTGGGAATGCCAAGTCTCGAATGAGAGATTTAAGCCATAAAACTTCAAAAACCAAATGCCTGATGGCTCGGTATTCAAATTCTGCACTTGATTTAGCTACAACAGGTTGCTTCTTGCTTTTCCGAGATACCAGATTTCCTCCAAAGAACACAAAGTATCCACTAGTAGATCGCCTATCATCAACTGACCCTGCCCAGTCAGCATCAGAATATCCTCGTAAAGAAAGGGAATCACCAGTCCTGAAGAAAAGTCCTTGCTCTAGGGCTTTCTTAAGATAGCAAAGAAAGTAAACCACTGCTTCCCAATGAGTAATGATTGGTGCATGCATAAACTGACTAACTCGACTGACTGCAAAGGCAATATCTAGCCTAATCACTGAGAGATATATGAGTTTGCCAACCAGCCTGCGATGTCATCCTGAATCAGAAGACAATGCATCATTGGAGAAGGACATCTTAATATTGCGATCCATAGGAGTGTCACTGGGCGACATCCCAACATTCCTGTCTCGATAAGAATATCAAGAACATACTTTATTTGAGAAAGAAAGATATCATCCTTTGTGTGTGCAACCTCAATACCAAGAAAATATTGAAGCGGACCAAGATACTTTGTTTGAAAGGTTTGAGCTAACCGCTGCTTGATGTCTACAATACATTTGGAATCATTGCCTGTGATAATGATATCATCAATATAGACTAATAGAATAATAGTGCCTTTTCTTCCTTTCTTTGTGAGAGAGAATAGTTTGCCTTACTCTTAGAGAAACCATAAGACAGTTTTGCCGAACTTTTCAAACCAAGCTTGTGGAGACTGTTTGAGACCATAAAGAGACTTTTTGAGCGAACATATAAGATTTTTCCCCCGTCGCTCAAAACCAAGAGGCTGCTGCATATACACCACCTCTAGCAAGTCGTCATTGAGAAATGCATTCTTGACATCAAGCTGATGAAGAGGCCAAGAACAATTTGATGCAAGAGTGTAAGAACAAACAGAAGTGAGTTCCGCAACTGGAAAAAAAGTCTCGGCATAGTCGACCCCAAATTCCTGTGAATAGCCTTTAGCAACAAGGCGAGCTTTAAGTCGATCAATTATGCCATCAGGATTATGTTAGACAGTGAATACCCATTTACATCCAACTGTCTTACCACTCACAGGGAGGCAAACTAAATGCCAAATACCATTTTGTTGAAGAGCATGCAAACCTCATTCATAGCTATTATCCAACTTGGGTGCTTGAGTGCTTCCTGAATATTTTCAGGAATAGAGATGAAATCCAAGAAAGAGGTAAATGCTCGAAAAGAACTATTCAGTTTAGAAAAAGAAACAAACTGGGCAAATAAGATAGTGAGCACAAGAAAGTTTAGCCTTACAATGAGCTATAGGTAAATCATCTGTGTTAGGAATATTACCAAGAGAAATGGTTGGCACTGGTGGAACACCAGAGGGTACATCTTGGATGGTCAAGTCTGAACGAGTCTTACGTCTTCTGACATAAACTTGAAGCGGCGGAGGCGATGGTGGTGGCGGTGGCAGTGGTGAGGTAAACGTTTTTTTCATGAACAGCAATAGCAAAAATAACCTTTCAAAAAATGTGAATACCCAATAAATACACATTTAGTAGCACGGGGGTCAAGTTTATCAGTGTCTGGATGGAGATTTTGAACACAAGTACAACCAAAAATAGGATGTGGTATAGGAAAGGGGTTTTTTGATGGAAATACCGGTTGAATGGGGATTGATTTTGAAGAATGAGTAGGCATTCAATTAATAAGAAAACATGCAGTAAGAACTGCAAGAGTCCAATAAAACTTGGGAACTTTCATTTCAAACATCAGAGAGTGAGCAGTGCTAATTAAATGTTAATTTTTGTGTTCTGCCACTCCATTTTGTTGAGAAGTGTATGTGCAAGAAGTTTGGTGAATGATTCCATGTTGAGAAAAGAATTGTGGAAATGAGAACTCATGTATTCCTTAGTATTATCAGAACGAAAACATTTATGAGTTGTACCAAATTGTGTTGGTATCTCGAAGAAAAATTCTTGAAAAACTTTTAATACTTCTGAATGATCTTTCAAAAGAAACAACCATGTCATTCGAGAGAAATCATAAATAAACATAATAAAATAACGAAAGTTATTAAACGTGGGGAAATCAATAGGACCCCAAACATCAGATGGCACTAAACCAAACAAATATTCACTACGTTTATTGATGTGTGCTGGGTATGAAACTCTATGATATTTGCATTGTTAATTCTTGATTTTGATGATCACAACACACTGCACATGTATCTTTGCTAAACTTACAGGTGCTATACACAAAGGACTTACTACTATACAGCTGAACAAATGAACAAGCACAAAAGCTCCAGATAAAGACAATGGTTAAAGCTTCATTCAAGACTCAAGACTCAAGACTCAAGACTCAAGACTCAAGCTCAAATGTGTCAATAATTTGTCATGTCTTGTAAACAATGTAATTTTACTTTTGTTGAGTCTTAGTATGTTGTAAAGCCTTGTCACACACACATACACTCACTATTTTATATTGTGTGTTTTTCGAAAACAACAAAAAGAGTCAAAATAGTTTGAAATAATTTAACTGTTGAGTACCAGTCGACTGATGTCTCTGGCAGTCGACTGGCTGTACAAAACTGTTTAAATTTATTCAAACTCTGACCAGTCGACTCATTATGGCAACCCAGTCGACTGTTCGAGTGCTTTTGACCGTTTTCTGTTTTCAAAATCGATTTTTCAAATTCAAAGGCTTTAAGATCCGTTGGTTGACAGTTGAGATAAATGTCTCCCAACGTCCAGGAGATCTAACTCTATAAATAGAGTTCAGATCTCACTGAAAAAGATCTAACAACATTCTTTAAAAAGATTCCGAGCAGTCAGAGATTTCTAAGAGAAAAAGTGAAAAAGCTTTCAAAGTTTCAAAATCTCTGGTTCTCTACACTCAGTCCAGTATAACAACGATTTCGTTCTGGAGTGGGTATAGAAGTCAACCTTTGTTTTAGCCACGTTCTACAACACATAATACCAACAAGGCTATAGGTTGACTGTAAGATTTTTATTATTTCTTTTTGCTCTCGGTGGAAGAGTTTGACTCTAGGGTGTAGAGTCGGTCGTTTCACTCTTGGTGGTAGAGTGGGTCTGCTTTCTCTGGTTGAGAGAAAGGACTACGGATTAGACAAGGTTGTTGTCTTAACGCCGTAGGGTATTCTTGTAAACTTGTTTTTCAAGAATAGTGGAAATCTCAAGTGGGTTGCTTGGGAACTGGATGTAGGTCAGAAGGACCGAACCAGGATATATCGTGTGTACTCTGTGATTGCTTGTCTTGATCTTGCATTCACTTTTTGTTTACATAAGTTCTGTGAAACTTGTCTGGACAGTCGACTCCTTGTATTACCAGTCGACTGGTCAGTCTCGTATAAGTTGTATTTTCACTGTGTCTTCGGTCGCCTGTCTCAACTTTAAGTCGACTGCACAGAGTTGTTTGTATTTGCTCTTATTTGGTCATATCAGTCGACTGGTTCACAACTAAGTCGACTGCACCGAAGAAAAAATTTATTTATTCCGCAGTTTTTAATTAACACTATTCACCCCCTTCTAGTGTTTGTTGCCTCGCCTACAGGATCCAATACTTGGTATCAGAGCAAGGTTACAGGCTATGGCAACTACTTGTTTCAGGTGCAATAAAACAGGTCACATGAAGGATTGTCCCCTAGAAAATGCAAAGAACAAGGGAAAAACATCCAACTTCAAGAAGGACAAATACTCAAAGAATAAATTTGTCAAGAACAAGAAGGCCTATCAAGCAACATGGGATGGTAGTGATTCCTCTTCCGAAGAAGAAACGGATGAAAACAATGAAGTGGCAAATATGTGCTTCATGGCTTCACAAGATCATGTAAGTAATGACTTCGATTCAGAAGATTTACTTGATGCCTTTAATGAAATATTTCAAGAGTTAAAAAAAGAAAAGATTAGAGTTAAGAATCTAGAGAAAGTTAATCAAACACTTTCTCAAGAAAATCTTAACCTTGATAAGGAAGTAAAATCTTTAAATTTTCGCATTGCAAGTTTAGATACTTATCTTGAGTCTCTAAAAAAGAATCATGAAGAGATATCAAAGAACGTATCTAAGTTTAACAAAGGCAAGGAGAATTTAAATGATGTCCTTCATCATCAAGTAAAATCTAGTCAAAAATACGGTATTGGTTTCAAAAATTCTTCTATAAAAGAATCTTCTGCTAAAAACACTAGCAGAAACAAATCAGCATCTATTTCTAGTGTTACACACAAATTATATGAATTTTTTGAAAAGCCTAAAGTAGTAAATTCTAGTGATAAAAACAAGTCTGACATTCGGTTAAGTCGACTGAGCCCATTTATCAGTCGTCTGTCCAGAGGAATTGAATCTTATTCAACAAGATCAAAACCTCATATAAGTCGACCTAGTGTATCATCCAGTCGACTGACTCACACTATAAGTTAACTGAAAGACACTGTCAAGTCGACTGGACAGAACAAGTTTGTATGGGTTCCAGTCAGCTTAACTCAGAATGATAGAATTACGTATATTAATTCATATGTATTAAATGTGTGTAATTCTATTAATTATATTCCTGCTTATGGAGGAAAATCAAACTCTTTATGGGTTTGGTTTCCCCCAAACCAATATGTTTTGGACCCAATGAAAAGGGTACCATATTTACCTTGAATATTTTATAGGTACCCAAGAAAGATCGCTGGATACTTGACAGCGGATGTTCAAAACATATGACAGGACATGCCAATCTTCTATCCACCATCCAAAGCATAGATGGAGGAACAGTTACCTTTGGTGATAACAACAAAGGAAAAGTCAAAGGAATCGGCATGGTTGGTAAAAATTCTAACCCCACTATAGAAAATGTATTGTTAGTTAGTGGATTAAAGCATAATCTATTAAGTATTAGTCAATTATGTGATAAAGGGTATAAAATAGTATTTGAAAAAGATGCATGTTTGATTTATGACTCTACTATGCAAAATATTATTTTTCAAGGTTTCGTAAAAATAATATTTATGAATTGTGTTTGAATACAATTGAGTTTTCAAGTGATTTTTGTTTAATAGCTTCTAACAATGAATCTTGGCTATGGAATAGAAGATTTGGACATGTGAATATGAAGAATCTCTCAAAATTATCTAAATATAACCTAGTTAAAGGACTGCCAAAACTATCCTTTAAAAAGGATAAGTTATGTGATGCATGTCAACTAGGAAAACAAATCAAATCCACTTTTAAAACAAAAGAAGTAATTTCTACTAGTAGGCCGCTCGAATTAATTCATATGGATTTATTTGGCCCTACTAGAGTTGCTTCTTTAAATAAAAGTAGATATGTATTTGTTTTAGGAGATGATTTTTCAAGATTCACTTGGACATTCTTTTTAAAACATAAAAATGATGCTTTTGATGAATTTGCAAATTTTTGTAAACGTATTCAAAATCAAAGATCTCTAACCATAGTCACTATTAGAAGTGATCATGGTGGAGAATTTGAGAATGAAACATTTACAGAATATTGCAACAAGAATGGTATAACACATTCATTTGCATTTCCTAGAGCCTCACCACAAAATAGAGTGGTTGAAAGGAAGAATAGGACTTTGCAAGAATGTGCACGTACCATGCTTGTTGAAAGCAATTTACCAAAGCACTTTTGGGCTGAAGCTGTTGCTACAGCTTGTTATGTTTTAAATAGGATTCTTATAAGACCTAAGCTAAAGAAAACTTGTTATGAGTTGTTTTTTAACAAAATTCCTAAAGTCTCTTACTTTAAGACATTTGGTTGTAAGTGTTTTATTCTGAACACTAAAGATAATTTAGACAAATTTGATCCTAGATCTAATGAGGGTATCTTTTTAGGATACTCAAATAGGAGTAAAGCATACAGAATTTTCAATAAGTCTACAATGACTATTGAAGAGTCAATGCATGTTACATTCGATGAATCTCTACCTTCATCAAATTTAAATAAAGATGATGAAACTGATTCATTACCTTTAAATAATGTGATTAAATCTTTAGAACAAACTAGTCTGGCTGATAAGTCGACTGATAAGGATTTCCAGTCGACTGAAGTAAAGCAATCGACTGAAGAACCTGTCAAGTCGACTGATCCTATTGTGATATCTTCAACTTTACCAAAATCATTTGTTGAAGTTAAAGATCAGCCTCATGACTTAATAATTGGTGACATCTCCCATGGTATTCAGACACGTTCACATGTTAATATGATTTCTCATACAACATTCTTGTCGGATTTTGAACCGAAAAATATACAAGAAGCTTGTGAGAATGAATTTTGGATGAATGCCATGCAAGATGAATTAAACCAATTTATAAGGAATGATGTATGGGATTTAGTTCCACGACCTCCTGATCAGACTATTATTGGTACCAAATGGGTATTCAAAAATAAGTTAGATGAATCAGGACAAGTTGTAAGGAACAAGGCTAGATTAGTTGCTCAAGGGTATAATCAAGAAGAAGGTATAGATTTTGATGAAACATATGCTCCTGTTGCTAGACTAGAATCAATTCGTATTTTATTATCTTTTGCTTGTTTCATGAATTTTATACTTTATCAAATGGATGTTAAAAGTGCTTTTCTTAATGGGTTTATTAAAGAAAATGTTTATGTTAAACAACCGCCAGGTTTTGAACATGAACAATCTCCAGATCATGTTTATAAATTGAAAAAGGCTTTATACGATCTTAAACAAGCACCTCTTGCTTGGTATGATCGTCTGAAAACTTTTCTTTTAGAAACAGGATTTGAAATAGGTAAAGTAGACACTACATTGTTTATTAAGAGAGTTAAGAATGATATCTTAATCATACAAATATATGTTGATGATATAATTTTTGGTTCTACTAATAATAATCTATGTCAAGAGTTTGCTAATACCATGAAAAATGAGTTTGAGATGAGTCACATGGGTGAACTCAATTATTTCCTTGGACTTCAAATTAAACAGTCCTAAAATAGCATATTTATTAATCAAGGGAAATATGCAAAGGAATTACTCAAACGTTTTAACATGGATAGTACTAGTAGTAAATCCACACCTATGGCTACTACTACTACTCTTGACAAAGATATATTAGGTAAGAGTGTTGATCAAAAACTCTATCGAGGTATGATTGGTTCACTCTTATATATTACCGCAAGTAGACCAGATATTATGTTCAGCGTATGTTTATGTGCTAGATATCAATCTAGTCCTAAAGAGTCTCATTTAAAAGCTGTGAAACGAATTTTAAGATATATTAAAGGCACATCTGAATATGGTTTATTTTATCCACGCACCGATAATTTTCAACTTTTGTCATATAGCGATGCTGATTTTGCTGGAAGTAAAACTGATCGCAAGAGCACTAGTGGGACATGTCACTTTTTGGGACATTCACTAGTTTCTTGGTGCAGTAAAAAGCAAAATTCCGTATCCCTATCAACTACAGAAGCTGAGTATATCGCTGCAAGTTTGGCATGTGCACAAATCTTGTGGATGAAACAAACTTTATTAGATTATGGTATTTCATTTGAAAAACCTTCAATCATGTGTGATAATACCAGTGCAATTAATCTATCTAAAAATCCGATTCAACATTCGCGTACGAAACATATTGATATTCGACATCATTTTCTACGTGATCATGTTTTAAAAGGAGATATATCTTTAGACTTTATCTCTACTGATAAACAAGTAGCAGACATCTTTACCAAACCCCTTAAAGAAGATACTTTTATTAACTTAAGAAGAGAACTAAGAATATGTAATTTTATTGACATTTGTTGAAAATTTCATCTGTTAAGTCGACTGTGTTTTTGATTAAGTCGACTGTACTGTATTTTAATATATACCTATTTTGTTCTCTGACCAGTCGCCTGATCCTTATTCCAGTCGACTGATCAGCAGATATAAAAAAATTTAGTCTCTTCTCGACTAAGTCGACTACTATACCCTACCAGTCGACTGTCACGAGTTCAATAGTCTTCAGCGATGACTCATCACAGCTTTTGAGATAAAAATCTCATCTCTTTTCACTCGTGACTACTCATATCAGCCGTCGATCTCTACTCTTTCAATCTCAGCCTTCAATCTCCAGTTAAAAACCCCTTTTACAGCCCCCTTCTTCACCTTTTACCGTTCTTCCCGTTTTTCCCCAAATTCTCGAAACCCTAATCAGAGAAGAAGTCAAATCAATCTACTGCTGCTACTCGACTCCTTGCTGTTTTCTCTCTTTTTCTTTGGTAAAATCCTTCCTACACTCTTTTGTTATGGCTCCTAAGCGCTCTAAAAGGTCCCATGATGCTAGTTCATCTCAAGATTACTCACAATATTTGTTGAGTCCGGATCTATTAGAACGTTGGCAATTAATGTGTAGCATTATTATTTTTCCAGGTCGTTTTGTCAATTTTGGTGATTTGGATAGGTTTAACCTTGTTCCCTTATTCCAAAATTGTAGTCTCTATAATTATCTCTCTTTAGCAAATCAACCCGACTATTACCCACAACTAATCTATCTCTTCTATACGAACATGAGAGTTGTTCAATTGAGAGATGGAGATGTTGTGATCCGTTCTTCAGTCAAAAATACCAAGATGACTCTCACACCCGAGAGAATCAATCAAGTAATGGGTATTGATGACGAGGGACTTGATCTCGGTGACATTATCCTTGATGATTTTTCTATCTTATCTAAAATGTTTTTACCAAATCAAGGACCCCCAATGACAAGTAAAAATATAACACCTGTTGCAAAATTAGTTGCTAGAATACTTGCTTATAACATTCTTCCCAAAAGAGGAAGTTATGATCAGTATTCGATGGAATTGCAACAAGCTGTTTATGTCATTTTTGGTAAAATAGCTATTAATTGGGGTCGTGTCATTTTCTCTAAACTTCAACAGCATCATATTCATTTCCTACCCTTTGGAGGTCTCCTACCAGGGTCTTTGAAGCTTATGATATTGATCTCGACTCCGAGACCAATGTCGTTAAGCAGTATGAATGCTTCGATCGTGCTAGTTTAGCACGTATGAAGCTTCTTGATCCTGCTCCTAGAACAACCCCTAGGTCTCCTCCTCCTTCTCAAGTTCCTTTGGCTTCTAGTGCTAGACCTTCAGCCTCCTCTAGTTCTTCTCGTCCTCAAGCTAGATATGAAGATCCATCAACTCTTTATGAATGTGTCAATTACCTTATGAAACATTAAGAGACTGTTGATTCTCAGCTTCACTTCATTGACTCCAAAATTGATCACCTAACCGATCTCTTCACTTCTCAATTTCCCCCTCCTTCTCATGCTGGTGATGAAGACTCAGAAGAGGACGATTGAAGATTATTTTTCATTATTATGTAATTTTTATTTTATGTTATTTTCTATGTATTGATGAACTTATTAGCTTATGTATGAGGCATTTTCTTTTATGCAAAAGACTGGTTATTTTGTGTTTTTGTTGATGACAAAGGGGGAGAAATATCTCTCTTAATTATTTACTGTGTTTGTATGTGTTTTTCTGTGTTTATTTATATTTCTGTGTATTTTTTCCTTCTGATAAGTCGACTGATATCCTCATAAGTCGACTGATCTTTCCTGTATTTGTGTTTCACATATGTCCTGCATATTCTTTATCTGTTCAGCCGACTCCCTCATTTTATAAGTCGACTGATACATCTATTTTATGATAAATCTCTATGTATGCATGTTGTGTATGCATGTTGTGTTTTTAATAGGGGGAGCATATCATTACTATGCTTGTATTATTTTTTGTTATTATCAGCTATTGTGTTGTCATCATCAAAAAGGGGGAGAATGTTGATTCATGATTTTGATGATCACAACACACTGCACATGTATCTTTGCTAAACTTACAGGTGCTATACACAAAGGACTTACTACTATACAGCTGAACAAATGAACAAGCACAAAAGCTCCAGATAAAGACAATGGTTAAAGCTTCATTCAAGACTCAAGACTCAAGATTCAAGACTCAAGCTCAAATGTGTCAATAATTTGTCATGTCTTGTAAACAATGTAATTTTACTTTTGTTGAGTCTTAGTATGTTGTAAAGCCTTGTCACACACACATACACTCACTATTTTATATTGTGTGTTTTTCGAAAACAACAAAAAGAGTCAAAACAGTTTGAAATAATTTAACTGTTGAGTACCAGTCGACTGATGCCTCTGGCAGTCGACTGGCAGTACAAAACTGTTTAAATTTATTCAAACTCTGACCAGTCGACTCATTATGGCAACCCAGTCGACTGTTCGAGTGCTTTTGACCGTTTTCTGTTTTCAAAATCGATTTTTCAAATTCAAAAGCTTTAAGATCCGTTGGTTGACAGTTGAGATAACTGTCTCCCAACGTCCAGGAGATCTAACTCTATAAATAGAGTTCAAATCTCACTGAAAAAGATCTAACAACATTCTTTAAAAAGATTCCGAGCATTCTTGAGATTTCTAAGAGAAAAAGTGAAAAAGCTTTCAAAGTTTCAAAATCTCTGGTTCTCTACACTCAGTCCAGTATAACAACGATTTCGTTCTGGACTGGGTATAGAAGTCGACCTTTGTTTTAGCTACGTTCTACAACACATAACACCAACAAGGCTATAGGTTGACTGTAAGATTTTTATTATTTCTTTTTGCTCTCGGTGGGAGAGTTTGACTCTAGGGTGTAGAGTCGGTCGTTTCACTCTTGGTGGTAGAGTGGGTCTGCTTTCTCTGGTTGAGAGAAAGGACTATGGATTAGACAAGGTTGTTGTCTTAACGCCGTAGGGTATTCTTGTAAACTTGTTTTTCAAGAATAGTGGAAATCTCAAGTGGGTTGCTTGGGAACTGGATGTAGGTCAGAAGGACCGAACCAGGATATATCGTGTGTACTCTGTGATTGCTTGTCTTGATCTTGCATTCACTTTTTGTTTACATAAGTTCTGTGAAACTTGTCTGGACAGTCGACTCCTTGTATTACCAGTCGACTGGTCAGTCTCGTATAAGTTGTATTTTCACTGTGTCTTCGGTCGCCTGTCTCAACTTTAAGTCGACTGCGCAGAGTTGTTTGTATTTGCTCTTATTTGGTCATATCAGTCGACTGGTTCACAACTAAGTCGACTGCACCGAAGAAAAAATTTATTTATTCCGCAGTTTTTAATTAACACTATTCACCTCCCCTCTAGTGTTTGTTGCCTCGCCTACAGGATCCAACATGCATAACTCACATGACTCACATGATACCTTAAATAAAGATTCACAACCCGAAACTAAGTGCTTGAGAGTCATAGAAGGATGTCCCAGTCGTCGGTGCCAGAATTCAGGATTAGTAGAAGATTTAAAAGCTGAGACTGGAGAATCCAAGATATATAACCCATGTTGTTCACGACCAGTGCCAATCACCTTTCTCGTCGTAGTATCCTGAAACACACGATGAGAATGAAAAAATGTCACTGAACAATTTAAATCTTCGCAAAGTTTAGGAACTGATAATAAGCTATTTGAAAAGTTTGGAATACGTAAAACCGATTTAAGATGAAGGTATATAATAAGAGAGATTATCTCCCACCCCTTCAATAGGGACAGGTGAGTCATCAATAATACATACATGATAATTTAGAAGCAAAGAATATGGAGAAAACGGTTAAGGGATCATATGTTCAGAAGCATCTGAATCAATTATCCATTGATGTGATGAAACATGACAAGCATTACCAGAGTGAATAGAGTTACCAGAAGGAGAGTGCAGCATGTTACGGAAGTCGTGATACTCTTCAGCATAAATGATAGATTGGAAGGAGGCTGACTCATTCGTAGGATCAGCGGTAGAAGGATAAGGGAACGTTGGAGGAGAGGTCGACATTGGAAGAGGATGAGAGGTCACCGTAGTAATAGTGGAGGTCGCCATACGAGCAGATCTAGATTAGATCTGAGGGAGAATACGAGTATGTAGGATATATGGTGATTGGAGAGGGAATCAAACAATATCACGCATTACGGAGCAACACACATTAATAGGCATCATTTTCTTCTTGTTCTTTTGTTTTGCATCATCTTTCGACTTTTTTTGGGGGAAACTTACAGAGAGAGGTTAGCATCATCGGCGCCGCCAGGCGTGGTCGTGGTAGGAAGAGGGTAGCATCATCGGTCGGCGGCTGGGGGGGCGCCGTCAGGCGTGGTCGTCGGGATTGGGAGGGTCGTGGTCGTTGGGAGGGAAGAGGAGGTGGTCGTCGGGATCGAAAGGAGAGGAGCATCAGCAGGTGGGGGGGACAAAAGGGCGACGACGTCAGCGGGAGGCAGCAGGAGGGGGCTTTGGTGGCAGCGGGAGGGAGAGGAGGTGAGGGGTGGGTTTATTTTGACATACTCCTCGGTCCACAGAAAAAATGTAGGACTAGTGTCTTTGACCGATGGGATTGCACAACCGCCTCAAACAAGTTAGGTTTAGGGTTCCGGAGGAAGAAAGGGGGAATATGAACAATAATTTTTTTCTTTGAAAAGGAGAGAGAGAGAGAGAGAGAGAGAGAGAGAGAGAGAGAGAGAGTGAGCCCTAATTTTTTGTAGGCTCTGATACCATGTTATTGTATAGAAACAGAAATGAATACTTTATTGGATTATTATAACTGAATACACTGCCTCATATATATAGACAGTACAAAGACTATTCTCAGTTTATTTTAGATGTGGGACTACATTTAATACTTCTTTAACACTCATCAACCAAAGCTTGAGGTTCATCATTTTGACAAGCCAAATTAGTTTGTTTAGTGTTTTAAAAAAACTTGTCCATTGCACCGTTTTGAGATTGGGTCAATTCTTTATTTTTTTTTTCCATGTCTGGAATCATACTTTTTAGGAGGCATGCTTCAAATATTAAATAACAACACAAAATTTAAATAACAAAGTTAATGAACAATAGCATCTAGTTGCAACTTGCAAAGTTCACTTTTCCTTCAAATCTTCAATCAGTTTTTCCAATTCAGTCCCAAATCAAAATTTGAATACTTCTTCTCCAAATAAAATCTGAAATTATAAAAATATTAAATTACTAATTAAATGATTTAAGGTAGTAAAATTTATTATTACTTTACTAATCACTAGTCATCACTACTTTACTATTTTACTACTTCACTATTTGAGAACATTAAAAAAAATAGGACTTTGTCACTCTGTGAGATTGTAGTGGTAGATGTTGGACATTGAAAACAGTTACAGAGAAAGACAAACACTTCATCCCAAACACTTCACTGTTTTAGTCTCCATTAGAAGAGAGTGGGAGAGAGGCAAGCACTTCAGCCCCAAAAAAAAATTTAAAAGAAAAAAAAACCCAAAAGCCACCCGATTAGAAGAGAGAGAGAGTGGAGGAGAGAGATACATGAGTTCACCGGATTCGGGATTCCACAGGACCACAGATGAGTTCGCCGAAGCCAAACCCTAACCGCTGCCTTTTCAGGGGCGGATCTAGGCCAAAACAGCACAAGCAACTGTTTTGGGCCCCTAATTTTATAGGGGCCCCATATTTTTTAAGTACAATGTTAGGGTGAAAAAAACATGATACCTCTTAGATCTTGTGAACGAATCACATTCTGGACTTCAACTAGCTCTCTCATTTTGATTGGCATCTAGGGTTTTGTATTCTGACCTTTGGAGAGGCATCGGTTAAGGTTTGGCTTCGGCGAAATCATCTAGGGTCATGTGAAATCCCGAATTCGGTGAACTCAGGTATCTCTCTTCTCCACTCTCTTTCTCTTCTAATCGGGTGGCTTTTGGTTTCTTATTTTTTCTTTTTTTAAAGTTTTTTTGGGACTGAATGTTTACCTCTCCCCCACTCTCTTCTAATTGTGACTAAAATAGTGAAGTGTTTGAGATGAAGTGTTTGTCTTTCTCTCTCACTGTTTTCAATATCCAACATCTACCACTACAATCTCACAAAGTGACAAAGTCCTATTTTTTTAATGTTCTCAAATAGTGTAGTGAAATAGTAAAGTAGTGATGACTAGAGATTAGTAAAATAATAATTTTTACTACCTTAAATCATTTAATTAGGAATTTAATATTTTTATTTTATAATTTCGGAATTAATTTGGAGAAGTATTCAATTTTTTATTTGGGACTGAAATTGGAGAAAATGATGGAAGAATTGAAAGTGAACGTTGCAAGTTGTAACAACTAGGTGCTATTGTTCCTTAACTTTGTTATTTAAATTTTATGTGGTTTATTTAATATTTGAAGCATGCCTCCTAGAAAGTATGATTCCAGACATGATTTTTTTTTTGAAGAATTGACCTAATAACAAAAGGGTGCAATGGACAAGTTTTTTTAAAACACTAAACAAACTAATTTGGCTAGTCAAAGTGATGAACCTCAAGCTTTGGTTACTGAAGAACACAGAAATGAATCAATTGATGAGGAAATTGAATATGTAGTGAATAAGAAGCATAAGAATGATGATGGACTTGAAAATTTAGTAAATGAAATTGATCGTAATGAAGATTTACGCAGAAGTTGAACCTTTAAATTATGATCTATGAAATTGGGGATAGTTTATCAAGATTTTAGAGAATTATTACTAAAAAATGTCCAATTAAAGTTAATGATTTCAACTTTCATCTAAATGATTTCAATAGAATTTTCTCTTGCTCATACTATACAAGACATTTACAAAACGGAGAGAAACAAGATAGAATTTGGTTGGTGCATTCAAATTCCTTAGAAAAAGTTTTTTTTGCATTTGTTGTAAATTGTTTACATATCAATCAAACGTCTCTCATTTGGTTTCCAAAGGATATAATGATTGGAGAAATCTTGGACAAAAACTTAAGAAACATGAAACTAGTAGTGATCATCTTGCTTGTTTAAATAAATGGCTTGAATTTGAAGTTAGATTCAAAAAGAATCAAACAATTGATAAAAGTGTGCAAGAAAATATTAACAAAGAAAGTGAACATTGGAGGCAAGTATTAGTGAGGATAATTGTCCTTCTGAATACTCTTGCTAAAAACAATATGAGATTTTGTAGACACATTGAAAAACTTTATCAAAGAAATAATGAGAACTTCTTAAGTTTTACTGAAATGATCGGTGAGTTTGATCCTGTGATGCAAGGACACCTTAGACGCATTGATAGAAGTGAAATCCATTATCATTATCTTGGTCCTAAAGTTCAAAATGAATTGATCCAAATGTTGGCGAATGAGATTAAAAGTACAATTTTGAAGAAAATTAAGAAAGTGAAGTATTTTTCAATTATACTTGATGGTACTCCGGATATAAGCCATGAAGAATAAATATCACTAGTTGTAAGATATGCGGATGTTTCTTCAAATCCAATCAAGGTAGGAGAGTTTTTCTTCCGATTTTTGAAGGTGCACGATACATCGGGTCATGAACTTTTTGAGCTTGAAAGTGAATTAGAAACTCGTCACTTAATAGCGATGACATTAGATGACAAGGATAAGACAATGGATCTAATATGAAAAGAAAACATAAAGGTGTACACAAAAGTTTACTTGAAATCAATTCAAGAGCCTTTTACACTTCATACGGTTGTCAGTCTTAATCTTGCTCTTTGTGATATGGCTAACTCTTGTGCTAAAACTACTTTTTGTAGAATTATACAATGCATGTATTGTTTGTTTTCGGCTTCTACAAAGCGTTAGAAAATTTTAAAAGATAATGTGAAAGGCCTAACACTTAAACCTCATCACAAACTGTTGGGAGAGTCGTATTGAAGTGTCAAGTCTATATAAGATATCAACCTTTACAAATAAAAGATGTTTTAATTGATGTAGTCAATTCTAATGATGTTCCTAAAGTAATTAGTAAAACTGCATCATTAGCCAAAAATGAAATGGAGAATTTTAAATTTTTATTTGGCATAATTTATTATTTGAAATTGATATGGCTAAAAATAGGACTAAATCGGGACCGTCAAATCGGGTACGAATCTTAAAGCTCTCAGGGGTAAAACGGTAATTTCACCTACAAACTGATCCAAAATGGGAACTGGGTCTCTTCTTCAAAGCCCAATAACCCATAAACGGATCTGTCATATTGGATACGAGTACCAACCCTTTACAAACCAATTCAGAAGGATAAGGAGAAATCAAATTTGTCATTATCCCTAAGTGGCGGTTTTAACCACTTCTTATCAGGAAACGAGTTCAAACTCCCCAGCTTATCCATCCACACCGGGAAGTAGAGATTTGTCCTTATCTCAAAACGGATCCCTAAGGCGACTATAACTACCCCTCTCCCCCCACCGTAACAAGATAATGAATCTTTCCCAACCTAAAGCTCTTTCTTAATCTTGGAGATTACTGACAAGAGTATCGGAGGGTTCGTTGCCGAGATCCATCCCGGTGTATCGAACTTCGTGCAGGTTCGTGGCCGTGACAAGGAACAAGTCAACACATAGGTGGAGTTAATAGGTTTGCTTTACTATTTTCCTCAAAGAACTCACAAATTCATCTGTTTGCTCCCACACCCGAAATCAGCAGCAACAGATTGGCACTGTTTGTGGTAACAGAAACAACGATCCAATCCTTTCACATCAGCCAAACCAGTTTCAAACCATGCCTCCCAAGAAGGGGAAGACGACGGTCTCTATCTGCAGGGCCACTCCCGCTCCTTCTCCTCCAGTTCATGAGGTTCCCCCTCAACCCACTCAACAAGTCTAGCAGCCTGGACAGCCTCTCCCTCAACCCGTCCAGCAACCGCAGCCTAGACGGCCCCTTCCTTAACAACCTCAGCCCAGCAGGCTTCCCAAGGGCCACCAGAGGCTGCCGCGGGACCCTCCTACCGAAGTCGACAGGTGCAACCTCCTCACCGCGACCATGTGTCATTACACAACCCCTCGTCGGACTCCATGGCCTCGCACAGTCCCCCTACGCCGAAGGATCTCCGGAACATCAGCATCAACAGAAAGTATGGGGAAGATCTCCGGACCCGCTTAGATGAGAGGCGGACCCATGACGGGATACCCCGCCGAGAACATCAAAGAGATCCAGCGATCCGGTCCTTTAGAGCCCGGTCCCCCCAAAGGCCAGATCACAGAAGGTCCAACTCTCCCAGGAGGCGAATGGAGTCACCCCAGCGCCGTTACAGGAGGAGCCGCTCTCCAATCGACCGCCCCTTGGGACCACCGAGAGCAGGATGCACCTGTCACGAGGGCAGAGTTCCAGCAATTCCAAGAGGCAGTCCTGAGGGCCCTCAATGTTGCCCCCGACCACGGTCAGCGGGCGCCCAGTCCCCAACCTACCCAAAACCATAGGCGTCGTATGCCCAGTCCTCAACCTGTCCCTAGCTTTCGTCGTCGCACTCTAACCTTGCAGCCATCGACTTGGTTTTGACCCTCAACTGCTCGAGGTCCTTGGCAATCCGAGCCTTCTCTGCCCGAGCTTGGTCGGTCTTTTGCTTCAGATCTTTCTCTAGTTCGGTCATCTTTTCCATCAGATGACCGAAGTGGCAAGTAATCTGCGAAAAGAAAGGCAGAGCACCATGACGAACTCGGAAAGAATAGTTTATAAAAGTTGAAAACCACAAGTCAATAATACTTAACAATACCGCCACTCATGCGATCTCGAGCGCGTCGTCACCAACGCCGCCGACATCCATGGCGGCCCTGTCCTTCGGCGTAGCAAGGTGCCGAACGGCTTGCATGCTGGACGACGAGTCCCCAAGAAACCCGTCGAGCTTGCAGACTTGCCAGTCCGGGACGAAAATCTTCTTGTGCTCCTCAGTCAGGAACACCTCGGCCTCGGTCGTCAACGGCGGGGCCTCCAAACCTAAGGCCGCTGCTAAGTGGAAGGCCCCTGCCTCTGCGAGGGTCGGCGGCCGCTGAACAACTGCGGCCTGCACCGCTGCCTGCTCCACGGCAGCGGCGACTGTCTTCACCCTCTGTGAGGATACCTTGGAGACCACCCTCTTCCTCTTCCTCGGGCCTTGCTGTCCAAGACCCCGCGCTGCGCCAACATGTCCTCGAAGTCCATAGCTTCTGCAACAACAAAAAAGAAAAGGGGATTAAGCACAAGTAATGCCAGACTCAAGAAGGGGAACGCGAGGTTAAAAATAAATCGCATACTAGGGTTTATACGGCTGAGACCCCCCTAAAGAGCACCTCGGTCAGGTCCCTCCAATCAAACTTTGGCCGATCGAGAAGCGTTCGAACCATCTCGTCTTCGTCAGGGCTGAGCACCGGGCTCTCCTTCACCCTCCTCGAGACTTCTTCGACCCAAGTCGTCAGAATGACCCACGACCCTTGACTCCGGACAAGGAGGTACTTGTCCCTATAATGCTTTATCGAGTCGAGACAGCTGACGAGCTTGACGCCATGCCTCGGAGCCAGGTAGAACCTGAACTCCGACTTATTTTGTTGATGAACCCGGTATACAGTCCGCAGCACCCTCATCTCCGGCTCGAGCCTCGCCGCCTGACAGTGAAGGATGAACCCGTTGATCAGCCTCCACGCGTTCGGCATGTACTGGACTGGGCTGATCCGAAACCATCGCAACACCTCGACGATGGAGGGATGAAGGAGCCGCACCCCGGCTATGAAGGCATCGACAGGCCAGAAGCACATGTCCACTGGCATCGGAGAATTGGCCCTCACTCCGGGCCCAGGCAACATCAGGTCGAACTCTTCCAGGATCTAAAAATACACCCGAATCAACGCCAGATCCGCCTCGTTGAGTATGGAGATCGTCTCGTCGACCTCCGAGGTCTCTCTGGCGGCATTTTCCTCGAAGCTCCACCCCATGCCGTACATAATACGCTCAGCCTGTTCGTCCGGAAGGTCCCGAACCCTTTGAAGTCCGGTTAGCACCTTGGGCAGTCTGCCGAACCCCCCCATCCTCCGCTGGCTCTCAACCATGGTCTCCACTATGACCGAAGAAGACCCTACCACGGCTTTGCCTTTGTTGATTGGAGGAACTTGGCTCGAGGTCGGCTTATGAGCGAGTAGGGGAAGTCTCCTGCCTCAGAGGAATGCTAGACATTCTCTAAAAATAAACTAAGCATAAGATTACCTTGATTTGACAATGACTGCCGGAAAAGATCGCCTGAAGAAGATTCTCGCCTGAAGCTCCAGTAAGAGAAGAAAAATCAAATGAGTAAAAAACTAGAGTGAGCAAATGAGAAGGGGGGTGGAGTTTTATAGAGAGGGGCGCATTAATCGAGACTAAAAGGCCTCTAAAAGTGCAGAGGCTCGACCCATTTACCGCAAGACGACAGAAAATAAGGAAAACTCAACAGACCTTTGTCTGGTCAACGGTCAAACGGTCAGCGTGCCACATGTCATTCTCGTGGTGTTCGGCAACCTGTGCTGAGCACTCTTGCCACCGACGTCCAAATGCGAGAAAAAATTCTCCAAGACTTCGGCAACCTGTGTCGAGCACTCTTGCCACCGACGTCCAAATGCGAGAAAAAAATTCTCCTGCACTTCGGCAACGTGTGCCGAGCACTCCTGCCACCGACGTCAAATGCGAGAAAAAATTCCCCTGGACTTTGGCAACGTGTGCCGAGCACTCTTGCCACCGATGTCCAAATGCGAGAAAAAGTTCTCCTGGACTTCGACAACGTGCCAAGCACTCTTACGACCAACGTCCAAATGCGAGAAAAAATTCTCCTGGAGTTCGGCAACGTGTGCCGAGCACTTTGGCCACCGATGTCCAAATGCGAGAAAAAATTCTTCGGGACTTCAGCAACCTGTGCCGAGCACTTTTTCCACCGACATCCAAATGTGAGAAAAAATTCCTCTGGACTTCGGCAACGGGTGCCGAGCGCTCTTGCCACCAACGTCCAAATGCGAGAAAACGTGTTGACTGGTCAACAGTCAACGGTTAACGCGCCACGTGTCGCGCTCCTGGACTTCGTCAACGGGTGCCGAGCGCTCTTGCCACCGACGTCCAAATGCGAGAAAATGCGTTGACTGGTCAATGGTCAACCCACCACGTGTCGCGCCTCTGGACCTCAGCAACGGGTGCCGAGCGCTCTTGCGACCAACCCCCAATGGCGGAAAGATACTTGCCTCCCAATGCGCGCTCATGATCAGAGCGCTCTGATAATGCCACGTCATCAAGCGGCAAATCCACCATCAGATCGTTCGAGAAATCGCGCCAACAGTATGATCAACGCTCCAGATCGCGCCACATCGATATTCTCTGATTTATTCTTTTATTTAAATTATCAATTCGAATTAATTGTTTAAAAATTGCGAAAAATAATGAAAAATTCTGAAAAATAATTATAAATTCAGGGAAATATTTTTGAACTCCTGGATGAATAATTATTAATTAGAACTATTAATTAGTACTTTTTTAAAATAGATTGTTCATTCGCAAAATTGAATAAATAAATTCGAAAAATAATTTAAAAATTAGGAAAAAATCAGGAAAATTCAGAAAAGTTGCAAAATCATTATGGACGCCCCTCCAACTCAGATTGGCACCGTTACACCTCGAGCAAGATCCAACTACCCCCTTAAGAACTTCAATAAAGTCTCGTACGCCATTGAAACAGCAAAACTACTCCCCAAATGTTGTAAAACACAGTCTTTAGGAGTAGGGGGCACTGATATGGCTAAAAACAGGACTAAATCGGGACCATTCAAATCGTGCACAAATCTTAAAGCTCAGGGGTAAAACGGTAATTTCACCTACAAACGGGTCCGAAATGGGAACTGTCTCTTCTTCAAAACCCAATTACCCATAAATGGATCCGTCATATTGGATACGGGTACCAACCCGTTACAAACCAATTCAGAAGGATATGAAGAAATCCAAATTCGTCATTATCCCTAAGAGGCGGTTTTAACCACTTTTTATCAGGAAATGAGTTCAAACTCTCCAGCTTATCCATCCACACCGGGAAGTAGAGATTTGTCCCTATCTCAGAAATCCAAATTCGTCATTATCCCTAAGAGACGGTTTTAACCACTTCTTATCAGGAAACGAGTTCAAACTCCCCAGCTTATCCATCCACACCGGGAAGTAGAGATTTGTCATTATCTCGAAAAGGATTCCTAAGGCGACTATAAATACCCCTCTCCCCCCACCGTAACAAGGTAATGAATCTTTTTCAACCTAGAGCTCTTTCTTAATCTTGGAGATTACTGACAAGAGCGTCGAAGAGTTCATCGCTGGGATCCATCCCGGTGTATCGAACTTTGTGCTGGTTCGTGGCGGCGGCAAGGAACAAGTCAACACATAGGTGGAGACAACAGGTTCGCTTTACTGTTTTTCTCAAAGAACTCACAAATTCATCTGTTTGCTCCCACACTCGAAATCAGTAGCAACAACAATTAATTCAATGTGCAAATTTTTTCAAAGTGAAGATATGAATATTGATGTCACAATAGATAAATTAAAATGACTCATTTCATTTTTTGAAAATATAGAGAAACTGGCTTTGATGAAGCAGTGGTTGAAGCTAAAGAAAGGCAAACAAAATGGGCATTGATGCAAAACGGATGGTTAAAAGAAAAAGAATTTTTTTTGATAAAACTCCCAGTGAAGATGCGATACAATTAGCTAAGGACTCCTTTAGAGTTAATTACTTTATATATATTATGGAACAAACTATTTCTTTCCTAAGCAGTAGGTTTGAATAATTTTAAACACTTGAAAATATATTTGGATTTTTGTTTGATTTGAAGAAGTTAAATTCCGCAAGTGATAATAGTTTAAAAAATGACTATCTGAATCTTGAAAACGTATTTAAACAAGGCGAAGGCTCAGATGTTGATGAAAGATACTTGGTTTTGAGTTGAAAATTTTAACGAAAGCTTTGCCAGGTGAAACAAAGATGCCAATTGAAGTGCTATGTTTTATGAAAGAAATAAATGGCAATGTTAATTTTCCTAATGTGTGGATAACATATAGAATTTTATCAACTATACCAGTTACATTTGCATCTGCAGAAAGAAGCTTTTCAAAGTTGAAGTTCATCAAAACTTGCCTTCGGTCAACCATGTCACAAGAAAGGTTGAATGGATTAGCCATGTTATCAACTGAACATGATCTAATATGAAAGCTTGACTATCAAAGCATAACCAGTGAGTTTGCTTCCAAAAATATGAGAAGAGTCGGATTTAAGTGATATTTTGTTGCGTGTTTTATTTTGTAGGCCAATTATGGATGGAAACGAGAAGCTTGCTTTGGGGAACATAGATGTGTATGTGATGTTAAAGATTTAAATGTAGCAAGACGTTTGAAAATAGTTGAGATGACTTGTTTTGTTTTTGTTGTTAGAGTTTGTCAGAGTTTCTTTTTGCCACAAGATTTTTCATGTAAAATGCGTACGTTATCAATTTAGAATTTTTTAGAAGCAAATATGTAAGTTTGTTGTATTTAAATAATTTATCCTCCATGGCTCCAAGTTTGTTTGCATCTAAATATATGTAAGTATGTTTGGATTTAAATAATTGTCATTTTTATTTTGTCAACATGCAAAATGCCCCATTTGAGAACTTGCTTAGGCCCTGAAACTCAGGTATGCCCCTGATAGTCAACACAATATTGTAATGTGATTCCTTTATATTTCAAAAGGTTCCCACAAACTGTCATCTCCATTTGATTACCAAACTGTAAGCAGTAAAGGGTTTGTGGCAAAGTGCGGGGACGACAAGATGTCAGCCTAACGGCCTTTTCTGTGATTATTTATATCATTTCTATGCTGCTTGATGCAGATGCTACCTAGTGGGACTAAATGCGTGGGTTTTTGTTATTTATCAAAATTTATAAATTTGCAACACAAACTTGAAGTAGAATCATGGATGATCTAAAGAAAGAGATATGCAGAGAGCATGTACAAATTAAGAGGCAGCTGGCTACAGGAGCAGTTAGATTCAAGATTTTCAAAGAAACACGGTCGAGGATTATTCATGTTTAGTGAATAAGCTAATCCAATTGAATGGAATTGAGAATTCCCAAAATAATGATTAATGGAATAAGCTAATCCAACTGAATAGAACTGGGAATTCCCTCCCTCCCTTATACAAAACAAATATTAAGGAAAAAAGCTAATTCAATTTAATAGAATCGAGGATCTCCTCCCTCAAGCTGCAGTCTATCGTAACTTTGTAGCCAAAGGACAGATCTAGAACAATTGGTTTCCATCAGCAGATATATGCATGAATGCTAGTAAGAAAAATAAACTTGTGGCACATTTTGAGCAAGAGACTTACATTAGTCTTAATGCAGAACCTTAACACACATTCCTTTCGGCATGCCTACAAAACGGCAATGGATCCTGCGTAATTATAATCTAACGACGGATAGTCTGGACCAAATAGCAACAACAAAAAAATTCTTACCAACCCTAATATATTCACCAATTTATATTGAAAAAACAAGTAAAAGTCATATGACTTTACCCAGAGAAACAAGTAAACTCCATTTTTTTCTCGATCTGGCAATCCCAAGATGGAACTTCGCATATACAATTTCAAGATATCTGATAATAGTAACGGACGGAATAAACGTAAACTTCATACCTTAAATAAGGTAACATTGAGGTCTGTTGCTGTTGATTTTGGTGTGGGAGCAAACAGATAAATTTATGGATTCTTGAGAAAACGAATAAGGAAAACCTGTTGACCTGTTGACTTTCACCAACTTGTTGACTTGGTTTCTTGCTGCTACTGTGAACCTGCAAAAAGTGCAAAACACCGGGATGGATCCCGGCGACGCACCCTCCAATGCTCTTGTCAGTAATCAGGAAGATTATGAAAGAGCCTTATGTAAAAAAATATTGATTACCTTGTGACGGTGGGGGGAGAGGGGTATTTATAATTGCCTTCGGGATCCGTTTCGAGATAAGAACAAATCTCTACTTCCTGGTGTGGATAGATAGAAGTGGTTAAAACTACCTCTTAGAGATAATTATGAATCTGAATTCTTTTTTATTCTTTTGAACTAGTTTGTAACAGGTTGGGACTCGTACCCAGTAGAACAGATCCGCTTATGGATTATTGGACTTTGAAGAAAGACCCAGTCCCCATTTCAGACTTGTTTGTAGGTGAAATTACCGTTTTACCCCTGAGAGCTTTAAGATTCGTGTCCGATTTGAATGGTCCCAATTTAATCCCATTTTTAGCCATATCACGAGCTCCCCACTCCTGAAGACTGAGTTTAACAGCCTTTGAGGAGTAGTTTGTTCTAATAGCGTACGAGATTTTATCGGAGTCTTAGGAGGAGTTGGATCTAGCACGGGGTGTAACGATGTTATTCTGAGCTTCAACAATACCCAAAATTATTCTCAGATTTTTCTTGTTTTTTTGTGACTTTTCCAGATTTTTCTGAATTTTTTCAATTTTTTAATTCAATTTCCGAATTAAATAATTAATTATTGAAAAAAATCAATTAATTATTCTAATTTAATAATTATTATTTTCAGAATTTAAAATTATTTTCTAAATTAAAAAGTATTTTTTAAAAAAATTAATTAATTTTTTCCGATTTTTAAATATTTTTTCGGATTTTTTAAATAATTAATTAAATAAATAAATAAATAAATTAATACCTGATGACGTGGCGCAATCCTGCGCGTTGATCAAGATCAGGGAGCGTGCATCGCGAAGCAGGGCATTTTTCTCCATTTTTTGTTCGGGAGTTGCTCTGTTCGACACCGTCCGAACGAAAATGTTCGACAACCATCCAGGCCGCGCCACATGGCAGTTTTTTTTCTTTTTTTCCCTTTCGCCCTACGTCTTCTTCCTTCGTCTTTCTCCTCTTCGTCCTCAACTTCTTCGTTCGACCTCACTTCCTTTGACGTCATCTTCGTGGGAGACGAAGCTCGACGGAAGCGGCAGAGGTGGAGCTTGGCGAGGGGAGGAGTTTGGTGGAGGAGCTTCGCGACGTGGAGGCAGAGTTTCGACAGCGAGGTGGAGCTCGTCGAACAGGGAGTTGGCGAGCAGTTTGGGCGAGCACCGTGAGTGGTTCGGAGCTCATCGACGAGCTGTTCGACGCGTTCGACAGTGGGATGGCTTGACGATGGTCTCGGCAAACGTGGCGAAGCTCGGAAAGCGGCAAGCTCGGCGAACGAAGCGAGGGGTCACCAGAGCTCGTCGAAGGAGATGGGCGAGCGCTGCAAGGCCGAACGCGGCGAAGGGGGAATCTGTCGAAGGAGATGGGCGAGCGTGGCGAACGAGGCGAGGGAGTTGGGCGAGCTCGGCAAACGAAAGACGAGTTCGGAGCTTTGGGACTCGATGGTTGCAGCTTGGCCGTCGTGCGAGCTCGGCGAGGTGTTGGGTGATGATGGAGATGCTCGACGAAGAAAATGAGTTGAGCTCGAAGGCTCGAAGTAGAGCCTTGACAATGTCAGTAAGGTCGAGCTTGGCTCTGGCTTTGGATTCATGGAGATGGAACTCTGTTTTGGAGGTGTGGAGTTTTGGAGTCGTGGGTTCGGAGCATGTGAGCTCGGCGAGCTCGACGAATGAAGCGAGGGGTCGTTCGGCGAAGGACAAGAGCTTGCGAAGGGAAGCTTGACGATGGAGCTCATGGAGGTTGGCGTGCGGTTGGACTCGACGCGGCGAAGGGGTGTGTTGCTCGACGGAGAGGGAGTGGGTTCGAAGTAGAGCGTGGGGAAGAAGACGCTGGGTTTTCTCCCTTTTTCTTTTTTGGTTTTGGCGGGAAAGTTGGAGAAGGAGAGAACGGAGGAGAGAGGTGGTTCGGGTTTTGGATCCTTAACGGGTCCCCGTTACTTCCTTTTAATCTTCCCTTTTGTTTGTTTGTTTGATTAGTGAATCTCATCCGTCGATCTTGATCTGAGCGCAGTTTTTGAGGTGATCTGACAGCGAGCGTGGGCTTCCAATTCCCCCTTTTTCGTTCGGGACCACGTTTGTTCGACGAGCGATGGCGAACGCGTCGAACGTGGCGAACAACAGGGGAGTGACACGTGTCACAGGGGTCGTTGATTGGTCAACGACTTTTGCTCACAATACGTTCGGGAAAACGTATGTTCGACGACGAGCGGCGAACGTGTCGAACGAGCCGTCGAATGCGGCGAACAACTGGAAAGCGACACGTGGCACTGGCAGCATTGACTGGTCAATGCATTTTGCTCATTTTACGTTCGGAATCACGTCTGTTCGACGACCAGCGGCGAACGTGTCGAACGAACCGTCGAACGTTGCGAACGACTAGGGAACGACACGTGGCACTGGCGGCGTTGACTGGTCAACAGTGTGCTCCTTTTTTCGTTTGGAAATAGCTCTGTTCGGCTTGTTGGCGATCGTGGCGAACGACACATAGCTCTTAAGCCGTTGATTGGTCAACAGCATTTTGCCCATTTTTCGTTCGGAAACACGTCTGTTCGGCGTGTGCTAACGAACGTGGCGAACGATAGGCGAGCGATAGGCACCATCTGGTGAATGGTCGAGTTGAGCTTTGTATGACTTTTGGGAAGATCCATTCTTGAATGCGGGTTTGAAGAGCAACTCTAGGGGAGAGGTGAGCTCTAAACCCATTGAGAAAAAGGCCGCTCGGGAGGCAAGCGGAGTGGACAGCATCACTAGGCTCTAGGAGAGGGCCGTTTGGGAGACAAGTTTGAGGAGCAACTCTAGGAGAGAGTTTTAGCTCTGAACTTGTTGAGAATAGGTCCGCCCAGGAGGCGAGCAGAGCAGAGAGCCTAGCTCTAGGAGAGAGCCATTTGGGAGACAAGTTTGAGGAGCAACTCTAGGGGAGAGTTTTAACTCTGAACTTTTTGAGAAGAGGTTCAACAGTTGTGAGAGCAATTTCAAATGGTGAGCTGCTCTGCACTTGCTTGTTTGCAAGTGGCTAAAGCAACATCGAATCAAGTGTTGGACTCCGAACTTGTTGTTAAGAGAGTTAACGAGTTATAGGAGCAATTCCGAATGGTGAACTGCCCCGCACTTGCTTGCTTGCTTGCAAGCGGCTAAGGCAACATCGAACCAAGTGTTGGAATCCAAACTCATCTTTTGAGATAGTTAACGAGTTGTAGGAGCAATTCCGAATGGTGAGCTGCCCCGCACTTGCTTGCTTGCAAGCGGCTAAGGCAACGTCAAACCAAGTGTTGGACTCCAAACTCGTCTTTTGAGCTTAGTAAGTTGTGGGAGCAGCTACTGTAGGACAGGCTGGGCTCCGAACTTATCATTTGACGAGTCGTAGACATGACCCAGAGAGATAGAAATGAGGCAAGTACAATAATTTTCAATAGAAAAAAGCTAAGTTTTATTGAGATGAACTAAGTGGCCGCTTCAATTGGGCGAGCCATTATTACATGTTTCTTGGCCGTGTTACAAGCATCGGCCTTATTGAAAACTGAAAACCTACTTCTACGATAGGGTGAGGGCCTCTTAGGAGGAGTTTGATTCTCCCCCTATTGGACCTCCATGGATAAGGTAGAGGACGGCCTCAGGTTCGGAATCTTAAAACTCGGCGGACCTTTCTGTTCGCTGGTAGGCTCCTCGGGTTGGAGGATCGGCCCCATCTCTTCGAACGAACTTGGCCAGGTATTCCTGCTGTATGAGTTATTCGATCTCCTCTTTGAGAGCCCGACAATCGTCCGTGTCGTGACCGTGGTCCTTGTGAAAATGGCACCACTTATCCCTATTTCTTTTCTTGCCAGGGGTATTTATTCTAGGGGAAGCGCGAAGTAGCCCTTCCTTATCCACCTCCATAAGAAATGCTGATATACTTGCATTGAGGGGGATGAACTTCTTAAAACGAGGAGCTGGGCGGCGTTGGCCGTTGTCGTCCCTTTGGAGTTTCTGGGACCCTTCTTTGTCCGTATTCTTCCGTTTGTTCCCGGAAGATGGTTCCTCAAGACTTGGGGGGTTGAGAGCCTCTTCCACTAGGATGTACTTCTCACTCCTAAGCAGGAGTTCTGAGAAGTCCCGAGGAGGCTTCCTGGCAAAGGACGCCTTGAGATCGGCGTTAGTCACGTTGTGCCCGAATGTTGCAGAGGCTATGGATTGGTTGAGGGAGGCAATAGACCGTGCTTCAGCGGTAAAGCACCGAACGTAATCTCTTAGGCGTTCACCCCTTCTTTGGTTAAGGGTCACCAAAGATACACTTGTTTTCTCGGTCCGGCAGCTACTTACGAAATGAGTTAGGAAGAGCCCTTCGAACTGATCGAACAAGAAGATGGAGGTCGGGGCAAGTCGAGAGTACCACTCTCTTGCAGGCCCCTTCAGCGTGGCAGAGGTCTTGCAAAGGAGCGCATCCGACGGCTAGCGGATCATCATGCGAGTTTTAAAACTCTCGATGTGGTCGGCGAGGTCCTACTCCCCGTTGTATGACTCAAAGTTAGGGGGCTTGAAGTTTTCCGGGACCGGGGCTTCCATGATGGCCCGGGAGAACGGAGGCCTGGTCGGGCGGAAATTCCTCGCCCGTTGTTCCTCTTCTCTGTCAAGTCGGCCAAGGCACCTCTCCATCTCGTGGAGACGGCGGTAGACCGAGTCTTCCCTTCGGTCATATCCTGTCGAGCCCCTAGACTCTGTCCCATGCGAAAGGGGGCTAGGAGTGCGGTGGTGACGGCTTGGAACAGGTTGAGGACTAGGTGCCCGTTGCTCGTGGTTGGGAGCGACGTTGAGGGCCCGCAGGACGACCTCTTGAAAATCTTGGAACTCCGCCCTTGTGACTGGTGCCCCTCTAGCTTGGCGATCCCTATGTGTGGCTCGGCTTACTAGAGAATGACTTCTCCGCCGATCACGTTGAGGGGACTCTCTTAGCCTCCTCGGGGGAGGGAATCTTCTGGTCCTCGGTCTGCGGGGGGTCCGAACTCTTGAGACCCCTGGGTGCTCAGGTTGATGGACTCCTCCAAGGACTCGCCATCCATTCAGGCGAGTTCAAAGGTCGACCCTCCTTTTGGCGGTTGACAATCACTTGACGGAGATCCTGCTCGGGAGGGCTTTGAGAAGCCATAGAGTCAACTGGAGGATTGTGGACCGCGACATGGTCCTGAAGAGGATGCTGCTTTGGACAACTTCAACAAGAGCCCCCTGGGCAGCCCCCCGAGATCCTGGAGGGGCCTGTTGAGGAAGGACACCTAAAGTTGGAGGAAGAGTGGTTCTTCGGCTGGAGATCGCTGCCTTCCCCTTCTCTTTTGGATGCATGGCTTGAAACTAATCTCGCTGATGAAGTTAGGTTGGATTGCTTTTTCGTTTCCCACAGACGGCGCCAATCTGTTGCTGCTGATTTTGGTGTGGGAGCAAACAGATGAAGTTGTGGATTCTTGAGAAAACGAATAACGCAAACCTGTTGACCTTCACCAACGTGTTGACTTGGTTTCTTGATGCTGTTGCGAACCTGCAAAAAAGTGCGAAACACCGGGATAGATCCCAGCGACGCACCCTCCGATGCTATTGTTAGTAATCAGGAAGATTATGAAAGAGTTTTATGTAGAAAAATATTGATTACCTTGTGACGGTGGGGGGAGAGGAAAATTTATAGTCGCCTTAGGGATTCGTTTCGAGATAAGAACAAATCTCTACTTTCCGGTGTGGATGGATAGAAGTGGTTAAAACCACCTCTTAGGGATAATTATGAATCTGAATTCTTCTTTATCCTTCTGAACTAGTTTGTAACCGGTTGGGACCCGTACCCAGGAGAACATATCCGTTAATGGGTTATTGGACTTTGAAGAAAGACTCGGTCCTCATTTCAGACCTGTTTGTACGTGAAATTACCGTTTTACCCCTGAGAGCTTTAAGATTCGTGTCCGATTTGAACGGTCCCGATTTAATCCCATTTTTAGCCATATCAAGGTCCGACAAAGATCATTTGTTCATGTTGACGAGAAAAATCTCACCAAAACAAAAAAGTTGGTTGGTGATTGGAAAGACTAGTCAAAAGTTCTGATAGGTTGGTCCTGATCGTTAAAATCATTTGATGATGTGTAACATCAATAAATTCATCAGCTTATGCTTAATGAGCTGACTAAAATAGCTCTAACAGAAAGAAACATCAATAATTAGAAGTAGAGATGCAAAAACCCCATCTTTAACCCCCAGAATACACACTACTCTAACATATAATATAAACACAAATGAAAACTATGTATTGCCCTTGAAATTATTAAAGTTAGTAAAAGTTATTCCCGATGGAAAATTTTCTTAGGATGAGACAAAAATGGACCTGAAACAAGATGATAAGTAGGTGAAGAATACCAGAATAAGCTGATAATTTTCGCTCTGACAAGATGAGTCAATCATCCTCCAGCATGCTATACTGTTCACCTCCTACAAAACTCAATTACCAAACATAGAAACAGATAGTCAAAAAGACCTACATGTTAAGTTTATTCAGACTACACTACAATGATCGATAGATAACGAATGCATTGAGTATCGAATAAACAACAAGGTAACTGCAAACGCTCATGACCATCTGCTTGCAGAGTTGTAGCTCTACAAGATGAGCCAAGGGCAGCGGATTGCTGTAATCAGCGAGTTCACTGTGTGCATCCTAATATGACAATAGGGGTTGCAGGGGACTCAATGCAGGTCACCGTTAACCTGATGGAATCCCTAGAAAATGGTAGTGGGAGCATTCTATTTCAGGATGCAAGTTCAATATCTATATAAGTAATAAATTTTGTGCGGGTAACAAGTGTACTGATCATGTTGTCCACCTCTGTAGAGAGGCTAAAAGCCTAAAATAGACGATTGGTTATGGACTGCAAGTCTTGTCTTTAATATGCTCTGTGTGTGTGTGTGTGTGTGAGAGAGAGAGAGAGAGAGAGAGAGAGAGAGAGAGAGAGAGAATTTGCATCAGACTGAAGTAAAAGCATGGAACCCCTCCCTCAATCTCGCCCTTTCTCTCGCCATATCTGCCTATCTCTTTCACTCTCACATTTTGAAAACCTTTCTGTTTTTTTAAATCTATGTCGTGAGCTTCTCTTTTTAGAAAGTTTAGAGAGAGTCTATGAACTCATAAAGGACTATATTGAACTTCAGGATACTTACATCTGGGTAAATTGGAGGGACCACAAAACATGGTATTGGGGGATAAAACTCAACTTCAAAACCCCACAATCGAAAAGAAATCCCATTCTCCAACAAAAAGAAAAAAGAAAAAGATGCTTAAAAGGGTACATTTTAATTTGTGGCATGCCAACTCTTACATGAAATATCTGAGCGAGAAATAGTCCTCAAATTAAAAGAACCAATAGATGTATGTATGATTCCTAGTAAGAAAGATATTACATACGGCATATTTTGAGCAATAGACTTACATCAGTTCTTTTGCAGAACCTGAACACCTTCCTTTCAGCATGCCAACATAATGACAACTGATCATCTACTGTTGGAATCTAACGAAGGAGGGTCTAGACCAAACAGTAACAAAAAATGTTGTCAGCAACCCTAATATCTTCACCAGTCATATGAAAAAACAAGTAGTCTTGTCTTTACCCAGAGAAACAAGTGAACTTATCAAAGTTGTCGCTCTATTTATCAGGCTGAGCTGTACAGTAAGCAGCAAGTCATCGTATGATCTCATGGAATCCCTAAAAGTTGTGGTGGAGGATGCCGGCCGGATGTCTATGTTAGTCATGTGCTGATCATGTTGTGAACCTCTAGAGATGCTAAATTAACTTGTACAGGCAGTAATAGGTGTCTGTGCATGCTTTTACACTATCAGAACTGCAAAAGCATGTTTTCGAGAAAAAAATAAAGCATGGATGATGTAAGAGGCATGCACACATGATATCCATCAAGCTAGCCTAACAGCCTGCCACTTTTGCGATTAACTGAGTATATAAACAGGACAGACACAAGTAAGGTGTTAATAAGTGTGTGAAGAAGCAGAGCCCTTTGGAGTTTGAGTTCCACAATGCTCTAGATCTTGGTGGGATTGTGCAGTTATGACTATTATTTGGTCGATCTGGATGGAGAGAAATGCAAGGATTTTCAATTCCAAATTTCAGTGAGTGAGTAGTATACGACATCGTGCATCTTAGTCTGCGAAATTCTGGATAAACGAATTTCAGTTTAGCTTAACAGCTCTTATTCAGTTTCTCTCTTTCTGTACCACCTTTCATGTTATTTATTTGTGTCTCTCTACTCATGAGGAACTAGTGTAATTTCAAGTCCTTTTGAAATGCATGGGATGGTCGCATTTGCGTTTGTTTTTTCTATATTAAATAATAATAATAATAATAATAATAATAATAATAATAATAATAATAATAATAATAATAATAATAATAAACGTGTGTGTGAAGAAACTAAAACAAATATTGATAAAATTAATATAAACAATCACATGACATTACCTCTTTTCACCGTCTTTCCATACTTCTTCGCTGCTTCATCTCTCTTTCTTCTGAAATCCCAGTTGTGATTAGGAGAAGAGAATAAGTAGGAGCAAGACAATCAGGTGTTTGTATGTATGTGAAGAAAGCAAACGAAACAAATAAACTTATCAAGAAATGATCACATTTCCCTCTTACCTCTTCTTCTCATCTATTTGCACATCTGTAATTATATGTTGAGTATGTAGAGGAGAGAAAGTAAGTATGGGAAGAAAGTAAAACAAACTTAATAAATCAATAAATGCTCACATTTTTTTATGAAGATAAAGGTGAATAAATGCTCACATTACCTCATACTTTTCCAGACGTTCTTCTTTCCTTCATCTCTTTGCCTTCGATATCTCAAATTCCACCATGGCTTCTGAAATCCAAACTTTTGGATATGGGGACTAGATTGAGGAAATAGAGTTTTCATGATATAAGACAACCATTACAAAGGTCAAATAATCAGATAGATATATGCATAAATACTAGTAACAAATATATAAACCAATGCCACATTTGAGCAAGAGACTTACATCAGTTGTTTAATGCAGAACCTGAACACGCATATGTTCCTCTCAGCATGCCTACAAATGGCAACTCATCCTGCACCATGCACCATTACAAATCTACAGACAAATACTCTGAACCAAATAACAATAAAATTACTGTTAGCAACCCCAATAAATTCCCCAATTCAAGTAGAAAAACAAATAAAAATCATTTCTTTACAGAGAGAAACAAGTGAACTCCACCTTCTTCTGATCCTGAGCCCCCAGTTGGACGTTCACATCTACGATGTTCAAGAGATCTAATAAATGTAAAATTACGACCTTAAATAGAGGGATATTTGAGGTCCAATGATTACCAAAATAAAAAATTTGGTTAGTGATGGGAAAGACAGTGAAAAATTCTATAGCCTCAAAAGTGATACTATTTGATAATGAGTAGATCTCTAATTTCATTAGCTTGTACTTAACAGTTAGTAGTCAACTGAAGATAACTCTAAAAGAAGGAAAGGTCCAACAGTTATTTATTACAGAAGTAGAGATACAAAACCACATCTTAACTCTCAGAATACATGCACACTACTCTTACGAATAATAGAATCATAACTGAGAAACAGAGGTTGATAGGAGTTCTTTGTGATGGTGAATTTTCTTAAGATGACATACATATGAACCTGAAACGAAGATAATATGTAGATGAATAAAAATGGTAGCACGAAAAAGATACCTAAATAAGCTGATATTATTAGCCCCAACCCCAACAAGAAGAATCTCACCGTAACAGCACGGAAATACTTGTTGAATCCTCAGTTAAATGCCCTATGAAAAACTCATGCAAGTAACCTCTACCCTGACCCAAACCCAATGCACGTCACCTCCTGGTGTTCTACATAAGGATGTAGCTCTGATGTTGCATCAACAACCGTACAGCGGAACTGGGTTAGGACTTCAAGTCTTAAGGTTATGTTTGTAGTGGTTTCGTATCTGTATGTTTTTTTTTTAAAACTTTCGAAACTAAATTTTAAACAGAAAATTGAAGTAAAGATGCTCCAAATGAAAATTTTGGACAATGAAGAGTTGGACTATCACTTTATAAAGAACTAAGCTGGCATCTCATGGACCACATGGCATGATATCAATCTGACTGCCATCTCTGTGATTAGCTGCTTACTGTAAATAGAAGAGAGACCATCAGTTAGTTGTTAATTAGTAAGAGTGCGAAGAAAGTAAAACAAACAAATTTATCAACAAACATCACACTACCTCTTCTTCTCTACTTCATCCATTTTGCTCTCTGAAATACCCCAATTTTTACCAAGGCCTCTCAAATCCCAATTATAACTTGATATCAGCCTAACTGCAATCTCTGTAGTTGGTAAAAAAAATTAAATGTCATATTATTATATTACCAAAACATTGAGAACAGGAAAGAGGTAAATTGGAAAATACGTAGATGCCATATTACCATGCATAACAATGAAGAACTCAGGCTGCATCTGGGCCAATTAACTGCCATCCCTGTCATTACCTGCTTGTAAGTGTAAATAGAAGAGAGCAACAATCACTTAGTTATTTGTAAGTGTGTGAATAAAGTATAACAAACTAACTTATCAACAAAATCACATTCACTCTTACCTTTTCTTCCCTGCTTCTGCTATTTGCTCCATCCCATTTTCCACCATAACCTCCCAAATCCAAAATTTTCTGATGAGGTGTCAAGAAAGTGAAGAAATAGAGAGGTTTAATGAGAAATAGTCAACAAGTAGAAATCAACAAACACAATGGGTACTGGTTTGAGAGTAACTAATCGTCATGTACGATGCCGAGAAATGCTACACTACTCCAAGAATCATAAGCATCTCTTTCGAGTAAATAAATGGTACTACTCTACCAATGAGGTCTATAAGAATATGCTGACAAGGATTTCCAAGTTTTCCAGCATCAAAGCCAGCTTACAAGTTCCGTGCTTTAGCAAAAGACTATTTGAACTTTCTCTCAGTGAAGTTGTAGAATAGTAACGAAATGAAATGCTCAAAGTATTTGATAAATTAATACTGTACATGTTGAATCCTTTCCCCAAGTAGTTTACCCAACATGGAATTGATTAGTCTGTCATATGATTAATTTATAATAGTTTCAGTCTTTTCTACCTAAAACTCATCATCAACAAATATTCAATTCCAGACAAGGAAAAGTGGAGCTATAAAACATAGTAATAATATAAGAAGCATGTAAGAGATTCAGACATGAGGCAACAACAAGCTATTAATGACACCAATGCATGGATTATTGTCATAGATTACACTGTTCTTTCTAATTTCCCATACTACAAGCAGGACAACTCTGGGTGGGTAATCTACCTCTATAGATATATGACTGTCAGTCAAGAGCCTTATATAGTCTAAGCTAGTCAATTTCCAAAAGTTGGCATCTTTACCAGTGATTTGAACGAAAACAATATTTGCTTATGAAGTAAAAAAAAGATGCTCCTAAAGAAAAACGTACAAGGATGTTGAGTAAGAAACATTTACCATATTAAGAACTGAATTGGCGCCTAGGCTAATATTTGCAGGGACCACATGATACCAATCAGCCTAACTGACTGCCTCATTTACAACTAGCTGAGTCTAAACTGGACAAGCACAAGCCAAGTGTTTGTACGTGTGATAAGAAAGTAAAACAAGCTTATCGATAAAATTAATAAACATCCGCATTACCTCTTTTCACCATCTTTCCCGTACATCTTCTTTGCTTCATCCGCTTGAATCTGAGCCAACTGCCACCTTACTGTTAGAAGAGAAAGACAATCAGTTAGAATTTGTAACTGTGTGAAGAAAGCAAAACAAACAAACTAATCAACAAATTATCACATTTCCATATGACCTCTTATTCTTCCCTGCTTCATCCATTTGCCCTCTGAAGTTCCCAAATCTTCAGATCAGGTTGTTGACTAGAAATAAAGGAAATAGAGTAGGCAAGAGAAATAATGAACAAGTAGAAATCAACAACATAATTACACCACCAAATTGAATAACCGAATAAATATCTTCAGGTTACTTACATTTGTGCCAATGACAAGTACCACATGACATGGTATCAGCCTAACTGCCTCCCTGTAATTATCTGCGGAGTATAAAATAAGAGACAGAGAGTGGGTGTAAGTATGTGAAGAAAGTAAAACAAACTTTTTCATAAAATCAATCAACACTCACATTACCTCTAAAACACAAATTTTCTTCCTTCATCTCTTGGCCTTCTGAAATAAATAATTCTTCTTTAAATCTGGTTACTAGAAATTAAGGGAATTGGAAGAAACAATGAATTAAATTGAAATTAAGAACAAAAAATTACGGTTTGATCTCCGAAAAGATATTCTTAATGTTTGAATCCTAAGCAAATTACGGTTTAGACATCTAGTAAGAAATCAATTGAAATCTTTGAAATAAGAAGAGGATTGGGGTTTCTTTTGTCATAGAACGAGTAGTAAATCAACAAACACAACATTATTGGTTTGAATATAACTATTCTTCATGTATGAATCCGAAAATACGTAGACTAAATTCAAGAATACATAAGCATCTGTTTCGAACAGATAAATGCCAGACTACTCTACCTATGGTATAAGAGAATATGCTGACATGGAAAACAAATTTCTAAGATTTTCAGCATCAATGCCATACTACAAGTTACGTGTTTTTAGCACAGATTATCTAAACTTTTTCATAGTGAAGTTGTAGAATAGTAAGTAAATTTGAAATGCTCGAAGTATTTGATTAATTAATACTGTACTTGAATCCTTTCCCCAAGTATTTACCCTGCATGGATCTAATTAGCTTGTTGTGTTATTAATATTAATCAATAACGGATTCAGTTTTTTTCCACCAAAACTCCTCATCAACATATATTTTGTTTAAACAAGGAAGAGTGGAACTATAAATCTCTTGTATATAGTGTACAAAATCATAATGATATAAGAAGCATGTAAGATATGAGACACACGAGGTGAAAACAAGCTATTAATGACACCAATGCATTGATCATTGATGTGGATTACACTTCTCTTTCCAATTTCCATACTACAAGCAGAACAACTCTGGGTGGGGGTAATCTATTTTTCTATGCAGTCTAATTGGCTAAGCCAAGAGCCTTACTTAAGTCTATGCTCGTCAATATCCAAATCAGCTTAAGTCTATTAGTATGAAATAAGTATGTGAAATGTATGCACTAGAAATCTTCAAAGATGATAAAAGCTATAAAATTGTGATAGTAGAGACATAGAAACCTTAAGATGAGCTCAGCCGTGATGAGGTTGTTGACAGTAGGGCACCTCTGAGATGCTTCTTCCTTGCAGGTATGATGAATATTTTGATCCCTGTGCTCATGGCCTTTCTACTCCATCAATCTCTTTAATGATGTCTTGCATCCTTAGTTGCACCTCATCCCAACAAAGACCTAAATTTCAGACATTATTCATTTAGCAGTAAAAGTTTCCATCTTTACTAAGGTTATTGAGAAAAAAACATAGATGCCATCTTACCATCATCAAATCACAAGACTGATTTTAAGTTGAGAAAAAAATGTAGATGCCATCATATTACCATCATGGCATAACTGCCATCTGCAGAGTATAAACAGAAGACAAACAATCAGTTAGTTGTTCTGTGATTTGAAAGTAAAACAAACCTCAACAAGATCACATTCCCTCATAACTAAACTTTTCTCCTCTTATTCTATATGATCTCTGGAAATCCCCCAGTTCCCACCATGCCCACTCAAATCCCCATATTGTTGAACCATGTAGGTGACTAGATATAGAGGAATAGAGTTTTGATGAGAAATAATTACCAAGTAGAAATCAACAATACAATTACCATCATAAAGAAGGACTAAGTTGATCTTCAGTTTACTAACATCCGGACAAAAATTGGAGGGACCACATGACATGATACTGGGGGATAAAACTCAAATTAGTTCTTAAGAATAAAATTTAGTAAGCGATAAAACTCAACTTCTAAACTCAATGAAAAGGAATCCCATTCTTCCTACCCAAAAAAAGATGCTTAAAAGTGTAAATTTTTGTTCAATGAAATATCTGAGAGAAACAATCCTCAAATTAAAAGAACCAACAGATGTATGCATGAATGCTAGTAAGCAAGATATTTACCTATGGCATATTTTAATGCAGAACCTGAACATTCCTTTTGGTGTGCCAACAAAATGACAACGGATCTTCAACCATTGCAATCTAACGAAGGAGAGTGTGGACCAAATAACAACTAAAAATACTGTGAGCAACCCTAATATATTCACCAATACATACAGAAAAACAAGAATCGTGTCTTTACCCAGAGAAACAAGCAAAATCTTCTTCTTCTCGGTCCAGACTCATCACAAGTTGGAATTTCACACCTACAAATTTCAAGATATCTGATATTGTAACGGAAGGCAAAATGTAATTTTGATAGTTGTGCTGGCGTGCGCGTTTTTTTTTTTTTTTTTTTTTTTTTTTTTTTTGGGGGGGGGGGGGGGGGGGGGGGGGGAGTTATTGCTTTATTTATCAGGCTGAGCTAAGGGTTTGGCGTATGTAGCAGGTTCATCGTATGACCTCCCTACGAAGTGGTGGTGGGAACATTCTACTTCAGGATGCTTGTCTGAAGATGCATCAACAGCCCGATGTCTGTCTTAGCAATGTGCAGATCATGTTGTGTACCTCTAGAGATGCTAAATTAACTTGTACTGGTAGTACTAGGTCCATCTGCATGCTATTACTCGTGATAAACTGTAAAAGAACGTTTTCAGTAGGAAGGATAGAAAAAATGGTAAAAGCATGGATGATGTAAGAGACATGCAAACATGATATTAATCAACCGAGCGATTAACTGAGTATAAACAGGACAGACACAAGTAAGGTTGCTTTTAAGTGTGTGAAGAAACTGAAACAAACTTATCAATAAAATTAATATAAACAATTAGATTACCTCTTTTCACCATCTTTGCATATTTCTTCATTGCTTCATCTCTCTTCCTTCTGATACTAGTTGTGCTTAGCTGCAAAGTAGGAGCAAGACAATTAGGTTTTTGTAAGTCTGTGAGGAAAGTAATTAAAGAAACAAACTTATCAAGAAATGATCACATATCCTGCTTACCTCCTCTTCTTCTCTGCTTCATCTATTTGCATCTCTGTAATGATCTGCTGAGTATATAAATAGGAGAGAAAGTAAGTATGTGAAGAAAGAAAAACAAACTTATTAATAAATCAATAAATGCTCACATTACCTCTTACTTTTTCAGACTTTCTTCTTTCCTTTCATCTCTTTGCCGAGAGAAACAGTGAATTCTCCACCTTCTTCTCGATCCTGCTCCCCAGTTGGAATTTGACATCTAAAATGTTCAAGAGATCTGATAAATGTAAAATTACTACCTTAAAAATATTGACATTCGAGGTCCAATGATTACCAAAACAAAAAATTTGGTTAGCGATTGGAAAGACAGTGAAAAGTTCTACTTAAAGTAGCCCAAAAAGTTAAACCATTTGATGATGATCAGATCTCTAATTACATCAGCGTATACTTAATAGTTTATAGTAGGCTGAAGATAACTCTAAAAGAAGGAAACATCCAACAGTTATTTATTAAAGAAGCAGAGGTACAAACCCCATCTTTAACTCTCAGAATACGTATACTCTTATACAAATAATAAAAAATAGAAGTCAATATTAGTTGTTTGTAATGGTGAAGTTTCTTAAGATGACATAAATATGAAACTGAAACGAAGATGCTATGTAGATGAATAAAAGTGGTTGCTCGAAAAAGATACCTAAATAAATAGATATTATTTACCCAACAAGAAGAGTCAATCACCCTAACAGCACAAAACACACTATATTGTTAAATCCTCGGCCAAATGCCCTCTACACATGCAAGTAACCCTCTACCCTGCCCTAACCTAATGCAGGCCACCTCATGGTAGCAGCATTCCACTTCAGGATGCGACTCTGATGCTGCATCAATCAGCCGTACAGGATAACTGGGTCAAGGTAGGACTGCAAGTCTTTAAGTTATGTTTGCAGCAAGTCTTTAAGTTATGTTTGCAGTGGATTCGTGTATGTATGTTATTTTACTTTCTAAACTAAATCTGCAACATAAAATTGAAGTAAAAGCAAGATGCTCCTAACGAAAAAAACAATGAAGAGTTGGATGGACTATATGTCTTAGGTAATGAAAAACAAATCACCTTATCAAGAACTGAGTTGGCATCTGGTCCTATTGGAGGGACCACATGGCATGATATCAGGTTGACTTTCCCTTAAAAAATGATATCAACCTGACTGCCATCTCTGTGATTAGCTGCTTACTGTAAATAGAAGAGACACAATCGGTTAGTTGTTAATTTGTATGTGTGCGAAGAAAGTAAAACAAACAAATTTATTAACAAAATCCATTACCTATTCTTCTCTGCTTCATCCATCGTACTCTCTGAAATCCCCCAATGTCCACCATGGCCTCTCATATCCGAATTACAACTTGATATCAGTCTAACTAACTGCCATCGCTGTAGTTGGAAAAGAATTTAAATGTCATATGACCATATTACCAAAACATTGAAGAACAAGAAGAAAATTAGAAATATGTAGATGCCATATTACCATGCATAACAATGAAGAACTGAGGTGGCATCTGGTTCTATCATTAGCTGCTTGTAAGAGTAAATAGAAGAGAGAGAAAATCACTTAGTTGTTTGTAAGTGTGTGAACAAAGTATAGCAAACAAACTTATCCACAAAAACATATTCCCTCTTGCCTTTTCTTCTCTGCTTAAGCTTATTTGCTCCATCCCCAATTTCAACCATAGCCTCCCAAAACCAAAATTTTCAGACCCAGCGTCTAGAAATTCAACAAAAATCATTTTCATGAGAAATTGGAGAAATTGTGAACAACACACGCAATGGGTATTGGTTTGAAAATACCTAATCTTCATGTACGATGTTGCAGAATACATGGACTAAATTCAATAATTGTAAGCATCCCTTTCGAGTAAATAATGCCAGACTACCACTGTTTTAAATTTCCTCCGATACGGCCGAAATTTCGGCCGAAATTTCGTTTCGGCGAGCTTGCCGATACGAAATCACATATTTTATATTCTATATCGTTTTGGACCGAAATGTGTGGATTTCAGCCGAAATTACCGAAATATCGGCCGAAATATTGCCGAAATTGGCGAAATATCAGCCGAAATAGGCACTGCTATTGTGAATATATTTAAAAATTTTGTTTTACTTTTTTCATGTCTTTCAATATAGGACATTAAGCTAAATAATGTGAGGATTTCGTATCACTATTGTTTGTATATATGCAAAGTCAAGTAAGTTTATTAACTAATAAATTTTTTCTAATCAATGCAAATTCAATTTAGTTATATACTTACATTACATTCTCTTTTATATTCTTGTTAAATTATGCGAAGATTTACCGCAATTGATTCATGTCATTAGTTACATTATACAATATTTTATATGATAAAGGACATGTAGAACATATAATATCTTATTTTGTAACAAAAAAATATTTATTGAGTATAAAAAATGAACATCCGAAATGATCACATTTCCCCGAGATCTCCTCCGATATCTCTGATCCGAGACGAAACACCCCTTACCGAGACGAGTCCGAAATCCGAGATTTAAAACCATGCAGACTACTCTACCAATGAGGTGTATGAGAATATGCTGACAAGGATTTCCAAGTTTTCAAGCATCAATGCCATATTACAATTTCGGTGTTTTAGCAATGATTATTTAAATGTTCTCTTACTGAAGTAGTTGAATCCTTTCCCCAAGTAGTTCACCCTACATGGAAGTTATTAATTTGTTATCTGATTAACTATTCACGGATTCAGTCCTTTTTACTTTAAAACTCATCATCAACAAATATTCTATTCAAAACAAGGAAGAGTTGAGCTATAAAACATAACAGTAATACAAGAAGTATGTAAGAGATTCCGATACATGAGGCAAGAACAAGCTATCAACGACACCAATGCATGGCTCCTTGAGGCTAAATTTAAAAAAACATCACAATAGTTTGGCGCTGTTTAAAAAAACATCACAAAACTTTGAATTTTTAAAAAAACATCACAATGTTTAACTTTCAGTTAACAGAGTTATCCAACCGTTAACTGGGATAATAGTTATGTGATGTTTTTTTAAACAAATGGGAACTTTTGTGATGTTTTTTTAAACAGAATAATAGTTCTGTGTTGTTTTTTTAAACAAAACAATAGTTTTGTGATGTTTTTTTAAACATTACGTATAACCCAGTTAACGGTTGGATAACTCCGTTAACTGAAAGTTAAACATTGTGATGTTTTTTTAAAAAGTCAAAATTTTGTGATGTTTTTTTAAACAGCGCCAAACTATTGTGATGTTTTTTTAAATTTAGCCGGCTCCTTGACCTAGATTACACTATTCTTTTCAACTTTGGGTGGGTAACCTATCTCTCTATAGACATATTACTGACAGTCCAGGCCTTACATAGTCTAAGCTCGTCAATGTCCAAAAAATATCCATCTTTACAAGTGATTTGGACTTACGTGATATCAATTAGCCTTACGAATAACTGAGTTGTGAGAAACATATTACCTTATGAAGAACTGAGTTAGCATCTGGGCTAACATGATATCAATCAGCCTAACTGACATTTTGAAAACTGGAAGAAAAAAAGGTGTATCTGTGTATGTAAGTGTGTCAAGAAAGTAAAACAAACTTATAGATATCTGTTTGGTTGGAGGGGAATGGAGGGAAGGGGAGGGGAGGGGAGGGTTTTTTTATTACTATTCTTGTTTGGTTCAATTTTTAGGAGGGGAGGGGAGGGAAATGGGGGGGTGCAACACCCCTCCTGAGCCAATATTGGCTCCCTTCCAAAAGTGGGGGGATTTGGAGGGGAGAGAAAATAAATCTAATTTTTTAATATGACTAGACTAAATTGCCCTCCCATTGTTACTCTCAAACCTTGATAATATTTCACAAGTTCATTTGAATTTTTTTTGAGATATGTATGCACACTCGTTTGAATTTCTGATAACTTACAGACCTTATAGAACAGAAACAACCAACTTTGTCATTTTGGTAATCAGGAACATACGAGGCCTTCCATCTTCAAGCATGTGGTGACATTCTCATTGATCTTTTTTGTCTCTTGTAAACTGTGATTGAGATGAACAATATTCACTCATTACTAGATTATTAACTTATTTCTCACTTCTAAGTAGCCGACAATAGGCACATGTTTACATCTTTAACCCAACTGCCTTTTGTTTATACAGGAGGGAACTTTTCGACATTTACAGGCTTATTGAATAAAGTAATATGGCATTGAAAAATCTAAAATAAAAATGACAATTATTGGCATATACTTGCTCATCCTATTCCTTACAGACCTGATTCAAACCGGTAAACGAGTGTGCATACATACGAGTAACAATGAACTTAATATTTCATACGACCTGATAATATTTCAAACATAGCAGGGTCAGTGGTTGTCTCTGATTAATTGGTATATCAGACATAGCAGAAGTATAGTTAGGCAATATTTTGATATGTTATGCCCTCTCAATATTTTGATCTATTATATCCTCTCGGTATCAGTCGATATTTGAGACAATGCTATGTAGGCAAGCTCATTCTACTGTGTGTTACAGTCCACCATTACTTTATAAAAGTAATTTGCTAGTTTCATGTCAATGTATGAATTTCTTATTATATGCAAAAGGGTATAAAAGTAATTTTATTATAAAATCCATTCCCTCCCCTTGTGAACCAAACAAGAAAATTATTATTTTCCCTCCCCTCCCCTCCTTTGAACCAAACAGAGTTTTCATTAAATCTCTCCCCTCCCCTTCCCTCCCCTTCCCTCCCCTCCATTAAAATCCCTCCCCTCCTTTGAACCAAACAGACCCTAATAAACACTGACATTACCTCTTTTCACCGTCTGTCCCACACATCTTGTTTGCTTCATCTGATCCAACAGCCTACCATCTCCGTGATTAGCTGCCATCTTACTGTAAATAGAAAATAGAAGAGAGAGACAATCAGTTAGTAACTGTGTGAAGTAAGCAAAACAAATAAACTTATCAAGAACTGAACACATTGCCCTCTTACCTCTTCTTCTTCTTCTTCTCTGCTTCATCTATTTGCTGAGTAGAAATCTTCAGGTTAGTTACATCTTATCTGCTGTGTATAAAATGGGAGACAGAGAGAGAGTGTGTGCGGGATAAGTATGTCAAGACAGTAAAACAAAATTATTAATAAAATCAATAAATGCTCACATTACCTTCTTAAACTTTCCTTCATCTCTTGGCCTTCTCAAATCCAAACTTCAACCATCACCTCTAAAAACCCTTTCTCTGGATCGGGTAACTAGATAATTAAGCGAATTGGAGGAAACAATGAATTATATTGAAATCAAGAACAAAAAATTAGGGTTTGTTCCGAACAAAAACAAAAAAAACTAATCTTTATGTTTGAATCCAAAGCAAATTAGGTTTTAGACATCTAAAACAGCAAGAAATCGATAGAAATCTTTGAAATAAGGAGAGGATTGGGGTAAGTTTCTTTTGTGATAGAAATCAAGAACGAGTAGTAAATTAGGGTTTCAGGATTTCAAAAACCAAAATTAGAAATCGAAAATAAAATCAGAAATACGATTAGTAGAAGAAGATAACAAAACTAAATTAGGAATTAGGAAGTAAAAATCCTAATTTTCTAAAAGAGGAGAATTCTTACCCCGACAGTGTCGCATTCATCCATAGCTTTCGGTTTGCATCGAGATTCGGGACCAATCCGTACAGTATTTTAATTTGACTAAAGTATTCGCAGGGAACTGATAAATAAATCTGATTCTGTCAGTATCTGAATTTTGAGATGATGGACCGGCGGCGATGTGACTGATAATAAGCCGGACTGTCAGAGTTACTATTTATACATGTACTCTAAACGTGTGCAAACCGCGTGCGTCAAAAGTAAGCAACTTTCTAACCGTGTCTTATTCAGCTTAATTAGTAAGCTAACTATAAAAATTAAGTTAATTAAAGCACCCAAGTGCCAACAACCAAATAACAGCTCAGACCACAGGTTGAATTTTGTTAGCGGGCCCAAACCCCAATAACCGATACTGATTGCTGGACCGTCGTTTTACTTTTTATTTTTCTTTCTCTTTTATATGGGGGTACTTTGTTTCGTGGGCTTTTAATTTTGAAAGGATTGAAAGAAAACCACTTGATAGCTTTCTTTGTATTTTATTACATAAATGCTGTTGGACAACTACATAAAGTTGTCCGGCATGTTTAATGTGTACAAGAAAACAGAGGTTTTTAAAAAATAGGAGGATAACAAATACAAAAGTCTTTACAAATTGACTAAAGCTCTCTTCCTAAACTTCTTAGAGCATCTCTAGTCGGGTGCCAAATATCGATAAAATGGATATTTGGCAAAATAACGTGCTACACTCGTTTGCCAAATATCCATTTTATCGATAAATCGCTACAGTCGATTGCTATAAATGAGAATCGATATAGCTTTTATCAATAAGTGAGGGACGGCATTCGAAGTGCCGTCCCACGAAAAAAAATAATTTTTTATTCGTCGGACGGCACTTCAAGTGTCGTCCATTTGAAAAATTAATTAACTTGTCGCATAAATTATCGCAAAAGGCGGTCGCTGCCGAAATCCTCGGACGTCCGGAGGTTTTTGTATTTTTAAAATTTTTTTTGCAATTTTTTAATTTTTTTTGCAATTTGTGAAATGTTTTCGTAATGGTTTGCAGTTTATAACCATGAGCATCACTAGCAGCCATCACAATGCCTTGTTTAGGAAGAGCCAGAAGCTCATCAACATCACCAAATATATCTTGATATGCAGATTTCAAGTCAGCAATTTCTTGCTCTCGCTTTGCATAGGTTACTATGAATGCACCTTCTCTTTTCTAAGATTTCTCGAGCTTCTCTTTTAACAACTCCTCAGATGATTTCAAATTCTGAAGATAGGTTATAACTAACCCAGGGTCTGGAGTAGTGTCAGCAGGTGTGGCAGGGCCACTCTCAAAAGCAGAATGCTCTGATCGGGCAGCTTCTAGTTCTGACTGGCATGTTGCAAGATCATCTTCACAGTTCTGGAGACTTTCACGAAGAGACAGGATCATTCCATCAGAAGTTCTCCCCCCAATATCTTCATTTTGCTTTATCAAGGCTTTACACTGGTTCATTAAGTCTCTTCCCATCCTGCTACTTGGAGTAAAGTTGACATCTGTCACATTGTCTTAAAGCTCTTTTACTTCCTTTAATTGTTCTTCCTCATGATCAACCTCATCCACATACTGAAACACATCATTCAATACATAAAACCATTCATCTTGTGCTGCTAGAAAGAAGGACTGCATAAAGTTCTTCACCGAATACAAGAACCTTAAACACCCATTCACCAACACAATCACCTCACTATCCAGCGATTCCTGGGCGTCTACTGTCCACTGTTTTAAATTTCGGCCGATACGAACGAAATTTCGTTTCAGCCGATACGGACGAAATTTCATTTCAGCTAGTTTGGCGATACGAAATTACAAATTTTAAACTCTATCGTTTTGGACCAAAATTTCTGAAATATCGGCCAAAATATTGCTGAAATTGTCGAAATATCAGCCAAAATAGACATTAATTTTATTGTGAATATACAACTTTCTTTTGTTTTACTTTTTGTATATAAGTCTTTCAATATAGGAACTTAAGGTAAGAAAATGTGAGAATTTCGTCTCTCTATTGTTTGTGTATATGCAAAATCAAGTAAGTCTATTAGCTAATACATTTTTCTAATCAATACAAATTCAATTTAGTTATATACTTATATTATATTCTCTTTTATTGTTATTAAATTTTATGAATATTTAACGTGATTGATTCATGTCATTAGTTACATTGTACAATATTTCATATGATAAATGACATGTAGAACATATAATATCTTGTTTAGTTTAAAAAAAATATGTTTATTGAGTGCCTGGAATGAACATCCGAGATTACCCCGAGATCTTCTCCGATGTCTCAGATTCGAGACGAAACACCCCTAGCTGAGACGAGGCCGAAATCCGAGATTTAAAACCATGCTACCGTCTTAATTTCAGCTCTTACACCACCATACTCCCTTGACAGTATCTTCTCATTGATCTCCTACCTGGTGTGGCTAGAGCTCATAAGGCCGTGTCAGCTGCACTTCTGGTAGAACATGTACACTAGCTCCAGTGACTTGTACATGGCGCTATAATACTGATGCACCAATTCATTTCCCACTACTTGAGCAGAGAATGGAGATTCAGTTGCAACAGGTTGCTTAGGCGCCACTAAATCGCGGGTTTGAGGTGACGAAGAAGAGGAATCATTTGATCAAACACTTTGTGTGTTGCTGGAGTTGGAGGAGATGGATTTGGCTATCAGCGAAGGAGTTAGGGGTGGGACGAGGTGATACCAAGGTGGTGGTTGAGGCGAATTCGCAGCTTGGCCCGTTTGGGAATTTCGTCGAACACTTGGTGGGTCGCTGGATTTTGGAGAAAACCCAACTAAAATGGAAGAGGTGGAGGGGGTGGGGGTGGGGGTGGGGGTGGATTGTTGCGAGTTGCGACGGGAATAGAGAAGGAGCAGTGGTGGAATTGGCGGTGGTTATGGTAAGGGTCGAAAGAGAGGCGGGGGTTTGGGGAGAGGAGATGAGGAGGGCAGCTTCGAAAATGACGGGACAGGTGTAGAGGTTGTCGAGGGTGAGGAAAGGGACGGAGGTCCAGGGGTAAGCGGTTGCGGGAGGAGAGGAAGGAGAGTATGCGGTGGAGGATCTCGTCGGGGATGGCGGCGTCGAGGTCGGGGTCGGAGATGGCTCTGATACCATTGTTACGAACCGATCCATCCCGCTGGTGAATCGTCACAACTCTCAACGGCGCCGGCGGTGGAACGCAAAAGAAAAAAAAAACGAGGAAAATAAGTGGAAACCAAGTTTTAATTCATTTCATTTATAATCGAGAAGAGACTGCAACTGGCAGGATATAAGCCTGTGACCTGCCACTTAGTGTGCGCAACGCACGGGCTGGTTTAATTTGCAAAAATACCCTCGTAAGAAAGAAAATCATGCAGGGACTGACATGTAGGCTACGGGGACTGATACACAATTACTGTAGCTGCGATACAGTCTGAGCACTATAACCTTCGCTGATTAACTTAGTTAACTTTTTGATAGCTCGTTCACTAAGAGGAATTGGTTTTCACTTCTCAGCGAGTGAAGATTTAGGCCTATTCTACAAGAGATTTTCAGGACCTTGCAAGAATTGCGGTGCTTCCAATGTCTAAATCCAAAATCAGATATAAATGAAAGAACTAAGGTGACTTAAAACTTGACTACAATAATTGCAACTAATGATACTAAAAGCTGCAGTCACAAGGTGACTTGCTATAGTTTTTTTAAAAAAAAAAAAAAAAAATCATTTCAGTAGCCGAATATGCAAGTAAAAAGGTACAAGATTTAATTTCAATCTTTAAGAATTAAGATTGCAGCTCAAGAATATTCAAAAATGAACAATTGCTCCATTTACGAAGGTTAAAGCAATTATAGGTAAAACAGTTTGATACAGGAAATGCACAAGATTTCTAAATTTAAAAGCAAGACTGCAAGAACTTTTGACTACTTGCATTACTTGTGAACCCCATGATCGCACGGACAATTCCATTTTGTAGAAGGACAGACAATCCCCTTAACTAAAAAGAGATCAGTAGTAAGAAGTAATATCCACAACAATTACTTTTCGTTGCACACACCATCATTAGACTTTGATTAGGCAAGCACGCTAGTTGGTAAACTACATGCCTAGACATTTTGTGTGAGACAATATGAGTCCTTCAAATCCGGCAACTTCTAAAGCAAAACTTAGAAACTCCAACCATAATAAAAGCAATAAATTTTTGTGGGTAAAGTAAGAACTATACGAATGAACATAATTAAAATATGAATTATACTAAGACAGAGATTCATTTACTCAATTTCAAATGCCGGGTAGGGTTTTTTTTTTGATCATAATAAAATTTTTTTTTATCATAATCGGGTAGGTATTTATAATAAATAAATAAATAAATTTAAAATAGCCCTACCCGGCGTTTTACAAATGCGGGGTAGGTGTTGGACTACACCGACGTTTTCGGAAAATCCTGGGGTAGACCCTCTACATACCGCAACGCTCTCTACCCCGGCTTTTCTATCGGCATTTTAAAACGCCGGGGTAGCCCAAAAAAGTGTCGGGATATCTGTTTTGTGTTGTAGTGTAACTGCGAACCTCTGGACCATGACAAATTCTTCAAGGTAACATATGTGATATATGAATACCTACGTTTTTCTACAATACAGGAAAGGATGTCAAACCATTGAAAATTGAAACATTAGGCATACTAAGCTGCAAGTCTTACGGTCGCTATGAGACCAACAAAAAAAAAAGGGGTTCAAGATCAATGTTTCCAGAGTCTTGTTTGCAAACGCAGCGTAAAATTGAATCAAAGCAAATAAGAGACACCAACGGGTGATCTTTAAGAATAAGCTACGAGTGAAGAGTATACATATCATGGAAATATATAGTACACAAAGAAAGCCCATTGTTATTCTATTTCAAGCAATAAGACTCATAAATTGGCAGCAACAATAGGATATTGAACACGTATCTAACCATGTGCAAGAGGTGAAAAAAAAAAGAAAATTGAAAAAGAAAAAAAAAAGCATGTACTACATTCGCAATACAGCAATGGGGGCACATTGATTTGTTGATGGGTGTTAAGTCTGCGTGTGAAAAACATATGATATATATTTAGTGCACCCCCATGTGTGCCAGGAATTTACACGTCAATTAAAGACTGTTGAGGTCTTTCCCTTTCTATATAGGCAATAGCAGTGCAAAATGAGGAGAGAGATGCAAGGAGGAAAGATTGTGATGATGCCTTTCGTTAGGAAGGGATTTAACAGCGCGTGTATCCAATCTTTGATGAATGTTTGGTATCATTTTTCAGTAAAGATAACAGGTGCCCATCCAGTTATAAGCGACAATAACATGTAAGGCATGTTTGCGATCTTCACCAATTTAACTCTAACCCGAATATAGTTATTGCAACAAAGTAGTTAATGCAAAAGTAGGAGCATGTGGTAGATTGCCACAAGCAACTCTGTAAAGAGCTTATTCTTATTAATGATCTCGTTAATGATTTGATATGCAAGAGAATGTAAAGCTTTGATACCACTTGTCGGAAAAATTTACTCTCAACTTGTAGTGCTAATAGCGAAAGTGCACCACATGCAATAGAAAATCCCAAGAAATAGATGAACCAAGAACAAGCCACCACAATATATGGATCTCACAAGAACACAACCAATATGCAGAGATAACCAATACTTCTTATTCCCAAAGAAATACAAAGATTACAAGAAAGATTACAACTCTCAATCTCTCTCTCTCACCTTTGAAACACTCGGCACAATTACATCTAGAAGTTGAATAATGATCACAACATACAAAACCCTAGAGTTTACGGCCATATATATAGCCCCCAAACAAATCCTAAAAGATAAACACAAATATAGAAAATTGGGCCTTTCTCCCGTAAGCCCAAAAGAAACAATCAGCATCGGTGTCGGTCGGCTGCCCCCCCAGACCGGTCGACCGCATCGTGCAACATCAATCCAGAGGGCTGACTGGTCGACTGCACCCCTAGTGTCGGTCAACCGTCCCCTCCTCTGTTGGACGCCTGCACTCGAAGAACCCCCAGTCGACTGGGTCGGTCGACCGCACCCCTGACCGGTCGACCACAACCTTCTAGACTTCACTTCTTCTTCTTGCTGCTTGTCTTCCCTTGCTTCTTTGTCTACTCCTCTTCTTCTCCAACTTCAAGTACCCACGTGCCTACGTGCATTTGAGGCCGCAATTCCTAACAATCTCCCACTTGGACCAAATACACCACACTTCAAAGTTATTGCAATCTTACCTCGCATTATCTCTGCCATCTTTCACTTTTATGGAAGACCCAAGTACTTCCCACTCTCATGAAGAGCACATCCGCTACTCCACCACGTGGAGTGCACCAACCACTCCTCATCGCTTCATGAGGGATGTGCTCCACCAATCGCATAGAGCATGAATACCGAAGAAACAACTTCTCGTGTCAGATTCCGTGTTATGAGACTCCCCACCTTGCAAGATCTCCATCAACACCGGACATGGTTCGAAGCCTCTCAATGTACCCTCTGCACTAGAAACCTCCGTGGACGACACCTCCACAAACTTCGCAGACTGTTCAACCCCTACAGACCCAATTCGGTTACCCTCATCGACATCACCCCGCATATCGATACCAGTGCTCTCTATCTCACAATAGCGACTTGAAGCTTCAACTGCTAATTCGCAAAGTACCCTCACCGTAGCAACGTCTTGCCCACTAGGATTACTTCAATGGCCAGCAGCTCCCTCTAAATTAATAACTTTCCCTCCACAACTGAAAGAACTCGGTTGCACCCCACATAAACTACTACTCGATTCCGGCTGAGAGTCAACTACAGGAGAAACACCCCTCATGTATCTAAGCAAATAAAGCATTCCCTCACGCTTTTCTTTTGCAATCACCCTTGAACTTGCAGCAGCTATGCACCACTCCCCACTACCAACTGTAGTAGACAATCCCTCTTTGTCTAGCCTTCCAATCGATATAAGATTTTCTTTCAAGTCTGAAACATGCCTTGTCTCCCGCAAGACAACACTTTGATCATCAATGGTATTCACGCGAACAGTTCAACCCCACGTACAGGACACCGGTGACCATTCTCCACGGTCACATCTCCAAAAGAACCCTCCTCGTGGTCATCAAATATCTCTCTCCTCGGAGTGCAATGAAAAAAAGCTCCCAAATCAATATACCAATCCTGAGTGTCCAACTCCTCCCGAGCTGATAAGCATTGATTCTTAACAAACCGCACTTGAGCTTCCTTTGGAGTATCTCTCTTCGGTTTCTCCTGCTTCTTCTTCATATAAGCCTTGCAACTGCTCATCATGTAACCCTTCTTGTGACAATACCAGCACTCAGGCCCATGTCCTCCATCGCTGTCATCAGACCCACTCAGATGAACTACTCTGATCCTTTCTTCTTCGACTGCTCTTAGATCTCCCACGTCTCTTCTCAACGTACATGGTGGAATCTCTAGAAGATAATGATGGATATCCCCCGTTTCTCACCTTTCTCACCTCCTCGTTCAGAATGCTACTCATCCTGTAGAGTTGTGGAATCTGTCATAGTGCCTGTAATAGTCTGTTCCACCGTACCATAACTATCGGATAAAGTAGATGGAAGTAACAATGACTGCCCCCTCTTTGAAAACTTCAAACCTGCAGCTTCCATCTGGTTGTAAACCATACAGTAATTATTCATATGCCCTGCTATTGAACCCCCTTCCTTCAACTTCATATTAACCAATTTCTTCGGATGAAGAATTTGATTAGATACCGACGGTTTCTCATACATATCCGTGAGAATCTCCATAGCCTCTGTTGCCGCTAAATTCGGTGTGGGGGCAAGCAGATGAATTTGTGAGTTCGTAGAAAACCTGAATAGCAAACACCTAACCTGTTCCGCCGGAGCTTGACCGTTGACTCCCGCCGTTCACCTGCAAGGAAGTGCGAGACACCGGGGTTGATCCCGGCGACGCACCCTCCGACGCTCAAGTCAGTAACCAGAAATGATTATGAAAGAGCGTTTTTTTCTAAAACCGGGGTTGATCCCGGCGACGCACCCTCCGACGCTCAAGTCAGTAACCAGAAATGATTATGAAAGAGCGTTTAACTAGAGAAAGATTGATGTGAATCATGGCCGTTGATTTAGATCTAATCAGGGACCTTGATTGTATCTTGTCGGATCGGGTTGGTAGCGGGTTGAAACCCGTACCCAGCTGAGGTGGATCTGTTTGCGGGTTATTGGATCTGTGAGAAGGAGACCCAGTACCCGCTTCGGACCCATTTGCATGTGAAATTACCGTTTTACCCCTGAGCTTTAAGATTCGCGTCCGATGTGAACGGTCCCGATTTAATCCTATTTTTAGCCATATCACGAGCCCCCCACTCCCGAAGACTGAGTTTGATCAGCCTTTGAGGAGTAGTTTTACTGTTTCAATGGCGTACGGGATTTTATCGGTGTTCTCAAAAAAATCCGAAAAATTAAAAAATCCGAAAAAAATATTTAAAAATCAAAAAAATTAATTAAAAATTCTAAAAATAATTATTAATTCAGAAAAAATTATTTTTAAATTCTGGAAAAATAATTATTAAATTAGAATAATTAATTAATATTTTAGATAATTAATTATTTAATTCGGAAAATGAATAAAAAATTCAAAAAAATGAGAAAAAATTCAGAAAAATCTGGAAAAATCACCAAAAATCCAGAAAATTCTGAGAATACTTTTGGGCATTTTACAAGCCCATAATAACACTGTTACACCCCGAGCAAGATTCCAAACTCCCTTAAGAACACCGATAAAATCTCGTACGCCATTAGAACAGTTAAACTACTCCTCAAAGGCTGATTACACTCAGTCTTTAGGAGTGGGGGGCTCGTGATATGGCTAAAAAATAGGATTAAATCGGGACCGTTCACATCGGACTCGAATCTTAAAGCTCAGGGGTAAAACGGTAATTTCACATGCAAATGGGTCCGAAGCGGGTACTGGGTCTCCTTCTCACAGATCCAATAACCCGCAAACGGATCCACCTCAGCTGGGTACGGGTTTCAACCCGCTACCAACCCGATCCGACAAGATACAATCAAGGTCCCTGATTAGATCTAAATCAACGGCCATGATTCACAGCTATCTTTTCACTGGGGATTAGGGATTAAATTCCTTAACTGATTATAGGGGATATACCTTATCAGATTACATGCCTTATCTGATTACGAGGAATATTCCTTATCTAATCACGGGGATTATATTCCTAAAACCAGTCCCTAAGACGCCTATAAATACCCCTCACCCATCTCCATTAAGAGGTAATCAATCTTTCTCTAGTTAAACGCTCTTTCATAATCAATTCTGGTTACTGACTTGAGCGTCGGAGGGTGCGTCGCCGGGAACAACCCCGGTGTCTCGCACTTTTTGCAGGCGCACGGTGGGAGCAACGATCAGAGTTCGACGGGGCAGGTATACAGGTTCTCCTATTCAGTTTCCCCAAGAACTCACAAATTCATCTGTTTGCCCCCACACCAAATTTAGCGGCAACAGATTGCGCACTTCCTTGCAGGTGAACGGCGAGAGTCAACGGTCAAGCTCCGGCGGAACAGGTTAGGTTTGCTATTCAGGTTTTTCACGAACTCACAAATACTGTCTGTTTGCCCCCACACCGAATTTAGCGGCAACAGATTGGCGCCGTCTGTGGGAACCATACGAATAACAGCCCCTCCTCTTTCCGTCGACTAGATCTTCTCCAGCCATGCCTCCGAGAAAAGCCAAATCTAGGGGGTCCAACCGTGGGCCCAATCCCGCCGATCAGCAGGAGCCAGTCCCTGTCCAACCCGCTCCGCAGCAGGGACAACCCCCGCTTCAAGTGGAGGACCCTCTTCAACAAGATCAGCCTCTTCTTCGGAATCAACAATCCCCCAAGGGTCCTTCCGGTCCACAGAATGCCGGTGCGGGGGGCTCCCGCATGAAGCAACCTCTCCACCTAGACCGCGTCTCCATACACAAAGCCTTTACGGATTCCATGGCCTCTCACAATCCTCAACCGGTAGAAGTTGGAGGACTTACGCCACCGTCTGGACGAGAAGCGGTCCCGAGAGGGAGCCTCCCGCCAGCAACGTCCGGGTGAGCGATCTCCACACCGCCGAGACTACAAAAGGTCCCATGTCCGAAGAGGGAGGAAGGAATCCCCCGAGCATCACAGAAGAAGACCACGCTCCCCTGCGGGTCGGCAGCAGCCTAGGAACGATGAGGCGCCAATCACCCGTGCCGAGATCCAACGAGTTTGGAGCACAACTCTCTCATAGAGTTCCTCCTCGCACTCGTCTCACAAATGGCTCTCTTCCAGAGCCGAGCTCTTCCCTCCGCTCGCCGCCGAAGCGGACCTCTTCTCAACAAGTCCGGAGCACACAACTCTCTCCTAGAGTTGCCCCTCGAACTCATCTCACAAATGGCTCTCTTCCAGAGCCGAGCTCTTCCCTCCGCTCGCCGCCGAAGCGGACCTCTTCTCAACAAGTCCGGAGCACACAACTCTCTCCTAGAGTTGCTCCTCAAACTCATCTCACAAATGGCTCTCTTCCAAGAGCCGAACTCTTCCCTCCGCTCGCCGCCGAAGCGGACCTCTTCTCAACAAGTCCGGAGCACACAACTCTCTCCTAGAGTTGCTCCTCGAACTCATCTCACAAATGGCTCTCTTCCAAGAGCCGAACTCTTCCCTCCGCTCGCCGCCGAAGCGGACCTCTTCTCAACAAGTCCGGAGCACACAACTCTCTCCTAGAGTTGCCCCTCAAACTCATCTCACAAATGGCTCTCTTCCAAGAGCCGAACTCTTCCCTCCGCTCGCCGCCGAAGCGGACCTCTTCTCAACAAGTCCGGAGCACACAACTCTCTCCTAGAGTTGCCCCTCGAACTCATCTCACAAATGGCTCTCTTCCAGAGCCGAGCTCTTCCCTCCGCTCGCCGCCGAAGCGGACCTCTTCTCAACAAGTCCGGAGCACACAACTCTCTCCTAGAGTCGCTCCTCGAACTCATCTCACAAATGGCTCTCTTCCAGAGCCGAGCTCTTCCCTCCGCTCGCCGCCGAAGCGGACCTCTTCTCAACAAGTCCGGAGCACACAACTCTCTCCTAGAGTTGCTCCTCAAACTCATCTCACAAATGGCTCTCTTCCAGAGCCGAGCTCTTCCCTTCGCTCGCCGCCGAAGCGGACCTCTTCTCAACGAGTTTGGAGCACAACTCTCTCCTAGAGTTGCTCCTCAAACTCTTCTCCCAAATGGCTCTCTTCCAGAGCCGAACTCTTTGCTTCGCCCACCTCCAAGGCGGACCTCTTCTCAACGAGTTCGGAACTCACAACTCTCACCAAGAGCTCCTCCTCACACTCGTCCCGAAAACAGCTCTTTCCCAGAGCCGGGCTCTTCCACTCCGCTCGCCCTCGGAGGGGACCTCTTCTCAACGAGTTCGGAGCTCGCAACTCTCTCCAAGAGCTCCTCCTCGCACCCGTCTCACAAACAGCTCTCTTCCAGAGCCGAGCTCTCCACTCTGCTCACCTCGGAAGGGACCTCTTCTCAACGAGTTCGGAGCCCACAACTCTCTCCTAGAGTGGCTCCCTAAACTCTTCTCCCAAATGGCTCTCTTCCAGAGCCGAACTCTTTGCTCCGCCCACCTCCAAGGCGGACCTCTTCTCAACGAATTCGGAACTCACAGCTCTCACCAAGAGCTCCTCCTCACACTCGTCCCGAAAACAACTCTTTCCCAGAGCCGGGCTCTTCCGCTCCGCTCGCCTCCGAAGCGGACCTCTTCTCAGACAGCTCGGAGCTCACAACTCTCTCCTAGAGTTGCTCCTCAAACTTGTCTCACAAATGGCTCTCTTCCAGAGCCGAGCTCTTTGCTCCTCTACCTCCAAGGCGGACCACTTCTCAACGAGTTCGGAGTCCAGCTTCTTCTACATGGCTGCTCCCACAACTTGTTAAACTAACCACACGATGGTTCGGAGTCCAGCACTCGGCTCGACACTTCTTCCTCAGCTCGTCTACGGGCGAGCCGGAAGTAGATCGCCGTTCGAAATTGCTCCTGCAGCCGTTGAATGGATCGGAGTCCAACACTTGGCTCGATTCTACTTCGCAAGTTCGCTCCTAAGCGGACTAGAAGTAGCTCGCCATTCGAAACTGCTCCTGCATCCCTTAAACTAACCACACGATGGTTCGGAGTCCAGCACTCGGCTCGACACTTCTTCCTCGGCTCGTCTACAGGCGAGCCAGAAGTAGATCGCCGTTCGAAATTGCTCCTGCAGCCATTGAATGGATCGGAGTCCAACACTTGGCTCGATTCTACTTCGCAAGTTCGCTCCTAAGCGGATTAGAAGTAGCTCGCCATTCGAAACTACTCCTGCATCCCTCAAACTAACCACACGATGGTTCGGAGTCCAGCACTCGGCTCGACACTTCTTCCTCGGCTCGTCTACAGGCGAGCCGGAAGTAGATCGCCGTTCGAAATTGCTCCTGCAGCCGTTGAATGGATCGGAGTCCAACACTTGGCTCGATTCTACTTCGCAAGTTCGCTCCTAAGCGGATTAGAGGTAGCTCGCCATTCGAAACTGCTCCTGCATCCCTCAAACTAACCTCGCGATGGTCAGGGTCCTATGACTCGACTTTACTTCACCGGCTCGTCCTTAAACGGGCCGGAGGAAGATGGCCATTCCGAACTGCCCCCACGACCATCCGAGCTGAGCTACCCATCTACCGAGAAGCAAAGTGGCGGAAAATGTGCCCCAAAATCCGTGCTCGGATCTGCCGAACAAGATGTATCTACCGAGCAGCTAAGCAGATGAAGAGCAAGAAGAAAAAGAGGCTAACGGGTCAGGGTCGGATCCAATACCCTCGGTCCGACCCATACCCTTCTTAGCTTCTTCATTCTTCTCCTTCTTCAGTCTTCCCGCCAAAAGTACCCAACAGTTCTGCTCTTCTACAAGTCGAGCTCTTCACTCCGCTCACCTCCAAGGCGGACCTCTTCTCAAACGAGTTCGGAGCTAAAACTCTCTCCTAGAGTCGCTCCTCAAACTCCTCTTCCAGTCGGCTCTTCTACAAGTCGAGCCCTTCACTCCGCTCGCCTCCAAAGCGGAGCTCTTCTCAAAGAGTTGCTCCTCACAACTCTCCCCTAGAGTTGCTCCTTGCACCCACTTCAGAGAATGGGTCTTCCCAGCACCTCTTCCTAGCACCTCTTCTCCTAGGAGTGGAGCTCCTCTTCAAAAATCTCCAAAAGCCAAGCAGAGCATCACCTCTTCCATATGCCGACTCATCCCCTTCATCAACTCACCGAGCTTCTCCTCACGCTCGAGCCGTCCGAACAGCCGAGCTACCGAACAGCTCAGCCGAACGGCCGAGCCACTGAGCACGAAGGGGCGGAATCTTCAAGGAACACTTCCTTCAAAACAGACAACTCAGCACCTCGGCCAACGGTACTGACCCTCCGAGCCGAGGTGCCCGGGTACCGACCCTCGTATATGGCAAAAAATCGTCCCGAGGCGTTCTCACCGTTAGATCATCTCCAAATTCGCACTCAAGCGTGATGGACGGATCAGATCGCGCCATGTCACCACAAAACGACAAGATAACGTTTTCTCGAAACTCGTGCCTCTTGTCTCGTGATTCGCGCTACGATCGTGATCAACCGTCCAGATCGAGCTGCGCAGCCTGGATCTGCCAATCTACCAACCTGCGGAGCGGCAAAAATGTGCCTCAAAATCCGTGCTCGGATCTGCCGAACCAGATTCATTTGCAGAGCAAACCAGATGTTCCCAGAAAGGATCCGAGGTGCCGATCCGAGGTGTCGGGGTACCGACCCTCGTTTTTGGAGAAAAATCGTCCCGAGGCGATCTCACCGTTAGATCATCTCCAAATTCGCACTCAAGCGTGATGAACGGCTCAGATCTCGCCACGTCACCACAAAACGACAAGATAACGTTTTCTCGAAACTCGTGCATCTTGTCTCGTGATTCGCGCCACGATCATGATCAACGGTCCAGATTGAGCCACGTAGCTCGGATCTCAAATCCGAGCTACCGAACTACCGAACCGCTAAGTGGGAAAAAATTCTCCTCAAAATCCGTGCTCGGATCTGCCGAATCAGATTCATTGGCCGAGCAGCAAAAAAAAAAAGAGAAAAAGGCACGTGGGCCGGGGTCGAACCGTTAGGGGATCCGAACCCATCAACCCACGACCCGAACTCCACTCCTTCTTCTCTTCCACTCTCCCGCCAAAACAACACAGCCGAAAACAAAAAAAAAAACAGCTCAATGCTTCGTCTTCACTGAGCACCCATGCAAAACAAACCCAACCGCCGAACCCCGCTGCCGAGCTCACCTCCGAGCTCCAATGGTGCTGAACCGAACTCGAACCCATCACCGAGCGCAGACAACCTCGCCGACTGCCTCCTCCAAGCTCCACGAACAAGCTCCGAAGCACCACCTTCGCGAGCTTCATTCGTGCCGAGCCCCAATACCGCCGTCGCCTCCAAAGCTCCGCTGTCGAGGTTGAAGGCCGAGCACACGAAGCTCAGCTGTCGAGGTCCTCTTCTCCCCTTCACTGCACCAAAGCTCCCCCTCTGTCCTCTAGCTCGAGTCGACACGAAAGAAAGAGAGCAAGAGAGCAAGAGCAGACGAGACGAAGTGAAGAAGAAGCGGAGAAGAACAAGAAGGAAGAAGCTAGCAGCGAAAGAAAGAAAAAAAAAAAAAAAAAAAAAAAAAGGGGTATGGGTTCGGACCCGTTAGGATCCAAACCCGAACTCCCCACTCCCCACGTCATCCTCTTCTCCAAAAACAAAACAGCACAAAAGAAAAACCCGTCCTCTCCTTCGAAAGCTTCTAACGTCAGCGCTCCCACCTTCGCCGAGCTCCAAACGTCGAGCTCCAACCGGCCCAGCTCCCTCACTTCGCCGTCGAACTCCCGACCTCGACTCCGAGCTCCGAGCTCGCCACCACACAGCACACAGTTCACCTCCACCGCTCCGAGCTCTCACCTCTAAGCTCCATTCCTTGCCACCTCCACTGACAAGCTCTTCCTCACCGAAGCTCCGCCTGCCGAGCTCAAGCCACGCCAACGTCGAAGCTCCACTATGCTGAGCTCTCCCTCCTTCACTCGTCGAGCTCCTTCGTCGAAGCTTCGACCACCTCCATGGCCGAGCTCCAAGACAAATGACGAGCCGAACCCACTGCCGAGCTTCATCACCAACACCAAGCTTCGGACTCCCCTCCGCCGAAGCTCAAGTTCTCCGCCAAACTTCACCACTTCCGAACTCCTTCGCAACCGAGCTTCACCTCCACTGCCTCCGAGCGCGCATGAGCAGTCGAAGCTCATCATCGGGGCTCAAAGATTCGTCGAGCCCTTCCCCGGCGAACTCCGTCAACCGCCACTCCCTTGCCGAGCTCATCTCCGCACTTCCGCCAATGGCGCCAGGCTCCTCCATCTCCGAGCGACAAGCTCCTCCGTCTCAGGCACCCCCGCGTCGAGCTCCGACGAAGAACCCAAGCCTCGCCATCATCGAGCTCACCGTACTGAGCTCGAACCCATCACCATGGCAATGGCGAGCTCCGAACATTCCACCTCCGAGCTCTACACTTCAGTTGAAGCCTCGTCAACAAGCTTGCCTTCCGCAATGCGAGCTCCGAACCCATTCCCAAGCTCACACCATCGACGAAGCTTCGCCAAAGCCTCGAGCTCCCCTCACCATCTCGCCAACCCCTCCTTGCCGAGCTCGACGCCTCCTCTCGACTCCATCGCCGAGCTCTTTTGTCGAGCTTCACGACGGGATGAGGTAGGGGGCAAGGTGATGGTCGAAGAAGAAAGAAGGAGACGAGGGGGGAGACGAGACGAGACGGTGAAGAGCCGAAGAAGAAGCAGCGGAAGTAGCAAAGAAAAAGAAGGAAAAAAAAAAAAAAAAAAAAATGCCACGTGGCATTGCCACGTGGCTTCGTTACAAACCTTGGCAGATCCATCTAGCCGAGCCGAGCCGAAGTGCATATCCGAAGTGCCGAAGTGCCGAACTCGTAATTGGAGAAAAAAAGTGACCGACCAACACGATCCGTCCGATCGTCTTAAAATTCGCGTCGGGACACGATCGACGTTCAGGAACGCGCCACGTGTCCCGATCGTGATCTGCATCACGATGCGCGCAGATCTGATCATGATGGACGGCCAGAAACGTGCCACGCATCAAGATCGCGATCTGCCTCACGATGCGTGCTCATCTGGTCATGATGGACGGCCAGAAATCGGCCACGTGTCCAGGTAATATTTAAATTATTTATTTATTTATTTAATTGTTTTTTTTATTATTTAAAAAATCCGAAAAAAACATTTAAAAATCGAAAAAATTAATTAAAAATTCTAAAAATAATTATTAATTCAGAAAAAATTATTTTTAAATTCTGAAAAAATAATTATTAAATTAGAATAATTAATTAATATTTTAGATAATTAATTATTTAATTCGGAAAATGAATAAAAAATGAGAAAAAATTCAGAAAAATCTGGAAAAATCACCAAAAATCCAGAAAATTCTGAGAATATTTTTGGGCATTTTACAAGCCCATAATAACACTGTTACACCCCGAGCAAGATTCCAAACTCCCTTGAGAACACCGATAAAATCCCGTACGCCATTGAAACAGTAAAACTACTCCTCAAAGGCTGATCAAACTCAGTCTTCGGGAGTGGGGGGCTCGTGATATGGCTAAAAATAGGATTAAATCGGGACCGTTCACATCGGACGCGAATCTTAAAGCTCAGGGGTAAAACGGTAATTTCACATGCAAATGGGTCCGAAGCGGGTACTGGGTCTCCTTCTCACAGATCCAATAACCCGCAAACAGATCCACCTCAGCTGGGTACGGGTTTCAACCCGCTACCAACCCGATCCGACAAGATACAATCAAGGTCCCTGATTAGATCTAAATCAACGGCCATGATTCACATCTATCTTTTCACTGGGGATTAGGGATTAAATTCCTTAACTGATTATAGGGAATATACCTTATCAGATTACATGCCTTATCTGATTACGAGGAATATTCCTTATCTAATCACGGGGATTACATTCCTAAAACCAGTCCCTAAGACGCCTATAAATACCCATCACCCATCTCCATTAAGAGGTAATCAATCTTTTTCTAGTTAAACGCTCTTTCATAATCATTTCTGGTTACTGACTTGAGCGTCGGAGGGTGCGTCGCCGGGATCAACCCCGGTGTCTCGCACTTCCTTGCAGGTGAACGGCGGGAGTCAACGGTCAAGCTCCGGCGGAACAGGTTAGGTTTGCTATTCAGGTTTTTCACGAACTCACAAATACTGTCTGTTTGCCCCCACACCGAATTTAGCGGCAACAGCCTCCTTTGTAGTATTTGCCTTCGAGATATGAAATAAAGCTTTCCTACTCAGCCCAAACTGAATCTGCCCCAGAGCCTTCTGATCCAAACGATTCCACTCCGCCAAGACCTTCGCATCCTTGTCTGCACTTACCGACTTCTCATCAAACAACGGACCATCAAGATCTTTCTGACGAAGATACGCTATCATCTGAATCTTCCACATCGCGAAGTCACTCCCATCGAATCTCTCGATCTTCATCTTGTTATCGACCATCTCGAACCAACTGCTCTGATACCACTTGTAAAGCTCTGATACCACTTGTCGGAGAAATTTACTCCCAACTCGTTGTGCTAATAGCAAAAGTGCACCACAAGCAATAGAAACTCCTAAGAAATAAATGAACCAAGAACAAGCCACCACAATATATGGATCTCACAAGAACACAACCAATATGCAGAGATAACCAATACTTCTAATTCTCAAAGAAATACAAAGATTACAAGAAAGATTACAACTCTCAATCTCTCTCTCACCTTTGAAACACTCGCACAATCACCTCTTGAAGTTGAATAACGATCACGACATACAAAACCCTAGAGTTTACGGCCATATATATAGCCCCCAAACAAACCCTAAAAGATAAACACAACTATAGCAAATTGGGCCTTTCTCCCATAAGCCCAAAAGAAACAATTAGCATCGGTGTCGGTCGACTGCCCCCCAGGCCGGTCGACCGCATCGTGCAACATCAATCCAGAGGGCTGATCGATCGATCGCACCCCTAGTGTCGGTCGACCGTCCCCTCCTCTGTTGGACGCCTGCACTCGAAGAACCCCCAGTCGACTGGGTCGGTCGACCGCACCCCTGACCGGTCGACCACAACCTTCTAGACTTCACTTCTTCTTCTTGCTGCTTGTCTTCCCTTGCTTCTTTGTCTACTCCTCTTCTTCTCCAACTTCAAGTACCCCCGTGTCTACGTATATTTGAGGCCACAATTCCTAACAGAGAATTCCTTACAGATAAAAAGATGGAAGCTTTCACCCAAAGTATCTGGTTAGATACATAAATATTTTTTTTTATTTTATTGTATTGTATTCAACTATGTCAAATTTTTGTAAGAAAAAACGTCGCTAAAACACAAATTATACAAAGAGCATCAAAATGATTGGTAGTTTATCAATCTTAATCTCTTAAGAGAATATTTATGGTGAATAACAAACCACCAATAGAAAATAAAAAAGAAGAATTTGTACACTGAAAAAATAATTTAACAAAAAAACTCATTCACCACGAAAAAAATAAATATAAAGAAATATTAAACAAAGGGATTTATAAGAGCATCTGTAGTCGTTGGCTATATATATCCAAAAAATGAATATTTTGAAGAGAAAAAAAACCCTGTAGTCGTCGTCTAAATACCCAATTTTTGGGTATATCGAATGAACAGGAGTCAGCTATATTTGGCAGTGGAAATAGCATTATGCATATAATAAAAATCGGAAGATGATATGCCGGTTGAGGAAAAACTTGTCATATATTGAGTGGACAGCAAATGATATGCCGTTTGGAAGGAAAAATAAAAAATTAAAAACCAAAAACCAAAAAGGGGGGGACGGCAAATGATATGTCGTTTGAGAAAATTTAAAAATAATAATAATTAATGTGTCGGACGGGAGATGATCTCCTGTCCTTCACCAAAAAAAAAATTATATATTTTTATTTTTTTCATCAAACGGCGGATGTTCTTCCGTCTTTCAAATTTTTTTCTCCAAAAAAGTTCCAGACGGTATATCATATTCCGTTTGATAAAAAAAAAGTCATTTTATGAGTATTCACCACTGTAGTGCTACCCCTATTCGCTATGTCTATATTTTCTATATACTCATTTTTTAACTTAAACGACTACGGATGCTCTAACCAACTCCTTTTGAAAAAGGCATTTATAGGTCACATCTACCGTACAAAACGGCCTAAACAGTCTATACAATTTGATGAAGTAATAACCATATGGTGAAACTTTAATTGGTATCGTAGGAATATTCCATTCCTGGGGCCCACCTAATGTACTTTTATCATATCAAAAAAATTTTGAGTTAAATTTCGTAAATGATATCACGCCAACAGAATATATGAGATATGCAAATTAGATATTGCAAATTAGTGCGAAATTGTTTACTTACAAGTTAGGAGAGGGGAGTACCATCCATCAAATAATGATTCAAACTAAAAAAAAATTTAATATGTAAATAAAAAGAAATAAATAATAAAAATTGGATGAAATAAAGAAACCACCCAACACGTTCCTCATTTAAATCAAGAAACCCATAACATTATTTTTGGCTCAGAAAACCACCTAACATTTCAATTTTAACAGGATAGGGTGTTTAGTGAGGAAAAATTAACATTATCAGATATCTTGATTTACATGGGAAATGTTAGAAGGTTTCTAGATCCCCCCATAAAAATATAAATAAAAAATAAATAAAGAAAATACTTTTTTAATAAGGCTATTGCCAAACACATCCACACATTACCCCAAACTAGCAATTTGCACATGCGATGCACACCTTCATTTTTAGCTCCGACTCTTTATGATCAACATTTATTTTATATGAATGACACTTTCGTAAATAATTATGTTGTGCAAATGAACTTGATGTTTAAGAATATTATGGTAATGGCTTGTTTATTGAGTGTGTTCATTATTGAGTATCTTGAGTGCTTTTTCTCATCTGTTCTTTAGTTGTTGAGTGGTTTGTTGTTCGGTCTCTTCCTGTTATTCCTGTATTATCTGCCATTCGCTTAATGGATGGATTTTGTGGTGTTGGCTGCTATGTTTCTTCCTATTTTGCTTGTGGCGCTACTCCGGTGTTATTTTGGCTGCTTTCTGTTCTATCATTTGACTGGCTTTTTTTTGTTTTTTTGATAAACATGATAGAGCCTTAGGCTCCAGCCTAGGAAACATAATATTATACCAAGTAAAAAGTACAATACAATAGTTTACAAAAGAGCAAACTGAAAGCGAGTGAACCCCAAACACAGCCACAAAAGGCCTAAAAAGAAACAAAAATACTGTAGCGCCGCTAATGAAAAATTAGCCTAAAAACAACAGGAAAAGCAAAAACACTAGAACTCCGATGGATGCAAAACACTCCGACCGGTAGGAAAACAGTGAAGGCCAGCAACAACCGCCATTGAAGAGACGACGCAATGACACAGTGAACATCACTGCCAGCTCCAGAAAATCACACGCAAGACACAGCTCAATCTCCAAAACACCACCAAAGATCCGAAATCAACCTGAACGAACAGGCACCACAAAAAAGGGTGGCTTGGCAGCCCAACATACACCCAAACAATCATAAGCATCTAAAACGAACCCAATCATCAAGACAATTAGAAATAGAGAGTCTTGATAGCCAAACAGACACCCAGTCACGCATAGGTATCACCAAGGAGAAGTAAAACAAGCATGATGGGATAAGACAGCACCAAAAGCCGATGCACATCCCAGCAAACAAAAGAAGTGGCTGCCTCAGGCGAGTCGCTGAGACCAACCCGAAAAACAATCTGCCACACTGGTAAACCAATAAGAAAGGGGAAACATCTTCAAACTGAAGAGATCCACATAGGCCATAACACACAAAAATCGATTCCTAAAGAATGAACCAAGATAAACAGTAGTAGCAATAAGTGATATAAAGTAGACATGCCCAAAGCCAAAAAGCAAAATACCTCAATAAAGGCAAGCCAAAAATCTAAGAACAAAATACATTAAGAGTTAGACACATAGACAGCAACAACAGCTAGCAAGGCTCCCAAAAAATACACAGCCCCAAAAAGGTGCATGGAGGCTCAAGAGAGAAACTCCCACCAACAACAACAATATGGAGAGCCATTACAGCTCCTACCCCCAGAGCCAACCAGCCAACCAAAGAGCAAAAGAAAACCATAGTAAGGGGTACAAGCGAGAAGCAGCTCCAAGATCAGCTCTGTGTACAAACAGAAGAAACAAAACACAGTTAAAGAAAAGTAAAGAACTCATGGAAGTAAAAAGAACAGGAGAAAATGCCTAAGCCCACACCAAAATACACACACAGAGTAGAGAGACTCAAATAGAAACAAAAGGAAAAGAAAAAAGTCAACTGAAGTCCGAGAGAATCACCACGCCACACTCAAGGCGGAAGGTAAGTATTATCCCTCAAAGTTTATGAAGGTGCAGGTCGTAAACCTTTTTTGGAGCTAAAGATGAAGCCCAGAAGTTGGTAAAGAAGAGGAGATCGTCAACAAGATAACGAATGGAGCAAGAGGAATTATTAAAGAGGCGATTATTCCTTTCGGTCCAAATAATCCAAGTCAAAGCCATTATGGACAAATCCCACGATTTGAGAACCAGACAACTGACATAGAGGTTTCTCCACGAGATCCACCAAGAGAAGATACAATTAGGACGGGAAGTGACATTCCATGCGTTTAAGCAAATCGTCCATAAAGGCGATAAAAACGAGCATTGCAAGAAAAGGTGGTTAGAGTCCTCATGGTGCATAAGGCAAAAAGCACATTGCTGCCCTAAAGCAAGATTCCTCTTATTGAGGTTATCAACAGTCAAAAGCTTGTCTTGAATGGTAATCCACACAAGAATCTTCACTTTGAGGGGAGCAATACAACTCCAAATAAATTTTGCCGATGGAGAAGAGACTCCCCCATGGTTAATCAAGGAGTAAAAAGATTTAACGGTGAAGGGGCCAGAGGATGACCATCTCCAGGATACATCTTCTTGGTGGTTCCAAGAGTAAGCTTGTAAGTCAGAAAGAAGGATAACATAGTTCGAAAATGCGGAGGGGGGGAGGACCCTTCTGAATGGAATAATCCATTCAATGTGGCCGTTTTCTCCCGCCGTATAATCCGCGACCGAGGCATTAGGGTTAGAGGTTAGCCGGAACAAGTCTGGAAAGACCAATGCAATCTTATAATTACCGATCCATAAGTCGGACCAGAAGTTGGTTTTAGACCCGTCCGAACAAATTTTAAATAACCCAACGCGGAACGGTTCTACCGCTTTCCATACTCCTTTCCAGAAGGGGGAAGCAGAAGGAGAGAGATTAGAAACGAGCTCCTAAATATTGCGACGAGAGTGATATTTATGAATAATCATACGAGCCCGGCATGACAAGTCATCCTTCAGAATACGCCAAAGCCATTCCCTAAACGTGCCAAGTTTTGGCTCCTAAGGTTAAGAATTCCAAGGCCCCCATCTTTCTTTGATTTACAAATCGACATCCAATAACAAAGATGTTTCCTGGCTCTATAATTAGCAGTGTCTGACCAGAAGAAATTTCTTCTGATCGTGTTGATTTTCTTAATAACCCAGGACGGTACGTAGAAGAAAGACATCATATAAAGGGGAAGAGACGAGAGAACCGAGTTAATAGGGATCAGTCTACCACCACGGGAGAGGAATCTACCAGTCCACGAATTGAGTTTAGCTTCAAATTTGTCGATCATAGGCATCCAATCCGTCGCATGAAGTTCCCCCCATCTTAAAGGAATACCGAGGTAATGGATAGGAAAGGAAGAGGAAGCACAATTGAAAAATTGAGTTATCTCGGTCTGACGGTTGGTGGAACCACCTAACCAAAGAACGGATGTCTTGTTAAAATCGATGGACAGCCCTTAAGCAAATTCAAAAAGATACAAAAGCAACTTGAGGTTCTGCAAGACAATCCCATTAGCTTTAGAGAAAAGAATAGTATCATCAGCATATTGGAGGTTAAGCACACCTCTAAAGCTATGGAATCCCCCTAATCCATCGATGTAATTGGCATTCCAAGCTTTGAGGAGGATCCGACTAAAAACATAAGAAACTAGAGAAAACAGGAGAGGGGAGATCGGGTGTCCCTGCCGAAGTACCCGTTTACATTTAAATTTATTACCTTTAGAACCATTAACGAGAATGGACGAGCTATCCGAAAAGAGACTGGATTTAATCCAGGCAATCCATCTAGGCCCAAAGCCACAGTGTTGCAAAATGTCAAAGAGAAAATCCCAGTTAACTTTTTCGTAAGCTTTTTCAAAGTCCAATTTTAAGAGGAACCCTCAGCACCAGACTAATGGCAGCCCGAAATAATTTCTAGGGCAGTAGCCACGCTATCAAGAATGAATCTATCTCTTCTCTCTTCAATGGCCAGACGCGGAATCCCTTTTCAAACCGAAGACTGCCGATTTAATCTCTTCCAAAGAGAACGGAGCATCGAGACTAAAAGATCAGGATCTTCATCACCATAGAGGTGATGCCAATCAAGTTGAACGGCGTGCCTGACCAGAGTACCAAGAAGGGCCTTATAAAAGGCAAGGAAAGCCGAATGAAATTTTGAATCGTTGTTAACCTCAACATTGTTAACGAAAATCGAAGAGATACGATTACAACGTCTATGATGAGAGGAAAAATTATGGTAAAAGGAGGTATTAGAGGCCCCCTCCTGAAGCCAGCGTGCCTTAGCACGTTGCGCCCACTTTAAGTGATCAAGTCGCAGTATCGAAGCATAATCTTGCTTACACACATTCCTCCGATGCCTAAAAGAGTCAGAAATAGGTGAATGGCTTGCAACTCAAGGATGTCCGAACTGATGATCCAAACTGTCCATTTCCATTAGGGCGTAAGCTCTATAAATGAGAGAAATGATAGGTAATGTATGATCGAAGAATCAGAAGAGTTTCTTATTTATCATTATGCACGCATGGCACCGTTAAAACTAAAGAAACATGGTATCATCAAAGTAGGTGCATTTTAATACTGGATGTACCAGTTCAAGTAAGTCATTGTAATAAGTAAGGGAAATCAATCCGGACCAGGAAGAAAATTTGGAACGTATTCCTATGGATATAAAATCGACGGCTAAGAAGCAAAGGAAATTTACATGCAGTTGAAATATCAAAAAACATTAATGTTTTACACAACCAATGCATCATGCTTTCCAACAAGCCGAGCTTCATTTACTTAAACAATGGAAGTAGAAAATATCAAGTAATGGAGCTCAGCTTCCGGGTTGTATTTCTTCAAAAGCATAACCAATAGTTGAAACTGCTCATATAATGATAGTGAACCCAACACAATACAGACAACAGAAATTCAAAGTATTTCGGAATATAATAGAGTATATGAGCATAGAAAATCCTAGATTTAATGAACATAAATAACTTCACTTACTGGAATAATTTTCTTCTACATCACTCCACAGTGGGTTTCTGATGGACATATGTATACCAAATCAAGTGTTTACCACCATAATAAGAATGGCACCTAGAATAAGCTGTATATGCAACTGGCAGGAAAACAGAAAATCTGCATTGTGGTAACACGATTCCTAAATATACACTACACACACAACCCAACCCCGAAATAGAGTATCCCTGAAACAGTGTCTTCTCTTCATGTATCTCACAGCATGAGATAGTTTGAATCATTACATCTCGCTTGATCAGAATTCTCTCTAGGTATAGTTACTGTAGTGATGAATCAACAAGAAAGGCAGCATAGAAATCCTTTGGAGTTAGAATAATTTAGAATAATAGAAATATATATTATTGACCTGTATCATAAATGGAATCTATTGTCAATACAATTTAGATTTGTATGCACATGTTCTTCATTACATTTGCTTTTAAATTCTTTTCAGTATCATGCATGTACTGAGAATTTATAGACAGTATTATGCTGCATGCATCTGATGATTCTCATTTTCTGCCAGAAAATCAAGGAACTGAAAATGCAGGAAAAGGAACACACACACACACAGACAAACAAAGAACTGAGCATCAATTCTTTACCTTAAAAAATGAACTGATTTCCTACTGACTTATCCATACAAAATTGAATCTGCTAGCTTACGCCGTTAAGACTTCCTAGAAATTGTATTTTTTCAATAAATAAGATAATGAATAAGTATAAGAATTAAATCTTTGGTCCTCACAACAGAATATAATATGACCATTAAATCAGATAGAGCAGTAAAAAGAAAACAGCATAATATGAACACAGCCAGCAATAAGTTCAACAGAACTGCAAAAGGCTGGAGAAGTTTCTAAAAGCTAATAACAATTACCTTAGCCAAAAGATGTGCTGCGATGCATAGGCGAAGCAGTTAGACAATGTCATTGACCATCCTAGCAATCCTTGAAGGCCCAGGAAGGTCAGAACCTAACAAACACATTGACTTGATGAAAGAAGTTAATTGTGCAATCTTATCAAGGTACAAAACTGAGATAGTTGCACATGATGTCCGTTTATGTTCCACCAAGACAATTGGCAAACATATACAAGTCCTTGTAGCAACAGGCAAAACAGCTTCAGCTTTCAGCTTTCAGCTTTCAGCCACAAGTAGTTTAGAAAGATCCACCAAACCGAAGTCAACAAATGAAGTTTAAAGCCTTCAGCAAAAAGTTGAAAACTCGATCCTACTGTAGTTCAAAAGATGGCAAGTCAAACCGTAGAGGGCCTATAGAAAGAGGTTCTACTCAACAAAAAGGGTCTACTAGTTCAAAACTGAAACATATGTCCTTGTCTTCTCACACTAGTATATATATAAATATTTAAAAATCAATCCGAATAGACAAGAAACAGTAGTTGACTGCCAATGGTAACACAAAGTTACGCATCCCCTACATTATTTGACGTTTGACCCTCTCATGTTTTCCCACCTATGCAAGTCTCTAAGTAGATTATACCATATTCAAAGGTATTTAAATATATATATCGTAATTGAATTAAAGGCATGGCATAAGACAGATGGTCATGATACTACCAAGCAAGAGAGGTTGTTCAAAATAAATTTAAGATAAATATAATAGTTGAAAAACTTAACTGTCCATGAACTGTCATTGTTCGACACGGTTTTCACTCTTAATGAAAGAACTCGCTACATAGGTTAGCTAATGAATGTTCAAAATGAAAACCAAAATGTTCGTATGCTTTATGAAAAACTCTATTAGAAACTTTATAAGCAATGATAGGTTCGATAGTCTAATTCAGTAAGTGCACAAAAGAGCAAAACCCTGTTTACAAAATATCAAACCCAAGAGGCAGAGACTTCGAATCACAATGCACTCATTTGTCGGAATGCATTCTCATTTTATTACCATCAAACCTTGAAACCAAGAAGCAAAGATAGGTTCCAAGTTTAGCTAATGGATGTTCGGCACGGTTTTCTGGTCATGTATGGAACACTCTGGGAGTCTATCATTTGTATGATTTGCACTTTCCATAAAAGTGAATTCTATAAATAATTAATCTAACACAATAAATGAAATATAGATTGTATGAAAATAGATTCATTTATAAACTAAATATAGCCATTTCAACGAAATTCTTGGAATAAGTGACAGTAAGCTTCACACCAAACAAAGTTTTGAAAACTGCCAGTGCCAAAAAGTATAGCAAATCAAAACTACAAAGCAAGAATTTGTAGATATATCAAAACTAAAAAGCAAAAACTTGTAGATATATCAATAATAAAGATGTTTCTCCCAGACTTGGTTCATGGTCAAAATTCTATATAACATAACAGACATTAGAAGAAAATTCGTTTAAATAAAATAGTAACAAAAACTCCTTCACCCAGTCAACTAAAATAGACTTCTCTTAACTAAGTATACATCTATAAAAATACAGGCATTAGAGTTTTTATGAGAATAAACTACAGGTAGTCAACAGGGGCGGGGCGGATATGGGTCAAAGCAGCACAAACAACTGCTTTGGGCCCCAAATTTTATAGGGGCCCCATATTTTTGAAGTCCTTACAATGCTGGGAAAAAAACTAATACCTCTTTGATATTGTGAACGATTCACATTCCGCACTTCAACTAGCTCTCTCATTTTGATTGACGTCTAAGGTTTTGCATTCTGACCTTTTGGACAGGCACAGGTGCGTACTTGAGTTTCAGGGGGCCCTAAGCAAGTTCTCAAATGGGTCATTATGCATGTTGACAAAATAAAAATGACAATTATTTATATGTAAACAAACATGGAGCCATGGAGGACAAACTATTTAAATGAAACAAACCAACATATATGCTTCTAAAAACTTTTAAATTGATAACGTACGCATTTTACATGAAATGCCTTGTGGCAAAAAGAAACTCTGATAAACTCTAACAACAAAAAGGAAACAAGTAATCTCAACTATTTTCAAAAGTCTTACTACATTTAAATCTTTAACATCGCATATACAATCTATGTTCCCCAAAGTAAGCCCCTCGTTTCCATCCAAAATTGGCCTACAAAATCAAACACACAACAAATATCAACTAAACATGACTCTTCTCACATTTTTAGAAGCAAAATTATTGGTTATGCTTTGATAGTCAAGCTTTCCTATTAGATCATGTTCAATTGATAACATGGCTAATATATTCAACCTTTCTTGTGACATGGTTGACTACACACAAGTTTTGATGAACTTCAACTTTGAAAAGCTTCTTTCTGCAGATGCAACTGTAACCGGTATAGTTAGCAAAATTACATATGCTATCCACACATTAGGAAGACCAACATTTTCATTTATTTCTTTCATAAAACTTAGCACTTCAATTGGCCTCTTTGTTTCATCTGGCAAGACTTTAAAATTTTCAACTCTATAAACAAAGCTCTTCCATCAACATCTGAGACATCGCATTATTTTAAAAAGTTTTCAAGATCTTGACTGTCATTTTTTAAACTATTAACACTTGCAGAATTTAACTTCTTCAAATCAAACAAAAATCCAAATATCTTTTCATGTGTTTTAAATTGTTCAAACCTACTCCTTAGAGAAGAAAGAACTTGCTCGACAATATATATTAAGTAATTAACTCTAAAAAATTCTTCAGCTATTGTATCACATCTTCACTAGGAGTTTTATCAAATTGTTTTTCCTTTTAACAAACCGTTTTTCATAAAATATTGCATCAATACTCATTTCATTTGCCAATTCTTTAGCTTCCACCTTTGCTTCATCAAAGCCAGTTTCTCTATATTTTCAAAAAATAAAATGAGCCATTTTAATTCATCTATTGCGACATTAATATTCATATTTTCACTTTGAAAAATTTTGCTCGAGTTGACTGCAAATAATAAATTATGCCAAATAAAAATTCAAAATTCTCCATTTCATTTTTGGCTAATGATGCAGATTTACTAATTACTTTAGGATCATCATTATAGCCTTGACACTTTCAATATGACTCTCCCAACAGTTTGTGACAATGGATTAAGTGTTAGGCCTTTCACATTATCTTTGAAAATTTTCTAACGCTTTGTAGAAACCAAAAACAAACAATACATGCACTGTATAATTCCAAAAAAAGTACCTTTAGCACAAGAGTTAGCCATATCACAAAAAGCAAGATTAAGACTATGACAACCGCATGGAGTGTATATGGCTCTAGAATTGATTTCAAGTAATCTTTTGTGTACACCTTTACGTCTTCCTGTCATATTAGATCCATTGTCATATCCTTGTCCTCTAATATCATCAATATTAAGTTGATGAGTCTCTAATTCACTTTCAAGCTCCTTAAAAAGTCCAAGACCCGATGTATCGTGCACTTTCAAAAATCCTAAGAAAAACTCTCATACTTTGATTGGATTTGAAGAAACATCCACACATCTTACAACTAGAGACATTTGTTCTTTACGGCCTATATCCGGAGTACAATCAAGTATAATTGAAAAATATTTCGCTTCCTTAATTTTCTTCAAAATTATACTTTTAATCTCATTCGCCAACATCTGAATCAAGTCATTTTGAACTTTTGGACCAAGATAATGATAACGGATTTCACTTCTATCAATGCGTCTAAGGTGTCCTTGAATTACTGGATCAAACTCACCGATCATTTCAATAAAACTTAAGAAGTTCTCATTATTTTTTTGACAAAGTTTTTCAATGTGTCCACAAAATCTCATATTGTTTTTAGCAAGAGTATTCACATGGGAAATTATCCTCACTAATACTCGTCTCCAATGTTCACTTTCTTTGTTAATATTTTCTTGCACACTTTATCAATTGTTTGATTCTTTTTCAATCTAACTTCAAATTCAAGTCTTTTACTTAAAAAAACAAGATGATCACTACTAGTTTCATGTTTCTTAAGTCTTTGTCCAAGACTTCTCCATTCATTATATCCTTCAGAAACCAAATGAGACGTTTGATTGATACGTAAATAATTTACAACAAAAGCAAAAAAACTTTGTCTAAGAAATTTGAAAGTCTCATCCAACGTCCGAACCGGTCTAGTTGGTTATTGAAGATCAAGAACCGGGTCAACCCAAACCCGCAATTGGTTCGGTTAAAAACCGGTCAGTTCGGGTTGGATTGGTTCGGATTGGTCGGTTTGGATAATAGTTGTCCACCTCTATAATATAGTATGAGCAAGAGAAATATCTATTGAAATCATTTAAATGAAAGTTGATATCATTAACTCTAATTGGACTTTTTTTTACTAATAAGTCACTAAAATCTTGATTAACTATCCCCCAATTTCCTGGATCATAATTTAAGATTCAACTTTTGTGTAAATCTTCATTGTGATCAATTTCATTTACCAATTTATTAACTTGATTAGCTTCTTTATTTACCAAATTTTCAAGTCCATCATCATTCTTATGCTCCTCATTCACTACATATTCAATTTCCTTATCAATTGATTCATTTCTATGTTCCTCGTTGTTATTGTATTGAAACTGAAAGGAATACTTCATTGGATTATTATAACTGAATACACTGCCTCCTATATATAGGAGAGTACAAAGACTATTCTGAGTTTATTTCAGATGTGGGACTAAATTTAATACTTCTTTAACACTCATCAACCAAAGCTTGAGGTTCATCATTTGGACAAGCCAAATTAGTTTGTTTAGTGTTTTAAAAAAACTTGTCCATTGCACCGTTTTGAAATTGGGTCAATTCTTCAAAAAAAAAATTCATGTCTGAAATCATACTTTTTAGGAGGCATGCTTCAAATATTAAATAAACAACACAAAATTTAAATAACAAAGTTAAGGAACAATAGCATCTAGTTGTTGCAACTTGCAAAGTTCACTTTTCCTTCAAATCTTCAATCAGTTTCTCCAATTCAGTCCCAAATCAAAATTTGAATACTTCTTCTCCAAATAAAATCTGAAATTATAAAATAAAAATATTAAATTACTAATTAAATGATTTAAGTAAAATTTATTATTACTTTACTAATCACTAGTCATCACTACTTTACCATTTCACTACTTCACTATTTGAGAATATTAAAAAAAATAGGACTGTCACTTTGTGAGATTCACTTCACTGTTTTACTCTCCATTAGAAGAGTGGGAGAGAGGCAAACACTTCAGTCCCCAAAAAAAAAAATTAAAAAAGAAGAAAGAACCCAAAAGCCACCCGATTAGAAGAGAGAGTGGAGGAGAGAGAAACATAAGTTCACCGAATTCGGGATTTCACAGGACCACAGATGAGTTCGCCGAAGCCAAACCCTAACCGCTGCCTCTCTCCAGGGGCAGATCTGGGCCAAAACAGTACAAGCAACTGGTTTGGGCCCCTAATTTTATAGGGGCCCCATATTTTTTAAGTCCTTCCAATGTTTGGGTGAAAAAAACCTGATACCTCTTAGATCTTGTGAACAAATCACATTCTGGACTTCAACTAGCTCTCTCATTTTGATTGACGTCTAGGGTTTTGTATTCTGACCTTTGGAGATGCATCGGTTAAGGTTTGGCTTCGGCTAGGGTCATGTGAAATCCCGAATCTGGTGAACTCAGGTATCTCTCTTCTCCACTCTCTCTCTCTCTTCTAATCGGGTGGCTTTTGGTTTCTTCTTTGTTCTTTTTTTAAAATTTTTTTGGGACTGAAGTGTTTGCCTCTTTCCCACTCTCTTCTAATTGTGACTAAAATAGTGAAATGTTTGAGATGAAGAGTTTGTCTTTCTCTCTCACTGTTTTCAATGTCCAACATCTACCACTACAATCTCACAAAGTGACAAAGTCCTATTTTTTTAATGTTCTCAAATAGTGAAGTAGTAAAATAGTAAAGTAGTGATGACTAGTAATTAGTAAAGTAATAATTTTTACTACCTTAAATCATTTAATTAGTAATTTAATATTTTTATTTTATAATTTCGGAATTCATTTGGAGAAGTATTCAATTTTTGATTTGGGACTGAAATTGGAGAAAATAATGGAAGATTTGAAAGTGAACGTTGCAAGTTGTAACAACTAGGTGCTATTATTCCTTAACTTGGTTATTTAACTTTGTGTGGTATATTTAATATTTGAAGCATGCCTCCAAGAAAGTATGATTCCAGACATGATTTTTTTTTTGAAGAATTGACCCAATAACAAAAGGGCGCAATGGACAAGTTTTTTTAAAACACTACACAAACTAATTTGGATAGTCAAAGTGATGAACCTCGAGCTTTGGTTGATGAAGAACATAGAAATGAATCAATTGATGAGGAAATTGAATATGTAGTGAATAAGGAGCATAAGAATGATGATGGACTTGAAAATTTAGTAAATGAAATTGATCATAATGAAGATTTATGCAGAAGTTGAAACTTTAAATTATGATCTAGGAAATTGCAGATAATTAATCAAGATTCTAGAGAATTATTACTAAAAAAATGCCCAATTAGAGTTAATGATATCAACTTTCATCTAAATGATTTCAATAGAATTCTCTTGCCCATACTATACAAGACATTTACAAAACAGAGAGAAACAAGATAGAATTTTGATGGTGCATTTAAATTTCTTAGACAAAGTTTTTTGCTTTTGTTGTAAATTGTTTACGTATCAATCAAACGTCTGTCATTTGGTTTCCGAAGGATATAATAAATAGAGAAATCTTGGACAAATACTTAAGAAACATGAAACTACTAGTGATCATCTTGCTTGATTAAGTAAATGACTTGAATTTGAAGTTAGATTAAAAAAGAATCAAACAATTGATAAAAGTGTGCAAGAAAATTTTAACAAAGAAAGTGAAGATTGGAGGCTAGTATTAGTGAGGATAATTGTCCTCGTGAATACTCTTGCTAAAAACAATATGAGATTAGATTCAGGATTTTCAAAAAAACACAGTCGAGGATTATTCATGTTTAGTGAATAAGCTAATTCAATTGAATGGAATTGAGAATTCCTTAATACAAAACAAATATTAAGGGAAAAAGCTAATTCAATTTAATAGAATCGAGGATCTCCTCCCTCAAGCTGCAGTCTATAGTAACTTTGTAGCCAAAAAACAGATCTAGAACAATTGGTTTCCTTCAGGCACATTGTTGCCGCTGATTTCGGTGTGGGGGCAATCAGATGAATTTGTGGGTTTGCAGGAAATCGAATGAGTCAAACCTGAACACTTCCATCGGCGTTTGACTGGATTCCCGCTGCTGCTGTTGACCTGCACAAAGTTCGAAATACCGAGGTTGATCCCGGTGACGAACCCTCCGACGCTCTTGTCAGTACTCAGGAAATAATATGAAAGAGCTTTTGGTTGGGAAAGAGTGATCACCTTGTAACGGTCGGAGGGGGGTATTTATAGTCGCCGTGGGGATCTGTTTCGAGATAAGAACAAATCTATACTCCCCGGTGTGGATGGATAGAAGTGGTTAGAACCACCTCCTAGGGATAAGGACGAATCAGGATTTCTCCATATCCAATTGAACCGGCTCGTAACGGGTTGGGACCCATATCCAATTGAACAGATCCGCTCATGGGTTATTGGGCCTTAGAGAGGGGACATGGTTCCCATTTCGAACCCGTTTTGTAGGTGAAATTACCATTTTGCCCCGTAAGCTTTAAGATCCGTGCCCGATTTGAACGGTCCCAATTTAATCCCAGTTTTAGCCATATCACGAGCCCCCACTCCTAAAGACCGTGTTACAGCCTTTGGGGAGTAGTTTTTCTGTTTCAATGGCGTACAGGATTTTATCGGAGTTCTCAAAGGGAGTTCGGTTCTTGTTCGAGGAGTAACGATGTTAATCTGAGCTGGCAACACGCCCAAAATCATTCTTAGGCTCTTCTGGATCTTTGGTGGTGATTTTTCCCGATTTTAAACTATTTTTCGAATCATTTATTTAATTTTGCAAATTGGTGATCTATTTTCAAAGAGCACTAATTAATCGTTCTAATTAATAATTATTTATCCAGGGGTTCGAAAATATTTCCCTGAATTAATAATTATTTTTAGAATTTTTAATTATTTTCCTGAATTTTTAATCATTTTTTGCAATTTTTAAATAATTAATTCGAATTAATAAATAAGAAAAAGGAATTAATCAGCCGAATATCGACGTGGCCAAATCTGGGGCGTTCATCAACCTTCGGCGAGAATTTCTGCGTGATCGGACGATTCCTCTGTCGCGAAGGCATTTTCCCCCCTAAGCAGCACGGTGCCTCGGTAGCTCGGATTTCATATCCGAGCTACGTGGCATAATCAGGGCGGTTGATCATGATCAGGCGCGCATTGTGAGGTGATTGTTTTCCCCCGTAGGCAGCTCGCTACCTCGGTACCTCGGATTTCAGATCCGAGCTACGTGGCACAATCAGAACCGTCTGATCAAGATCAGGCACGAATCACGATGGATGAGTGATTTTTTGCCATTACGCAGCTCGATACCTCAGTTGCTCGGATTGTAGATCCGAAGTACGTGGCGAGATCTGAGCCATCTGATGAAGATCAGGCGCGAATCATGAGGGATTAGTGATTTTTCGCCATTACGCAGCTTGGTATCTTGGTTGCTCAAATTGTAGATCCGAAGTATGTGGCGAGATCTGAGCCGTTTGATGAAGATCAGGTGAGAATCACGAGGGCTTAGTGATTTTTTGCCAATACGCAGCTCGGTACCTCGGTTGTTCGGATTGTGTATCCGAAGTACGTGGCGAGATCCGAGTCGTCTGATGAAGATCAGGCGCGAATCACGAGGGCTTAGTGATTTTTTGCCAAAACGCAGCTCGGTACCTCGGTTGCTCGGATTGTGTAACCGTAGTACGTGGCGAGATCTGAGCCGTATGATGAAGATCAGGTGCGATTCACGAGGGATGAGTGATTTTTTGCCAATACGCAGCTCGGTACCTCGGTTGCTCGGATTGTGGATCCGAAGTACGTGGCGAGATCTGAGCCGTCTGATGGAGATCAGGCGCGAATCACGAGGGATGAGTGATTTTTCGCCAATACGTAGCTCGGTACCTCGGTTACTCGGATTGTGGATCTGAAGTACGTGGCGAGATCTGAGCCGTCTGATGTAGATCAGGCGTGAATCACGAGGGATGAGTGATTTTTTGCCAATACGCAGCTCGCTACCTCGGTTGCTCGGATTATGGATCCGAAGTACGTGGCAAGATCTGAGCCGTCTGATGGAGATCAGGCGCGAATCGCGAGGGATGAGTGATTTTCTCTAATACGCGGCTCGGTACCTTGGTTGCTCGGATTGTGAATCCGGAGTACATGTCTAGATCTGAGCCGTCTGATGGAGATCAGGCGCGAATCACGAGGGCTTAGTGATTTTTCACCAATACGCAGCTCGGTACCTCAGTTGCTCGTATTGTGGATCCGGAGTACGTGGCGAGATCTGAGCCGTCTGATGGAAATCAGGCGCAAATCACGAGGGATTAGTAATTTTTTGCCAATACACAGCTCAGTATCTCGGTTGCTCGGATTGTGGATCCGAAGTGCGTGGCGAGATCTGAGCCGTCTGATGGAGATCATGCGCGAATCACGAGGGATTAGTGATTTTTCGCCAATATGCAGCTCGTTCCCTCGGTACCTCGGTTGCTCGGATTGTGGATCCAAACTTGGCAAGATCTGAGCCGTCTAATGGAGATCAGGCGCGAATCACGAGGAATTAATGATTTTCGCCAATACGTAGCTCGGTACATCGGTTGCTCGGATTGTGGATCCGAAGTGCGTGGCAAGATCTGAGCCGTCTGATGGAGATCAGGTGCGAATCATGAGGGGTTGCTTGCGCCTGCTTAGATTCCGTCGTTTAGGCTTCTGATGGGCCTCTGTGGGGGCCCAAAACGTCTGAAAGCCCACCCGGATCCCCCTTTGCTGTAAGTTTCTACCTCTCTCTCCCCACTCCCCCATTCTTCACTTCTCACTTTCACTTTTCACTCTCTAAGTTGTTTCTTGCTCTTGGGTGGCTCCGCTAGCGGTTGTGGCCAAACAATCACTGTTCCGACGAACTATTCCGACCGCAGCTGTCACTTCAAGGTAATTATATACTTTATTTTATATCTTAAAAGATGTCTAGAGTGTCATCGGGGAGTGAGACCTCCACCTCGGACCAAGAGAGCGACCGACCGTTAGTGGTCTCCTCGGTGGTGAACAAGGGGAAGGAAACATCAGGGTCGGCGATCGTGGAGACGATCGTGGAGGGCGTGAGGGGAGCTGGTGCATTAGGCAGGCTACCGTCCACGCTATCCAGCCTCGGAAAGGTGAGCGATTACTCCAACGACCTTCTAACAAAGGTGGTATACGGGAGGTCGGCCACATACGAGGAGAATAATCCGAAGGAGCACTCCGAGGTCGATGAAATCCCCTCGCATCTGACCGAGGAGGATCTGCAGCGTATCAGGAAGGGGTTCAAGATCCCGAAAGAGTATACTTTGCTCCTTCCCGACTCGGGCTTCCGAGCATGCTCGGGGACTTCGCCTGACACGTGCATCTTCCCATATGCGCGCTCAATGCCGGCCTTCGGCTGCCCTTGCCACCGTTCATGACCGAAGTGCTACAATGGTACGGACTGAGCCCGGTCCAGTTCATGCCGAATATGTTGCGACACGTCATCGCCTTCATCCTCCAATGCCAGGCCATAGGGGTCGAGCCTCGGCACGTCTTGCTCCGCAGTCATTATCGAATCTATCGTATGAGCAAGATGGAGTACCGATATTATCTATCTCCGCGGAAGGGGGTCAAGTTGATCGAGAATCCGGACTCCATCAAGCATTGGAAGGAGAAGTAATTTCTAATCCGAGGACCTCACCCATGGGCTTTCCCGATGAGGTGGAAGGAAGATGTTCCGAAGTGGGCAAAGGCCGAGCCGGTGCTGACTAAGGAGGAGGAGGTCGTGTCGAAGATCCTCGGTCTTCCAATCCTGAGTTGGAAAGATATAACCGAGGGGGTCCTCTTCGGTGGGGGTCTTAGTCCGATCGATCCTAGTATGCCCCGTCTATTGTTCTTCTTTTATTCTGACTATTGTCCTCTTCTTGCGTTAACCTCTTCGGTTTTTTTTTCTTTTTTCAGAGGCTCCCGACATGGATTTCCAAGCCATGCTGCTTAAGAGAGGTGCGGGCGCCGGAAAAGGGTTAGACAACAAGAAGAGGAAGAGGACGACGACGGGACCCTCGTCCGGCTAGGCTACCCAAGCACCATCAGCGGTGACGACAGCTGTGGACTTGGTCTCCGCTTCCCCTTCCACTCCTCAAGCGACCTTCCCTCGACCACGCCTTCCGACCTATTCGCCGAGGCATTCTCCGTCGGAGCAGCGTTAGTGCTTGAAGCGCCGCCTTTCACCACCGAGGCCGAAGCTATCCTTACCGAGGAGAACAAGAAGCTCTTCGTCCCCGATTGGAGGGTGATGAAGCACGACGGCTTCCTCGGCGACGCCACCATGAGCATGCAGGCTCTGCGCCACCTGCCGACTCCGAAGGACCGAGCGGCACTGAAGGCGGGCACTGTGGGCGACGATGCGCTCGAGAATGTCAGGGCCGCGATGTTGGTAAGTATCCTTGTTGTGCCCTCGGAATTTCAAAACTTGTTGCACTCGACACTCAGGTTTTCTTGCTTTCAGCTTTCAGATCATGTGTCATTTTAGCCACTTGCTAGAGCAATTTGCCAAGCAGGAAAAGGAGCTTAAGATGTCGAGCGATAGGGACAGGGCCGAGAGAGCTAAGGCCGTGAAGTTGTTCGAGGCAGAGCAGTGGCTATCGGCGTCCCGAGCTGCTCTGATAGGCGTTCTCGAGGAGGCCTTGGCCAAGGCGAACGTACGCCTCGCTATAGAGGTGGCGAAGGCGGACGAGGAGAGGGCCAAAGCCAAGCAGGAGAGGGAGAAGGCCAAGAAAGCCTCCGAGGAGATGCAAAGGGAGCGGGAGGCAGTGGTGGCCGCGGCTGCAACGGCGATCTAGGCAGAGGCGGAGGCTCACATGCAAACGAACATGGAGGAGGCCAACGTCCGAGCCCTTACGCATGTGGAGGCTCGCATCCCCGGCTTCGATAGCTCAGGGCAGAGCTTGTATGACCCCGTCGAAGGCGAGGAGGTGGTGGTCGTAGCAGACGCCGAGGCCGAGGGAGGGGAAGAAGAGGAAGAGGATGCGGTGGAGGCGAATCCGGAGGGAACGCTCGTGAAGGTGCCGAGGAAGAGTTTCGAGGTGGCTCCTTGACTTAGTCTCCTTGTTCGCCTTTGTTTTTTGTTTTGTACTGCCTTATAGCGGAATGACCACCGCTTTTTGTATGACACCGCTTTTTGTACTGTCCCATAGGAGCTTCGTTTAGACCTAGCATCTTCGTGTTCTTGGCTTTTTCAGATCGCCGACATATCTCAGCTTGCCGAAGTATCACGTCTCCGATCTGGTCTAGGGGTCTCCGATCTTGCCGAAGTATCACGTCTTTTGCTCTTCGTTGTAGGCGATCAAACGGGGTGAAGGTAGGCCGACCTCTAGGGGGATGATAGCTTCGGAGCCATAAGTGAGATTAAAGGGGGATTCTCCCGTTGGGACTCTCTTCGTGGTGCGATAGCTCCATAGTACGTTGGGAAGCTGTTCGACCCATAACCCCTTAACGGATTTATCGAGTATCTTTTTTAGGCCCAAGGGTATTTGTCGATTAGCGTTCTCCGCTTGGCCATTGGATTGAGGATGGGATATTGAGGAGAACCGCTGTTGTATACCGAGGTCGGTGCAGAAGTCGCAAAAAGTTGCCCCTGCGAACTGAGTTCCGTTATCGGTTACTAGGATACGGGGTATACCGAACCGACAAATAATGTTCTTCCAGAAGAACTTCTGAACCTTGTTGTCTGTAATCATTGCGAGGGACTCGGCTTCGATCCACTTGGAAAAATAATCTATTGCCACGACGAGGAACTTCAGTTGGCCTGGCACTGGTGGGAACGGTCCGAGCAAGTCCATCCCCCACATTGCGAAAGAGATCGGACTGCCTAAGGAGGAAAGTTGGGCTTGCGGTACGCGACGGATCAGAGAAAATCTTTGGCAGGAGCGGCATTGGCGGACGTACTGTTCCGAGTCGCTAAGGAGTGTGGACTAGAAGTGGCCGCAATTTAAGATTTTACGGGCTAGGGATCTCGCTCCCAAGTGCGCGCCACACATTCCTTCGTAAGCCTCCTTCAGGGCATAGTGCGGTTCTTCGGAAGAGAGACATTTTAGGTAGGGTCTGCCGTCTATCTGAGTATAGGAGCGTTTGTACATGACTTCTTCAATGAGTGTGTACCGCTCGGCTCTGGTCCTGACTCTTCTAGCCTCTCTGGGATCAGCTGGAAGAACTCCGTCTCTAAGGTATTCGAGCATAGGTTTCATTCAGTTTTCCCCAGGTGTTAGGGGCAGGGCTTCCATTAGTTCCAGGCTGTCTTTCCTCGATACTGGGTCTCAGGAGGACCTCTATCAAGACGGTTCGCTCCAAACCCTGGAGCGAGGAGGAGGCGAGCCTTGAGAGGGCGTCTGCTTGTGCGTTTTCCTCTCGGGGACTCACTGGAGTTAAGCATCTTCAAATAAGGCCAGCAGCTCGCCAAGTACTTGGCCATGTGCTCGTCTCTCGCCATGTACTCCCCAAACACTTGGTTCATGACTAGCTGTGAATCACTGAAGACCTTGATACGTTTGGCCCCTGCTTTGCAAGCCATACAGAGTCCTGCTATAAGGGCCTCGTATTCAGCCTCGTTGTTCGACGCACGAAAGCTTATACGGAGGGAGTATTGCAGAACAAAATTGTTTGGACCGGTCAAGATTACCCCTGCCCCACATCCGTCGGTGCACGAGGACCCGCCAACATACACGGTCCAGACCGGGGGTTCCTCAACCGACTCGTAGGGGTCATGAATGGTGCTCTCCACAAAGAACTCCGCTAGGGCATGTGCCTTGATGGCGGTTCGGGGTTGGTAGCTGATGTCGTGCTGGCTCAGCTCTATGGACCATTTCATTAGACGTCCCGATGTCTCGGGCTTGTGGAGAATTTGCTTCAGCGGCTGGTCGGTGAGAACGACCACCGAGTGAGACAGAAAATAGGGGCGAAGTTTCTGTTCTACCATGACCAATGCATAAGCCATCTTCTCTACCTTCGGGTAGAGGAGTTCTGCGTCCCTAAGGACTTTACTCACGTAGTAGATGGGTCATTACATCTTATCTTCCTTTCTTACTAGGACGGCACTGAGGGTCTGTTCCGAAGTTGCTAGGTATATGTAGAGGGCTTCACCAGGCTTCTGCTTGCTCAAGAGTGGGGGGTTTACCAGGTAAGCCTTCAGTTGATCGAAAGACTCTTGCTGTTGTTGCCCCCACTCAAAGCCCTTCTCTCCTCTTAAGGCTTTGAAGAACGGAAGGCATTTCTCCCCTAATTTGGAGAGAAAACGCCCTATAGCCGTGAGGCGTCCTGTGAGCCTTTGCACCTCTTTAACATTAGAGGGGGGAGCCATAATGAGTATGACTTGGATCTTCTCGGGATTTGCCTCTAATGCCCCTCTGGCTTACCATGAACCCGAAAAATTTACCGGACGAGACGCCGAAGGCGCACTTGCTCGGATTCAACCTCATGTTGTGCCTTCTCAATACCCCGAAAGCTTCTTGGAGGTCAAGGACATGATCTTGCCCGCTGACGCTTTTGACCAACATGTCGTCCACATAGACTTCCATGTTACGGCCTATTTGGTCTCGGAAGACTTTATTAACAAGGCGTTGGTACGTAGATCCGGCATTCTTTAGTCCGAAGGGTATGACCCGGTAGCAGTACAGGCATTGGTCGGTTACGAACAAGGTCTTCGGAATGTCAAGAGGGAACATACGGATCTGGTTATACCCCGAGAAGGCATCCATGAAGCTGAGGAGTTTGTGGCCGGAGGTCGGATTGATCAGAGCATCAATGCTCAGGAAGGGGAATGGGTCCTTCGGGCACGCCTTGTTAAGGTAAGTGAAGTGGATACATATTCACCAGCTCCCGTTGGCCTTTTTAACCATTACCACATTGGATAGCCATTCGGGGTAATTTACCTCCTGGATGAACCGAGCGTTCAAGAGCTTCTCGACCTCTTTCTTGATGGCTTGTTGGCGCTCGGGAGCGAACTTATATCGCTTCTGCAGGATAGGCTTAACTCCCGGAGCAACACTGAGGTGGTGCATCAGGAGTTCTTCTGAGATTCAGGGCATATCAGCCGCAGTCCAGGCGAAAAGATCGCGATTCTCCCTTATACATTGGGAGATGTCTTCTTTGATGGTGGGTTATACATTGGGAGATGTCTTCTTTGATGGTGGGAGGAAGGGCCTTGCTGATCTGGAATGTCTTGGTAGCATCTTCTTTCGAGAAGACCACTTCCTCCAATTCCTCGGCCAGCTCGGAGATGGTTTGGCTGCTTCCTTGTGGGAGCTTGAGGGCTTCGAGGGAGAGTACCGGCCCTCCCATCGAGGTCATGTAACATTTACGAGCCACCTCCCGGTTCCCTCTTTCTTCTCCTACTCCTGCCGAGGTGGGGAACTTCATTTTCATATGATAGGCCGATGGTATGGCCTGGAGAGCGGCCAGTCCTGGTCAACCCAGGATGACGTTGTAGGCGGCTTTGACGTCTACCACCATGAAGTCCATTGGCTCGGTCCAGATGATCGGGATTTTGCCAGCGGTCACGTCGAGGGTTATAACTCCCTCGATCGTCAACGGCACCCCGGTGAATCCGTGAAGAGTGTAACCAGCTGGTTTGAACCGATCTCTTGACAGCTGAAGGCCCTGGAATGCCTCCAAGAAGAGAATATTGACCGAACTGTCGTTATCCACTAGGATCCGGTGTACGTCGAAATTGGGCATCCGGAGGTTTTAACAAGGGCATCACAGTGGGGCATGGACGCCCTCTAAGTCCCTATCAGAAAATGTGACAGGGATCCCAAGGCCCTTGGGGGGAGGATGGTTCTGTACAGCATTCACTTCTCGGACGAAAGCTTTTCGGGAGGAGTTGGAATCTCCCCCCATTAGGCCTCCGTGTATGAGGTGCAGGACGGCTTCGGCTTCAGCATCCGGGGTCTCCGCCCGTTGTTCGGTTCGCCTGTTAGCCCCCCTGGGGGCGGAGGTGGATCTGCCCTGTCTTTCCTGACGAACCGGGAGAGTTGCCCGTTCTAAATGAGGATTTCTATCTCGTCTTTGAGGGCCTGACAGTCGTCGTGGCCATAATCTCGGTGATAGCAGCACCACTTCTACATGTTTCTCTTCTTTCCCGGGGTATTCATTTTTGGAGGGGGAAGGATTCCCTCTTTCCCGACCTCCATCAGAATGACCGAGACACTGGCATTAAGAGGAGTGAACCTCTCAAAGCGGGGAGGAGGGCGACGCTGGCCTCCGTTATCCTTCTGGAGCTTCTTAGCTCCTTCATCTTCAGCAGTCTTCCGTTTGTTCCCGAAAGATGATCCTTCAAGAGTGGCGGTTGAGAGCTTCTTCAGCTCAGATGTACTTCTCAATCCTGAGTAGGAGTTCTGAGAAGTCCCTAGGAAGCTTCTTGGTGAGGGATGCCTTGAGATCAGGGTTAATGATGTTGGACTGGAAAGCAGCTGAGGCTACGAACTGATCCAGTGAGGCGATAGACCTGGCCTCCGCGGTGAACCTCTTGACGTAGTCCCTCAGCCGCTCGCCCTTCCTTTGACTGAGGAAGAGCAAAGAGGTGCTTGTCTTTTTGAAGCGGCGACTGCTCACGAAGTGAGTGAGGAAGAGACCTTCGAATTGATCGAAGGAGAAGATGGAGGCTGGAAAAAAGTCTGGAATACCACTCCCGAACGGGCCCCTTGAGTGTGGCAGGGAAGGTTTTGCAGAGAAGGGCATCAGAGGCGTGGTGGGTCATCATGAGAGTTTTGAAACTCTCGATGTAATCAGCAGGGTCCGACTCCCCAGTATACGACTCAAAATGCAGAGGCTTGAAGTTTCTAGGATGGGGGCCTCCATGATAGTACGGGAGAACGGGGGTCTACTCGGGCGGAGATTCCTCGCCTGTTGTTCCACTTCTCTGTCGAGTTGGCCGAGGCGCCTTTCCATCTCATAGAGATGGCGGTAGACTGAGTCCTCCCTTCGGTCGTATCTCGCTGAGCCCCGAAACTCGTCTTCATGTAGAAGATGGTTGGGGCTGTGGTGCGATAGCTTGGAGTAGGTCATGGACTGGGGCTGCGACGGCAATGGATCAGAGCTGGCCGAGGACTAGGAGAACGACAGCGATGGTTCGAAGCTGGCCGAGGACTGGGAGAGCGGCGGCGATGGTTTGGAGCTGGCCGAGGACTGGGAGCCCATTGGTCATTATTAGGGGCAACGTTGAGTGCCTATAGGACTGCCTCTTGGAACTGCTGGAATTCTGCCCTCGTGACGAGGGCCTCATGCTCTCTCTGACCTCGAGGGGCAGGTCGGCCGACCGGAGAGCGGCTTTGTCTTTGACGGTGCCAGGGCGACTCCCTCCACCTCCTGGAGGGAGTTAGACCTTCTGTGATCCGGTCTACAGGGGGATCGGTCCCTTTGATGCTCCTGACGGGGGATTCTATCACGGGTCTGCCTCTCATCCAAGCAGGTCCGAAGATCTATTTCGTTCTGTCGGTTGATGACAACATCACGTAGATCTTTCGGTGTTGGAGGGCTATGGGAGGCCATGGAGTCGTAAGGGTTATTATGTATGGAGACGTGGTCCTGATTAAAGGGTCGCTTCTGGCAACTTCGATGAGAGGGTCCTCCAACAACCACTTGAGGGCCTTGAGGGGCATGTTGGTGGTGAGGTTGCTGAGGAAGAGGCTGCTGAACATGTTGAGGGATCGGTTGCCCGAGCTGCTGGGTCGGCGACTGGACCGGCTGGACGAGCGGAGGGAGAGCCTCTGGAGGCGGAGGAGGAATGGAAGTTGTCCTACAGTTGGAGACCGTGGACTTTCCTTTCTTTGGAGGCATTGCTAGGAAGTGTTTTTGCTGATGGAGTAGGGTCGGATTGCTATTCGGTTTCCCACAGACGATGCCAATCTGTTGCCGCTAATTTCGGTGTAGGGACAATCAGATGAATTTGTGGGTTCGCAAGAAATCGAATGAGTCAAACCTGAACACTTCCACCGGCGTTTGACTGGATTCCCGCTGCTGCTGTTGACCTGCACAAAGTTCGAAACACCGGGGTTGATCCCAGCGACGAACCATCCGACGCCCTTATCAGTACTCAGAAAAGAATATGAAAGAGCTTTAGGTTGGCAGAGTGATTACCTTGTAACGGTAGGAGGGGGTATTTATAGTCGCCGTGGGGATCTGTTTCGAGATAAGAACAAATCTTCACTCCCCGGTGTGGATGGATAGAAGTGGTTAGAACCACCTCCTAGGGATAAGGACAAATCAGGATTTTTCCATATCCATTTCAACTGGCTCGTAACGGGTTGGGAGCCGTATCCAATTGAACAGATCCGCTCATGGGTTATTGGACCCTGGAGAGGGGACCGGGTTCCCATTTCGGACCCGTTTTGTAGGTGAAATTACCATTTTGCCCCCGATGGAAAGTTTTCTTAGGATGAGACAAAAATGGACCCGAAACAAGATGATAAGTAGGTGAAGAATGCCTGAATAAGCTGATAATTTTCCCCCTGACAAGATGAGTCAATCATCCTCCAGCACGCTATACCGTTCACCTCCTACAAAACTCAATTACCAAACATAGAAACAGATAGTCAAAAAGACCTACTTGTTAAGTTTATTCAGACTACACTACAATGATCGATGGATAACGAATGCATTGAGTATCGAATGAAACAACAAGGTAACTGCAAACGCTCATGATCATCTGCTTGCAGAGTTGTAGCTCTACAAGATGAGCCAAGGGCAGCGGTTTGCTGTATTCAGCAAGTCACTGTGTGCATCCTAATATGACAATAGGGGTTGCAGGGGACTCAATGCAGGTCACCGTTAACCTGATGGAATCCCTAGAAAATGGTAGTGGGAGCATTCTATTTCAGGATGCAAGTTTAATGTCTATATAAGTAATAAATTTTGTGTGGGTAACATGTATACTGATCAGGTTGTCCACCTCTGTAGAGAGGCTAAAAGCCTAAAATAGACGATTGGTTATGGACTGCAAGTCTTGTCTTTGAAATGCTCTGTGTGTATGTGTGTGTGTGTGTGAGAGAGAGAGAGAGAGAATTTGCATCAGACTGAAGTAAAAGCATGGAACCCCTCCCTTAATCTCACCCTTTCTCTCGCCAGATCAGCCTATCTCTTTCCCTCTCACATTTTGAAAACCTTTCTGTTTTTTTTTAAATTTATGTCGTGAGCTTCTCTTTTTAGAAAGTTTAGAGAGAGAGTCTATGAACTCATAAAGGTCTATATTGAACTTCAGGATACTTACATCTGGGCAGATTGGAGGGACCACAAAACATGGTATTGGGGGATAAAACTCAACTTCAAAACCCCACGATCGAAAAGAAATCCCATTCTCCTACAAAAAGAAAAAAGAAAAAGATGCTTAAAAGTGTACATTTTAATTTGTGGCATGCCAACTCTTACATGAAATATCTGAGCAAGAAATAGTCCTCAATTTAAAAGAACCAATAGATGTATGTATGATTCCTAGTAAGAAAGATATTACATACGGCATATTTTGAGCAATAGACTTACATCAGTTCTTTTGCAGAACCTGAACACCTTCCTTTCAGCATGCCCCAACATAATGACAACTGATCATCCACTGTTGGAATCTAACGAAGGAGGGTCTAGACCAAACAGTAACAAAAAATGTTGTCAGCAACCCTAATATCTTCACCAGTCATATGAAAAAACAAGTAGTCTTGTCTTTACCCAGAGAAACAAGTGAACTTATCAAAGTTGTCGCTCTATTTATCAGGCTGAGCTGTGCAGTATGCAGCAAGTCATCGTATGATCTCATGGAATCCCTAAAAGTTGTGGTGGAGGATGCGAGCCGGATGTCTATGTTAGTCATGTGCTGATCATGTTGTGAACCTCTAGAGATGCTAAATTGACTTGTACAGGCAGTAATAGGTGTCTGTGCATGCTTTTACACTATCAGAACTGTAAAAGCATGTTTTCGAGAAGAAAAAAAAAAGTACGGATGATGTAAGAGGCATGCACACATGATATCCATCAAGCTAGCCTAACAGCCTGCCACTTTTGCGATTAACTGAGTATATAAACAGGACAGACACAAGTAAGGTGTTAATAAGTGTGTGAAGAAGCAGAGCCCTTTGGAGTTTGGAAGTTCCGCAATGCTCTAGATCTCGGTGGGATTGTGCAGTTATAGCTACTATTTGGTCGATCTGGATGGAGAGAAATGCAAGGATTTTCAATTCCAAATTTCAGTGAGTGAGTAGTAGACGACACCGTGCATCTTGGTCTGCGAAATTCTGGATAAAGAAATTTCGGTTTAGCTTATCTGCTCTTATTCAGCTTCTCTCTTTCTGTACCACCTTTCATGTTATTTCTTTGGGTCTCTCTACTCATGAGGAACTAGTGTAATTTCAAGTCCCTTTGAAATGCATGGGATGGTCACATTTGCGTCTGTTTTTTCTGTATTAAATAATAATAATAATAATAATAATAATAATAATAATAATAATAATAATAAATGTGTGTGAAGAAACTAAAACAAATATTGATAAAATTAATACAAATAATCACATCACATTACCTCTTTTCACCGTCTTTCCATATTTCTTCGCTCCTTCATCTCTCTTCCTTCTGAAATCCCAGTTGTGATTAGGTGAAGAGAATAAGTAGGAGCAAGAAAATCAGGTGTTTGTGTGTGAAGAAAGCAAACGAAACAAATAAACTTATCAAGAAATGATCACATTTCCCTCTTACCTCTTCTTCTCATCTATTTGCACATCTGTAATTGAGTATGTAGAGGAGAGAAAGTAAGTATGCGAAGAAAGTAAAACAAACTTAATAAATCAATAAATGCTCACATTTTTTTTTTGAATATAAAGGTGAATAAATGCTCACATTACCTCTTACTTTTCCCGACGTTCTTCTTTCCTTCTTCTCTTTGCCTTCGATATCTCAATTTCCACCATGGCTTCTGAAATCCAAACTTTTTGGATATGGGGACTAGATTGAGGAAATAGAGTTTTCATGATATAAGACAACCATTACAAAGGTCAAATAATCAGATAGATATATGCATAAACACTAGTAACAAATATATAAACCAATGCCACATTTGAGCAAGAGACTTACATCAATTCTTTAATGCAGAACCTGAACACGCATATGTTCCTCTCAGCATGCCTACAAATGGCAACTCATCCTGCACCATGCACCATTAAAAATCTACAGACAAATACTCTGAACCAAATAACAATAAAATTACTGTTAGCAACCCCACTAAATTCCCCAATTCAAATGGAAAAACAAATAAAAAACATTTCTTTACAGAGAAAAACAGGTGAACTCCACCTTCTTCTGATCCTGAGCCCCCAGTTGGACGTTCAAGAGATCTAATAAATGTAAAATTAAGACCTTAAATAAAGGGATATTTGAGGTCCAATGATTACCAAAATAAAAAATTTGATTAGTGATTGGAAAGACAGTGAAAAATTCTACTTAAATTAGCCTCAAAAGTTATACCATTTGATAATGAGTAGATCTCTAATTTCATTAGCTTATACTTAAACAGTTAGTAGTCAACTGAAGATAACTCTAAAAGAAGGAAAGGTCAACAGTTATTTATTAAAGAAGTAGAGATACAAAACCACATCTTAACTCCCAGAATACATGCACACTACTCTTACGACTAATAGAATCACAACTGAGAAACAGAGGTTGATAGGAGTTCTTTGTGATGGTAAATTTTCTTAAGATGACATAAATATGAACCTGAAACGAAGATAATATGTAGATGAATAAAAATGGTAGCACGAAAAAGATACCTAAATAAGATGATATTATTAGCCCCAACCCCAACAAGAAGAATCTCACCGTAACAGCACGGAAATACTTGTTGAATCCTCAGTTAAATGCCCTATGAAAAACTCATGCAAGTAACCCTACCCTGACCCCAACCCAATGCAGGTCACCTCCTGGTGTTCTACATAAGGATGTGGCTCTGATGTTGTATCAACAACCGTACAGCGGAACTGGGTTAAGGTACTTCAAGTCTTAAGGTTATGTTTGTAGTGGTTTCGTATCTGTATGTTTTTTTTTTTTACTTTCTAAACAAAATTTTAAACAGAAAATTGAAGTAAAGATGCTCCTAATGAAAATTTTGGACAATGAAGAGTTGGACTATCACCTTATCAAGAACTAAGCTGGCATCTCATGGACCACATGGCATGATATCAACCTGACTGCCATCTGTGATTAGCTGCTTACTGTAAATAGAAGAGAGACAATCAGTTAGTTGTTAATTAGTAAGAGTGCGAAGAAAGTAAAACAAACAAATTTATCAACAAACATCACACTACCTATTCTTCTCTACCTCTTCATCCATTTTGCTCTCTGAAATACCCCAATTTTTACTGAGGCCTCTCAAATCCCAATTATAACTTGATATCAGCCTAACTGCAATCTCTGTAGTTGGGAAAAAAATTTAAATGTCATTATTATATTACCAAAACATTGAGAACAGGAAAGAGGTAAACTGGAAAATACCTAGATGCCATATTACCATGCATAACAATGAAGAACTGAGGCGGCATCTGGGCCAATTAACTGCCATCCCTGTCATTAGCTGTTTGTAAGTGTAAATAGAAGAGAGCGACAATCACTCAGTTATTTGTAAGTGTGTGAATAAAGTATAACAAACTAACTTATCAACAAAATCACATTCACTCTTACCTTTTCTTCCCTGCTTCTGCTATTTGCTCCATCCCATTTTCCACCATAGCCTCCCAAATCCAAAATTTTCTGATCAGGTGTCTAGAAAGTGAAGAAATAGAGGTTTAATGAGAAATAGTGAACAAGTAGTAATCAACAAACACAATGGGTATTGGTTTGAGAGTAACTAATCGTCATGTACGATGCCGAGAAATCTACACTACTCCAAGAATCAAAAGCATCTCTTTCGAGTAAATAAATGGTACTACTCTACCAATGAGTTCTATAAGAATATGCTGACAAGGATTTCCAAGTTTTACAGCATCAATGCCAGCATACAAGTTCCGTGCTTTAGCAAAAGACTATTTGAACTTTCTCTCAGTGAAGTTGTAGAATGGTAACGAAATGAAATGCTCAAAGTATTTGATAAATTAATACTGTACATGTTGAATCCTTTCCCCAAGTAGTTTACCCAACATAGAATTGATTAGTCTGTCATATGATTAATTTATAACAGTTCCAGTTTTTTCTACCCAAAACTCATCATCAACAAATATTCAATTCCAGACAAGGAAAAGTGGAGCTATAAAACATAGTAATAATATAATAAGCATGTACGAGATTCAGATATATGAGGCAACAACAAGCTATCAATGACACCAATGCATGGATTATTGTCATAGATTACACCGTTCTTTCTAATTTCCCATACTACAAGTAGAACAACTCCGGGTGGGTAATCTACCTCTCTATAGATATATGACTGTCAGTCAAGAGCCTAATATAGTCTAAGCTCGTCAATTTCCAAAAGTTGGCATCTTTACCAGTGATTTGAACGAAAACAATATTTGCTTATGAAGTAAAAGAAAGATGCTCCTAAAGAAAAACGTACAAGGATGTAGAGTAAGAAACATTTACCTTATTAAGAACTGAATTGGCGCCTGGGCTAATATTTGCAGGGATCACATGATACCAATCAGCCTAACTGACTGCCTCATTTCCAACTAGCTGAGTGTAAACTGGACAAGCACAAGTCAAGTGTGTGTACGTGTGATAAGAAAGTAAAACAAGCTTATCGATAAAATTAATAAACATCCACATTACCTCTTTTCACCATCTTTCCCGTACATCTTCTTTGCTTCATCCGCTTGAATCTGAGCCAACTACCACCTTACTGTAAATAGAAGAGAAAGACAATCAGTGAGTATTTGTAACTGTGTGAAGAAAGCAAAACAAACAAACTAATCAACAAATTATCACATTTCCATATTACCTCTTATTCTTCTCTGCTTCATCCATTTGCTCTCTGAAGTTCCCAAATCTTCAGATCAGGTTGTTGACTAGAAATAAAGGAAATAGAGTAGGCAAGAGAAATAATGAACAAGTAGAAATCAACAACATAATTACACCACCAAATTGAATAACCGAATAAATATCTTCACGTTACTTACATTTGTGCCAATGACAAGTACCACATGACATGGTATCAGCCTAACTGCCTCCCTGTAACTATCTGCGGAGTATAAAATAAGAGACAGAGAATGGGTGTAAGTATGTGAAGAAAGTAAAACAAACTTTTTAATAAAATCAATCAACACTCACATTACCTCTAAAACTTTTCCACAAATTTTCTTCCTTCATCTCTTGGCCTTCTGAAATAAATAATTCTTCTTTAAATCTGGTTACTAGAAATTAAGGGAATTGGAAGAAACAATGAATTAAATTGAAATTAAGAACAAAAAATTACGGTTTGCTCTCAGAAAAGATAATCTTAATGTTTGAATCCTAAGCAAATTACGGTTTAGACATCTAGTAAGAAATCAATTGAAATCTTTGAAATAAGAAGAGGATTGGGGTTTCTTTTGTCATAGAACGAGTAGTAAATCAACAAACACAACATTATTGGTTTGAAAATAACTATTCTTCATGTATGAATCCGAAAATACGTAGACTAAATTCAAGAATACATAAGCATCTGTTTCGAACAGATAAATGCCAGACTACTCTACCTATGGTATAAGAGAATATGCTGACATGGAAAACAAATTTCTAAGATTTTCAGCATCAATGCCATACTACAAGTTACGTGTTTTTAGCACAGATTATCTAAACTTTTTAATAGTGAAGTTGTAGAATAGTAAGTAAATTTGAAATGCTCGAAGTATTTGATTAATTAATACTGTACTTGAATCCTTTCCCCAAGTATTTACCCTGCATGGATCTAATTAGCTTGTTGTGTTATTAATATTAATCAATAACGGATTCAGTTTTTTTCCACCAAAACTCCTCATCAACATATATTTTGTTTAAACAAGGAAGAGTGGAACTATAAATCTCTTGTATATAGTGTACAAAATCATAATGATATAAGAAGCATGTAAGATATGAAGCACACGAGGTGAAAACAAGCTATTAATGACACCAATGCATTGATCATTGATGTGGATTACACTTCTCTTTCCAATTTCCATACTACAAGCAGAACAACTCTGGGTGGGGGTAATCTATTTTTCTATGCAGACTAATTGGCTAAGCCAAGAGCCTTACTTAAGTCTATGCTCGTCAATATCCAAATCAGCTTAAGTCTATTAGTATGAAATAAGTATGTGAAATGTATGCACCAGAAATCTTCAAAGATGATAAAAGCTATAAAATTGTGATAGTAGAGACATAGAAACATTAAGATGAGCTCAGCCGTGATGAGGTTGTTGACAGTAGGGCACCTCTGAGATGCTTCTTCCTTGCAGGTATGATGAATATTTTGATCCCTCGGCTCATGGGCTTTCTACTCCATCAATCTCTTTAATGATGTCTTGCATCCTCAGTTGCACCTCATCCCAACAAAGACCTAAATTTCACAGACATTATTCATTTAGCAGTAAAAGTTTCCATCTTTACTAAGGTTATTGAGAAAAAAACATAGATGCCATCTTACCATCGTCAAATCGCAAGACTGATTTTAAGTTGAGAAAAAAATGTAGATGCCATCATATTACCATCATGGCCTAACTGCCATCTGCAGAGTATAAACAGAAGACAACAATCAGTTAGTTGTTCTGTGAATTGAAAGTAAAACAAACCTCAACAAGATCACATTCCCCCCTAACTAAACTTTTCTCCTATTGTTCTATAGGATCTCTGGAAATCCCCCAGTTCCCACCATGCCCACTCAAATCCCCATATTGTTAAACCATGTAGGTGACTAGATATAGAGGAATAGAGTTTTGATGAGAAATAATTACCAAGTAGAAATCAACAATACAATTACCATCATAAAGAAGGACTAAGTTGATCTTCAGTATACTTACATCTGGACAAAAATTGGAGGGACCACATGACATGATACTGGGGGATAAAACTCAAATTAGTTCTTAAGAATAAAATTTAGTAAGCGATAAAACTCAACTTCTAAACTCAAGCCATGTGCTGATCATGTGGTGTACCTCTAGAGATGCTAAATTAACTTTTACCGGTAGTACTAGGTCCATCTGCATGCTATTACTCGTGATAAACTGTAAAAGAACGTTTTCAGTAGGAAGGATAGAAAAAATTGTAAAAGCATGGATGATGTAAGAGACATGCAAACATGATATTAATCAACCGAGCCTAACTGCCACTTATGCGATTAACTGAGTATAAACAGGACAGACAGAAGTAAGGTTGCTTTTAAGTGTGTGAAGAAACTGAAACAAACTTATCAATAAAATTAATATAAACAATTAGATTACCTCTTTTCACCATCTTTGCATATTTCTTCATTGCTTCATCTCTCTTCCTTCTGACACTAGTTGTGCTTAGCTGCAAAGAAGAAGTAGGAGCAAGACAATTAGGTGTTGGTAAGTCTGTGAAGAAAGTAATTAAAGAAACAAACCTATCAAGAAATGATCACATATCCCGCTTACCTCCTCTTCTTCTCTGCTTCATCTATTTGCATCTCTGTAATGATCTGCTGAGTATATAAATAGGAGAGAAAGTAAGTATGTGAAGAAAGTAAAACAAACTTATTAATAAATCAATAAATTCTCACATTACCTCTTACTTTTCCAGACTTTCTTCTTTCCTTCATCTCTTTGCCGAGAGAAACAGTGAATTCTCCACCTTCTTCTCGATCCTGCTCCCCAGTTGGAATTTGACATCTAAAATGTTCAAGAGATCTGATAAATGTAAAATTACTACCTTAAAAATAATGACATTCGAGGTCCAACGATTACCAAAACAAAAATTTGGTTAGTGATTGGAAAGACAGTGAAAAGTTCTACTTAAATTAGCCCAAAAAGTTAAACCATTTGATGATGATCAGATCTCTAATTACATCAGCTTATACTTAATAGTTTATAGTAGGCTGAAGATAACTCTAAAAGAAGGAAACATCCAACAGTTATTTATTAAAGAAGCAGAGGAACAAACCCCATCATTAACTCTCAGAATACGTATACTCTTATACAAATAATAAAGAAAAGAAGTCATTATTAGTTGTTTGTAATGGTGAAGTTTCTTAAGATGACATAAATATGAAACTGAAACGAAGATGCTATGTAGATGAAAGTGGTTGCTCAAAAAAGATACCTAAATAAATAGATATTCTTTGCCCAACAAGAAGAGTCAATCACCCTAACAGCACAAAACACACTATATTGTTAAATCCTCGGTCAAATGCCCTCTACACATGCAAGTAACCCTCTACCCTGCCCTAACCTAATGCAGGCCACCTCATGGTAGCAGCATTCCACTTCAGGATGCGACTCTGTTGCTGCATCAATCAGCCGTACAGGATAACTGGGTCAAGGTAGACTGCAAGTCTTTAAGTTATGTTTGCAGCAAGTCCTTAAGTTATGTTTGCAGTGGATTTGTGTATGTATGTTATTTTACTTTCTAAACTAAATTTGCAACATAAAATTCAAGTATAAGCAGGATGCTCCTAACGAAAAAAACAATAAAGAGTTGGATGGACTATGTCTTAGGTAATGAAAAACAAATCACCTTATCAAGAACTGAGTTGGCATCTGGTCCAATTGCAGGGACCACATGGCATGATATCAGGTTGACTTTCCCTTAAAAAATGATATCAACCTGACTGCAATCTCTGTGATTAGCTGCTTACTCTAAATAGAAGAGACACAATCGGTTAGTTGTTAATTTGTATGTGTGTGAAGAAAGTAAAACAAACAAATTTATTAACAAAATCCATTACCTATTCTTCTCTGCTTCATCCACTTTACTCTCTGAAATCCCCCAATGTCCACCATGGCCTCTCATATCCCAATTACAACTTGATATCAGTCTAACTAACTGCCCTCGCTGTAGTTGGAAAAGAATTTAAATGTCATATGACCATATTACCAAAACATTGAAGAACAGGAAGAAAATTGGGAAATATGTAGATGCCATATTACCATGCATAACAATGAAGAACTGAGGTGGCATCTGGTTCTGTCATTAGCTGCTTGTAAGAGTAAATAGAAGAGAGAGACAATCACTTAGTTGTTTGTAAGTGTGTGAACAAAGTATAGCAAACAAACTTATCCACAAAAACATATTCCCACTTGCCTTTTCTTCTCTGCTTAAGCTTATTCCTTCCATCCCCAATTTCAACCATAGCCTCCCAAAACCAAAATTTTCAGATCCAGCGTCTAGAAATTCAACAAAAATCATTTTCATGAGAAATTGGAGATATTGCGAACCAGTAGAAATCAACACACACAATGGGTATTGGTTTGAAAATAACTAATCTTCAGTGGCTAGAAATTCAATAATTGTAAGCATCTCTTTCGAGTAAATAATGCCAGACTACTCTACCAATGAGGTGTATGAGAATATGCTGACAAGGATTTCCAAGTTTTCAAGCATCAATGCCATATTACAATTTCGGTGTTTTAGCAAAGATTATTTAAACGTTCACTTACTGAAGTAGTTGAATCCTTTCCCCAAGTAGTTCACCCTACATGGAAGTCATTAATTTGTTATCCGATTAACTATTCACGGGTTCAGTTAAAACTCATCATCAACAAATATTCTATTCAAAACAAGGAAGAGTGGAGCTATAAAACATAACAGTAATATAAGATGTAAGAGATTCAGACACATGAGGCAACAACAAGCTATCAACGACACCAATTCATGGCTCCTTGACATAGATTACACTTTTCTTTTCAACTCTGGGTGGGTAACCTATCTCTCTATAGACATATTACTCTCAGTCAAGGCCTTACATAGTCTAAGCTCGTCAATGTCCAAAAAGTTTCCATCTTTACAAGTGATTTGGACTACATGATATCAATTAGCCTTGCGAAAAAATGAGTTGTGAGAAACATATTACCTTATGAAGAACTGAGTTAGCATCTGGGCTACATGATATCAATCAGCCTAACTGACATTGCATCTTTCCGACAACCTGAGATTTTGAAAAGTGGAAGAAAAAAAGGTGTATCTGTGTATGTAAGTGTGTCAAGAAAGTAAAACAAACTAATTATCGATAATATTAATAAACACTGACATTACCTCTTTTCACCGTCTGTCCCACACATCTTGTTTGCTTCATCTGATCCAACAGCCTACCATCTCCGTGATTAGCTGCCATCTTACTGTAAATAGAAAATAGAAAAGAGAGACAATCGGTTAGTAACTGTGTGAAGTAAGCAAAACAAATAAACTTATCAACTGAACACATTCTTCTTCTTCTTCTCTGCTTCATCTATTTGCTGAGTAGAAATCTTCAGGTTAGTTACATCTTATCTGCTGTGCATAAAATAGGAGACAGAGAGAGAGAGTGTGTGCGGGGTAAGTATGTCAAGACAGTAAAACAAAATTATTAATAAAATCAATAAACGATCACATTACCTTCTTAAACTTTCCTTCATCTCTTGGCCTTCTCAAATCCAAACTTCAACCATCACCTCTAAAAACCCTTTCTCTGGATCGGGTAACTAGATAATTAAGGGAATTGGAGGAAACGATGAATTATATTGAAATTAAGAAAAAAAAAATTAGGGTTTGTTCTGAACAAAAAAAAAAAAAAAAAAAAAAAAAAAAAAAACTAATCCTTATGTTTGAATCCAAAGCAAAATAGGTTTTAGACATCTAAAACAGCAAGAAATCAATAGAAATCTTTGAAATAAGAAGAGGATTGGGGAAAATTTCTTTTGTGATAGAAATCAAGAACGAGTAGTAAATTGGGGTTTCAGGATTTCAAAAACCCAAATTAGAAATCGAAAATAAAATCAGAAATACGATTAGTAGAAGAAGATAACAAAACTAAATTAGGAATTAGGAATTAAAAATCCTAATTTTCTAAAAGAGGAGAATTTTTACCCCGACAATGTCGCACTCATCCATAGCTTTCTATTGAAATTAAACTTGATTTTGAGTTAGGATTAATTATGGGTTCATAATCCAAACCCAAAATTAAGCCCAAGTTCTAGAGAGTCTCTAGAAACATCATAAAACATTATCACCTCCTCTAGATGTTCTAGAGAATTCTATAAAATAATTATCTAAAGATTGTGTAGAAAATTCTAGGAATTGTAAGACATAAAATCTAGATATTATGGTAGAGAGTTCTAGAAAGATATTTTGTACTCTTGGAGCCTATAAATAGCTCCTTCCTCTCCCATTTGTAAACAAGTTGAACAAATAAATAAAAAGCAAGTTAAAGAAAGAGTGTTCTTCATAAGTTCTCTAATTCTCTCTTTTCTAAGTATTCTTCCATATCATTCTTCATACTTAGAGGATTTCTTCTCTTGGTTTCACTCGGGTTTCTCGGGTATTACGGTCTTGGGCTAGTGCTAAGCACTATCGGAGTTTCTCTACATGGTATCAGAGCCATTCTAATCTTGTGCTCATCAAGATCGGGGTTTAAGAGAGCTCAGTTTATTCTAAGTATGGAATCAATGGGTCGTGTCGTTGGATTGGGAATGGAGATCTTAAACCAATCTAACTACCGGTTATGGAAGTCATGTATGGAGTCATACTTGGTTAGTGAGGACTTATGGGATGTCGTCGGCGGTAGTAGCACAACACCACCAAGGGGAGATGCTGCAACAGCGGAAGCGACAAAGGAGTGGACACGGAAGAATGCCAAGGCGGAGTTTGCTTTGAAGAGGTCAATATCCTCGGGAGTATTTGAGCATGTCTCAAGGTGCACATCCGCAAGTTCCATATGGAAGGCGCTAGATCAATTGTTCAACAAGAAGAATGAGGCTCAGTTACAACTATTAGAGAATGAGCTGGCGAATGCGAAGCAGGGGGAGTCTTCAATCTCACAGTTCTTCATCAAGGTAAAGAACCTTTGCTCAGAGATTAATACTCTTAATCCGGAGGAGTCGATTTCAGAAGCTCGGATGAAGCGGTCTATTATTCGTGGTTTACGATCCGAATATACACCGTTTGTTACTTCAGTTCAAGGATGGGCTACACAACCTTCCTTGGAGGAGTTCGAAAATCTACTAGCTTCGCAAGAATCACTAACCATGCAAATGGCGGGAGTTAAAGTCAATGATGACTCGGAGAGCGCGTTTGTAGCTCGGAGGCAACAAAGTTTTAGAGCTAAGTTCAAGGATAGTGATACAAAAAATAATGATGGACGAGAAAGATCTTCTATGGGAGACAAGAAGCGATTCAAGTGCTACCGGTGTGGGAAACTTGGGCACTTCAAAAAGGATTGCCGAGTTAAGTTGAAAGAAACAAATATGGCGGAATCAAAGGGTCATACTGAAGACGAAGAATGGGGGAAATGTTTCACGGTGGAGGCTGCATCTTCAGGTACCACTACAACCAAAAATCTAGAAAATGATTGGATTGTAGATTCTGGTTGTAGCCATCATATTACCGGAGACGAGAAGTTATTTTCCAGTCTTCAGCGCCATGACGGAAAAGAAGCCATCATTACCGCAGATAACTCAATCCACCATGTTGAGAAAGAAGGGACTGTTGTCATCAAAGGAGATGATGGAAGCCCAATCACTCTCAAGAGCGTATACCATGTCCCTGGAGTACGGAAGAATCTTCTCTCTGTGGTGAATGCAGTGGACCAAGGTAACTACGTTTTATTTGGCCCAAGAGACGTTAAGTTTTTGAAGAATATCAAGGAGTTAAAAGCGGACGTTGTTCACACCGGAGCACGAGTTAAAGATCTATATGTATTATCGGCCTCCAACTCATATGTTGAGAAGATGAGCACCAATGATAATGTCTTTATATGGCATGCTAGACTTGGTCATATAAATATGACTAAGCTCAAAGTTATGGTAAATAAGGATTTGGTTAATGGGCTCCCAAGGTTGAAGATTCAAGATGAAGGAAAACTTTGTGAAGGTTGTCAATATGGAAAATCACATAGGCTTCCATTTGACAACTCCACTTCACGATGCAGCACTCCGTTGGAGAGGATCCATAGCGATTTGATGGGTCCAACAAGAACACCCTCCTATTCCGGATTTCGTTACATGTTGTTGTTCGTTGATGATTTCTCACGGTACACCTGGGTATACTTTGTGAAGGAAAAATCAGAAGTATTTTCAAGATTTCAAGAATTCAAGGTCACCGTGGAAGGAGAGTTGGGTCAGAAGATCAAGACCCTAAGGACTGATAATGGAGGGGAGTTCATGTCAAAGGAGTTTCTCTCTTTTTGCAAAAAGCATGGTATCAAGAGAGAATTTTCATGTCCATATACACCTCAACAAAATGGAGTAGCGGAAAGGAAGATCAGACATCTAAGCGAGACGTGTAGAAGTTGGTTACATGGCAAGAATTTGCCTAAGGCCTTATGGGCGGAAGGCATGAGATGTGCAGCCTATGTCATCAATCGAATGCCACTAAGTCCGAATAACATGAAGTCTCCTTATGAGATGGTTCATGGGAAGAAGCCAACGGTGAAACATCTCAGGATATTTGGATCAATCTGCTACGTCCATGTGTTCGACTCTCAGAGAACAAAGTTGGAGGCAAAGGCGAAGAAATGCATATTTGTCGGTTATGATGAACAAAGAAAAGGGTGGAGGTGCATGGATCCTGAGACACATAGGTACGTCGTGTCTCGTGATGTTGTCTTTGACGAAGTTTCCTCATATTATGGACAATCTCAAGTCTTGGTCGAACAAGAAGGTGGAGATTCCTTCAAGGTTGATGAACCAGTTCCTCAAATGCCAAGTGAGAGCGGAAGTCTTGAAAAAGAGACGCAAGGTGAAAGGGGAAGCACTAATCAAGAGGAAGATGATGATGAAGATCATGGTTCCATGGCTAATCAAAGGCCTAAAAGGAACATTGTTAAGCCTGCCCGGTTCAGAGATGAAAGGTTTGTCACTACTTACTCATGTTACTTTGCCGCTCCATTAGATGAAGAAGAGCCATCATCTTATGATGAAGCTAAAGGTGTTCAAGAGTGGGAGACCGCAATGGAAGAGGAGATGAATGCCCTTATAAAGAATGAAACTTGGGATTTGGTTCCGAAAACCAAGGATGTTCAACCCGTTTCATGTAAATGGGTGTATCGAATTAAGCGGAAAGCAGATGGAAGCATTGATAGATTTAAAGCAAGGTTGGTTGCTCGAGGGTTCTCTCAGAAGTATGGAGAAGATTATGATGAGACTTTTAGTCCTGTGGCTAAGATGACTACGGTACGTTTACTTCTATCTTTAGCCGCAAGCTTTGGTTGGAAGTTATGGCAACTAGATGTGAAGAATGCGTTTCTATACGGTGAGCTTGATAAGAGTATCTTCATGGAGCAACCACTTGGTTTCAAATCACGAGAGCATCCTGATTATGTGTGTAAGCTTAAGAAGGCTTTGTACGGGTTAAAACAAGCTCCTCGAGCATGGTATGGAAAACTTGCTCAATTCCTTCAGTTTTGCGGTTATGTACCATCAAATTCGGATACAAGTCTATTCTTCAAGAAGAATGGAGGAGTCCACGTGGTAGTTCTTCTTTACGTGGATGATATGATAATCACCGGAAACGATGATGCTGAAATTGCTCGTCTACAAGAGGATATGTCGGTGAGATTTGAGATGAAGAAGTTAGGTGAGTTGAATAACTTTCTTGGTTTGGAGGTTGAAAGGGTAAAGGATGGAATCTTCATCGGTCAACAAAGCTATGCAAGAAGGATTGTTGAGAAGTTCAGGGTACACGAAGGAAAGACACGTACTACTCCGATGGATGTGAACATAAGGCTTAAGCGCGATGAAGGGTCCTTGCTACCCGATCCTCGACCTTATCGCTCTCTTGTGGGAAGTCTTCTATATTTAACCATTACAAGACCTGACATTGCCTTCGCGGTAGGTCTCATAAGCCGTTTTATGCAAGAACCAAGGAAACCACATTTAGAAGCGGCAAAGAAGATCTTGAAGTATGTGAAGACAACTCTTGGCATGGGTTTGGTGTATAAGTACAATGCCAAGACCTCTCTTCATGGCTTCACAGATGCTGACTTTGGTGGAGATCTTGATGATCGAAGATCAACTTCAAGCTATGTGTTCTTATGTGGAGACACAAGTGTTTCATGGTGCAGCAAGAAGCAAGCAACGGTGTCATTGTCTACCACTGAAGCAGAGTATAAAGCATCAACACTCGCAGCTCAAGAGTGTATATGGCTTCGAAGACTCCTTGAAGATTTGTTCGAGCCAATCAATAAGCCGGTTGAAATTTATGGAGATAATCAAAGTGCTATCAAGTTGGCTAATAATCCGGTGTTTCATGCAAGGACGAAACATATCGAGTTAGAGCATCACTTCATAAGGGAGAAGGTGCTTGATGGAACAATTGAAGCTTTGGAAGTTCGAAGCGATGACAACGTTGCAGATATCTTCACCAAGTCATTACCAAAAAGTAAATTCGAGTTACTTCGCTCGAAGCTCGGTATGGTTGACAAAATCAAGTTTAAGGGGGAGTATTGAAATTAAACTTGATTTTGAGTTAGGATTAATTATGGGTTCATAATCCAAACCCAAAATTAAGCCCAAGTTCTAGAGAGTCTCTAGAAACATCATAAAACATTATCACCTCCTCTAGATGTTCTAGAGAATTCTATAAAATAATTATCTAAAGATTGTGTAGAAAATTCTAGGAATTGTAAGACATAAAATCTAGATATTATGGTAGAGAGTTCTAGAAAGATATTTTGTACTCTTGGAGCCTATAAATAGCTCCTTCCTCTCCCATTTGTAAACAAGTTGAACAAATAAATAAAAAGCAAGTTAAAGAAAGAGTGTTCTTCATAAGTTCTCTAATTCTCTCTTTTCTAAGTATTCTTCCATATCATTCTTCATACTTAGAGGATTTCTTCTCTTGGTTTCACTCGGGTTTCTCGGGTATTACGGTCTTGGGTTAGTGCTAAGCACTATCGGAGTTTCTCTACACTTTCGGTTTGCATCGAGATTCGGGACCAATCCGTACAGTATTTTAATTTGACTAAAGTATTCGTAGGGAACTGATAAATAAATCTGATTCTGTCAGTATCTGAATTTTGAGATGATGGATTGGCGGCGATGTGACTGATCATAAGACGGACTGTCAGTTACTATTTATACATGTATTCTAAACATGTGCAAATCGCGTGCGTCAAAAGTAAGCAACTTTCAAACCGTGTCTTATTCAGCTTAATTAGTAAGCTAACTATAAAAATTAAGTTAATTAAAGCACACACGTGCCAACAACCAAATAACAGCTCAGACTACAGGTTGGATTTTATTGTTAGCTGGCCCAAAGCCCAATAACCGATACTGATTGCTGGACCGCTGTTTTTTTCTTTCTTTCTTTCTTTCTTTTATATGAATATTTAACATGATTGATTCATGCAATTAGTTAATTATACAATATTTCATATGATAAATAACATGTAGAACATATAATATTTTGTTTAGTTTTAAAAAAATATATTTATTGAGTGCCTGAAATGAACACACGAGATTACCCCGAGATCTTCTCCGATGTCTCTGATTCGAGACGAAACACGCTTAGCCGAGACGAGGCCAAAATCCGAGATTTAAAACCATGCTACCGTCTTAATTTCAGCTCTTACACCACCACACTCCCTTGACAGTATCTTCTTATTGATCTCCTGCCTGGTGTGGCTAGAGCTCATAAGGCCGTGTCAGCTGCACTTCTGGCAGAACATGTACACCAGCTCCGGTAACTTGTACATGGCGCTATAATACTGATACACCAATTCATTTTCCACTACTTGAGCAAAGAATGGAGATTCAGCTGCAACGGGTTGCTTAGGCACTACTAAATCGTGGGTTTGAGGCGACGAAGAAGAGGAATCATTTGATCAAACACTTTGTGCGTTGCTGGAGTTGGAGGAGATGGATTTGGCTATCAGCGAAGGAGTTGATACCAAGGTGGTAGTGGAGGCGAATTCGCAGCTTGGCCCGTTTGGAAATTTCGTCAAACGCTTGGTGGGTCACTGGATTTTGGAGAAAACCAAAAAAAATTGACGGGACAGGTGTAGAGGCTGTCGATGGTGAGGAAAGGGACGGAGGTCCAGGGGTAGCGGTTGCGGGAGGAGAGGAAGGAGAGGATGCGGTGGAGGATCTCGTCGGGGATGGCGGCGTCGAGGTCGGGGTCATAGACGGCAGAGGAGGGAGAGGAGATGGCTCTTATACCATTGTTACGAACCGATTCAACCCGGTGGTGAATCGTCACAACTCTCAACAGCGCCGGCGGTGGAACGCAAAAGAAAAAAACAAGGAAAATAAGTGGAAACCAAGATTTAATTCATTTCATTTATAATCGAAAAGAGACTACAACTGGCGGGATATAAAGCCTGTGACCTGCCACTTAGTGTGCACAACGCACGGGCTGGTTTAATTTGCAGAAATACCCTCGTAAGAAATAAAATCATGCAGTGACTGACATGTAGGCTACGGGGACTGATACACAATTACTGTAGCTGCGGTACAGTCTGGGCACTATAACCTGTGCTGATTAACTTAGTTAACTTTTTGATAGCTCGTTCACTAAGAGGAATTTGTTTTCACTTCTCAGCGAGTGATGATTTAGGCATATTCTACAATAGATTTTCCAGGACCTTGCAAGAACTGCAGTGCTTCCAATGTCTAAACCCAAAATCAGATGTAAATGAAAGAACTAAGGTGACTTAAAACTTGACTACAATAATTGCAACTAATGATACTAAAAGCAGTCACAAGGTGACTTGCTATAGTTTTTTTTTCCTTTTTTAAAAAAATCATTTCAGTAGCTGAATATGGAATTAAAAAGGTACAATATTTAATTTCAATCTTTAAGATTGCAGCTCAAGAATATTCAAAAATGAACAATTGCTCCATTTACGAAGGTTAAAGCAATTATAGGTAAAATAGTTTGATTCAGGAAATGCACAAAATTTCTAAATTTAAAAGCAAGACTGCAAGAACTTTTGACTACTTGCATTACATGTGACCCCCATGATTGCACGGGCAATTCCATTTTGTAGGACAAACAATCCCCTTAACTAAAAAGAGATCAGTAGTAAGAAGTAATATCCACAACAATTACTTTCGATTGCACACACCATCATTAGACTCTGATTAGGCAAGCACGCTAGTTGGTAAACTACATGCCTAGATCTTTTGTGTGAGACAATATGAGTCCTTTAAAGCAAAACTTAGAAACTCCAACAATAATAAAAGCAATAAATTTTTGTGGGTAAAGTAAGAACTATACGAATGAACATAATTAAAATATGAATTATACTAAGACAGATTCATTTACTCAATTTCAAATGCCGGGTAGGTATTTATAATAAATAAATAAATAAATTTAAAATAGCCCTACCAAGGCATTTTACAAATGACGGGTAGGTGTTGGACTACACCGACGGTTTCGGAAAATACTGGGGTAGACCATGTACATACCGCAACGCTCTCTACCCCGGCTTTTCTATCGGCATTTTAAAATGCCGGAGTAGCCCAAACAAGCGCCGGGATATCTGTTTTGTGATGTAGTGTAACTGCGAACCTCTGGACCATGACAAATTCTTCAAGGTAACAAATGTGATATATGAATACCTACGTTTTTCTACAATACAAGGAAAGGAAGTCAAACCATTGAAAATTGAAACATTAGGCATACTAAGCTGTAAGGCTTACTGTCGCTATGCGACCAACAAAAAAAAGGGGTTCAAGATCAATGTTTCCAGAGTCTTGTTTGCAAACGGACCGTAAAATTGAATCAGAGCAAATAAGAGACACCAACAGGTGAAGTTTAAGAATAAGCTATGAGTGAAGAGTATACTACAAATCATGGAAATATATAGTACACAAAGAAAGCCCATTGTTATTCTATTTCAAGCAATAAGACTCATAAATTGGGAGCAACAATGGGATATTGAACAAGTATCTAACCATGTGCAAGAGGTGAAAAAAAAAAGAAAAAAAAGAAAGAAAAAAAAAGAAGCATGTACTACCTTCACAATACAGCAATGGTGGCACATTGATTTGTTGATGGGTGTTAAGTCTGCGTGTGAAAAACATATGATATATATTTAGTGCACCACCATGTGTGCCAGGAATTTACACGTTAATTAAAGACTGTTGAGGTCTCTCCCTTTTAGGCTATATAGCAGTGCAAAATGAGGAGTGTGATGAAAGGAGGAAAGATTGTGATGATGTCTTTCGTGAGGAAGGGATTTAACAGTGCATGTATGTAATCTTTGATGAATGTTTGGTATCATTTTTCAGTAAACAGGTGCCCATCTAGTTATAAGCGACAATAACATGTAAGGCATGTTTGCGATCTTCACCAATGTAACTCTAACCCGAATATAGTTATTGCAACAAAGTAGTTAATGCAAAAGTAGGAGCATGTGGTAGATTGCCACAAGCAAATCTGTAAAGAGCTTATTCTTATTAATGATCTCGTTAATGATTTGATATGCAAGAGAATTCCTTACAGATAAAAAGATGAAAGTTTTCACCCAAAGTATCTAGTTAGATACATAAATGTTTTTTTATTTTATTGTATTGTATTCAACTATGTCAAATTTTTGTAAGAAAAAACATCGCTAAAACACAAATTATACAAAAGAGCTAGCATCAAAATGATTGATAGTTCATCAATCTTAATCTCTTAAGAGAATATTTATGGTGAATAACAAACCACACTGAAAAAATAATTTTAAAAAAAAAATCATTCACCACGAAAACAATAAATATAAAGAAATAAACAAAGGGATTTATAAGAGCATCTGTAGTTGTTGGCTATATATCCAAAAAATTGATATTTTGAAGAAAAAAACCCTTGTAGTCGTCGTCTAAATATCCATTTTTGGGGTATCGAATGAACAGGAGTCAGCTATATTTGACAATGAAAATAGCATTATGCATATTATAGAAATAAGAAGATGATATGCCGTTTGAGGAAAAACCTGTCATATATTTAGTGGACGGCAAATGATATGCCGTTTGGAAAAAATAAAAAATAAAAAATAAAAAAACAAAAAAAGGGGAGACGGCAAATGATATGCCGTTTGAGGAAATTTAAAAATAATAATAATTAATGTGTCGGACGGAAGATGATCTCCTGTCATTCACAAATTTTTTTTTTCATCAAACGGCAGATGTTCTGCTGTCTTTCAATTTTTTTTCTCCGAAAAAGTTGCAGATGGTATAACATGTTCCGTTTGATAAAAAAAAAGTCATTTTATGAGTATTGACCATTGCAGCGATACTCCTATTTGCTATGTCTATGACTTTATATTTTCTATATACCCATTTTAAAACTTAAACAAACTAGCGATGCTTAACCAACTCCTTTTGAAAAAGGCATTTATAGGCCACATCTACCGTACAAAACCGCCTAAACACTATACAATTTGATGAAGTAATAACCATATCGTGAAACTTTAATTGGTATCATAAGAATATTCCATTCCTGGGCCCACCTAATGTATTTTTATCATATCAATAAAATTTCGAGTTAATATTTCGTAAATGATATCACGCCAACAGAATATATGAGACATGCAAATTAGAGATTGCAAATTAGTGCGAAATTGTTTACTTGCAAGTTAGGAGAGGGGAGTACCATCCATCAAATAATGGTTCAAACCAAAAAAAATTAAATATGTAAAAAAGAAGAAATAAATAATATAAATAAGGGGAAATCAAGAAACCACCCAACATTCCTCATTTAAATCAAGAAACCCATAACGTTAATTTTCACTCAGAAAACCCCATAACATTTGACTTTTAACAACATAGGGGTGTTTAGTGAGCAAAAATTAATATTGTCAGATTTCTTGATTTACATGGGAAACGTTAGAAAGTTTCTTGATTTTCCCCCATAAAAATAGAAATAAAAATAAATAAAGAAAATACTTTTTTTTTAATAAGACTATTGCCAAACACATCCACACTTTACCCTGAACTAGCAATTTGCACCTGTGATGCACACCTTCATTTTTAGCTCTCATTCTTTATGATCAACATTTATTTTATAAGAATGACACTTACGTAAATAATTATGTTGTGCAAATGAATTTGATGTTTGAGAATATTATGGTAATGGCTAATTAATTTAAAATGGATGGTTAATATCAATGTTGTAAAAACTGAACTGGTTAATCGCCTGGTCCAACCGTAGGTTCACTCGGTTTGAACCTGGTTCACATAATCAGAATTTTAAAATATTTTTATGTCTAAAAAACTTATGTGAATTATGAACTCAAGTCTACAAGCAGTATGGAATTTAAGTGTATTTTATATTTTTTTTAAAACATAGCACGAACCATGGAATTTAAGTGTATCTTATATTAAAAATGGAATTTAAGTAGTATGGAATTATGCACCATTTTTGGTTGTATAGAAAACTTTTTACTTTCCCTCACCAAATTTTGGGCTCTAACTCTTCCCCATAATCATTTTGATAAGCTGCGGTTACCTAATCTTGAGTTGGCTGTCGCTTCCTTTTCCGCAGCGACGTAGAGTCATGCATATTTTTTGTTGCTTATTACTTGGTTTTCTTTATTCTTTTTTTTGTCTTCTCTGAAGCCTTCTATTTTCATCTTTGTAGAGCTAAGTGCTTTAATGTGGGAGATGGTCTCCCTGCTTGATTATCTTTCCTTTTGTCTTCTGGGAATCTTTTCTTTGCAGGTTTCTTTGTGTCTAGTTTTCGTTTTTTGGCGCCAATCTGTTTGCCCCCACACCAAACATTCCCTGCAACAGATTTTTTTTTTAATTCCACACGTACGCGCACGAGAAAGAACGGACACAAAACTCTAGCCACGCCCACCACAGGCACCATCAAAAGGTGGGTTAACCCTTAGGTAAACCTTTCTCATTTGGAATCCTATATAACTCACACTTGTCCACCACATTTTTCTGATATGGGATTTATTTCCCAAACATGCCATGTCAACCAATGCATGCATGTCATTTTCTCATGCAACATTTAATAGCCATATGCCCCATATGCCATCCAATAGGATCATCATCAATCTCCTTGATCAATATCCCATAAGATCCTACTATAGGCCAACACCGAACCAACTCATCTCATCTCTTATTATTTATTATATATATATATATATATATAATATTATATATATACCAGCTTAAGTACGGGGTGTTACACACACCCCTCCTTAAGAACTCAGCGTCCTCGCTGATCCCGGGACTTGCAACATAATCCAGGATTCCTTTCTAACCGATGTGGAGAGGATTACCCTGGTTCTGCTACTTGTACAGTCCCTTACCCGGGCGACTTGTCCCAACCTAGCTCCCTCTCAGGCGTACATCTTGCACACACTCGGTGTCGAAAGTCGGCTCTGATACCATTTGTAACGCCCCGAGCCCGGCTCAGCTGCGCACGCGGCTACACGTACGCGCACGCGAAAGAACGGACACAAAACTCTAGCCACGCCTACCACAGACACCATCAAAAGGTGGGTTAACCCTTAGGTAAACCTTTCTCATTTGGAATCCTATTTAACTCACACTTGTCCACCACATTTTTCCAATATGGGATTTATTTCCTAAACATGCCACGTCAACCCATGCATGCATGTCATTTTCTCATGCAACATTTAATAGCCATATGCCCCATAGGCCATCCTATAGGATCATCATTAATTTCCTTGATCAATATCCCATAAGATCCTACTATAGGCCAACAACCAACCAACTCATCTCATCTCTTATTATTTATTTATTATATATATACCTGCTTAAGTACGGGGTGTTACAGCCCGTGCAGCCGTCCTCGAAGAGGGTGAAGAAACATCACCACTCGTCGAGGTCAGAGAAGGATCCAGGGGCGAGCTCCGGAAGTAAGAAGGTGGCCGAGGTTCAAGAGCAGAGGCTACCGCCCCTTCGCCCTGATGTCGCGGAGATGGTGGGTAGGCATGGCTTGCTGCCGCACGTCCCGGACTGGGGGGTCAAGGTAAGGGACACCCTGCTCGAGGGCCCGGTGGCGATGGAGGCGGTGGAGCATCTTGCCACGGAGCGAGATCGGATGAACCTGGCGACGCAGACGTTTGGGACAGCCTACATGAGGTGGGCTCAGGCGCAACTCTCGGTAAGCATTTGGTGTTCTCCATGTGCGTAGGATTTTAGATTTTAGGATATTTCTAACTTGTTCTTCCTCGGCCAGGCGTTGCTCCATGGGCAGCACCATCATAGGTGCATGGAGAAGGAGGTCCTCGTCGAGAGGAAGAATGCGGAGAAGTACTTCCGCGAGGTCACCAAGCTTACGACCGAGCTGAAGGAGGCCCGGAACAACGAGGCCATCCATGAGGCTCAGATGGCCTCGCTGGCCGACCATCATAAGGCTGAACTGACGCACTTCAAGACGAAGGCCCAGGCGGAGGCTGAGAAGGCACAGCAGGCCATGGAGGAGGCAGAGACCACCATGGTGGATACTTTGATCCTGGCCCAGGACGAGGCCTATGCCAAGGCGAAGGAGCACTTCACGCTGATCTACCCGGACAAATGGGTCGACCACCTGCACTTCAACTGGCAACCAGAGCATCCGCCCACGCCCGGCGGCAAGGAGCTGGGGAACCCTCACCAAGAGGAGGTCGAGGGAGACCTGGCTGATGAAAAGGTGCCGTCCCCCCCCCCAAGCATAGTTTAGGTTTTTCTCTTTTTGATTTTGTAAACGCCTTACGCGGACTGGCCACCGCATTTTGCAATACAAAATTTTGACTTTATAAAGAGGATTTTTGGCCGATGCTCTATGACTTGTGTTTTTTCGTCTCTTTTGTGACATGTTTTCTCCGTCTTTTTGATAGACGCATGAAGCCCTCGGCGCCTACCTCAGTTCTGCCGAGGTCTCCTGGCCCCGAGCTGAGCAGGTAACCACAGAGTGTCCTGGCTCGCCATCGTAAGCAGGCTCGGGATCGAGAGGCCGCTGTGAATTACTTTATGAACAAGTCTAGGGAGCTCAGTCTGGAGGTCGCTCGCCTGAAGAAGGCTATAGCCGACCGGGACTGGTGGGCAGTTGAGACGAACTGGTAGATCTCGGATGCCTCGATTGGGCGACCGGCTTCAGAGTCTTTTCTTCGTAAGGCTGTTGTAAAGAATGAGTTGGAGATTCGTAGGCTAAAGCTCATGCTAGACGCCGGCCTGCTCGAGGAGACGAGCAATTCCGTATTGGGACCTTCTCCGACTTTTTTCTTGGAGGCGGCCCAGCCTGCCGATGAGCAGAGCTCCGTTGTCGGGGTGCCCTCGCTGGCCGGACCAGCGGAGCGCACGAAGGATCCCGTGAAGAGCACCGAGTTTGAGTTTTAAGCTGAGCGATGAGCGGCTTGTAAAATTTTCATTGTATTGTGTGGTCGTTTCTGGCGCTCCATGAGTAATAAAATTTCGATTTCTCTGCTTTGACAGTCTGTTAGGTGAGATCGACAGGGTCGTAGCTTGAGGCCCTTGTTGAGTGGGGCTTCGCTTGAGGTCGATGCCTAGGTCGGGGCTACGCTCGGGAGCGAACCGCTATGCCTCGCAGGTTGCCTGTACTAAGAGACGTTTCGTCTTCCGATAAAAATTAATGGTGACACTTCACCTTCTGCCGTTTGGACTTCTCGATGTCATTAATGAGCCGCTCAGGGGGGCTATATAACCTCCACCGCCACATCAGAAATTTATCAGAGAAAAACATTCAATCTCGTGGGTTCCCCGCTCAGGGGGAGAACCTCGGGTGCTTGCCGAAGGCGGGCGCCCGACCACGGAATTTTTTGGCCGCGAGTCCCGGATCGGTGGCTCCCCTGCCACACTCTAGCATTTTTGGGTAGATCCAAGGTCCAGGACCTCGGGGGTCTGCCCAAACTTGCTAGGGTGTGGGAGGTGTGCCGACTAAGGTCCGAGAGCTATGGGAGTCATTTGGGCGAGGGTCCAGGGTCGGTGGCTCCCCTGCCGCCCTCGAACAATTTGGGGTTTCGACTCCAAGGGTCGTTAACCCCAGGTTGTTCGCAGGTGAGAGGTGGGTCGATCAAAGATCCGGGGCCCGCGGCGTTTGCCTGAGAGCGAGCACCCTAAATCTTTAATAAAAACTTTTTAGTGGTTGAAGGTCATCGCCGAGCGTAAAGGTCGCATGGCTTGAAAAAGCCAAGACCTTGCTCGAGGTCGATGCCGAGCTTCCATGCGCGCTCTTTGGTAGGTAGCACGGGTGTAGCTGACGGTCATCGCCAAGCGCATAGGCTGAAGGGCTTGAACAAGCCAAAGCCATGCTCGAGGTCGATGACGAGCCCCCGTACCTTAGAGAAGCTTGTTATGAGCGTAGCTGAAGGTCGTCGCCGAGCGTAAAAGGTCACAAGGCTTGAAAAGCCAACGCCTTGCTCGAGGTCGATGCTGAGCTCCCATTCCTGTTCTCGGGTAGATAGTGTGGATGTAGCTGGAGGTCATCGCCGAGCGCATAGGTCGCAGGGCTTGAAAAAACCCAGGCCAAGGTCGAGGTCGATGTCGAGTCCCCATACCTTAGAGAAGCTTGTTATGAGCGTAGTTGAAGGTCGTCGCCGAGCGTAAAGGTCGCATGGCTTGAAAAAGCCCACGCCTTGCTCGAGGTCGACGCCGAGCTCCCATACCTGTTCTCGGGTAGATAGTACGGGTGTAGCTGGAGGTCATCACCGAGCACATAGGTCACAGGGCTTGAAAAAACCCAGGCCATGCTCGAGGTCGATGCCGAGCCCCCATACCTTAGAGAAGCTTGTTATGAGCGTAGCTAAAGGTCGTCGCCGAGCGTAAAGGTCGCATGGCTTGAAAAAGCCCACGCCTTGCTCGAGGTCGATGCCGAGCTCCCATACCTGTTCTCGGGTAGATAGTACGGGTATAGCTGGAGGTCATCGCCGAACGCATAGGTCGCAGGGCTTGAAAAAACCCAGGCCATGCTCGAGGTCGATGTCGAGCCACCATACCTTAAGAGAACCTTGTTATGAGCGTAGCTGAAGGTTGTCGCCGAGCGTAAAGGTCGCATGGCTTGAAAAAGCCCATGCCTTGCTCGAGGTCGACGCCGAGCTCCCATACCTGTTCTCGGGTAGACAGTACGGGTGTGGCTGGCGGTCATCACCGACCGAGCGCATAGGCTGCAGGGCTTGAATAAGCCCAAGCCATGCTCGAGGTCGATGCCGAGCCCCCATACCTTAGAAGTGACTTTTTGTAGCTCGCGGTGCCATCCGAGCGCCGAGCCTCAAGCTTGGAAGAGAAGCTTTTGTGGCTCGCGATTCCATCCAAAGGCCAAGCACTAAGCTTGTAAGAGAAGCTTTTTGTGGCTCGCGGATCCATCCGACCGCCGAGCCCGAGACTTGTTTTTAAGAAAGCTAGCACAGAGCCGAAGCTTGTTTTAAGAAGGCTAGCACAGAGCCGAAGCTTGTTTTAAGAAAGCTGGCTTATGACATTACAAAACAAGGCACAGCGTGCCAGTTACGTTTGATGATTTACATGGGGGTATCTTTAGAGGCTAATCCTCCCCCTCGAGGAATTTGATGAGGTGCTCGGCGTTCCAGGGTCTCTTGACAGCCTTGCCATTCGGATCGGTGAGGTGCTACGTGCCCGAGCGTACAACCTCAGAAACTTTGTACGGGCCTTCCCAGTTTGGGGCCAGTTTCCTCTTTTGGCCGAGGTTAGACACCGCCAGCTTTCAGAGGACGAGGTCCCCTAGCTTGATGTCGATGGGATGCACCCTTTTGTTGTAGAACCTCTCGATCCTTTGCTAGTATGTGTTCCTTCTGATGGCGGATTTCTCCCTGACCTCGTCTATAAGGTCCAGGTCTGCACGTAGCTGTGCCGAGTTGCTTGCTTCATCGAAGGCCATGATCCGGGACGAAGGGAGCCCGATCTCGAGGGGAATTACTGCCTCCGCGCCGTATGTCAGATTAAATGGCGACTCCCCTGTGGGGATCCTTTTCGTCGTTCGATGGGCCCAGAGAACGCTTGGCAACTCGTCGACCCATAACCCCTTGGAAGAGTTATCAAGTCGTTTCTTGAGACCGTCAAGGATCTGACGGTTCGCGTTCTCGGCCTGACCGTTCGACTGCGGGTGGCATATCAAAGAGAAGCGTTGTTGGATTCCGAGATCCTCGCAGAACTTTCGGAAATTCTTGCCTGCGAACTGAGTCCCATTATCTGTAATGAGTATGTGTGGAATCCCAAATCGATAGACGATATGCTTCCAGAAAAATTGTTGGGTCTGCTGCTCGGTGATCGTGGCCAGGGGCTCGGTCTCGATCCACTTCGTGAAGTAGTCGATCGCTACTATCAGAAACTTTCTTTGGCCCGTTGTCTTCAGAAATGGGCCTACCAGGTTCATCCCCACATAGCAAAGGGGGTCGGACTGGCCAGGGAGCACAGGTTTGCTTGCGGAGCCCTTCTCACTAAGGAGAACCTTTGACAAGGGCCACACTTTTTGACCAGGGCCAGAGCATCTTGCAACATCGTGGGCCAGTAATACCCGTGGTTCAGAGCCTTTCGCGCAAGCGATCGGCTTCCCATGTGGCACCCGCCGATTCCCTCATGGAGCTCCTTGAGAGCGTACTTTGCTTCGTCGGGGGTTAAGCAGCAAAGGTAGGGCCTTCGGTCTATCGTGGTGTACGACCGTTTGAAGAGGGTCTCACTGATCATGGCGAACCTCTCTGAACAGACCCTGACCCGCCTTGCCTCGGCTCGGTCTTCAGGAAACTCTCCTTTGATTAGAAACTTCCTGATGGGAGTGGTCCAATCGTCAGGCTGAGCTCCGTCTCCTATGCAGAGGGTCTCGGGGCGGTCAATACTCAGCTTCAGGAGTACTTCGATCAGAACGGTGCGGTCGAGACCTTCGAAGGACGAGGAGGCTAACTTTGACAGGGCATCGGCTTGGGCGTTCTGCTCTCTTGGGAACGTTAAGATTGCAGGCTCGTCAAAGGATGGCAAGAGCCGCTGGACCACGGCCAAGTACCGGATCATCCGATCGTCACGGGCCTCGTACTCTCCGGTGATCTGATTGACCACGAGCTGAGAGTCGTTGAAAGCCCTGATCTGTCTGGAGCCTGCCTGACGTGCCAAGGTGAACCCGACGATCATGGCCTCATATTCGGCCTCGTTGTTGGAGGCTGGAAAGTTGAGGCAGAGGCAATATTGGAGAAGGAAGTTGTCAGATCCTCGCAAAATGATGCTCGCACCACTCCCCGCTTCGCAGGAGCCGTCGACATAAACTTCCCACGTCTGGTCGGCCTCCCTACTTTCGGGTTGCTGGAGATGGTACATTCTGTGATGAACTTGGCGAGGGCCTGTCCCTTGATTGACGTTCTTGGCTGGTAGCTGACGTCGTATTGACTCAGCTCGATGGACCACTTGACCAAGCGACCGGAGCTCTCGGGCTTGTGAAGCACGGCCTTCAGAGGATGGTCTGTGAGCACCTAAATTGAATGTGCCTGGAAATTGGCGCGGAGCTTGCATGCGGCCATGATCAGGGCGTATGCCACCTTTTCCATCTTTGCATATCTTGTCTCGGCCGCGAGCAGAACCTTGCTCACGTAGTACAGCGACTTTTGGACTCCGTCCTCTACTCAAACGAGAACAGCACTGAGTACATTTTCTGAGGCCGAAAGATAAAGCCAGAGGGGCTTGCCCGGTTCGGGCTTGCTGATGAGAGGAGGATTGACGAGGTACTCTTTCAATTGGGCGAACGCATCTTGCTGCTGAGAACCCCACTCGAAGTCTCCAGTTCCGCACAAAGCTTTGAAGAACGGGAGCGACTTCTCTCCAGACTTGGAAAGGAAACGGCCGATGGCCACCAGTGTTCCCATGAGCCATTGGACCTCTTTGATGTTTCTAGGAGGGACCATGTCTATTATGGCCTGGATCTTCTCGGGTTTCGCCTCGATGCCGCGCTGGCTGACGACAAACCCGAGAAATTTCCCAGAGGAGACGCCAAACGCACACTTCGCCAGATTGAGCCTCATATTGGGGGTCCGAAGGACCCAAAGGCTTCTTCCAGGTCGGCGACGTGGTCCTGTCCTCGCTGGATTTTGAAGAGCATGTCGTCGACGTACGCCTCCATGTTGCGACCGATCTGATCCTTGAAGACTCAGTTAACGAGCCTCCGATAAGTGGCACCGGCATTCTTCAGTCCGAAGGGCATAACCCAGTAGCTATAAAGACCTTGGTCGGTGACGAAGGACGTCTTGGCTATATCAGGGGGGAACATTCGGATCTGGTTGTAACCTGAGAACACGTCCATGAAAGAAAGGAGCTCGTGACCCGACGTTGCATCGATAAGAGCATCGATGCTGGGGAGAGGGAACGGATCTTTGGGGCATGCCTTGTTGAGGTCAGTAAAGTCTATGCAGATCCTCCAGCTCCCGCTCGCTTTTCTGACCATGACGACATTCGCCAGCCACTCAGGATAGCTGACTGCCTGTATGAACCAGACAAACAAGAGTTTGTCCACCTCCGCTTTCACTGTCTGCTGCCTCCCCGAGGCGAACTTACGTCGCTTCTGGACGATCGGCTTCGAGCCGGGAATCACGCTGAGTTTGTGCATGATCAGGTCTTCGGAGATCCCGAACATATTGGAGGGCTTCCAAACGAAGAGGTCGACATTGCGGTGAATGCAGCCGATTAGGTCAGACTTGAGGTCTGGCACGAGGGAACAGCTCACGCGGAACCACTTTGATATGTCCCCTGTCTCGAACGAGACCTCTTCTAGTTCGTCCGCCGGCTCCGGCTCGGGCTGGCTCCTATCGGGCTGCAGCTTGACGGCGTCCAGGGGGAGCACACCGCCCCCGACCGCCGTCATATAGCACGATCGTGCTGCTTCTTGGTTCCCTCGGACGACCCCGACACCTGACTCGGTGGGAAACTTCAACTTTAGGTGGTAGACAAAGGGAACAGCCTGGAGGGAGCAGAGCCCCGGTCGGCCGAGGATGGCGTTGTAAGTTGCCTTAACGTTCACAACCATGAAGTCCATCGACTTGGTCCGTCTGTGAGGGGTCGTACCAGCAGTGACATTCAAGGTCACGATCCCCTCTATTGGCACCGGAACGTCGGAGAACCCGTGCAGGGTGTACCCGACTGGCTTTAGCTTATCTCGGGGGAGCTTAAGGTTCTCAAATGCTTCCTGAAAGAGGACGTTCACCGAGCTCCCGTTGTCCACGAGGATCCGACGAACCTCGTAGTTCGCCATGACGAGGCTGATGATGAGCACATCGCAGTGCGGGAGCCGGACCGCCTCCAAGTTTTCTCCCGAGAAGGAGACAGGCAGCTGCTGAACCTGGGAGGAAGGGAGGCCCCGGACGGCATTTACCTCTCGGACGAACACCTTGCGGGAAGTGTTGGACTCTTATCCCATGGGCCCCCCATGGACGCAATGCAGGATGGCTTGACCTCCGGTCTCTTCAAGCTCGGGGTCCCGCTCGGGACATGGTTTGCGGGTGCGCGGAGAAGGCCTCCGGTTCCTCGTGTCTCTTCAGTCCCGGGCATCTTCCCGTGTGAATTTCCGGAGGTACCCTTGTTGGATGAGGGCCTCGATTTCGTTCTTTAGGGCCCGACAGTAATCGGTGTCGTGCCCGTTGTCCCGTGGAAGCGGCAATAGAACGGCTGATCCCTTTTCTTGTTGCTGGTCGGTCGAGGGGGCATCTGGACGAGGTCCCTGTCTTCGATTGCCAAGAGAATAGCCGACACGTTTTGTGTCAGTGGTGTACCTCTCGATGCGTGGGATCGGAGGGACCCTCTTCATGCCGGTCCCGTCTTTAGGGACTTTCTTGGTGGGCTCTGCCTCCTCGGCTTTGCATTTCCCCATTTCCGAGACCTCTTTGGCATCCTCAGGATTTAGGGCCTCCGCGGTCCGGATGTACTTTTCGACCCGATTGAGCAGGTCAGGAAAATCAAGGGGAGGTTTCTTAGCCAGGGACGCCTTCAGCTGGCCGTGACGGACGTTCCTGAACGCCGCCGAGGCGACCCCAGCATCGAGGGAGGAGATCGACCTCGCCTCCATGGTGAACCTTCGGACGAACTGCCGGAGTGACTCCCCTTTCTTCTGTCGGAGGTCCAGTAGGGACGCGCTCGTCTTCTCGGCTTTCCTGATGGTCATGAAGTGGGCCAGAAAGTTGGCCTCCAGCTGGTCGAGCGAATAGATCGAGCCGAGGACGAGCTTAGAGAACCACTCCTGAGCCGAACCCGGAGGATGGCGGGGAAGGCTCGGCATAGGAGGGGATCCAAAGTGCTCTGAATCATCATGAGGGTCTTGAAACCCTCCATGTGATTAGCAGGATCACCTTCGCCGTCATAGGTCTCGAACTGGGGAGGTCGGAAATTTCGAGGTATTTCCGCTTGTAGGATTGCAGTGGAGAAAGGAGGTCGGGTCGGCCTATGACCCTGAGCCGGCCTCGGGCCGCCATCGCCGAAGTTATCGAGGCGGTTCTCCATTTCCTGTAGGCGTCTTATGATGTCCTCGTCATACTCTGGTAGGCGGGTTAGGCTGCGAGACTCGCTGGCTCCGACATCCGATCGCGAGTAAGAGCGGTGGAGTGTCTCGTTGACGGGGGTCCCTAAGATGGCCTGCAGGATTTCGTTCCGGAAGCTTTGGAACTCACGGTGGGTGACTGGATCTCGCCCGGCCGGGTCGCGTTGGGGTGGCGGCCTCCAGTTGGCGCGACTGAGCGCCGGCTCCCTCTCGGGATGGGTTCCTGGGATGGTTTTGGGGCCGAGTTGGAAGCGGCCCCTCCCCTAGTTTGGCTGGCATGTCAGTCCTGAATGACCCGATGCAGGTCAGTTGCGATCGAGCGAGAGGCGCCCGGTCCGGGTCCGAGGTTGACCCTCGGATGGTTGGATCCATGAGTGTCGGCGGGGACGTCCTGAGGAGGAGCGTCCTGACGACGTGTAGAGGTGACATCTCTTCTGGGCTTGGGTGCCATATGAGCTCGGATTGAAGAGATGCCGTTAATGGCTGGGTTCGGACTGAGGTCCGTACCGAGGTTTCCCACAGATGGTGCCAACCTGATGCGGTTTGGTTTCGGGGGTGGCTGTGCCAGGTGTGAGTTCTCTCAATTTATAAAGTGGAAGCTTCGGTTTATACGCCCGACCCTCAGCTGAGGGAACGGCTTGGGAGTAGGCGGGAGTGAGGTGGACGTCGGATCCTCGGCTCGGATCTTGAGGCTTGAATCCGTAAGTCTTATGTACCTGCACTCGGCCTAGGAACACCAGGGTTGATTCCGGTGGCAGGCCCTCCGACGGTCTAGTTAGTCACTAAAGAGTAACAGTAGCTAGGGCTTTTTTAGGGGAAAGATTCATTACCTTGTGAAGGGGGAGAGGGCCTGGGATTTATAGGCAGTGCAAAGCGGGTCTGGACCCGTTTGCCAGTGGGCCTGACGTGGCAGAAGCCCATGGGGCTTAGGGATGACCGGGTAGACCTGATGATCAGAGGTAAGCTGTTTTTGAGGGGATCCTGTGGCCCAGGAGGGGCCACGTCATCTGACCCATATCAAGAATGCATGGATTATTGTCAAAGATTACACTGTTCTTTCTAATTTCCCATACTACAAGTAGGACAACTCTGGGTGGGTAATCTACCTCTCTATAGATATATGACTGTCAGTCAAGAGCCTTATATAGTCAAAGCTCGTCAATTTCCAAAAGTTGGCATCTTTACCAGTGATTTGAACGAAAACAATATTTTTTATGAAGTAAAAGAAAGATGCTCCTAAAGAAAAACTTACAAGGATGTAGAGTAAGAAACATTTACCTTATTTAGAACTGAATTAGTGCCAGGGCTAATATTTGCAGGGACCACATGATGCCAATCAGCCTAACTGACTGCCTCATTTCCAACTAGCTGAGTGTAAACTGGACAACCACAAGTGTTTGTACGTGTGATAAGAAAGTAAAACAAGCTTATCGATAAAATTAATAAACATCCGCATTACCTCTTTTCACCATCTTTCCCGTACATCTTCTTTGCTTCATCCGCTTGAATCTGAGCCAACTGCCACCTTACTGTAAATAGAAGAGAAAGACAATCAGTTAGTATTTGTAGCTGTGTGAAGAAAGCAAAACAAACAAACTAATCAACAAATTATCACATTTCCATATTACCTCTTATTCTTCTCTGCTTCATCCATTTGCTCTCTGAAGTTCCTAAATCTTCAGATCAGGTTGTTGACTAGAAATAAAGGAAATAGAGTAGGCAAGAGAAATAATGAAGTAGAAATCAACAACATAATTACACCACCAAGTTGAATAACCGAATAAATATCTTCACCTTACTTACATTTGTGCCAACGACAAGTACCACATGACATGGTATCAGCCTAACTGCCTCCCTGTAATTATCTGCGGAGTATAAAATAGGAGACAGAGAGTGGGTGTAAGTATGTGAAGAAAGTAAAACAAACTTTTTAATAAAATCAATCAACACTCACATTACTTCTAAAACTTTTCCACAAATTTTCTTCCTTCATCTCTTGGCCTTCTGAAATAAATAATTCTTCTTCAAATCTGGTTACTAGAAATTAAGGGAATTGGAAGAAACAATGAATTAAATTGAAATTAAGAACAAAAAATTAGGGTTTTCTCTCTGAAAAGATAATCTTAATGTTTGAATCCTAAGCAAATTACGGTTTAGACATCTAGTAAGAAATCAATTGAAATCTTTGAAATAAGAAGAGGGTTGGGGTTTCTTTTGTCATAGAACGAGTAGTAAATCAACAAACACAACATTATTGGTTTGAAAATAACTATTCTTCATGTATGAATCCGAAAATACGTAGACTAAATTCAAGAATACATAAGCATTTGTTTCGAACAGATAAATGCCAGACTACTCTACCTATGGTATAAGAGAATATGCTGACATGGAAAACAAATTTCCAAGTTTTTCAGCATCAATGCCATTACGTGTTTTTAGCACAGATTATCTAAACTTTTTCATAGTGAAGTTGTAGAATAGTAAGTAAATTTGAGGTGCTCGAAGTATTTGATTAATTAATACTGTACTTGAATCCTTTCCCCAAGTATTTACCCTGCATGGATCTAATTAGCATGTTATGTTAAAATATTAATCAATAACAGATTCAGTTTTTTTCCACCAAAACTCCTCATCAACATATATTTTGTTTAAACAAGGAAGAGTGGAACTATAAATCTCTTGAATATAGTGTACAAAATCATAATGATATAAAAGCATGTAAGATATGAGACGCACGAGGTTAAAACAAGCTATTAATGACACCAATACATTGATCATTGATGTGGATTACACTTCTCTTTCCATTTTCCATACTACAAGCAGAACAACTCTGGGTGGGGGTAATCTATTTTTCTATCCAGTCTAATTGGCTAAGCCAAGAGCCTTACTTAAGTCTATGCTCGCCTTACTTAAGTCTATGCTCGTCAATATTCAAATTAGCTTAAGTCTATTAGTATGAAATAAGTATGTGAAATGTATGCACTAGAAAACTTCAAAGATGATAAAAGCTATAAAATTGTGATAGTAGAGACATAGAAACCTTAAGATGAGCTCAGCCGTGATGAGGTTGTTGACAGTAGGGCACCTCTGAGATGCTTCTTCCTTGCAGGTATGATGAATATTTTGATCCCTCGGCTCATGGGCTTTCTACTCCATCAATCTCTTTAATGATGTCTTGCATCCTCAGTTGCACCTCATCCCAACAAAGACCTAAATTTCAGACATTATTCATTTAGCAGTAAAAGTTTCCATCTTTACTAAGGTTATTGAGAAAAAAACATAGATGGCATCTTACCATCATCACTACAAACGAAAAGGTCTTTACCGGCGCTTTTTTGGGGCTTCACCGGCGTTTATAAACGCCGGTGAATAACCTACCGGCATTTGGAAAAGCGCCACAACAAGCGCCGGTGGAGTGCGTGCCGGGGATTGTTTGGCGGCCTTCACCGGCGCTTTTGACAATGCCGGCGTTGGGGTAATATACCCTGGCGTGTAGAAAACGCCGTTGTACACTTTTTTTAAAATTTATTATTTTTTGGGGGGAAAATGTTCCCCGCCGGGGAAGGTACACATTTTTTTTTAAAAAAAAAATTCAAAAAAAATTTTTTTTTGAAAATAATTTTTAAAAAAAATTTTAAAAAATGATTTTTTTAAAAATATTTCATTCTTCTTTTTTTTAACAATAACTTGTACCTGCCAAGAAATCAGGACCAAAGTTTACAAAATTTTCAGATGATAGATCATCATCTGTAGCATTTACACTTGTGTATCCTTTCAAACTACCCCACTCTTTGAAATTGCTTGGTGGTTATTCCCTGCTTCAGAATATGGCCACATGCACAAATCACAAAACCAGCAGAGTACATCTAGAACAGCACTACGAGAAAGGCATCTTAACTGCAACCCAACAGCCTCTAAAATTATCTCACCAAAGGTACCAAATTTCTCTTTCAGATTCGGAAAGAACTTATGGAGGTCAGGATAAACAGCACAGAAAGATTCTTTACCACGAGATTGATCAGAAAGCACTATTTCTTCATTGAATTCAGCATAATGGTTTGTACACGGTTGTAGTAAATCAGATTCCCTCACCTTTTTTTCTGCTATATTATCTACAAATGCCAGTTCAACTGAGAAAATAGTTAGTAAAGACGTAAGCTGGGAGAGATCAGAAGTAAAATATAACTGTTCCTTTAAGTATTGCTTTGCATAACGAGACGCAGCCATCCACCCAAGAAAACGAGGAAGTGCATAAGGACTGTAAGAAAATTTTGAGATTTTATATACCCATGATGAATATGGAACTAAACATTTAAATTGGAATCCATTTGTTCTGTTGCTTATAAAATCTGTTCTGCCACCATTGCTACCAGAAGATGCTAGACCAAAGTTTACAACTTATTTGAAGGTCTATTACCATTGCCATCGTCAGTTAACAAATCAGAGAAGCAGATAAGGATCCTTTCTAGTGATTTTTTATCTTCCTTTTCTTCTTTTAAAGAGCCCATTACCAACACACTAATACCACATAGTCAAACAATTTGCGATAGGGTTGGGTGTTAATATAGGGTTGGGTGTTAATATCGAAACTTTTATATCATATCCATTGAAACACAACATTTGCCAGCTAATTCTCATAAGATGACTTAGAATGCAATCAGAATGAATAATTTTCAGGCATGAAGGGGAAACAAGATGAAATTGGGAGAAATATATGTGTACCAAGAGAGCCAAATCAAATGCAACTCATAATTATACCTGCAAATGGCTTGCAACATTTTCCCTCGTCAAACCAGGAACTTTCATCAGTTCAAGAATTCTCTTGGGAACAGCCTCTGCATAAATTCAGTAAAATATGAAAATATCATACATAAAATACTCCAAATTATGTTTGTATAACAAGAATGACTGCATTGAGAATCGGTATGTGTGTGAGGATGTATGCATCCATCCATAAATGTAGACAATCAAACTATTAGCTAGGTATAAGTTTTCCAAAAAAGGGAAGGAAAAATAATCATACTTTCAACGCCAAGTTGGCTCACAGCGCTGACAAACTGCTGGTGAAGTTCCACTGACCACACTACAAGAGGCTTCTTCGATGAAGAAGGATCATCATTATCAAGCTCACCATCATTATCAAGCTCACCATCAGCTTCGTAGAACTATCAAGAAATAGTAATTGGCAAATCATCCATTATAAATTTGCATTGTTCCACTTCTACTTAAACAAGGAGATAACCCAAATGAATATATATACTTTTGGTTAAGAAGGTGATGAGGTAGAAAAAGCATTTCTTTGTTATAATGCAAATGCCCTCCACAATGACTCAAAAAACAACATAAAACAACATAAAGTAACTAGTGAAGCATGTATTGAGTACTAAGAATAAATATTGGCGGGATGGTTCCAGGAACATGTCACTCACCTTGAATCCAACTTTATTATCGAGGCAAGAATGCCAATCAACTTTCATTTCCTTCAATCTAACTTGGTCATGCGGCCTACAGAGAGAGATTTCCCGTAAAGGACAGGTAAAGGATCAAGATATAAATATGATCTAACCAATTAGTAGCCACATACTAACATGTGCATCCTGAAAAATCTCACCTTTTCGGTCCAGAAAGGCAAGGTTCCACATCTTCTGGATTTAACTGTAAATAAGAAGAGTATGCTCTCTCTGTCTGGGGCTGCATTCAATAAAGAAACCTTTAGTAATTAAGAAGAGATGTCATACAAAAACACTCATATCATCACAAAACTAACTGTTTTATTATCTGCACATTTGCTTTTATGAAAAGTTTATCTGCACATTTGCTTTTATGATCATTAATATAGCCTACCAAGGTCTAACTATGCACAAATATTTTTTGGACTCTTAAATTCTTAGACCATTCCATAGTAGCATTTAGCTCTAAAATGACCAAATTACACTAATATACAAGCTTCAATGAAAAAATACTTACAAAGGCAGATCAGGTCCATCGCCATCGTTATCCCAATCTTTGCCCGAGTCTCGGTATTGCTTGCATAAAAATCTTCTAACATCTTTTGCTTACCTGAGATAATTCGAACATCGTTAATGATCACTTAAACGGAAACAAAAAAGTAGAACTTGATTAGAAAAAACCGCCTTCTCCAAACTATACAAAATGTAAGTTATGTTTTGTGAGGCATTTAACAGGAAATAAGAGTCCAATGAAGTAAACTTCTCACCATTTTTACTCATTTCAGTCTGTATATCTGTGACTGCAACTAATCTAAGGACCTTTGTCGATACGGATTTGTAAGATACTAAGATATTTTGTGATTTCTTAACAGCTCAAATCTTAGTACATCAATCATCAGCTCAAAAATAACTTGAGCTAGGTCAAGTTTCCTCTAATTGAAAGAATATTTGAATTAGAGAAGGACCCTTTTATCTTTTCAAGTAAATCTCCTATAACTATAAATCATTCAATGGGTAATTCTACAAATACTGCTCATAATGTTCTTAATATCATAAGATGTCTGTGTACAAAAAACAAGTGAACTGGAGGCCACTTATCTATCAAGTTGTTACAAAATGAATGGTTTGTCAATAATAGAACAACATAGACCACTCAATACATGTGTATGGTAACTCAAAATCACTTAATATTTGCAGATATTGACATATTAAGACATGAAGATCATAATTTATAGTACAAAATATTCATGCAGCAACCCACCAAGAGATCATAATCACTATATGCCAGGAAATTTCTCGTATAAACATAAAGGCACATACTTCAATTTGTCAAATAAAGAAAAAGTTCAATCAATATTTACTAAAAAATGAATTAGGTAAATTTACCAGCCACGAATTATCTTATTTCATTTTTCTTCTAAATGTCAAGGTTTGAGATCATAGTAAATTTCTTTGTATAAAATCCCATTATTGACATAGGATGAGAATACTCCACAGATTATTCTAGCATAAAAGAGACATAAATAATCCAATCTAAGAAACTTAACAATATAAAATCAATGAAATAACAGTAGGACATAGACACAAAGATGATCAAACTATGAAGTATATTTAGTAACTGCAATATTTCTAATCTCTAATACAAAGTAAACCCAAACAAATTTTATAGCCATTTACAAACACCAGCATAAAGAATAAATCAGACAATAGTTTAGGAATCGTTAAAGACATCAAGGGGCGATTTGGATCCTCGTGTATAATACAATTCCACACAATCCCTAATTTTCATCAATCAATTCAATCCACATAACCTGAAATGTCAAAGCAATAAAGGGATCAAACCTTGTGTGAATGATCTTAACACAGGTATTCATACACGGCGGCGATGAGAGCGAACAGCGACGGGAGGCGGGCGGCGAGCGGCGAGCGGCGGCGGCGATGATAGCGAACAGCGGCGGGCGGAGGGTGGCGTTCGGCGAGTGGCGGCGGTGAGAGAGATTGTCGATCCGTCGGTGTGAAATCAAAAAAAGAGAAATAGCTAGGGTTTCGGAGGCGCGAATAGGGAAATAGAGAGAGGGAAGTGGGGAGCGCGAATAGGGAAATAGATAGAGGGAAGTGGTGAGCGTGGGGTTTTACTGTTTTAGAAAGGAACATTCCCCGGCGTTTGTATGAAACGCCGGGGACTCTTTGGCCCCCGCTGGCGTTTTCTACAAAGCGCCGGGGAATACCCCGGCGAAACACCCAAACGCCGGGGTAGTATCGCCGGGTATTCCTACATCATTTGTAGTGTCAAATCGCCAGACTGATTTTAAGTTGAGAAAAAAATGTAGATGCCATCATATTACCATCATGGCCTAACTGCCATCTGCAGAGTATAAACAGAAGACAACCAATCAGTTAGTTGTTTTGTGAATTGAAAGTAAAACAAACCTCAACAAGATCACATTCCCTCATAACTAAACTTTTCTCCTCTTGTTCTATATGATCTCTGGAAATCCACAGTTCCCACCATGCCCACTCAAATCCCCATATTGTTGAACCATGTAGGTGACTAGATATAGAGGAATAGAGTTTTGATGAGAAATAATTACCCAGTAGAAATCAACAATACAATTACCATCATAAAGAAGGACTCTGTTGATCTTCGGTTTACTTACATCTGGACAAAAATTGGAGGGACCACATGACATGATACTGGGGGATAAAACTCAAATTAGTTCTTAAGAATAAAATTTAGTAAGCGATAAAACTCAACTTCTAAACTCAATGAAAAGGAATCCCATTCTTCCTACCTAAAAAAAAGATGCTTAAAAGTGTAAATTTTTGTTCGATGAAATATCTGAGAGAAACAATCCTCAATTTAAAAGAACCAACAGATGTATGCATGAATGCTAGTAAGCAAGATATTTACCTATGGCATATTTTAATGCAGAACCTGAACACATTCCTTTTGGTGTGCCAACAAAATGACAACGGATCTTCAACCATTGCAATCTAACGAAGGAGAGTCTGGACCAAATAGAAACTAAAAATACTGTGAGCAACCCTAATATATTCACCAATACATACAGAAAAACAAGAATCATGTCTTTCCCCAGAGAAACAAGCGAACTCAATCTTCTTCTTCTCGGTCCAGACTCATCACAAGTTGGAATTTCACACCTACAAATTTCAAGAGATCTGATATTGTAACGGAAGGCAAAATGTAATTTTGATAGTTGTGCTGGCGTGCGTGTGTTTTGTGTGTGTGTGTGTGTGTGTGTGTGGTGGGGGGGGGGGGGGGGGGGGGGGGGGGGGTTATTGCTTTATTTATCAGGCTGAGCTAAGGGTGTGGCGTATGTAGCAGGTTCATCGTCTGACCTCCCTACGAAGTGGTGGTGGGAGCATTCTACTTCAGGATGCTTGTCTGAAGATGCATCAACAGCCGGATATCTGTCTTAGCCATGTGCTGATCATGTTGTGTACCTCTAGAGAGGCTAAATTAACTTGTACCGGCAGTACTAGGTCCATCAGCATGCTATTACTCGTGATAAACTCTAAAATAACGTTTTCAGTAGGAAGGATAGAAAAAATGGTAAAAGCATGGATGATGTAAGAGACATGCAAACATGATATTAATCAACCGAGCCTAACTGCCACTTATGCGATTAAGTGGGTATAAACAGGACAGACACAAGTAAGGTTGCTTATAAGTGTGTGAAGAAACTGAAACAAACTTATCAATAAAATTAATATAAACAATGAGATTACCTCTTTTCACCATCTTTGCATATTTCTTCATTGCTTCATCTCTCTTCCTTCTGATACTAGTTGTGCTTAGCTGCAAAGAATAGGAGCAACACAATTAGGTGTTTGTAAGTCTGTGAAGAAAGTAATTAAAGAATCAAACTTATCAAGAAATGATCACAAATTCCGCTTACCTCCTCTTCTTCTCTGCTTCATCTATTTGCATCTGTGTAATGATCTGCTGAGTATATAAATAGGAAAGAAAGTAAGTATGTGAAGAAAGTAAAACAAACTTATTAATAAATCAATAAATGCTCACGTTACCTCTTACTTTTCCAGACTTTCTTCTTTCCTTCATCTCTTTGCCGAGAGAAACAGTGAATTCCCCACCTTCTTCTCGATCCTGCTCCCCAGTTGGAATTTGACATCTAAAATGTTCAAGAGATCTGATAAATGTAAAATTACTACCTTAAAAATAATGACATTCGAGGTCCAATGATTACCAAAACAAAAAATTTGGTTAGTAATTGGAAAGACAGTGAAAAGTTCTACTTAATTAGCCCAAAAAGTTAAACCATTTGATGATGATCGGATCTCTAATTACATCAGCTTATACTTAATAGTTTATAGTAGGCTGAAGATAACTCTAAAAGAAGGAAACATCCAACAGTTGTTTATTAAAGAAGCAGAGGTACAAACCCCATCTTTAACTCTCAGAATACGTATACTCTTATACAAATAATAAAAAATAGAAGTCAATATTAGTTGTTTGTAATGGTGAAGTTTCTTAAGATGACATAAATATGAAACTGAAATGAAGATGCTATGTAGATGAATAAAAGTGGTTGCTCAAAAAAGATACCTAAATAAATAGATATTCTTTGCCCAACAAGAAGAGTCAATCACCCTAACAGCACAAAACACACTATATTGTTAAATCCTCGGTCAAATGCCCTCTACACATGCAAGTAACCCTCTACCCTGCCCTAACCTAATGCAGGCCACCTCATGGTAGCAGCATTCCACTTCAGGATGCGACTCTGATGCTGCATCAATCAGCCGTACAGGATAACTGGGTCAAGGTAGGACTGCAAGTCTTTAAGTTATGTTTGCAGTGGATTCGTGTATGTATGTTATTTTACTTTCTAAACTAGATTTGCAACATAAAATTGAAGTAAAAGCAGGATGCTCCTAACGAAAAAAACAATGAAGAGTTGGATGGACTATGTCTTAGGTAATGAAAAACAAATCACCTTATCAAGAACTGAGTTGGCATCTGGTCCAATTGCAGGGACCACATGGCATGATATCAGGTTGACTTTCCCTTAAAAAATGATATCAACCTGACTGCAATCTCTGTGATTAGCTGCCTACTGTGAATAGAAGAGACAAAATCGGTTAGTTGTTAATTTGTATGTGTGTGAAGAAAGTAAAACAAACAAATTTATTAACAAAATCCATAACCTATTCTTCTTTGCTTCATCCATTTTACTCTCTGAAATCCCCCAATGTCCACCATGGCCTCTCATATCACAATTACAACCTGATATCAGTCTAACTAACTGCCATCGCTGTAGTTGGATAAGAATTTAAATGTCATATGACCATATTACCAAAATATTGAAGAACAGGAAGAAAATTGGAAAATATTACCATGCATAACAATGAAGAACTGAGGTGGCATCTGGTTCTGTCATTAGCTGCTTGTAAGAGTAAATAGAAGAGAGAGAAAATCACTTAGTTGTTTGTAAGTGTGTGAACAAAGTATAGCAAACAAACTTATCCACAAAAACACATTCCCTCTTGCCTTTTCTTCTCTGCTTAAGCTTATTTGCTCCATCCCCAATTTCAACCATAGCCTCCCAAAACCAAAATTTTCAGATCCAGTGTCTAGAAATTCAACAAATATCATTTTCATGAGAAATTGGAGAAATTGTAAACCAGTAGAAATCAACACACGCAATGGGTATTGGTTTGAAAATAACTAATCTTCATGTACGATGTTGAAGAATACATAGACTAAATTCAATAATTGTAAGCATCTCTTTCGAGTAAATAATGCCAGACTACTCTACCAATGAGGTGTATGAGAATATGCTGACAAGGATTTCCAAGTATTCAAGCATCAATGCCATATTACAATTTCGGTGTTTTAGCAAAGATTATTTGAACGTTCTCTTACTGAAGTAGTTGAATCCTTTCCCCAAGTAGTTCACCCTACATGGAAGTCATTAATTTGTTATCTGATTAACTATTCACGGATTCAGTCCTTTTTACTTTAAAACTCATCATCAACAAATATTCTATTCAAAACAAGGAAGAGTGGAGCTATAAAACATAACAGTAATATAAGAAGTACGTAAGAGATTCCGACACATGAGGCAACAACAAGCTATCAACGACACCAATTCATGGCTTCATGGCTCCTTCACGTAGATTACACTTTTCTTTTCAACTCTGGGTGGGTAACCTATAGACATATTACTGTCAGCCAAGGCCTTACATAGTCTAAGCACGTCAATGTCCAAAAAGTTTCCATCTTTACAAGTGATTTGGACTACATGATATCAATTAGCCTTACGAAAAACTGAGTTGTGAGAAACATATTACCTTATGAAGAACTGAGTTAGCATCTGGGCTACATGATATCAATCAGCCTAACTGACATTGTGTCTTTCCAACAACCTGAGATTTTGAAAACTGGAAGAAAAAAAGGTGTATCTGTGTATGTAAGTGTGTCAAGAAAGTAAAACAAACTTATCGATAAAATTAATAAACACTGACATTACCTCTTTTCACCGTCTGTCCCACACATCTTGTTTGCTTCATCTGATCCAACAGACTACCATCTCCGTGATTAGCTGCCATCTTACTGTAAATAGAAAATAGAAGACAGAGACAATCGGTTAGTAACTGTATGAAGTAAGCAAAACAAATAAACTTATCAAGAACTGAACACATTGCCCTCTTACCTCTTCTTCTTCTTCTCTGCTTCATCTATTTGCTGAGTAGAAATCTTCAGGTTAGTTACATCTTCTGTGCCAATTGCAAATACCACATGACATGGTATATCTGCTGTGTATAAATTAGGAGACAGAGAGAGTGTGTGCGGGGTAAGTATGTCAAGACAGACACAAAATTATTAATAAAATCAATAAACGCACACATTAATAGTAACGAATGGAACTTCGCATATACAATTTCAAGATATGTGATAATAGTAACGGACGGAATAAACGTAAACTTCTTATCTTAAATAAAGTAACATTGAGGTCCGACAAAGATCATTTGTTCATGTTGACGAGAAAAATCTCACCAAAACAAAAAAGTTGGTTGGTGATTGGAAAGACTAGTCAAAAGTTCCAATAGGTTGGTCCTGGAAAGTTAAAATCATTTGATGATGTGTAACATCAATAAATTCATCAGCTTATGCTTAATGAGCTGACTGAAATAGCTCTAACAGAAAGAAACATCAATAATTAGAAGTAGAGATGCAAAAACCCCATCTTTAACCCCCAGAATACACACTACTCTAACATATAATATAAACACAAATGAAAACTACGTATTGCCCTTGAAATTATTAAAGATAGTAAAAGTTCTTCCGGATGGAAATTTTTCTTAGGATGAGACAAAAATGGACCTGAAACAAGATGATAAGTAGGTGAAGAATACCTGAATAAGCTGATAATTTCCCCCCTGACAAGATGAGTCAATCATCCTCCAGCACGCTATACCGTTCGCCTCCAACAAAACTCAATTACCAAACATAGAAACAGATAGTCAAAAAGACCTACATGTTAAGTTTATTCAAACTACACTACAATGATCGATAGATAACGAATGCATCGAGTATCGAATGAAACAACAAGGTAACTGCAAACGCTCATGACCATCTGCTTGCAGAGTTGTAGCTCTACAAGATGAGCAAAGGGCAGCGGATTGCTGTATTCAGCGAGTTCACTGTGTGCATCCTAATATGACAAAAGGGGTTGCAGGGGACTCAATGCAGGTCACCGTTAACCTAATGGAATCCCAAGAAAATGGTAGTGGGAGCATTCTATTTCAGGATGCAAGTTTAATGTCTATATAAGTAATAAATTTTGTGCGGGTAACAAGTGTACTGATCATGTTGTCCACCTCTGTAGAGAGGCTAAAAGCCTAAAATAGACGATTGGTTATGGACTGCAAGTCTTGTCTTTGATATGCTCTGTGTGTGTCTGTGTGTGTGTGAGAGAGAGAGAGAGATAATTTGCATCAGACTGAAGTAAAAGCATGGAACCCCTCTCTCAATCTCGCCCTTTCTCTCGCGAGATCTGCCTCTCTTTCACTCACATTTTGAAAACCTTTCTGTTTTTTTAAATCTATGCCGTGACTCGTGAGCTTCTCTTTTTAGAAAGTTTAGAGAGAGAGTCTATGAACTCATAAAGGACTATTTTGAACTTCAGGATACTTACATGTGGGCAAATTGGAGGGACCACAAAACATGGTATTGGGGGATAAAACTCAACTTCGAAACCCCACGATCGAAAAGAAATCCCATTCTCCTACAAAAAGAAAAAAAGAAAAAGATGCTTAAAAGTGTACATTTTAATTTGTGGCATGCCAACTCTTACATGAAATATTTGAGCGAGAAATAGTCCTCAATTTAAAAGAACCAATAGATGTATGTATGATTCCTAGTAAGAAAGATATTACATACAGCGTATTTTGAGCAATAGACTTAACATCAGTTCTTTTGCAGAACCTGAACACCTTCCTTTCAGCATGCCAACATAACGACAACTGATCCTCCCCTGTTGGCAGGGGCGACGCCAGAACAATTTTACCGGGAGGGCCAAGGTAAAATTCTATGATTACATGTAAAAATATAGAGATTTTTTCATAATTTTTAGGTGGGCCAAACAATAAAACTTAGTTTTCGTGGGGGTTAAATTATAATTTTTTGAAGGGTTTATAAAAATTTTAATAGTGTGAAGGGGGGTGTTGAAAATTCTGGGGAGCCCGGGCACCCCCGGGCCCTCACTAAGCTCCACCACTAACTGTTGGAATCTATCGAAGGACGGTCTAGACCAAATAGTAACAAAAAATGTTGTCAGCAACCCTAATATCTTTACCAAGTCATATGAAAAAACAAGTAGTCTTGTCTTTACCCAAAGAAACAAGTGAACTTATCAAAGTTGTCGCTCTATTTATCAGGCTGAGCTGTGCAGTATGCAGCAAGTCATCGTATGATCTCATGGAATCCCTAAAAATTGTGGTGGAGGATGCGAGCCGGATGTCTATGTTAGTCATGTGCTGAACATGTTGTGAACCTCTAGAGATGCTAGATTAACTTGTACAGGCAGTAATAGGTGTCTGTGCATGCTTTTACACTATCAGAACTGTAAAAGCATGTTTTCTAGAAAAAAAAAGGCATGGATGATGTAAGAGGCATGCACACATGATATCCATCAAGCTAGCCTAACAGCCTGCCACTTTTGCGATTAACTGAGTATATAAACAGGACAGACAAATAAGGTGTTAATAAGTGTGTCAAGAAGCAGAGCCCTTCGGAGTTTGAGTTCCACAATGCTCTAGATCTCGGTGGGATTGTGCAGTTATGGCTATTATTTGGTCAATCGGGATGGAGAGAAATGCAAGGATTTTCAATTCCAAATTTCAGTGAGTGAGTAGTATACGACACCGTGCATCTTAGTCTGCGAAATTCTGGATAAAGGAATTTCGGTTTAGCTTCACTGCTCTTATTCAGTTTCTCTCTTTCTGTACCACCTTTCATGTTATTTATTTGGGTCTCTCTACTCATGAGGAACTAGTGTAATTTCAATTCCTTTTGAAATGCATGGGATGGTCGCATTTGCGTCTGTTTTTTCTATATTAAATAATAATAATAATAATAATAATAATAATAATAATAATAATAAACGTGTGTGAAGAAACTAAAACAAATATTGATAAAATTAATATAAACAATCACATCACATTACCTCTATCCACCGTCTTTCCGTACTTCTTCGTTGCTTCATCTCTCTTCCTTCTAAAATCCCAGTTGTGATTAGCTGAAGAGAATAAGTAGGAGCAAGACAATCAGGTGTTTGTAAGTGTGTGAAGAAAGCAAACGAAACAAATAAACTTATCAAGAAATTATCACATTTCCCTCTTACCTCTTCTTCTCATCTATTTGCACATCTGTAATTATATGTTGAGTATGTAGAGGAGAGAAAGTAAGTATGTGAAGAAAGTAAAACAAACTTAATAAATCAATAAATGCTCACAGTTTTTTTTTTGAAGATAAAGGTGAACAAATGCTCACATTACCTCTTACTTTTCCAGCTTAATTTCCTTCATCTCTTTGCCTTCGATATCTCAATTTCCACCATGGCTTCTGAAATCCAAACTTTTTGGATATGGGGACTAGATTGAGGAAATAGAGTTTTCATGATATAAGACAACCATTACAAAGGTCAAATAATCAGATAGATATATGCATAAACACTAGTAACAAATATATAAACCAATGCCACTTTTGAGCAAGAGACTTACAGTTCTTTAATGCAGAACCTGAACACACATATGTTCCTCTCAGCATGCCTACAAATGGCAACTCATCCTGCACCATGCACCATTACAAACCTACATACTCTGAACCAAATAACAATAAAATTACTGTTAGCAAACCCAATAAATTCCCCAGTTCAAGTGGAAAAACAAATAAAAATCATTTCTTTACAGAGAGAAACAAGTGAACTCCACCTAAGTGAACTCCACCTTCTTCTGATCCTGAGCCCCAGCTGGACGTTCACATCTACGATTTTCAAGAGATCTAATAAATGTAAAATTACGACCTTAAATACAGGGATATTTGAGGTCCAATGATTACCAAAATAAAAAATTTGGTTAGTGATTGGAAAGACGGAGTGAAAAATTCTACTTAAATTAGCCTCAAAAGTTATACCATTTGATAATGAGTAGATCTCTAATTTCATTAGCAGTTAGTAGTCAACTGAAGATAACTCTAAAAGAAGGAAAGGTCAACAGTTATTTATTAAAGAAGTAGAGATACAAAACCACATCTTAACTCCCAGAATACATGCACACTACTCTTACGAATAATAGAATCACAACTGAGAAACAGAGGTTGATAGGGTGTTCTTTGTGATGGTGAATTTTCTTAAGACGACATAAATATGAACCTGAAACGAAGATAATATGTAGATGAAGAAAAATGGCAGCACGAAAAAGATACCTAAATAAGATGATATTATTAGCCCCAGCCCCAACAAGAAGAATCTCACCGTAACAGCACAGAAATACTTGTTGAATCCTCAGTTAAATGCCCTATGAAAAACTCATGCAAGTAACCTCTACCCTGACCCTAACCCAATGCAGGTCACCTCCTGGTGTTCTACATAAGGATGTGGCTCTGATGTTGCATCAACAACCGTACAGCGGAACTGGGTTAAGGGACTTCAAGTCTTAAGGTTATGTTTGTAGTGGTTTCGTATCTGTATGTTTTTTTTTTTTACTTTCTAAACTAAATTTTAAACAGAAAATTGAAGTAAAGATGCTCCTAATGATTATTTTGGACAATGAAGAGTTGGACTATCACCTTATCAAGAACTAATCTGGCATCTCATGGACCACATGGCATGATATCAACCTGACTGCCATATCTGTGATTAGCTGCTTACTGTAAATAGAAGAGAGAAAATTGAAGTAAAGATGCTCCTAATGAAAATTTTGGACAATGAAGAGTTGGATTATCACCTTATCAAGAACTAATCTGGTATCTCATGGACCACATGGCATGATATCAACCTGACTGCCATATCTGTGATTAGCTGCTTACTGTAAATAGAAGAGAGAGACAATCAGTTAGTTATTAATTAGTAAGAGTGCGAAGAAAGTAAAACAAACATATTTATCAACAAACATCACACTACCTCTTCTTCTCTACTCCATCCATTTTGCTCTCTGAAATACCCCAATTTTTACCGAGGCCTCTCAAATCCCAATTATAACTTGATATCAGCCTAACTGCAATCTCTGTAGTTGGGAAAAAAATTTAAATGTCATATTATTATATTACCAAAACATTGAGAACAGGAAAGAGGTAAATTGGAAAATACGTAGATGCCATATTACCATGCATAACAGTGAAGAACTGAGGCGGCATCTGGGCCAATTAATTGCCATCCCTGTCATTAGCTGCTTGTAAGTGTAAATAGAAGAGAGAGACAATCACTTAGTTATTTGTAAGTGTGTGAATAAAGTATAACAAACTAACTTATCAACAAAATCACATTCACTCTTACCTTTTCTTCCCTGCTTCTGCTATTTGCTCCATCCCATTTTCCACCATAGCCTCCCAAATCCAAAATTTTCTGATCAGGTGTCTAGAAAGTGAAGAAATAGAGGTTTAATGAGAAATAGTGAACAAGTAGAAATCAACAAACACAATGGGTATTGGTTTGAGAGTAACTAATCGTCATGTACGATGCCGAGAAATACTACACTACTCCAAGAATCATAAGCATCTCTTTCGAGTAAATAATTGGTACTACTCTACCAATGAGGTCTATAAGAATATGCTGACAAGGATTTCCAAGTTTTCCAGCATCAATGCCAGCTTACAGGTTCGGTGCTTTATCGAAAGACTATTTGAACTTTCTCTCAGTGAAGTTGTAGAATAGTAACGAAATGAAATGCTCAAAGTATTTGATAAATTAATACTGTACATGTTGAATCCTTTCCCCAAGTAGTTTACCCAACATGGAATTGATTAGTCTGTCATATGATTAATTTATAGGGTTTTTAGCATGTATGCCCTTAACAAATAAGTGAATATCATATATGTCCCTCACAAATATGTATTTTCTTATTTGTCCCCAATAATATATGTCATATTTCTTAATTACCCGTCTAGTTAAGAAAAACTCAAAACGATGGAGAATTTTCGGTTTTTTTAATGGACTTGATGAAAAATGATTGAAATATTCTCTTCTCTACCATTCAAACTTTATCTTTTTCATCCTTGTAAATCCAGACAATTGTTAATCCAACCGAGACTCGTTAACTCTTCTCAAAATTTCTTTATTTTTTCAAGAAATGGACAAATTAAGAGTATATCTTTGAGAACTATATATTCTTCCTCACGTTATATCTTCAAATTTGCCATCAATCTTGTTTTTTAACGATAGATTATAAGCTTCCTAATTTATTTTTCCTTAAAAACTCTTAAATCTTTGCTCATTTGATTTTTTTTAATTTGATCTTTTAATTTGATTTCTATTTAACTTGTAAGGGTAAAATCATGGTTAACTTAGTGATATCTAACATAGGGGTAAATATGAAATAAAGTCTATATTGTTAGGGGCATATACGAAAATATACATTTGTGAGGGGTATATATGATATTATCATATTTGTTAGGGTATACATGTTAAAAACCCTAATTTATAATAGTTTCAGTCAAAACTCATCATCGACAAATATTCAATTCCAGACAAGGAAAAGTGGAGCTATAAAACATAGTAATAATATAAGAAGCATGTAAGAGATTCACACATATGAGGCAACAAGCTATCAATGACACCAATGCATGGATTATTGTCATAGATTACACTGTTCTTTCTAATTTCCCATACTACAAGTAGGACAACTCTGGGTGGGTAATCTACCTCTCTATAGATATATGACAGTCAGTCAAGAGCCTTACATAGTCTAAGCTCGTCAATTTCCAAAAGTTGGCATCTTTACCAGTGATTTGAACGAAAGCAATATTTATGAAGTAAAAGAAAGATGCTCCTAAAGAAAAACTTACAAGGATGTAGAGTAAGAAACAATTACCTTATTTAGAACTGAATTGGTGCCTGGGCTAATATTTGCAGGGACCACATGATACCAATCAGCCTAACTGACTGCCTCATTTCCAACTAGCTGTGTGTAAACTGGACAACCACAAGTCAAGTGTTTGTACGTGTGATAAGAAAGTAAAACAAGCCTATCGATAAAATTAATAAACATCCGCATCACCTCTTTTCACCATCTTTCCCATACATCTTCTTTGCTTCATCTGCTTGAATCTGAGCCAACTGCCACCTTCCTGTAAATAGAAGAGAAAGACAATCAGTTAGTATTTGTAGCTGTGTGAAGAAAGCAAAACAAACAAACTAATCAACAAATTATCACATTTCCATATTACCTCTTATTCTTCTCTGCTTCATCCATTTGCTCTCTGAAGTTCCTAAATCTTCAGATCAGGTTGTTGACTAGAAATAAAGGAAATAGAGTAGGCAAGAGAAATAATGAACAAGTAGAAATCAACAACATAATTACACCACCAAGTTGAATAACCGAATAAATATCTTCACTTTACTTACGTTTGTGCCAACGACAAGTACCACATGACATGGTATCAGCCTAACTGCCTCCCTGTAATTATCTGCGGAGTATAAAATAGGAGACAGAGAGTGGGTGTAAGTATGTGAAGAAAGTAAAACAAACTTTTTAATAAAATCAATCAACACTCACATTACCTCTAAAACTTTTCCACAAACTTTCTTCCTTCATCTCTTGGCCTTCTGAAATAAATAATTCTTCTTTAAATCTGGTTACTAGAAATTAAGGGAATTGGAAGAAACAATGAATTAAATTGAAATTAAGAACAAAAAATTAGGGTTTGCTCTCAGAAAAGATAATCTTAATGCTTCAATCCTAAGCAAATTACGGTTTAGACATCTAGTAAGAAATCAATTGAAATCTTTGAAATAAGAAGAGGATTGGGGTTTCTTTTGTCATAGAACGAGCAGTAAAACAACACACACAACATTATTGGTTTGAAAATAACTATTCATGTATGAATCCGAAAATACGTAGACTAAATTCAAGAATACATAAGCATCTGTTTCGAACAGATAAATGCCAGACTACTCTACCTATGGTATAAGAGAATATGCTGACATGGAAAACAAATTTCCAAGTTTTTCAGCATCAATGCCATTACGTGTTTTTAGCACAGATTATCTAAACTTTTTCATAGTGAAGTTGAAGAATAGTAAGTAAATTTGAAATGCTCGAAGTATTTGATTAATTAATACTGTACGTGAATCCTTTCCCCAAGTATTTACCCTGCATGGATCTAATTAGCCAGTTATGTTATTAATATTAATCAATAACGGATTCAGTTTTTTTCCACCAAAACACCTCATCAACACATATTTTGTTTAAACAAGGAAGAGTGGAACTATAAATCTCTTGTAAATAGTGTACAAAATCATAATGATATAAGAAGCATGTGAGATGTGAGACACACGAGATGAAAACAAGCTATTAATGACACCAATGCATTGATCGTTGATGTGGATTACACTTCTCTTTCCAATTTCCGTACTACAAGGAGAACAACTCTGGGTGGGGGTAATCTATTTTTCTATGCAGTCTAATTGGCTAAGCCAAGAGCCTTACTTTAAGTCTATGCTCGTCAATATCCAAATTAGCTTAAGTCTATTAGTATGAAATAAGTATGTGAAATGTATGCACTAGAAATCTTCAAAGATGATAAAATTTATAAAATTGTGATAGTAGAGACATAGAAACCTTAAGATGAGCTCAGCCGTGATGAGGTTGTTGACAGTAGGGCACCTCTGAGATGCTTCTTCCTTGCAGGTATGATGAATATTTTGATCCCTCGGCTCATGGGCTTTCTACTCCATCAATCTCTTTAATGATGTCTTGCATCCTCAGTTGCACCACATCCCAACAAAGACCTATATTTCACAGATATTATTCATTTAGCAGTAAAAGTTTCCATCTTTACTAAGGTTATTGAGAAAAAAACATAGATGCCATCTTACCATCATCAAATCGCAAGACTGATTTTAAGTTGAGAAAAAAATGTAGATGCCATCATATTACCATCATGGCCTAACTGCCATCTGCAGAGTATAAACAGAAGACAAACAATCAGTCAGTTGTTCTGTGAATTGAAAGTAAAACAAACCTCAACAAGATCACATACCCTCATAACTAAACTTTTCTCCTCTTGTTCTATATGATCTCTGGAAATCCCCCAGTTCCCACCATACCCACTCAAATCCCCATATTGTTGAACCATGTAGGTGACTAGATACAGAGGAATAGAGTTTTGATGAGAAATAATTACCCAGTAGAAATCAACAATACAATTACCATCATAAAGAAGGACCCTGTTGATCTTCAGTTTACATCTGGACAAAAATTGGAGGGACCACATGACATGATACTGGGGGATAAAACTCAAATTAGTTCTTAAGAATAAAATTTAGTAAGCGATAAAACTCAACTTCTAAACTCAATGAAAAGGAATCCCATTCTTCCTACCTAAAAAAAAGATGCTTAAAAGTGTAAATTTTTGTTCGATGAAATATCTGAGAGAAACAATCCTCAATTTAAAAGAACCAACAGATGTATGCATGAATGCTAGTAAGCAAGATATTTACCTATGGCATATTTTAATGCAGAACCTGAACACATTCCTTTTGGTGTGCCAACAAAATGACAACGGATCTTCAACCATTGCAATCTAACGAAGGAGAGTCTGGACCAAATAGAAACTAAAAATACTGTGAGCAACCCTAATATATTCACCAATACATACAGAAAAACAAGAATCATGTCTTTACCCAGAGAAACAAGCGAACTCAATCTTCTTCTTCTCGGTCCAGAATCATCACAAGTTGGAATTTGACACCTACAAATTTCAAGAGATCTGATATTGTAACGGAAGGCAAAATGTAATTTTGATAGTTGTGCTGGCGTGCGTGTGTGTTTTTGTGTGTGTGTGTGTGTGTGTGTGTGTGTGGGGGGGGGGGGGGGGGGGGGGGGGGGGGGGGGGGGGGGGGGGGGGGGGGGGGGGAGTTATTGGTTTATTTATCAGGATGCTTGTCTGAAGATGCATCAACAGCCGGATGTCTGTCTTAGCCATGTGCTGATCATGTTGTGTACCTCTAGAGATGCTAAATTAACTTGTACCGGTAGTACTAGGTCCATCTGCATGCTATTACTCGTGATAAACTGTAAAAGAACGTTTTCAGTAGGAAGGAGAAAAAATGGTAAAAGCATGGATGATGTAAGAGACATGAAAACATGATATTAATCAACCGAGCCTGACTGCCACTTATGCGATTAACTGAGTATAAACAGGACAGACACAAGTAAGGTTGTTTATAAGTGTGTGAAGAAACTGCAACAAACTTATCAATAAAATTAACATAAACAATGAGATTACCGCTTTTCACCATCTTTGCATATTTCTTCATTGCTTCATCTCTCTTCCTTCTGATACTAGTTGTGCTTAGCTGCAAAGAACAAGTAGGAGCAAGACAATTAGGTGTTTGTAAGTCTGTGAAGAAAGTAATTAAAGAAACAAACTTATCAAGATATGATCACATATCCCGCTTACCTCCTCTTCTTCTCTGCTTCATCTATTTGCATCTCTGTAATGATCTGCTGAGTATATAAATAGGAGAGAAAGTAAGTATGTGAAGAAAGTAAAACAAACTTATTAATAAATCAATAAATGCTCACATTACCTCTTACTTTTCCAGACTTTCTTCTTTCCTTCATCTCTTTGCCGAGAGAAACAGTGAATTCCACACCTTCTCGATCCTGCTCCCCAGTTGGAATTTGACATCTAAAATGTTCAAGAGATCTGATAAATGTAAAATTACTACCTTAAAAATAATGGGCATTCGAGGTCCAATGATTACCAAAACAAAAAATTTGGTTAGTGATTGGAAAGACAGTGAAAAGTTCTACTTAATTAGGCCAAAAAGTTAAACCATTTGATGATGATCGGATCTCTAATTACATCAGCTTATACTTAATAGTTTATAGTAGGCTGAAGATAACTCTAAAAGAAGGAAACATCCAACAGTTGTTCATTAAAGAAGCAGAGGTACAAACCCCATCTTTAACTCTCAGAATACGTATACTCTTATACAAATAATAAAAAATAGAAGTCAATATTAGTTGTTTGTAATGGTGAAGTTTCTTAAGATGACATAAATATGAAACTGAAATGAAGATGCTATGTAGATGAATAAAAGTGGTTGCTCAAAAAAGATACCTAAATAAATAGATATTATTTGCCCAACAAGAAGAGTCAATCACCCTAACAGCACAAATCACACTATATTGTTAAATCCTCGGTCAAATGCCCTCTACACATGCAAGTAACCCTCTACCCTGCCCTACCCTAATGCAGGCCACCTCATGGTAGCAGCATTCCACTTCAGGATGCGACTCTGAAGCTGCATCAATCAGCCGTATAGGATACCTGGGTCAAGGTAGGACTGCCAGTCTTTAAGTTATGTTTGCAGCAAGTCTTTAAGTTATGTTTGCAGTGGATTCGTGTATGTATGTTATTTTACTTTCTAAACTAAATTTGCAACATAAAATTGAAGTAAAAGCAGGATGCTCCTAATGAAAAAAACAATGAAGAGTTGGATGGACTATGTCTTAGGTAATGAAAAACAAACCACCTTATCAAGAAATGAGTTGGCATCTGGTCCAATTGCAGGGACCACATGGCATGATATCAGGTTGACTTTCCCTTAAAAAATGATATCAACCTGACTGCAATCTCTGTGATTAGCTGCCTACTGTGAATAGAAGAGACACAATCATTAGTTGTTAATTTGTATGTGTGTGAAGAAAGTAAAACAAACAAATTTATTAACAAAATCCATTACCTATTCTTCTTTGCTTCATCCATTTTACTCTCTGAAATCCCCCAATGTCCACCATGGCCTCTCATATCACAATTACAACCTGATATCAGTCTAACTAACTGCCATCGCTGTACTTGGATAAGAATTTAAATGTCATATGACCATATTACCAAAACATTGAAGAACAGGAAGAAAATTGGAAAATATGTAGATGTCATATTGCCATGCATAACAATGAAGAACTGAGGTGGCATCTGGTTCTGTCATTAGCTGCTTGTAAGAGTAAATAGAAGAGAGAGACAATCACTTAGTTGTTTGTAAGTGTGTGAACAAAGTATAGCAAACAAACTTATCCACAAAAACATATTCCCTCTTGCATTTTCTTCTCTGCTTAAGCTTATTTGCTCCATCCCCAATTTCAACCATAGCCTCCCAAAACCAAAATTTTCAGATCCAGTGTCTAGAAATTCAACAAATATCATTTTCATGAGAAATTGGAGAAATTGTGAACCAGTAGAAATCAACACACGCAATGGGTATTGGTTTGAAAATAACTAATCTTCATGTACGATGTTGAAGAATACATGGACTAAATTCAATAATTGTAAGCATCCCTTTCGAGTAAATAATGCCAGACTACTCTACCAATGAGGTGTATGAGAATATGCTGACAAGGATTTCCAAGTTTTCAAGCATCAATGCCATATTACAATTTGGTGTTTTAGCAAAGATTATTTAAACGTTCTCTTACTGAAGTAGTTGAATCCTTTCCCCAAGTAGTTCACCCTACATGGAAGTCATTAATTTGTTATCTGATTAACTATTCTTTTTTACTTTAAAACTCATCATCAACAAATATTCTATTCAAAACAAGAAAAAGTGGAGCTATAAAACATAACAGTAATATAAGAAGTATGTAAGAGATTCCGACACATGAGGCAACAACAAGCTATCAACGACACCAATTCATGGCTCCTTGACGTAGATTACACTTTTCTTTTCAACTCTGGGTGGGTAACCTATCTCTCTATAGACATATTACTGTCAGTCAAGGCCTTACAAAGTATAGTCTAAGCTCGTCAATGTCCAAAAAGTTTCCATCTTTACAAGTGATTTGGACTACATGATATCAATTAGCCTTACGAAAAACTGAGTTGTGAGAAACATATTACCTTATGAAGAACTGAGTTAGCATCTGGGCTACATGATATCAATCAGCCTAACTGACATTGCGTCTTTCCGACAACCTGAGATTTTGAAAGCCGGAAGAAAAAAAGGTGATTCTGTGTATGTAAGTGTGTCAAGAAAGTAAAACAAACTTATTGATAATATTAATAAACACTGACATTACCTCATTTCACCGTCTGTCCCACACATCTTGTTTGCTTCATCTGATCCAACAGCCTACCATCTCCGTGATTAGCTGCCATCTTACTGTAAATAGAAAATAGAAGAGAGATACATCCGGTTAGTAACTGTGTGAAGTAAGCAAAACAAATATACTTATCAAGAACTGAACACATTGCCCTCTTACCTCTTCTTCTTCTTCTCTGCTTCATCTATTTGTTGAGTAGAAATCTTCAGGTTAGTTACATCTTCTGTGCCAATTGCAAATACCACATGACATGGTATATCTGCTGTGTATAAAATAGGAGACAGAGAGAGTGTGTGCGGGGTAAGTATGTCAAGACAGTAAAACAAAATTATTAATAAAATCAATAAACGCTCACATTACCTTCTTAAACTTTCCTTCATCTATTGGCCTTCTCAAATCCAACCTTCAACCATCACCAATAAAAACCCTTTCTCTGGATCGGGTAACTAGAAAATTAAGGGAATTGGACGGAACAATGAATTATATTGAAATCAAGAACAAAAAATTAGGGTTTGTTCTGAACAAAAACAAAAAAAAATAATCTTTATGTTTGAATCCAAAGCAAATTAGGTTTTAGACATCTAAAACAGCAAGAAATCGATAGAAATCTTTGAAATAAGAAGAGGATTGGAGTAAATTTCTTTTCTGATAGAAATCAAGAACGAGTACTAAATTAGGGTTTCAGGATTTCAAAAACCCAAATTAGAAATCGAAAATAAAATCAGAAATACGATTAGTAGAAGAAGATAACAAACTAAATTAGGATAGAAATCTTTGAAATAAGAAGAGGATTGGGGAAATTTTCTTTTGTGATAGAAATCAAGAACGAGTAGTAAATTAGGGTTTCAGGATTTCAAAAACCCAAATTAGAAATCGAAAATAAAATCAGAAATACGATTAGTAGAAGAAGATAACAAAACTAAATTAGGAATTAGGAATTAAAAATCCTAATTTTCTAAAAGAGGAGAATTTTTACCCCGACAGTGTCGCATTCATCCATAGCTTTCGGTTGCATCGAGATTCGGGACCAATCCGTACAGTATTTTAATTTGACTAAAGTATTCGTAGGGAACTGATAAATAAATCTGATTCTGTCAGTATCTGAATTTTGAGATGATGGATTGGCGGCGATGTCACTGATAATAAGACGGACTGTCAGAGTTACTATTTATACATGTACTCTAAACGTGTGCAAACCGCGTGCGGCAAAAATAAGCAACTTTCTAACCGTGTCTTATTCAGCTTAATTAGTAAGCTAACTATAAAAATTAAGTTAATTAAAGCACACACGTGCCAACAACCAAATAACAGCTCAGACTACAGGTTGGATTTTACCATATTTGTTAGCGGGCCCAAAGCCCAATAACCGATACTGATTACTGGACCATCCTTTTTTTTTCTTTTATATGGGAGTACTAGATTTGCACGTGGCCGCACGTCTTCAGAACGATACTGTATATGAAAAGCCTTGTAAACAGTAAATCAACAATTATGTAGCTGAAGTTTGAATAATATGACAATAATTAGTTGTAAGCAAACGTTTATGTTTCCATTAGTCCATGGATTGCATATCAGTAGGAATTATTTGATACGAGATAGCAATCACCTTCCATGCCCAACACAGCAATTTGATTGCAGAATCAAATTATTATATTTTCCACTATATATGAACTTTTCAAAAAATGAGAAGAAGAAGAAGAAGTCACAAACTACTAAAAGTCTGAAACAGATTGAGGGGGGGTTTGAGAATTTATAACTTACCTCCATTTTCCTTATTACTCCTGTTCAGCTGCTTCAGCATCAAACCTTTTGTTGCTTTTATACTGATGCTTCCAGTTCCAATCTTTTCCGAGTAATGTTATACCTACTATCAAATTCACTATCTTTTATTTACTATCTTAAGTGACACATTGCTATTAAAGAATATTACCACCTACTCTATACTTGCTTTACAATAATCTCCATTAATAGTGTGTCACCTCTAATGTAGTGAATAGAAAGATAGTGAATATAATAGTGCATGTAGCTAGCGCATGTAGCATTACTCTCCTGATAATGAGCTAAAGCTAGCCTAAAGGTTCCGATCATCCAATTCCTATGGCTTTACATATCGCAATATAGATAAGGTGATATTCCAAAATTTTATTGCAACCTAACCATAACATTAAGATTTGAATTTTTTCCCAAACTGTCATACTTTTTTGAAAGTTTTTTTCCAAACTGCCCTACTTTTTAAAAAAAATCCCAAAATGACTTACTCGCTGTTTCAAAAAGCGAGTTTGGAAAAAATCTCATCGCTTTTTGAGACAGCGAGTGTGAGGCTTTGGTTTTCCATGGCCAAGACTCACTGTCTCAAAAAGCGATGGGGTTTTTCCCAAACTCGCTTTTTGAGACAGCGAGCATGTTGAGAGATTTCCGGAGCCTAAACTGGCTTCTAGAAATTTCTCAACTCAACAGTCGCTTTCTCTCAAAAAGCGAGTTTAGGAAAAATTCAATCGCTTTCTGAGAAAGCGACTGTGGAGTTGAGAAATTTTCGGAAAGAGAAAGAGAAATTATGATTGATTAATTTTTCCCATTATTTCAATTAATGGTGATGGGAAGCAACTCGAACTTAATTAATATGTGAAAATTAGGTCACCATTGATATGATAATCATTTTAGCTCTATATTCCATCGACCATGGAGACAATGTCGCGTTAAAGCCGGAGAACTGGAATACACCGTCGGTAATAGCCCTTTTGGCTTCTTCCTCTGATGGGAATTGGACGTGGAAAACCCCATCGCTAACCCTCTTAACCTCCCACCATCCTCCCTACTGCTTCCAGGCAAAGTTAAGAGCGCTCTCCACCGTTGCCACATCTGGACGGGAACGAGGGTTAATCAGATGAAGAAAAGCACTTGCATGCAGCGCAGGAAAGGCGGATGCTATTTCTGAGTTATGAGTTAGCTCGATGGCCAAGGACTCCCGCCTGTTGAAGATCGGACAATCGCGAACACGATGGCCAAACTTTCGACAGTTAAAACAGTGAATCCTGCTCCTGCGGCAGTTCGCCGCCAGATGATCCATGTCTCCACAACGCATGCAACGAGTCTCCATTTTTTTGCGACGATTTCCTTGATGAGACTTGAGGCAGTGAGAGGTGTAGTGATTTGGGGGGAAGAAGGGTTTGGGGAGGAGGGGGGGCTTCTTTGGTTGGGAAGTGAAAGGGGAGGGATGCAGTAGGTGTGGGCGGTGAGAACGAGGAGGGTAATGATGAGGGGTAGGGGCCATTAGTACCTGAGCATAAGATCTGCTCTTGTTCCAAGGTAGCCATGCTTTCTCCTCTCTCCTCTCACCCCTCTCCTCTCTCATTTTTGGAGTTGGGAGACTTCAAGGAGGAGCTCATATTTTACACTTGTTGATAACCTTGTTTTTGTTTCTTACCTTTTCTATGTTAACTAGTTACTAAGTACTAGTAACTGATTGTCGATTGTCGAGTGGGTACTACATTATATATTCTATATATGTTGGTTAATTTTCGTAGGAATTGATCCTGCTTGTGACACTTGTGCTATACTCTCTACGTGTTGTTGTTTTTTACGGAAAAGGTGGAATCTGGCCACCCTGTTTCATTAATAATAGTTTAACGAAACAAACCCAGAGTACTGGGCCAAAGTACAAACTACAGACAGAAAATAAAACATACATGAAGCAACATAACGCGTACAAACAACAAATCCCTCCAACAACCCTAGAGGGTGGGCCAACAAACCAGCTCGGTCCAGCAAAACTGTAAGTACGTCAGTTTAGCTTCGTGCAGTGCCTCCACGGCACATGCACACCCACCTGACACAAGTCTGACAGGATTTTATCACCCACTGATCCCTGCCTTCACCTCGCTGGGGGGACCCCATCTTAGGGCCAAAGCCCCGCAGATCGAATTCCAACCCCACGGCACATGCACTGCAATCGCACCCTCCCACCATCTCTACCACTCATCCTACAAATGCGCCAATAGCTTCCACAGTCGCTACCAAAGAGATAGCCGTGAAGAGGATACCTTCACCTCTTACACGATAGCGCTTTCTCAGACAATTTCTCACCAAACAACTATCTCGCTCACCGCACCAAACACCACGCTCTTGGAGAGAGTCGTGGAGAGGATACCTTCACCTCTTTCACGCTCTATCTCTCTCCGACGATTTCTCACCACACAGTCTTATCTCGACTCATACTTCCAATCCGAGGGAATAGGTGACGTTGTCACGAGCCAGTGACCTAAGCTGGAGGAAGCTTAATAGCCAGATAGTAGGCGCTGTGAAGATTGCACCGGCGACATCGTAGGACCCTCAAACGCGCACATCGTGGAGGGACCCCATCTCAGGCCCAAGCTCCACAATCGTGCAAGACAGCGTACTTCGAGAGGGGGGGCATCTCGCCATTGCCCAAATCACAGTTGAACCCCAGATCCATGGCGTTCGCGACAACCGGCGCGGAAGGATGCTCTGGCGCGACATAGTCGCTCCGCGACAGTTGGGACAAGCACCCCAAAAGTAGATACAAGTGTGCGCACACCACGGAGGACCCCCACCTTCGGGCCCAAGCTCCACAATTGTGCAAAATATCATAACTCACTCATCATAGCGACTGGCAGATAGAGACGCACACCCGGCTTCTTCACATGCACTACCAACCCTCGCAAAAACCAAATCATAGCCGCAAAACGTCGTGATTGGCCTCAAGAGTGTGAACATGGTGGCAAGCACGAAGAACATCCGGGCAAACATCTAGCAAGGCCAACCAACCCCAATCTAACCCAAACCCCAACCCCAATCAAACCACCCCCAAACCCGGCATTGGATGATATCACGCTAGATTGGATGCTATCTCTCATGCTGGAGCATTTGATTGACTACTAATGTAGATGAATCTCCTTCAATAAAAGTAAAGAACCAAATGCGGAACTTTCAAGGCCGGTCACAGACTTTCTCTCTCAGCCATTGCAACATAGTCGGTATGGAGGAGCCTGCCATCCGAATTTCTTACTGTGGCAGGGTAAAAATGGCTTGAAGGCCCAACCAGGGCCCAGTACAATTCTCACTCAAAAAGGTAAAAACAGCAATCTAGTTCGGCTCCGAACCACTTCAGGGTCGGCGCCGAACCTCATGTTTGCCCTCACAGTACCGGCCTCCTCATACCGACGAGCCTCAGTAGTTCTCGGAGTCCGATCCGGGACAGTCCCACAGGCTGTCCCCCCTCTCTGGCAGAGCTGAAGGATGACCTGGCGCAGCCTAGGCCCTCCGATCCCCCCAGAAAAACAGGAGACCCACGATCAGCCACGTCAGCTCCAAATACCACCAAGGGTTTCGCCACGTCAGCCCTATACCACACCCGGTATTGCCACGTCTGCCCTAAACCCCCTGGGCCTTCTGCCACGTCAGGCCCACGGGCTTTCGGATTCAGACCCGGCCCCCAAGAGGAGCCTAACCCGGTTGGGATTCTCTATAAATACTAGACCCACACCCATCTTTTGAGGTAATCAATCTTTTGCCACTAAATATACCTAGTCATTGCTACTCTCCCACAGAGACTGACTAGATCGTCGGAGGGTCCGCCACCGGGATAAACCCCGGTGTTTCAGGGCCGTCTGCAGGTACACCAGACCTCGGATCCGACCCCTCTGATCCGAGCCCAGACTTCAACATCATTCCGAGCCCATCGTAGGTTCCCGAAGGTCAACCGAAGGTCGGCAGACGAGCAGCATTCTCCTTCAATACAAATCGAGTCCGAACTCACACCTGGTGCATCCACACATCTCCCAGAAATAAACCGCATCAGGTTGGCGCCGTCTGTGGGAACACTGCTTCAGAAGCCGATCCGAACCAGACCATCAAGGGACCTCGACAGCCGAACCCTCATGGCCTCCAAAGGCAAGGGGGCTGCCTCCTCCGTCAACTGACGGGACTCACCCCCGCCAAATACTAACGCCGGGCCACGCACTTCGAAACACAGGGCTCCCCCTCAAAGGTCCCAAAGGAGCGTCACCCGGCCAGTCCAGCCCGACCTCCGGGGGATAATCCTCAACCGCAAGATTACCCGCAGCAGGGGAAGGGCCGCTTCCAACCCGGCCCCGAACCGTCCAAAACCGCCGCCCGAGGGACGAAGACCCGCGCTCAGCCGAGTCGGAAAACCCTCGGAAAGACCAAACCGGGTCGAGGGAGCCCCCGTCACTCACAAGGAGTTCCAAGACTTCCGAAGAGAAATTCTGGGAGCTCTCCGACGGGCCCCCAGGGAAGAAACCCTCCATTCCCAAACAGGGTCGGACGCCGAAGCCAGCGCGTCCCGCCCATCAACAATCCAGCCAGAGGACGATGGCGTACTCCTAAGACGCCTACAAGAAATGGAGGACCGCCTTGATCACATAGGGGACGGCGGCCAAAGAGCGGCTCAGGGGTACAGACCTGTCCGTCCTCCCTTCTCCGCCCCCATCCTCCAAGCAGAAATACCCAGGAATTTCCGACCCTCTCAATTCGAGACCTACGACGGCGAGGGAGATCCTGCTGATCACATGGAGGGTTTCAAGACCCTCATGATGATTCACAGCGCATCGGATCCCCTGCTATGCCGAGCCTTCCCTGCCACCCTTCGGGGTCCAGCTCGTGAGTGGTTCTCGAAGCTCGCCCCCGGCTCCATTTACTCCTTCGACCAACTCGAGGGCAATTTTCTCGCCCACTTTGTCACTAGCCGGAAGGCCGAAAGGACCAGCGCCTCATTACTTGGGCTCAGACAGATAGAGGGGGAATCACTCAGAGTGTTCGTCCGGAGATTTACCGCTGAGGCAAGGTCGGTCTCCTCCCTCGATCTGGGCGTCGCTTCAGCGGCATTCCGACACAACGTCCGTCACGGACAGCTGAAGGCTTCTCTGGCGAAGAAACCCCCCGTCGACTTTCCCGACCTCCTCAATAGGGTCGAGAAATACATTAGGGCAGAAGAGGCCCTTAACCCCGAAGATGCCACCGGAAGGGGAAAGCGGAAGACCGAAGAAGTCGAACCATCAAAGAAAGCTCCAAGGGACACGGGGGCCATGAAGAAGGTCCCGCCGGTCCCCCGCTTCGAGAGGTACACTCCCTTGACGCATAACGTATCCGCCATCCTCTTGGAAATCGAAGACAAGGGCATTGTCCGACTACCTCCCCGATCTAATAACAATAAGAGTCGAGATCAGCGCTTCTACTGCCGCTTCCACAGAGATCACGGGCACGAAACCGACCAATGCCGAGCCCTGAAAGACGAAATTGAAGAACTCATTTCCAGAGGGTACCTCCGAGAGTTTACCCGAGAAGGCCCGCGGGATCGGCGAGACGCTAGGAACCGGAGGCCCTCGCCTCCGAACCCTCCTCCAAACCACACCCCGGTTCGGGACCCCGATTCCGAGGGAGCCGCAGATACGCCTTTCATCTTGCACTGTGTCCACGAGGGGCCGATGGGAGGTGAATCGAATACTTCCCGAAAAGCCTTCATCCGAGAGGTGAACGCTGTCCGAGACAACCCCTCGCCCAAACTGCAGTCGAGGCCGGTCTCCTTCTCAGGGGAGGACCTCGAAGGTGTTCGCTTGCCCCACTGCGATGCCCTCGTCATTAGTCTCCACATGGCTAATTGTGAAGTTCGCAGAATCCTCGTCGACAACGGCAATTCGGTGAATATTCTTTTCCTCGAAGCCTTCGAAAATCTCAAGTTACCCAGAGGCAAACTCAAGCCGGCCAGGTACACCTTGCACGGGTTCTCCGGCGTCCCTGTCGTGATAGAAGGGATTGCTACCCTCGACGTTACCGCCGGATCGACTCCTGTCAAAAGGACCGAGTCCATGGACTTCATGATAGTCAACGTCAAGGCGGCTTACAACGCCATACTCGGCCGACCCGGACTGTGCTCCCTCCAAGCGGTGCCTTCGGCTTACCATCTGAAGCTCAAGTTCCCCACCCCGCAAGGAGTTGGCATCGTCCGAGGCAACCAAGAAGCAGCGCGATCATGCTACATGACCACCGTCGGGGGAGGTGTGTTCCCCCTCGGCGCCGAATGAACATAGAGTATGACCTGGCTAAGTGTAAATCTATTTTTGCGCAAATCCTCATGTGTAAAGGGCTGTCTTAACGGCCCTCCCTATCTTATACTAAAAATGCCCCTTTTTGTCCGAATCCAAATGCCTCGGTAGACTCAATCTGAGTCCAGACTAAGGGTTCTTCCTAAGGCCCCACTTGGATCCCTCGCGGATCGGTGGAGCCAAACCTTACCCCCGACATTGTGCGCTACACTACTCGCCGGAGCGACGAAGAATAAGAATTCTTTATTCATGCCCCTTTATTTTCGTTCTGAAAATATAAAAGAAATAAAGACCGTTACAGGACCACTCCGCTCATCTCAAACCAGAAGAAATCTTAGGGCCCTTCGGGCCCAACAAGGGGCAAGAAGTACCCCGACCAAGCAGCTAGGAGCCCCTCTCCTCGTTATGATAGTCCTTAGCCTCAGCCGCGGTCGACACTCCAGCCACAGAACTCTGGGCGTCATCCGGTCGCGTCCGTTGCAACAGCAGCAGCGCAGAGGGAACCCCCTCCGCTTGTCGACCCGCGGAGGAAGAGAACGAGGCACCCAACATCGCCTTGTAACGATGTATCTCCATCTCCTTCTCCACAAAGACGTCTCGAAGTAACCCCCGAGGAGAGGGCCTCGGCACCAAGGTACCCAGCCGGCCTGTCCAAGGTTCGCACCGCCGAGCTCCCAATCCCACATCGCCCTCCTCAGCCGACGCGCCTCCTCACTTAAGGCTTCGGACTTATTCCGATAAAAGTTACAAGCCGTGTCAGTGTCCCGAGCCCCCCTTCGGTGACGAGCCAGCGCGGCCTCCAGGGCCTTAACTTTACTCCGGAGCCACGCCCCATAGGAACTACGGGAATCCACCTCGGGGAGGAGAGCCGCGACCTACAAGATAACCAGCCAACTCAACACACATTCGCAAGAAGGCTCGGAAATGTCCGAGGCCAAAACAATTGGCCGGTCAAAAAACTTTTTTACTACTATAAATCCAGGTACTTCTTACAAAAAATGCGGTGGCCAGTCCGCGGGAGGCAAATACAGTCGAGGGAGAGAGAAAGAAAGATAAAAATTATATAACTCATTGACCCACCTCAGCGTCGGCTGACGGATCCACGGGTGCGTCGGCCGGTGGGTCGAGGGCAGGCCCTTCTTCGCCAGGAGTCTTCGACGTCCCCTCGATCTCCATGTCATACTCAAAATTGGACAGATCGAGGGTCGGGAAGAAGTGCCTCACGTGATTGAGGGCCTTCGCATAACTTTTGTCCTGGGCCTCGATCACCATCAGCTGACCCGTAGTCATCACCTCCTTCGCCTCCTTGGTGAACTTCGTCTTCAAGGAGGCCACCTTCTTCTCCCACTCTGCGTCCTTGGCCTTGAGCTGGAGCTCCAGCTGCTGCTCCCTCTTGTGCGAACCCTCGAGTTCGATCCGCATCTCCTTCATCTCCCGCTCGCTCTTTTCCGCCCGAGCTCGCTCTTGGGCCAGGGACGCCTCGTAGAGGTTCTTTATGTTGGCCCCCTGCATGCAGGCCTACAACCAACGAGCGCAGATAAGGATAAGGCTTCCGTACGAAAATCAACAAGGGGGACAGGGTCGACGGACTTACCTGCACAGTCGCCTGCGCCAGGCGTGCAAACGCCACCTCCACGGGCTCGCCCTCCATCGCCTTGCGGTCGCGAGGGGTCGCCAACTTCTCCACCACCTCAACGGCTTGGGCCTCCTTGGTCAGGCAGTCCCCCATCCGAACCGACCAGTCCGGAGCCCACCGCTGCCGCAACAACTCCTCCACCGGATCTTCTTCCTCGACCTCGACCAAGGGACCTTTCCCCTTGTCAAGAACATGGGCCCTCGCTAGGCCCTGACCCTTCGAAGCAGCCGCCCCCTGGCTCGTCTCCGAGCGAATCCTCTTGGTCCCCGGCTCGAGCTGGACCTCCGAGATGACTAGGGACGACCCCCTCGGCCTCTTCGCCGCCTCCTTCTCAGCCTTCTCCTTCCTCATGGCGAGCCTCCTTGCCTTGATCGACGCCTCGTCCATATATGCGGGAAAAACCATTAAGAGAAATGAGCAAGAAAGTACGAAAGGACCAAGAGAAAAGAAACAACTACATACACATAACGGCTGGGCTCAGTCCAACGCTCGCCAGGTTGACCTCCGTCACTTGCGTCCAATCAATACTAGGTGACAGACGGAGACGCTCGACAAACCCCCATTCTTCGGCCGACAGATCCCTCTGCCTCGGCGTTTGGTAGTTCGGCTTGGAGTGGTTCCATCGAGTGGGAATGTCCCATGGCTCTTCGCTCCGAATCACCAGATATTTTTTCTTCCATTCCTTAATGGAATCCGGGTGGTTGCGAACGACCTTCCCCTTACTCCGGGGAGAGATATAATATACACCCTCGGCCGACGAGCTGACCATCAACATCGCGCGGAACACATTCAGCCGCAGGGGTACTTGCTGTTCCTCGCACATCAGCACAAAGCAGATAATCTGCTTCCAAGAGTTCGGCCCGTACTGCATGGGCGACAAGGAGGCCCAGTTCAGCACATCCCTAACGAACGGGTGGATCGGCAACCTCAGGCCGGAGATGAAAGCATCCACTGGGAAGACACAATACCAAGCTAATAGGGGATCGGTGGGGCGCAGAGTAGAGCTCGGCAGCAGCAACTCGTAACCGGGCCCTATATGATACGCCAGCTGCAGAACCTCCAAGTCCCCGTCCTCCAAAACGGTCGAGATCGCGTCCATCAGCACCCTCCTCCGGCTCGGCGAATAAGGTTGCACTCCGAAGAGCTCCCAGTCAGAAAGGTCGTCGGGATATTGACGGAAATGCTTCGACTGTACGGGCGAACCTGTCATCAAATTGCGGAACACAGGCGCCTTGCTCGAACCGCCGGTCCTCGACCCCACCTTCCTCGGGGCCTTCTTCTTCTTCTCGGCACGCTCCGACGAAAGAGTAGGCGATGGCCCCAGGCCTGTCGGCGTGAGTCTGGAACCTGCACCCTGAACGATGGATCTCCTCGCTGTATCACCCTCACCTCTCTCCTCCTCGGAAGACAACTCTAGTACACGAATGCCGTCCAAACTATCGCCGGCTTCCTCTGACTCGCTACTCTCCACCACAAAGGGACGTCGAGAGCATGACGGCCGCATCTTGTGTACCGCCTCCCCCTCACCTACTGAATCCTCCCACGAAACCGAGGCGGAAGGGTCCCCAACGGGCGCCGACTCCTCCTCAAGCACGGGCTCTTCCCACGACGTCGATGTGGAGGCAGGCTTTACTTCCCCCATGGACGTCGACGCCGACGAACCGGACTGAGCCCTATCCATCTGTGCCTAAAGCTAAACAAACTTACCAACTAACCTAGGACCGCTTCGGAAGGATGAGCCTAGTACGGCAAACTGCAAGAACAAGCGCTGAAGGGTTGGGAGATTTTTTGAGGAAGAAAGCAGCGAGAAAGAAGTGGGCGAAAGGGGAGGAGAGGAGAATACTTATAGAGAAGAAGAACGACTCCTCGACTACCGCAATTACTATTCACTGATTGACGCACAACTGCCACGTGGAAAATCGCGCCACGTCCTCGAAACGTGTGTTGCTGACGTCATCAGACGCCAGACTGACAGCGCAACCCAGGGGTCGGTTCGGATGGAATGTGCAGCGGAGAAAACATTTTTACTTAAGGTTTAAGGCGCCGTCATGCGACAGACGCCCCGGGCTCCAGCACTCGACTGGTCCCCCTCTCACCCCCGAGCAGCCCGGGGCTTACAGCCTCGGCAGCCGAAACCCCGAACTGTTCGAGGGTGAGACAGAAACCGCCATCGCCTGGAGCCCTATCGGGACAGATTGGCCGACCCCCGATTGGAGGTGGCCCCTCTATCCGAGACCCTTCAGCCCCAAGACCGGAATACGGTTGGTGCCTCTTCCGTCCGGATCTCTCCCGGGCCAAACAACCATGACAGGGTCGTCTGACCCGAAAAGGGATCCGGACGGCAAAACCACCACCAATCCGAGGCTCCTCTTCCACCAGAACGGACTCCGGCCGTTACCCCTCTCGCCCTGATCTCCCCTGGATCTGGCTACCCTATCAAGATCCATCAGATCCAAGAGAAGATCCGGGCGACAGAATAACCGCCTCCCCGACACGGCTGGGGTCGAAAATATTAGCAAAAGACAGGCATCCGCTGAAGCAGACACCTCTGATGGCCAAGGGGCCACCCCTGCTATGATCATACCTGCGGTGGGGGGGGAGGTATTTATAGCCTCCCCCATGGACCAACCATTAAGACACGGGGAAGGTCAATCGACGGGAAACCATGCGCCATCTGCATTTATTAGGCGGCGCCATTAAATGCCCCTAGGAAATTGGACCATCGCACCGATCTCAGAGAGCCTTCAATGCTCCGCAGAAATGACGGAACATCCCCCGCTCAATCGCTCTAAGGCACCAACCGTTCGACATCACCCTTGTTGGCCCGTAATCCCTCGCCGGCTCGAGGTCAGGTCTAGCGTCAGGGTAGTCTTCTCCGGAAGGCTTCACGGCTCGCCATCGCCCTTGCCTACCAGTAACCCCTCGCCAAGCTCGAGGGTAGTCTTCTCAGGAAGGCTTCACGGCTCGCCATCGTCCTTGCCTACTCGTAATCCCTCGCCAAGCTCGAGGTCAGGTCCGGCACCAGGGTGGTCTTCTCAGGAAGGCCCACGGCTCGCCATCCCCCTTGTTAGCCCGTAATCCCTCGCCAGCTCGAGGTCAGGTCTAGCACCAGGGTAGTCTTCTCAGGAAGGCTTCACGACTCGCCATCGCCCTTACCTACCAGTAATCCCTCGCCAAGCTCGAGGTCAGGTCTGGCACCAGGGCGGTCTTCTCAGGAAGGCCAACGGCTCGTCACCCCCCTTGTTGGCCCGTAATCCCTCGATCAGCTCGAGGTCAGGTCTAGCACCAGGGTAGTCTTCTCAGGAAGGCTTCACGGCTCGCCATCACCCTTGCCTACCCGTAATCCCTCGCCAAGCTCGAGGTCAGGTCTGGCACCAGGGCGGTCTTCTCAGGAAGGCCATCGGCTCGCCACCCCCCTTGTTGGCCCGTAATCCCTCGACCAGCTCGAGGTCAGGTCTAGCACCAGGGTAGTCTTCTCAGGAAGGCTTCACGGTTCGCCATCGCCCTTGCCCACCAGTAATCCCTCGCCAAGCTCGAGGTCAGGTCTGGCACCAGGGTGGTCTTCTCAGGAAGGCCAACGGCTCGCCACCCCCCTTGTTGGCCCATAATCCCTCACCAGCCCGAGGTCAGGTCTAACACCAGGGTAGTCTTCTCAGGAAGGCTCCATGGCTCGCCATCGCCCTTGCCGATCTGAAACCCCTCGCCAAGCTCAATATCGGGTCCCGCACCAGAGTGGCTTCTTCGGGGAGACCAACGACTCGCCATCCCATTTCTACCACCATAAGCACTCCTCCACGGCTAGCTCCCGCACCCCCCGCAGGAGTGGGGGGCTTGTGTGGCAGGGTAAAAATGGCTTGAAGGCCCAACCAGGGTCCAGTACAATTCTCACTCAAAAAGGTAAAAACAGCAATCTAGTTCGGCTCCGAACCACTTCAGGGTCGGCGCCGAACCTCATGTTTGCCCTCACAGTACCGGCCTCCTCATACCGACGAGCCTCAGTAGTTCTCGGAGTCCGATCCGGGACAGTCCCACAGGCCGTCCCCCCTCTCTGGCAGAGCTGAAGGATGACCTGGCGCAGCCTAGGCCCTCCGATCCCCCCAGAAAAACAGGAGACCCACGATCAGCCACGTCAGCTCCAAATACCACCAAGGGTTTCACCACGTCAGCCCTATACCACACCCGGTATTGCCACGTCTGCCCTAAACCCCCTGGGCCTTCTGCCACGTCAGGCCCACGGGCTTTCGGATTCAGACCCGGCCCCCAAGAGGAGCCTAACCCGGTTGGGATTCTCTATAAATACTAGACCCACACCCATCTTTTGAGGTAATCAATCTTTTGCCACTAAATATACCTAGTCATTGCTACTCTCCCACAGAGACTGACTAGATCGTCGGAGGGTCCGCCACCGGGATAAACCCCGGTGTTTCAGGGCCGTCTGCAGGTACACCAGACCTCGGATCCGACCCCTCTGATCCGAGTCCAGACTTCAACATCATTCTGAGCCCATCGTAGGTTCCCGAAGGTCAACCGAAGGTCGGCAGACGAGCAGCATTCTCCTTCAATACAAATCGAGTCCGAACTCACACCTGGTGCATCCACACGTCTCCCAGAAATAAACCGCATCACTTACCGTGAATCCACCCCCATCTTTCTGCCATTGTAGGAGCCATTCAAAATAATCATGTTAATATACCACAATGGTTCCAACTCTAAAAGCAACCATCTCAGATCTGGAATCAAAGGCAACACCTGCCTCAATTCCGGCGTGGGATCTCGGAGGGGACAGGGCTAGAGTTCCTCACCGCCGGCATCGCCCGCCGCTACGTCGCCGCCGCACGTCGCATGACGGCATCACTGGAGCGCCACGATGGCTGGACACGCAGCAGGACAGGGAGCCCAGAAGGCGCGATGGAGGTGCAAGGAGGAAGGGGACGGAGGTGAGTGGGTTGCGGAGAGGTCTGGGCGTTGAATGAAGAGGTGTCGATCGGCGATCTCGGCGTGGATCTTGGCATGGGATCTCAGAGGGGACGGGTGGGAGTGGATCTCGGCGTCGATCGGCGATCAGGGAGGGGGCGGCGAGATCCCGGCCGCCACCCTCTCCAACATGTAGTTTCTCTACATGTTGTTACAGAAGGCAATTGTGTGAGAAAAGCAATACCAATCATTTTTGTTTGTCTGAAGGAAAGTTTACATTGAGATCGTTTTTTATTTCCGTCAAAAGATTATATATACGACATACATTGTTCCCACTTCATGATGAGATCATCTGTAATAGGACTTCGTCTAGGGTCAAACTCTATGTAGGACATATTCAAGGCAGAAACACAAACTCCAACTCTGCCTATAGGATATGTGTTGGTTCAGATACTGATATCATAATTTAAGACTTAAATTGCTCCCTCATAGCATCTACAGTCGTGATTGCTAAAAAATAGCAAAATGTATATTATACATATAGCAAAGTGGAGTTTGCTGTAGTGGTGAAATGCTATAATATAGCAATTAAAAATAAAATATGATCGGACGAAACTGTAAGTTCCATCTCGCGAAGAAAAAAAAATTCAGCGCATTTTTTAATAAATAAATTGAATATTTTAATAATTTTAAAGGTTAGACGCAACTTGAAGCTTCGTCGGAGGCGGGAATTTTTTTATTATTATGAGACGGGACTTTCCGTCCCATCCCCATATTTCATGGGCGGAACTTCCAGTTCCGTCCAAGGTTTTTTTTTAAATATTTTTTTTTTTAATTTTTAATATATTTTTTGAACGAAAAAAATGATCTAATTTCATTGGACAAACTTCGAGTTCCGTCCGATATAATAAAAAATTAAATTTATATTTGGGACGGAACTTGAAGATCCGTCATCTATAATATGCATATTCTCATATCGCCTATCAAATATAGCAATCTTCTGTACCGATATTGCAAAATTATGAATAAATAGCAAACGACTGCAAATACACAATTGCTATAATATGAATAATATGAAAATTTAGCAAATCGAATTGTGGATGCACTTTTGATTGTATTTTAGAATTTCAATACTTGGTCTTTTCCCTAAGAATAAGGGTCAGTTATGTCATGAGAACCTCAAATATAATTATGGACATGCTTCAAACTACTACTGAAGTTGAAGTGGATTTGAAGGATTGTTATCTTGTTCCGGATTCTGTAGACAGTTATGTCACCATTTCTCTGATGAGGTTGACTCCGTTGACTTTATTTAATTCTCTTTCTTTACCAATTAGTTCTGACTCCAGTGTTGCCCAGTACATATACAATTTTATTATTGTTCATTATATATGATTCAATCGGGCCTTTCTGGGTCTTTTAACAGTTGTATATATTGTTTTTATCAAAAGATTATTTTCTCTTGTGCACATATTCAATGTTATCGTTAAAATCAAGTCAAAGGCATCAATTATTTTACATAATTAGTCAATGTTTCTCCTACTTCGTACAAAATTTCTAGGCCGATTACATTTTGTGTTAGGTTTAGCTGATTTGCCTTTTGATATGTACTTGCTCATTTCTTTTCGTATGCAAGGATCTTTTATGATGCATGCAGAGTCTATTTTCTATCGATAAGAGCATCTCCAGTCACGTTAGCTATTTTGGCTAACTAAAATAGTCAAAATGGATAACAAATAGATAATTTGGCTGGCGAAAAAAGTCTTCACTCCAACCATATTATTTATTTTGAATAACCATTAATAATTTAAAGTCCAAAATTAAATAAAATAAAAGTCCATAAAAAAGCCCAATACAAAATAAAATTTCCAATTCCAAAAATAAAATTTTGCAATTTTCGCGATTGATTTCCGCGATTCTGCAACAACAGAAATATAAATATCGCGATTCCGCAATTTTCCGCGATTCCGCAATTTTCGCGATTGATTTCGCAATTTCGCGATTGATTTTCGCGATTTTGCAATTTTGTGGTTTTGGAAAGAAGTTTAGCGAGCGGTACTTACTCGCCAAATCTGGCGAGTGAATATTAGAAATATATTTTGGCGAGTGGTTTGGCTAGTCCCGTTTGAGCATAATTTTGTCTTTATATTAGCTATTTTAGCTAAAATTACAAGATAGCTAGCATGGTTGGAGATGATCTAAGTAGAGAACAAAAGAATTGATTTTATCAATTATCAGTGATAAGAGTCTGTTCAATATATATGTAGTATTGGTGATTCTCACCCCTGCTAATATAGGACTAAATAGATATAAGAGCATCCGTCGTTTGCTAAATATGCATAATATACATATTTTCGCTCAAAAAACGTTGCGGTCGTTTGCTATTTATGCATTTTTTGCATTTTTTGAGACATTAGATTGCTATAAAAGAGTGGATTTGAGAGAAATGCATATTATACAGGACGCAACTTCACTTTGCGTCAGATGAAAAAAAATTACTTTTTATTCCTCCTACGCAACTTCACTTTCTGTGCCTCATTTTTTTTAATAAACCGTAATAAAAAAAAACTCAAAAAAGTCAATAAAGCAAAAAAAATTACAAAATATGTCGGACGTAACATGAAGTTGCGTCTGACCATTTTTTTGATTTTTTTTTCTCTTCCGACGCAACATGAAGTTGCGTCTGACCTAGTAAATGTTTTTTTTTCTCTTCCGACGCAAAGTGAATTTCCGTCTACCTATTAAAAAAATAATTAAATTCCTCCGACTCAACTTCAAACTCGGTCTGAAATGAGATTTTTATTATTTTAAATTAAATTGCTATAAAATACCATTTGACTACTGCAGCAAAAAGACAAAATGCAATATGCATGTATGCATTTTCTAAACGATCGGGACTGTGGATGCTCTAACAAAGTAGTTTTAAACAGTGTACTCTAATATTAATGAATGAGAAAAATCTAGAATTAAAACCTACTTTCCTTATTTCTGACTTGATTCCCAACATTAAAATCTACCGTCGAGCAGCTTATAAAATGGATATTTACTTTTTCTTTACAAGAATGTTTCTGGTTTGAGGAGTAAAAAATTTAGCCCAATTTTACTTCAAATATTAACTGAAATTGCCTCTAGATACTTTGTGAGCTCATAACGAAAGGTATGACTGTTGTTTCTGTATACTGTTTATGATATAAAACGTAATTCTAAATAGAGAATTTTCAAGAATTTTAAATGATTAATTTTACCAACATGTAATACAGATCAAAGTTAGATTTTTAAACAGTTTAATCGGTTTAATGGATTTTCAAGAATTGAATTAAGTTTGACAAACCCATTTAATAATTCGGTTATAACAATCAATAATTATATCTCTAAGCGTTCTTAGCAAGTAAAAGATGCAATATTAATTTGTATTCTAATTAGGCAAGTGGAACACTCAATCTCAATATTTGTGGACGACAGAATATCAAATAATATAATAGAGATGATAAGACAGTATAACACAAATATTTAAAAAGTGGAAAGAGTATACCGAGAGTTCGAAGGACAGTTGCGACAATCGAAGATGAAGCCACTATTGGAACGATTGGTGGCTGGATTTGGCGATGGCTGGCGGCGCGTTAGGGGGCGTCGAGCGGTGGTGATTGTTGGAGGTTGATTGGTAGCGAGGATTTTGATTTCAGCTGCGGCAGTCGAGGGGAAGAGGGTTGAGATTTGGTGAGGGTTTTCTAGAGGTGGTAGCGAAGAGGCTGTGGTGATGGAAGGGGGAAGAGGAGGTCGACGCTGATGGAAGGGGGAAGAGGACAACCATGTCTTTTAGTGAAAAGTGGATCCAAATACATTTATAATGTATGTTTGGAATAAAAACACATGTATGCGTAGTCATCCCCACACTGAAAACTACATAAGTGACTCATCACAATTTCTTTTTCTAAAAAGTTGTCTTTTCCGTGAGTCACAATTTATTTTTCTAAATAAGCCACGAAAGCATGTGTGACAGTGGGGGCATGCACATGCCTAGCTACTAACTAGCAAACACAATTTTGCTTAAAAGGGCTATTTCATAATGTTCCTTCTAGATTACTGACTTCTTTGATATGAGTTAACATCATGGTAAAATATCCTATGAACCATTTCGTCTTGTTCAAAATACATAAGATTGTCTAAGAATGTGAGATCAATTCATCAGAAATCTTTTTGCCCCTGTATCATGTAGTTACTGAATTAAAGATAATTTATAGTAATGTTTTAATGCATAGACATGAAGATTTTAAATAACTTGATCTCAAATCCTGTTTTAGGTTTACTGTTGTTTTTTTTTATGAATCAGATAGAGCCTTGCGACTCCAGCCATACCAAAAAAATATATAGAGAACCAAAAATCAGTACAATCAACCGCTTTACAAGAAGTAAAACCAAACAGCCACGAGCAAAATAACGAAATTAAACAACATCAACTCATACAAAGAAGCAGTTAAGACACTCTCGACCAGCATACAAGTGGCGCAATAGAGCGCGAGACTGGAAAAGGAGGACTCCGCCAACCTAAGAGCTTCCCGCAAGAGGTCAGAATGCCTTCCAAACCTCCAAAGAGGAGAGACACGAAACTCAAGACGGCGCCAACATTGCTGTAGGCAAAAGAGGAACACCCTACTCCAACGCTGCTGCTGAAGGAGCGATGAAGGCGATGCAACAATAAAAGCGCACCACAAACAACCTGAAGTCTGGCCGAAAATGGATAGCCAAAGAGGCTGAATGAGGCCGGATAGCAGCATACACCCAATGGCTGCAATGATACTGAACGCGTCCCCGCTAGAGAACTGAATCCTCTCCAGCTAAAAAAGCATCAGCCATAGACCAAACCAATAAAAAGAGTATATACATAGTTAAGGAGGTTGAAATAGAGAAGGGCGGACGGCATTCATTATCATGGAAGCAAGCGCAGCTAACAAACAGCAGGTCACCAAAATCTTGGAGGCAAGCTACAACAAGAAGAAAACAAACAGGAAACCGGACCAGGGGTTGCCAAGGCCTCCTCCAGAAACACGATGAAGGAACAAACTAGCCCGGCCTCAATGAGACCAAGAAAACAACTACCAAAACATGGTGTTGAGACTAAAGAGTATTCCACTCCCCACAACAGTAAAAGATGAAAGGAACAATAGTAAACACGCAAGGCAAAACATCGCAATGATAATCGCTACAGAGCTGCCAGAGCCAAACAAACACCACCATAACAAAACCAACATCACGCTTACAGCATAAGAGAAAAAAAGCCTAAGTAAATGGCCAAGAGACGGCAAGCCATTAGAATGGATTAAACATCGGGGAGACAACAGTAAACCCCCACATCGCACCAAACTACAGCAAAACCGACAACAAAAGTAGATACATAAAGGGAGTAGGGGGAAGAGAAGAAGAGAAAAACAAGAACAAAAACCAGACTGCAGTACCACCAAAAACACCCTGCACGGGCCGGGTATAAGCCCAAATATGTATCAAAAGCAGCTGGAACAAAAGCAACTCCAATACAGCATCAACCATGTGACATATAGCAAAGCGTAAGGACAATAAAAACAGAATGAACATTAATTAAATAGCATTAAGGTTGCAAAGACAAAGGAAAGAATCATTTAATCTACGACCGTAAAGAGAGTCTCTCGCTGCGGATTTCAATGAAGAAGACCAGAATTTAAACAGAAATAAAAAATTTTCAATAAGGGAAGTAATAGTAGAATTGCGATGTCTGAATAGTCTATTGTTCCTTTCCGACCACGTGATCCAAAAAATAATATGCATCGATAGGTACCACGATTTGCGGTACTTATAGTTCAAAGGAAGAGAAGAATACGCCGAGGAGAGGTTGGATGGAATCGTATTGATTTCCCAGGCTAACGAACTAATTTTCCAAAGGGGGCAAATGAAATCGCATTCAACAAAAAGGTGATCAGCATCCTCGAACGAGCTCGAGCAGAGAGGGCACATCTGCCCCCATGCTAAGTTCCTTTTGTTGAGGATCTCAACGGTGAGTAATTTGTTGTTAAGTGCGAGCCATGAGTTAATTTTAACCTTTAGAGGTGCGCAAGAGTTCCAAATGACCTTAGCTATAGGGGAGAGAACTCCACGAAAGTTAAGGAATTGATAAAATGATTTAACCGAGAACACTCCAGCCGAGTTCCACCACCAAGAGAAGTCATCTATTGGATGCCCCTCGAAATTGTTAAGGGTGGAGAGGAGATTGCAAATCTGAGGGCCAAATTGCGGCGAAAGATTGGCCGACAACGGTATGATCCATTGTCTTTGAGAATTATGGAAGGTGAAGGAGTCTACCACAGTGGTCAGGGGATGTAATGCTAATTGATAGAGATAAGGGAAGGAGGATGCAAGCTTAGTGTTACCGATCCATAGATCCGTCCAGAATCTGGTCCTGGAACCTTCATAACAATCGTGGATAATGCCGCAAAGGAATGCAGGGGATGCTTTCCGAACACCTTTCCAAAAAGGAGAAGCGTTGCGAGGTATAGGCTGGGAGAGATCCCACCAATGGTGAGCAGGAGAGCAGTAAGCCTTAATGCTTTGGATCCATGGTAGGTGATCGAATTTTAAATACCTCCAGAGCCATTTACCCAATAAAGCGATATTGTGGTGCCTGAGGTTCAACACCCCGAGCCCCCCAGCTGCTTTAGACGAGCAAACTAATTGCCAATTGCTAAGATGCAATCCAGGTTTGAAAATGGAAGATCCAGACCAAAAAAAGTTGCTTCTTATTTGGTCTATCCTCTTGATGACCCAAGATGGAACATAATAGAAGGACATCATGTATAGGGGGATAGACGATAGAACCAAGTTAAGGAGGATAAGACGCCCTCCACGGGAAAGGAATTTTCCATACCAAACACTGAGCCTGGATTCAACTTTATCCAGTGTGGGCATCTAGTCAGATTTATGCAGTTTACCCCATCGGAGGGGAATGCCCAAATAAGTGATGGGGAAAGATGCTACATGACAGTTTAAAAAATTGGATACTTCGATCTGCCGGTTGGGGGAGCCACCCAACCAGAGGACCGAAGATTTCTGGAAGTTGATCGAGAGACCCGAAGCAAGCTCAAAACAGTAAAAGAGCAATTTTAGGTTACGAAGAAAGTGAGAATTTGGTTTGGCGAAAATGATCATGTCATCCGCATATTGTAGGTTAAGAACCCCATCAAATTGGTTAGAGCTACCTAGCCCCTGAATGACTTGCGCTTCCCACGCGTTGCGAAGAAGTTTACTAAAGACGTCTGCAACTAGGGAGAACAAAAGGGAAGAAAGAGGATCACCTTGGCGGAGACCACAATTAATTTTGAATTTGTGACCCTCCATACCGTTGATAATAATAGACGAGGTACCAGAGAATAGACTGGACTTAATCCAGGCGATCCACTTGGGACCGAAGCCCCGATTAATCAGGATATATATCAGGAAGTTCTAGCTAACTTTATCGTAAGCTTTTTGGAAATCAAGTTTGAGAAGGATGCCTTTGGAGTTGGAATTGTGACAATGAGAAATAATTTCTTGGACTGACGCAACACTGTCAAGGATAAATCGGTCCTTGATGAAGCTCGATTGGGCCGGATCGATAAGGGGGGATAAAACCGCTCCGAGCCTTGCTAAAAGGACTTTCATAATGATTTTGAATGAGGTATTGATAAGGCTTATTGGCCGAAAGTTGCTCACAGAGTGCGCTCCCACCAATTTTGGGATAAGCACTATATGAGCATAGTTAATACGGTCAAAGGAAAAGGTTCCTTGATGAAGATCAGAAAACAAAAGGAGAAGATCATCTTTAAGCCAATGTCAGAATTTCTGGAAGAAAAATGCGGGGAAACCATCCGGTCCAGGCGTGGAGTCACTTTTTAAGGCGAAAACCGCCGATTTGATCTCATCCAAAGAGAATGGAGCTTCTAGTGAAGATAAATCTTGAGACTGAGTTTCGTAAAGGCGATCCCAATCAAGGCCTATCGAAGGCAGTTTGGGGGATCCAATCAGATTTTTATAAAAGGAAAGGAAGGCACCATGAATCTCATGGTCGGAGGACAAGTCGCTGCCGTTATGAACGATCGATGAGATTCTGTTACAACGTTGCCTATGCGATGCGAAGTTATGGAAAAAGGCGATGTTGCCGTCACCTTCTTTTAACCATCTGATCTTGGCTCTTTGAGCCCATTTAATATGGTCCTGACGAAGAATGTCAGAGTAATCACGCTTGCACGATAGTCTTTCAGATCGCAGGGAATCCGATAATGGACCCTGTTCCTCCAGCCTATCAATGGATTCAATGGAAGCTAAAAGAAAGTTTTTAAGGAAAGCAGTGTTGTTCTGTCTTTCGCGGCGCCAGATTTTGCAACCAAATTTTATAGCGTGGAGTTTGAGAAGGATATTGCCTAGACCAGAGGAGCCTGAAACGGCAGAAAGACATTCCCGTACGAGGTTAACGAATAGTTGGTCTTGCAACCAGAATTTTTCAAATCTGAACGTGTGGTGATGAGCAAAAGGGAAGTGAGAGTAGAGAACGATAGGAGCGTGGTCAGAAGACGGATTGGAAAGTGCCTTTGAGAAAGAGTTGTGGAATTGGGAGATCCAGTTGTGGGAAACAAGGAAGCGGTCGAGTTTGGCCATCAAGGGTACAAGCCGAAGGTTAGACCAAGTGAATGCTCTACTGTTCAGGGGAAGATCGGTCAGTTGCAGGTGACGAATGCAATCATTAAAGCTGACGGAATGGCTGTCAGAGGATGAGGAAGTCGATCTTTCGGAGGCAAATCTAGTGACGTTAAAGTCCCCACAGAAGAAATAAAGACTATCTGTGTAATTTTGAAGAGAGAGAAATTCATTCCAGAATAGGGGACGTCTATTGGACGTGGAAGGACCATAAACGGAGATCACTGAAATGGTGCAATTGAGGGCCGTCCAGTGCAGTTGGACAATGAGAAAAAAGTTAAGGCGTCGAACCGCTACAAGGGAGAAGACCGACTCCTTGAATCCGAAAATGATACCACCTCTAGTACCTATCGCGTCTAAAGAGATCCACTTAGAGATAATGGATCCACCGATAGTACGATAGGTGAGTGGGCATGGAGAATCGATTTTCGATGCTTGGATAGAGATCACGTTACAATGAGATGAGGAAATTAAGTTGAACACTGCCCTCTTTTTAATGGGTCAGTTAAGGCCCCTAATGTTCCAAGAGATGCTAATCATGAAAACCTCTATTCTCCTGAACTCTAATACGTTCTTTCTACCTGATGGACTAAAGCACAGACGAATAGTCCGAGCCTAAACAGAAGTCCATTTCATGGGAGAGATTGATCATATCTCCGTTGGATAGGGAATCAAACTGTGGAAGGAAGATGGAATCTAAAATCTGGAGATGAGAATTTTGTTTGGGAGGAGAATGTTGAAGATCATACGAGGGGTCTCCCCGGCTAGGAATTTTAGCCCAGAGACGGGCGCTAGCCCTGATGATGCGGTTAGGAAGCTTATCCCGAGAGTTTTGTCTCGAGGTGGAGCTCCTAACAACCTTGGAAGGAGGGGAAGACTTATGCTTATCGATAGAGTCGATAATCGGGAAAAGCAGATTAGAAAGAGAATTAGAAGAGCTGGGAGTAAAATTAGGCAACTCCCGCCTTAGAGAATGTAGGCAAGGAGGGAGAAAGAGACCCGAAGCGTTCGGCGAAACCTTCGATTGAGCCTCTCCCTTAGACGCCACGTCAGGAGAGGTCCAATGGATATATTTAAACCCTACTGAGGATGAACACAAGAGTGACTAACGGTTTGGAGGAGGAGGCTTGCGAGACAGAGAGAGCTGGAGGAGGGGGAGGAGGGCTATTTGGAATCCGCTGTGCTATAGGGGGAGTAGGGAGAAGAGGAGACCTAGAAGCCCATTTCTGCTTCTTGGGTTTGGCTTCCTTGTCATCCTCCAATTTGCGCCGCAGGGCAGGGAAATCAAGAGCAGCTAGGACCGGTTCCGAGATAGGAGCACCGAGGGTGAAACCCAACAATTTCTGAAGGGAGAAACATCGCTGACGCGCGTGGCCTAACTTGTGGCAAAGCAGACATTTCATCTTGAAGGAGCAATCTTGCTTCAAATGCCCAGGTTGTAGACACCGAAAGCAGGAGATCTAAGAGCGGTGAGAATAAGATGGAAGAGGAGAGGACGATGAAGTGATAGGGGTAAGAAATGGGCGGGAGGAGGGATGAGTATAATGATTAGGAAGCTTCCGGATACAGGGCTTGTAGGGCCAGTTGGAACAAGGCCCAGAAGGAAGAGACAAAACCGGATAAATAGCCTTAGGCTCAGCCATCTTCTTTTTTGATTTTTTTTTAAACAACTTCGACCCATGATTGTTCCATGGGCCTCAAACGGGAGCACTACAGATATAGGCCCACTTGAGAGAAGCTACGGAATGTAGCTCTAATGGAAACTACGATCGAGAAAGTGCAGCGATCAGCTGAGGGCGAACGTGGCCGAAAGAGGGGAACTCTACGACCAAAAGCCAAGCAGTCCGAAGAAAAGCCAACAAATACAACTTTAATGCGAAAGTGAAAAACATAGAACCAGAAGGGGGAAGCGAGTCCCAATAGAGAAGGGATAGAAGAAACGTCAGCACTCTACACCGCAAGAATAGTGGAGAAGCCAAATAATGTAAAAGGGGGGAATTAGACCCCCCCACAAGGAAAGTCGACCCCGCTATTGAAATTGCGGTGAGAACACCGAAGAAAACAATAGCTTAACACTATCACGCTGTGGTGTATGAGATAAGATCTCTGAAGAGCAAAAAGCATCAAACTAACAGAGAAAAGCAAAGGCAAAAAAATCGGTGTGCAATACTTACAGTGATGGGCAAAGGAGGCAGCCTCAGATATCAGAATGCTCCGAGCAAGGAAATTACCTGGCCTGAGGAGCTGCATGAGCGGTGAGAAAGGGTCACTAGCCAGAGGGCAAAACTTGGGCACAGTCCTTCCCTGAAGAAGATGAAGAAGTGCGAAGCTAGGAGAGAAGAGTACCGGAGAGATTCAGAGAAACAAGACCTCCGACAGGGGGTTGCCGCACAGCCAAGGATAGCCGAAGAGGCGAAAAAGGGCAAAGGAGAAAAAAGTGACCAACTGCCTCGAGGAGAAAAGGGTTAGGAGAACTTGAGGAGCTGAGCAAGATTAACGAAGGCTGGGGAGAGAGATACGGGACGAAATCACCGGATCTGAAGGAGAAGAGGGGAGATGGAGAGCTTATCTTAGGTTTACTTAGGAGAAGAGGGGAGATGGATAGCCAAAGAGCTGAGCAAGGTTTACTGTTGTTATTCAGGGTATTTATTACTCACATTGGAATGTGCTCTGATGTTTACATTGCTAAGGAATATGGTGTCCTTTTTTAAACTTAGAAACCTAATGTATATATTTTTTGCCTTATACAACAAGGCGATAGAGTCCCTACAGGATCCAGTCGGATAAATGACGAGGCAGCTGACGAACGTTATCCCATCAATGACTTCGATAGACATACACTATAGGCGGGATTGTCTCTTCAACGTTACTAGTGTTTTTTGTTTCTTTTCTTCTTCTTTTGTGGTGTTATATGACTTGTGTATTCCTGCGAATTTGTACCCTAAATGGTAGCTCATTTTTTAGACGGAAATCAGCATGTATGTATTAGACTAAAGAACAATGGAGCTAATTCGTATGTATGTTGGTAAATTAATGTTACTTTGAATTGGATATATTATGACTTTGGTGAAGTGTTTATGATGTATATCGTGTTGAACATTATTATGAATTGTGTACAAATTATTTTGTGCATTTAAATATATATTTGTTTTTCGAATTTTCGAATAGCAAAATTTAACAAATTTAACAAAAACATAAAAGCATACCCCGACGTTTTAAAACGCCGGGCAAAGTCGCAAAAAGAATTTTAAAAAAAATATCAAAAACAAACCACGGCATTTTCGAACGCCGGGAAAAGCCGTAAGAGGTTTTTAAAAAAAAATTCAAAAACATACGCCGGCGTTTTGAAACGTCGGGGTAGATTTAACTGTAATTTTTTTTAATAGTAAATATAATCCGGCGTATTATAATCGTCGGGGAAGCGGTTGCGAACGCCGATGTACGCCTAAAGAAAGCCCGACGCTTGGAAAGCGCCGGGGTATCTCAAAACATACCCCGGCAGGGACAAGGGTGGCGTTTGTGGCGGCGCTTTACAAAGTGCCAAGGAGTTCAAGCCGGCGAGGTAAAAAAACACTGGGGCTCACGTTGTTGTTTGTAATGTAACTGCCTAGATGGCCTAAGCATTGAACATAGCTTCCCCAAGTTGTCTCAGGCATCTTGGGGTATTATAGCTCCCCTTCCTTCACAAGGCTATTAGGCTGATGGCCATTGGGTGTGGAGACCCAGGTTGAGAAGGGTTTTGGTTGGAGACCTAGCTGAAGAAAATGAAAGATTATTGAATACGCTTGCAAACTTCTCTCCATCATATGATAGAGACATTTCTAAATAAAAATATTCAGCTGTAGGTTCATTCACTGTCAAGTCTGACTACAACTTCTTCGGCAATAAAGGAATGATCCCCCCCTATGTTGCAGCGACCTGGAGGACATGCCCCCCTCAAATGCAAAATCTTCTTATGGATGTTAAGTTGTGATAAGTTTGCCTTTAAGGCAAACTAACGGATCAGAGGTTGGGTTGGAATTAAGGCATGCACAACTTGTGCATGTCTGAATCCTGCTTTCATATCTTTTTTGTTTGCTCCCTGACCATAGATGTTTTGGCTTCACTTTTGCACCCTTCTACACATCCCTGCACTCCCTACTTCACTACACTCTTGCTTCTCCTCTTGGTGTTTTGCTCCATCCAGGTTCAAATTGGAAAAGTGTGGTGTCTGTTGGTTACTTGTATTTGCTGGGTGCTTTGGCTAGGGAGAAACAATAGGATCTGAACTGCAGCATCTTCTAAAGTTGAAAAGCTCATAAATTATGTAAATTTTCACTTTAATTCTTGGTTGCATGTAGATCTCCTAGCCGCAAGAAGACCAAGCTATTTAATTTAATGCACTTCGAAAGCAGGGAATCCAAAACCTACTCCAATCTCCAGTTACCTATGTTGCGGCTTTACCGATAGTGAGAATGGTGGAGATCAGCAATGATGAGCCGCAGTCTTCCCACACCTGATAGACTTGCACACGTCAGTCATTACTTCAGTTCTAGCTGCATTTTTTGAAGCACTCAGTGCTTGTTTTGTTTTGTTAGTTGTTGCTACTTTCTATTGGACATGTAACAACTCTGCTATGTACTCCTTATCCAGTTGTTTCTATTGGTTTTTGGGCACTCTGAGATATTGTGTATGCGAGGGAAGTTGATCATGGGGGTGTTGGGGTATGAGCTTAACTCTAGCGCAAGTAGAAGTGTACGACAATAGTTTCCTACCATCTCTTCGTCCTAGGCTTGAGCGCCATCTCCTCCACTATCCCTTTCTTCTTCATCCGTAGTGGTTCTTCTCTGGTGCCCCTAGTCGTTGCATTAATATATCATGTCCTAATATATGCTAATCTATATTTTGAGGTAGCTAGGGTTTTCCCCTGCCTTTCCTTGGTCATTAAAAAAAACCTTTTTCTCGAGTCACAAGAATAGAATAGAAACCCAACGCCTTAAAGCATCTGTAGTCGTTTGCTATAAACCCAAAATTTGGGTTTTAGATGAACAGTGGCCTGCCAAATTTGGCAGACGAAATAGCTATTTGGAAAAAATAGCCGACGAAGGATGATTTTTCGTCCGTTCGATCGGACGCCGCTTGGTTTTTTAACTTTCACCCCATCGGACAGTAAATGATTTACCATCCCAAAAAGCGTGTAATTCTCGGATAAGGATGATTCCTCGTCTGATATGTCTAAGAATAGGATTAAATCGAGATCGTTCAAATCGGGCACGAATCTTAAAGCTCTCAGGGGTAAAACGGTAATTTCACCTACAAACTGGTCTAAAATGGGAACTGGGTCTTTCTTCAAAGCCTAATAACCCATAAACGGATATGTTCTACTGGTATGGGTAGCAACCCGTTACAAACCAACCCAGATGGATAAGGAGTAATTCAAATTCATGGTTATCTCTATGAAACGATTTAAACTCTACATCTTATCCAAAAATACCGGGAAGTAGAGATACATCTTTATCTAGAAATGGGTCCCTAAGGCGACTATAAATACCCTTCTCCCCCCACCGTAACAAGGTAATCAATATTTTTCCACATAAAACTCTTTCATAATTTTCCTGATTACTGACAGGAGCGTCGGAAGGTTCATCACCGGGATCCATCCCGGTGTATCGAACTTTTTTGCAGGTCAACGACAGCGGCAAGAAACTAGTCAAACGTCGGTAAAGGTCAACAGATTTGCTTTATTGTTTCCAAAAAGAATCCACAAATTCATCTGTTTGCTCCCACACCAAAATTAGTAGCTATATATTGGTGCCGTCTGTGGGAAACGAAAAAGCAATCAAACCTAACTTTATCAGCGATAGTAGTTTCAAGCCATGCATCCGAAAGAGAAGGGGAAGGCAGCGGCCTCCATCCGAAGAGCCACTCCTCTTCCTCCTCCTCCTCCAGTCCAAGATGTTCTTCCTCAACAACCTCCTCCTCAACAGGCCCCTCCAGGGCCTTGGGGGGCTGCCCAGGGAGGCTCTCGTCGGAGTCGTCTAAAGCAACATCCTCTTCATGACCATGCCTCGGTCCACAATCCTTCAGTTGACTCTATGGCTTCTCAAAGCCCTCCCGAGCAGGATCTCCGTCAAGTGATTGTCAACCGCCAACAGGGGGTTGACCTCCGAACCTGCTTGAATGGATGGCGAGCCCTTGAGAGAGTCCATCAACCTGAGCACCCAGGGGTCTCGAGAGTCCGAACCCCCCGCAGACCGAGGACAAGAAGATCCCCTCCCCGGAGGAGGCAAAGAGAGTCCCTTCCACGTCGTCGGCGGAGAAGTCATACTCCAATAAGCCGAGCCACACCTAGGGACCACCAAGCTGGAGGGACACCAGTCACAAGGGTGGAGTTCCAAGATTTTCAAGAAGCCATTATGCGGGCCCTCAATGTCGCTCCCAACCACGAGCAACGAGTGCCTAGTCCTCAACCTACCCAAAGCCATCACCACCGCACTCCCAGTCCCCTTCCGCATGAGAAAGAGTCTCGGGGCTCGGCAAGATATGACCGAAGGGAAGACTAGGTTTATCGCCGTCTCCACGAGATGGAGAGGCGCCTTGGCCGACTCGATAGAGAAAAGGAACAACGGGAGAGGAATTTTCGCCCAAGCAGGCCTCCGTTCTCCCGGACCATCATGGAAGCCCCAGTCCCAGAAAACTTCAAGCCCCCTAACTTTGAGTTATACAACAGGGAGTCGGATCCCGCCGACCACATCGAGAGTTTTAAAACTCTCATGATGATCCACTAGGCTTCGGATGCGCTCCTTTGCAAAACCTTCTCTGCCACGCTGAAGGGGCCTGTGAGAGAATGGTACTCTCGACTCGCCCCGGCCTCCATCTTCTCCTTCGATCAGTTCGAATGACTCTTCCTTACTCATTTCATAAGTAGCCGCCAGGCCGAGAAAACAAGTGCATCTTTGGTGACCCTCAACCAAAGAAAAGATGAACACCTAAGAGATTACGTTCGGCACTTCACCGCCGAAGCACGGTCAATTGCCTTTCTAAACCAATCAGTAGCCTCGACAGCATTTGGGCACAACGTCACTAACGCCGACCTCAAGGTGTCCCTTGCCAAGAAAACTCCTCGGAACTTCTCAGAACTACTGCTTAGGAGTGAGAAGTACATCAGAGTGGAAGAGGCTCACAACCCCCTATTCTTAAGGAATCGTCTTCTAGGAACAAACAGAAGAATATGAGCAAAGAAGGGTCCCAGAAATTTCAGAGGGATGACAATGGCCAATACTGCCCAGCTCCTTATTTTGAGAAGTTCATCCCCCGCAATGCTAGTATATCAGCAGTTCTTATGGAGGTGGACAAGGAAGGGCTATTCCGCGCTCCCCCTAGAATGAATACCCCTGGCAAGAAAAAGAATAGGGATAAGTGGTGCCGCTTTCACTGGGATCACGACCACGACACAGATGATTGTCGGACTCTCAAAGAGGAGATCAAAGAACTCATACAGCGGGAACATCTGGCCAAGTTCGTCCGAAAAGACGGTGTCGATCTTCCACCCTGAGGAGCCTACAAGCAAACAGAAAGGTCCGCCGAGTTCCAAGATTCCGAACCTGGAGCGGTCCTCTACCTTATTAATGGAGGTCCAATAGGGGGAGAACTAAACTCCTCCCAGGAGGCCTTCACCTTATCGTTGAAGTAGGATTTCAGTTTTCAATAAGGCCGATGCTTGTAACCCGACCAAAAGCATGTAATAATGGCTCGTCCCATTAAAACGACCACTTAGTTTATCTCAATAAAACTTAGGTTTTTTCTATTATTGCACTTGCTTTATTTCTATCTCCCCGAGTCACATCTACGACTCATTAAATGGGGAGTTCGCAGTGCAGCTTTTCCTACAGGGCTGCTCCCACAACTTACTAAGCTAAAAAAAAGAGTCTGGAGTCCAACACTTGGTTCGATGCCGCTTTAGCCGCTTGCAACAAGCAACTGCGGAGCAGCTCACCATTCGGAATTGCTCCTGCAACTCGTTAACCACCTCAAACGACAAGTTCGGAGTCCAACACTTGGTTCGATGCCGCTTTTGCTACTTGCGAACGAGCGAGTAAAAAGTAGGTCACCATTCGGAATTGCTCTCACAACTGTTGAATCTCACTTAAACAACAAGTTCGGAGCTCAACTCCCCCCCTAGAGTTGCTCCTCAAACTTGACTCCCGAACGACTCTCTCCTAGAACCTGGAGATAGCTCTTCGCTCTGCTCGCCTCCCGAGAGGCCTTCTTCTCAACGAGTCCGGAGCTCAAAACTCTCCTCTAGAGTTGCTCCTCAAACTTGTCTCCCGAACGACTCTCTCCTAGAACCTGGAGATAGCTCTTCGCTCTGCTCACCTCCCAAGAGGCCTTCTCAACGAGTTCGGAACTCTCCCCTAAAGTTGCTCCTCAAACTTGCCTCCCGAACAACTCTCTCTTAGAGCCTGGAGATAGCTCTTCGCTCCGCTCGCCTCCCGAGAGGCCTTCTTCTCAACTAGTTCGGAGCTCAAAACTCTCCCCTAGAGTTGCGCCTCAAACTTGTCTCCTGAATGACTCTCTCCTTGAGCCTGGAGTGTAATACCCCGTAATTTTGAATAGCTATATATATATATATATATATATATATATATATATATATATATATATATGGGTAAAAGGGATATGAGCAAATTGCTCATTTAGTAAATGAGCAAGGGATATGAGCAAATTGCTCATTTAGTAAATGAGCAAGTGATTATGTGGTATGCATGTGATACATTGGACAACTAACCATTTTAAGAATTTTCAATCACATGCATGCCACATCATCAATTGCTCATTTACTAAATGAGCAGGTTGGTCATACCCCTTTCCCCCTATATATATATATAGATATAGGGTAAAAGGGATATGAGCAAGTTGCTCATTTAGTAAATGAGCAATTGATTATGTGACATGCATGTGATACATTGGACAACTAACCCTTTAAGAATTTTCCAATCACATGTATGCCACATCATTAATTGCTTATTTACTAAATGAGCAAGTTGCTCATACCCCTTTTCCCTATATATATATATATATATATATATATATACTAGGTTTGCTAGTTGACATGTGCCTACGGCACGTCTTCGGAAGGTGCAAACATACTAGGTTTGCTAGTTGACACGTGCCTACGGCACGTCTTCGGAACGATGCACCTTATTTGATCATATAAAATAGTTTTGGAGACCCAGCAAATTAATTGAAGTAGCAAACATATTATATGAGAAACTTTTGGGGTCCAGCAAAAAACATATTATATGATTTTTTTTTGAATTATTTTTAAAGTTTTTAAATTTTAAATTTTTTTAGTTTTTAAATTTTTATTTTTTTTTATAATTTTATAATTTTAATTTTCTTTATTTTTTGAATAGAAGGAGGGAAAGAGAGAAAAAAATAATTAAATAAATATAGGAGTTGTTTTGGGTGGGGGATTTGAATTTGAGTTTTGGGGAAAAACTTTTAGGGGGGGAAATATGTTTTGTGAGGTTAGATCTGGATCTTTGATTTTTTGGGGGATTGAAGGAGAGCCACTTGATAGGTTTCTTTGTGTTTTATTATATATATATATATATATATATATATATATATATATATATATATATGTAAAAGAGGAGAGTGGCATTTGTGACAAAATATGGTGAAGTTGAATAGTAAAAGGGGGGCCCACGTGATTAATACAACAGAGAAGGCTCTATGTTGCTGTCGCTTCGTGTGCTGGCGTCACGCGGTGACGTGGCGAACCTTGCAAAGGCCCACCTGCAGATTGAAGAAGACAGGCATGTTGCTGTCTTCGGTTGTGACGTGGCACTAGGGGGCCCACGAGTCTTCCGAAGTGTGCACGGGATTAAGAGAGTGGATTGTTAAAAGTAATCCCATATCGAGAGTATTCAAAGAATAATTTAATATAAATACAAATGTCTATGATTAAGAGTTACCTAATTGGTTAACCACCTTTTGAGAGGCAGCCTGTGGTGGGTAGTTGTACTATAAGTATTAATTTGTCTTCTAAAAAAAATAATTGTCTGAGTAATGGGGCGAGGCGTTACAAATTGTATCAAAGCCGACTTTCAACACCGGGAGTGGGAGAGGGCCTCAGTATGATCTGCGGTGTGAGATAGTCCTTAGAATTATCGAGGTGTGTACCTGCGGTGTGGGACTGATCTCTGGAATTATCAGGATCGAGGACGACCCCACATCGGCTAGAAAGAATGATTCTGCGCTAGATTGTATACCCCGTACTCAGCGAGGATGCTGATTTCTAAAGGTGGAGTGTATGTAATACCCCGTAATTTTGAATAGCTATATATATATAATGTATATAAAAAAGGAGAGTGGCATTTGTGGTAAATATGGTGAAGTTGAATAGTAAAAGAGGGGCCCACGTCATTAATACAGCAGGGAAGGCTGTATGGTGCTGGCGTCACGCGGTGACGTGGCGAAGCTTGCGGGGGCCCACTTGCAGATTGAAGAAGACAGACATGTTGCTATCTTCGGTTGTGACGTGGCACTAGGGGGGCCCACGGGTCTTCCGAAGTGTGCACGCGATTAAGAGAGTGGATTGTTAAAAGTAATCTCATATCGGGAGTATTCAAGGAATAATTTAATATAAATACAAATGACTATGATCAAGAGCCACTTAATTGGTTAACCACATTTTGAGAGACAGCCTGTGGTGGGCAGTTGTACTATAAGTATTAATTTGTCTTCTAAAAAAAATTAATAAAATTGTGTATTGGGGCGAGGCGTTACATGGAGATAGCTCTTCGCTCCGCTCACCTCCCGAGAGGCCTTCTTCTCAACGAGTTCAGCGCTCAGAACTCTCCCCTAGAGTTGCTCCTCGAACTCGTCTCCCGAACGGCTCTCTCCTAGAGCCTGGAGATGATTCTTCGTCCCACTCGCCTTCCAAATGGTCCTTTTCTAAGCGAGTTCGGAGCTCAAAACTCTCCCCTAGAGTTGCTCCTCAAACTCGTCTCCCGAATGGCTCTCTCTTAGAGCCTTGTGATGTTCTTCGCCCCGCTCGCCTCACGAGCGCCCTTCTTCTCAATGGGCTCGGAGCTGAAACTCTCCCCTAGAGTTGCTCATTGCACTTGCCTTTAAGGACGGATCTTCCCATGGGTTTTACGAGGATCTTCCTAGCTCATCTTCTTAGCCCACAGGAGTGGGGCTCCTCTTCGAAGATTCCAGAGGTCGAAGCTTTTCTCAACTTGATAGAAGCGAAGATATTACGGGCCTATTTTGACCCTAAATACGGGTGGTTCTTCAACTGGCTTCTAAAGAGAAGTTGTAAATCTTTGAGTTAGCTTCGAAACGAGGGGTCACACGCCCAGATCGGACCTCCGTAGCACTGGGAAAGTGGGTCGCAACACAGTTGCATCGAGCTGCAAATTGGCGAAAACTACCGTCTCACGATTCGTGCCAAATCTTCATCAAGCGGTTCAGATCATGCCACGTACCTCGGATTTACTATCCGAGCTACCGAGCTGCGAATTGGCGAAAACTACCGCCTCAAGATTCATGTCTGATCTTGATCAACCGTTCAGATCGTGCCACGTAGCTCGGATTTGTAATCCGAGCTACCGAGCTGCGAATTGGAGAAAAACGTCGTCTCACATTTGGTGCTTAATCACGATCAATGGTTCGGATTCACACAACAAAAAGAAAAGAGTCTTACTAAAGGGTTAACGGGTCGGGTTCGGACCTGTTAGAGACCCGAACCCGCAACTCCCGTTCTTCCTCTTCTCCTTATGAGTTTGAGCGCCAAAAACAGACCCATGCCGTCGCCAGCTCCTTCCCAACCAGCTCCGCCATGGCCGAGCTTCGTCATCGAGCCCACAACACCGAGCTCTGTCATCGCCATGCTTCGACCTCGACTCCCCCTCACCATAATATCTTCCTCCTTCGCAGTCACGAGCGGCAATGCCGAGTTCAAACTCCTCCAATGCCGAGCTCGAGTCATTCCTCGCCAAGCTCGACCTCACCGTTCTCCGTGCTCTTCTCCGAACCCATCGCAAAGAACCCATCACCGAGCTCGAGCTCTCCTCCTCTCGTCTACTCCGTCGTCGAGCTCCCAGCCTCCACTACTGAACTCCCCTATCGCGAGATCTTCTCCTTGCCGTGCTCGCATGACCAGTTGAACTTCGAGCTCTCCGCGACTGAGCATCGAACCCACCAATGTCGAGCTCCGCCTCCACCACTATAGCCGAGCTCCAAGCTGGTGTACAACCCCTCCAAACTCCTCGTTGAGCTCCCTCGGAAGAGCTCCACCGAGCCCTCCTTCATCGTCGCCGAACTCCGTCACCTCTGAAAACCCAAGCTCAAAACCGATGTCAAGCTCCTCCACTGTCTTCAAGATCATTCAATCGAGCTCTCCTCCTCACCATCACCTCCAAGCTCACCCTCCGACGAGCTACAGGGTCGAGCTCGTCTCCACATTGTCGTGCTCCCCACAATGCCGAGCTCCCCACTTCAGAACCACCTCCTTCTTCGCCGAGCTTGCCTCCTCTCGCAGGGTCTCTATCGCCAAGCCCTCCAGTGCCTAGCTTCAACGACGAGCTTCGATTCGTCCTCGTCGAGCTCCGTCGTTCTTGAGCTCCTCTCGACGAAGCTGGAGATGAAAAGAGTCGAAGCTGAAGGCAGGCGAAGGTGAAAAAGAAAGAAAATAAATTAAAAAAAGGGGAAAAAAAAGAAAGAAAGAGGAGGCCACGTGGCGGTCAACGGTAAACGTTGACCGGCCACGTGGCAGTGTCTGGTGGGTCGGTGATGGGTTCCGAGCTACCGACCCTGTAATTGGGGAAAACACCTTGCTTTGCGATGCGTTCCCAATGATCGTGATCAACGCACAGGATTGCACCACGTGTACACGTAAAATTTAATTAATTAATTAATTAATTAATTAAATTAATTATTTAAAAAATCTGAAAAATTAATTAAAAATCAAAAAAATTAATTAACAAATTCTAAAAATACTTATTTACTCGGAAAATAATTTTAAAATTCTGAAAATAATAATTATAAAATTAAAATAATTAATTAAAAGTTTCGATAATTCATTATTTAAATTCGAAAATTGAATAAAAAAGTCAAAAAATGATTAAAATTTGGAAAAAAATCAGAAAAATCTGGAAGAAAAAAAAATCCAGAAAAATCTGAGAATAATTTTGGGCATTTTACAAACTCAGATTGACACTGTTACACCTCGAGCAAGATCCAAACTCCCTTAAGAACTCCGATAAAATCCCGTACAACTACTCCCCAAAGACTGTAAAATTCGGCCTTCAGGAGTGGGGGGCTTGTGATATGGCTAAGAATGGGATTAAATCGGGACGGTTCAAATCGGGCACGATCTTAAAGCTCTCAGGGGTAAAACGGTAATTTAACCTACAAACGGGTCTGAAATGGGAACTGGGTCATTCTTCAAAGCCCAATAACTCATAAACGGATCTGTCCTACTCGGTATGGATAGCAACCCGTTACAAACAAACCCATATAGATAAGGAGTATTTCAAATTCATGGTTATCTCTATGAAACGATTTAAACTTTACATCTTATCCAAAAACACAGGGAAGTAGAGATACATCCTTATCTCGAAACGGGTCCCTATGACTATAAATACCCCTCTCCCCCCACCGTAACAAGGTAATCAATCTTTTTCCACATAAAGCTCTTTCATAATCTTCCTGATTACTGACAAGAGCGTCGGAGGGTTCGTCGCCGGGATCCATCCCGGTGTATCGAACTTTTTTGCAGGTCAACGGCAACGGCAAGAAGCTAGTCAAACATCGGTGAAGGTCAACAGGTTTGCTTGATTGTTTCCAAAAAGAATCCACAAATTCATCTGTTTGCTCCCACACCAAAATTAGCAGCAACACCGTCCTTTTTTTTAATTATTAAAAAATGGTTGGAAAGGAAATGATTTCCCGTCCATTCAATTTTTTTTTAAAAAAATTGAAATGTGCAGGGTAGCGGGAAATGAAGCTCCATCCCATACATTTTTCACCTTTAAAACCATATACAACCACTCTATAATTATTTCTATGGGTTAAAATTAGGCTTAAATGGTAATTAATTAAAAATTAAGAATCAATTAGGATTAATTTAACAGGTTTTTAGGAATTAATTAGGATTTAAATTTTTTTAAATAAAAATACAACGGACGGAAAATGATTTCCCGTTGTTTTTTAATTAAAAAAGTAAAATAAAAAATATCGGACAAAAAATCATTCCTCATCCGCTCATTTTTTTAAATTAAAACCCAAAATTTGGGTTCAAACTACTACAACTCAAACTCATTTTTTCTATTTCTATACACCAAATACCCAAAATTTGGCTCCTAAGAGCATCTGTAGTCGTCTTGAGTCAGATTTTGGGTATTTGGCAAATAGAAATGGAAAAAATGGGTTTGCGCTGTAGTCATCAAAAGCCAAAATTTGGCTCAGACATAAGATTATCTTTCCGTCTCTGAAATTTTAATATATATATATATATATATATATATATATATATATATATATATGACCCAAAAAAAAAAAAACAGTTAAGTGAGGCAGAAAAGGACTTTTTTTATAAAAAAAAAAAACAAAAAAACCCTCCGCTGACCGTCCCAGGGTATTTGTCTTTACATACAATTGTGTTGGACGGTACATAATGTACAATCCTTCACTTTTTTTTTTGTTTTTTTAAAAAAATTAATGAGACAGAATATTATCCTTCGTCCATTGACTTCTTCGTACGCTGAATTGAAGGGACGATGTATCGTCTGCCGTCCGACGTTTATCTTTCGTCTCATTTAACGGACGAAAGATTATCTTTCGGCAACTATAATTTGACAAATGCCAAACCGTCTCCTATATTTGGCCAGCTCCTGTTCATGCGACACCCAAATTTTGGGTATTTGGCAGACGACTAGAGCGATTTTTTTCTCTATTTTTTCCATTTTTTGGGTAATTGGCAGAAGATGCTCTAACGATTACAGATGCTCTTAGTGAAGAATAGTTGGATGTATAGGTATAAAAGAATGTTAGGGATTTTCTCGAAACTTAAACATGACAAGCCACATTTACAACCAAATCAAAGGCTAAAAACTAGTTCTTCTATAAAAAATTACACACCAAATACAAACTCATAAAACTGTATTCATTACAACAAAATCAAAAGGGCTATAAACTTGTTCTTCTATATAAATTCACCCAAACTGGTCAAATTGTTTTTTTAAAACCTCTTATCGTACTTCGATTATATAATGATCGTAAACAACAATAGATTATAAATAACAAAGAAAGGAAGATTAAATTAATAATTACTTATCAATTAATAATAATATATGGGAAAAGTGATATTTGTATGAGAAATTTTCCTCACACAAAGCAATTATATTCAATTAGTGGGGCCTTCATCGAAGATATCCACTTTGTGCATCATATTTATCATGTCAGTGGATGTAGGTATAGCAAAAATCAAGTGGTTTGGAGGTAGTTTATGTTGAAGAATCTACCATAACTCGTAGTGCTAATAACGAAAACACACCACAAGCAATAGAAACTACCAAAACTTTGATGAACCAAGAACAAGGCACCACGATATATCCAAGATCTCACAAGAACACAATCAATATGCAGAGATAACCGATACTTTTTATTACCCAAGAAATACAAAGATTACAAAAGAGATTACAACTCTCAATCTATATCCCTCACCTTTGAAACACTCCGCACAATCCTCTCTTGAAGTTGAGCAATGACAACGGCTCACCAATTCTCTCTAATCAGTTGATGGATTAGATCAACACCAACCCTAGAGTCTACAGCCATATATATAGCCCACAAGTAAACCCTAAAAGATAAACACAAATCCAGCTTATTGGGCCTTAATCTCGTCAGCCCAAATAACACACAGCGCCGCTGTGTGTTAACCGCACCGCCAGGTCAGTCGACCGCAACGTCATGACTGGTCGACTGCATGGTCGACTGTCCCCTTCTCTGTTGAACCATGTACACTCGAAGAACCTCCTACAGGTCGACCGCAACCCCCGCTCGGTCGACCACAACTCTCCAGACTGCTCATCTTCTACTTGCTGATGTTGTCTCTTATTGTCTTCGTCTTCTCCTCTTCTTCTTCAACTTCAAGTACTCAGTGCCTACGTGTATTTGAGGCCACAATCCTAACAATCTCCCACTTTGATTATTGTAATCTTTATCTCGAATTATCTCTGTCAATCTCCCACTTTCACGGAAGACCCAAGTACTCTCCACTCTCATGAAGAGCACATCTGCCACTCCACCACGTGGAGTGCACCAACAACCCTTCATCGCCTCATGAAGGATGTGCTCCACCAATCGCATAGAGCATGAATATCGGAGAAACAACTTCCCATGTCGGATTCCGTGTTACAGGACCCCAACTCGCATAATCTTCATCAACACCAGACATGGTTCGAAGCCTCTCAATGACCCTCTACACTAGAAGTCTCTGTGGACAACACCTCCACAATATTCGCAGACTGTTCAACCCCTACAGTCCCATTTCAGTTACCCTCATCGACATCACCCCACATATCAATACAAGTGCTCTCTACCTCATAAGAGCGACTTGAACCTTCGTCTATCCGCAGCAACATCTTGCCTTCTAGGATCACTTCCATGGCCAACAGCTCCCATTAAATTAATAACATTCTCTCCACAACTGAAAGAACTCGGTTGCACACCACACAACCTACTACTCGATCCCGGCTGAAAGTTAACTACAGGAGAAATGCCCCAACGTCTCTAAGCAAATACAGTGTTCCCTCACGCTTTCCTTTTGCAATCACCATTGGACCTGTAGCTATACGTCACTTCCCACTACCAACTGTAGTAGGCAACCCCTCTTTGTCAAGCCTTCCAATAGAGATAAAATTTTCCTTCAAGTCAGGAGAATGCCTTGTCTCCTGCAAGACAACACAGTGATCATCATTGGCATTCACGCGAACAGTACCAACCCCACCTACAGGACACCGGTGACCGTTTCCCACGATCACATCTCCAAAAAAACCCTCCTTGTAGTCATCAAATACCTCTCTCCTCGAAGTACACCAATCTTGAGTGCCCAACTCCTCCCGAGCTGATAAGCATAGATCCTCAACAAGCCCCACTTGAACTTCCTTTGCGGGTATCTTTCTTCGGTTTCTCCTGCTTCTTCATTTAAGCCTTGCAAACTGCACATCATGTGACCCTTCTTGTAACAATACCAGCGCTCAGGCCCATGTCCCCCATCGCTGTCATTAGACTCACTCTCAGATGAACTACTCTGATCCTTTCTTCTTCGATTGCTTTTAGATCTTTCACATCTCCTCTCAACAGACATTGCGGAATCTCTAGAAGATGATGAATATTCCCCATTTCTCACACTTCTCACCTCATCATTCAGAATGCTACACACCATATTCTGTAGTCATCAAATCTGTCATAGTGCCTGTAATAGTCTGTCCCACCGTACCATAACTATTGGGTGAAATAAATAAAAGTAACAATGACTGCAACCTCTTTGAAAACTTCAAACCTGCAGCTTCCATCAGGTTGTAAACCATACAGTAATTGTTCACATACTCTCCTACTGATGCCCCTTCCTTCAACTCCATATTAACCAATTTTTTCATATGAAGAATTTAATTAGAAGCCGACGATTTCTCATACATATCCGAGAATCTCCATAGCCTCATTTGTGGTTTTTGCCTTCGAGATATGAAATAGTGCCTTCCTACTCGTCCTAAACTGAATCTGCCCAAGCACCTTCTGATCCAAACAATTCCACTCCGGCAAAACGTTTGCATCCTTGTCTCCACCTTCCGACTTCTCATCAAATAATGGACCATCAAAATCTTTCTGACGAAGATATGCTATCATCTGAATCTTCCACATCACAAAGTCACTTCTATCGAACCTCTCGATCTTCGACTTGCTATCGGTCATCTCGAACCTAGTGCTCTAATACCACTTGTTGAAGAATCTACCAAACTCGTAGTGCTAATAGCAGAAACATACCACAAGCAATAGAAACTACCAAGATAGATTGGGCATGTACAATGGAGACTGACAACTGTCCCCATAAGGACAGATGTCAAAGGTACCTTCACTAAGGATAAGATGAAGACCAACGACTTCCACCAGTAAAAGTGATAAATGAGAGGTGAATCTCGGAGGATTTATATTGAGGCAACTAACGAGGATGTTAATTTGGCATAGGATGATGACCTTATCAGAGTCAACCTACAAGATCAGTCAGATCATTGCTTTAAGAATCTCTTAGGCATTAACACGAGGGTATAGACCATATCAGAGAGAATCTCAGTCATTATATTAATCCATGATGGCCACTCTATATTACATACAGTAGTACATGGTATCAACCAAGTAAACTGCCACTGGTACCACAACACCACAAAGAGACATTTAACAGCATACCATCAAAGAATATGATAGTGGCGACAAGTCTAGGTTAGATGCTTAACTTAAAGCAACTTCCAACAAACATGTAAATGACACCTCTAAGAAATTCTATTGCTTCATCAAGCACCAGGTTGAGCAGCTGATCATATCCCTTCAAAGTCCCGGTAACTGCCAATAAATTTTAAAAAATGTCAGGTAATTACAGCTAATTTTGATGTTTAAGTTCATGCAATCCAGAGGTTGACAAAATATATAATCTTCTGAAGGGATGTAAACATATTCTGCCAACTATATGTTTCAAGGCATGCAATCAGACATAAAACTTAATACAAATAAGTAGCCAAAACAGTTTACTCATAAATCTTTGCAAGATAACTTCTAGGGAGTGTGAAGCAGGGCTACTGCATATGCATCTGAAAGCTGGTCTCTTGCACATTAAATATAAGCATGCCCTTCAATTTCCTAAGTACACATTGGATATTCATTAAGTTACACTTCATTCTTTAAACCTTCCATTCTCGTATTATGTCAGCACCATATCAATAACAAGGCCTTGAATAAAAAATCAAACCATACAGACCAATGATATATAACAATCTAAGAAGATAAAAGGATTATTCTCTTGGCGCGAGGACATCTCTCTCTTTTGAGAATGCACCAACTAACCATAAAACTATTTCTATCTGCCTCCAAACCAGGAGTCAGTGCCCTCTGTTCTACAGGGTAGAGAGGAAGGGTTAAGTTAAAAGAGAGCCAAAAGTTTCTTGGATGTCGGTTTTGAGAAGGGAGGAAAAGAGGACCACTTTCCTATGTTGAATCCATAACAACCCAACCAGCAAACCACGAAACCCGCCTGAACGACTAGTAAAACAAGAAACTCACCTCAGTTAACCTCGAAAACATCCTGTACAGGTTCTAAGAAGCACAGACATGGATACGGACACGCCTACACGAACATGATGCAATACGACACTACCACACACAGAATCTTGAGAACCTAACTACTAGAGAAAGTGTCGTGTCAAATTCGTGTGTCCATGGCATGGCTGTCGAATTAGACGTGCCCGTGATTCATAGTTTTGGGTTTAGGCCTCTCAGATCTGCAAAACTCACTCAGCCAATGCACAGCCCATAGTGGTCGTAACTCGCAACACTTTCTTAAAAAGCAGTATCAAAGATTCAAAGGAAAAGCTTCAAATTAAATGTCGCAGACAAGCCAGTAGCCACCAGGTATGTGAACAATATTTCATTGACTGTATTGGAGACTCAAATTATTTTATGTTCTAAGGCCCTGTCAGATATGCAGTAGCCAAATATGCATTCAGATAAAAGCATGAGTGAGGTATATAGAGAAATTAAATAACATGAAGCAAGTAACTGGTAGCTCCAAATCCAATATAGATGCATTATGTAGCATAGAAAGCTCACCTTGTCTGCCCAAGTTAGCTTAACTTGGACCCCCTGGTCATCAAACTTTGCCAAATCTATAACAGTTTCCTTCCGTCCTGACTGCAATCAGTTGGATATCACATTAAGGAGATTATCTATACAATCGATAAATAATAATAGAGGGAATAACGATCTTCAACTGTACTAGCAACCAATACAGAAAGTATAATCAACATCGGGTGAATGTAATCAATCAGACAACTCTATTCTATTTCAAATTTCTCAACACTATTGCTTCACACCCGACAAGCATCCAAATTTAAAAAAGAATCAAAACATTGAAAGATAAATATTCTAGTTATCAATAACATTTTTCAGTTGAATAAAGTAAAAAGTTGCCAAAAGGTCAGGAAGATAAAATTCGGGTATGGAGATGAACCCATTTACAAAGACCACACTGAACAGAATACTTGGGCAACTACAACTAGAGTTTCTTCATCTAAAGTCAACAATGAATATCATAAATAATAATAGTACATTTTAAGGGAAACTACGACTATGTGTTCAACGCATCTAGATTCAAAAAGTTCAAATATCAGACAGTAGAACACGCCAAGAACTTGTACAAAAGGAAATAGGTCCAGACCAGGTATTACACATCCCATTGACAAATGGACAACTATAGAGCTAACTATACTTCTGTATATATACGAACATAGGAAATGTGGGTAAGAGTAATGATGAGGACATCAAATCTGTTTTATTTTATTTTGAAATTTAGCAATATGTAATTTATTTGAGATTTATTTTAGATTTGAGATATTTGTTTTAGATTTGTTTTGGATTTGTTTTGAGCCTATATATAGGCATTGAGAATAATGAGCAAATATGTTATTCTTGATTAAAAAAATTGTTGGGTTGAGTTATGGCTCTTCATCCCTCTTTTTGTGTGAGACAACTCAGAGAATTATTAGAATTTGTGAGAAATCCTAATAAAAAAAATTTAGGGTTTGTGATAAACTCTAAAACTACCCCCAAATTCCCAAATTAAAAAAATCTCAAAACCCTAACCCCTTCTCCACCATCTTCTTCTTCTTCCTCTTGAATCCCGAAACCCAACCCTCATCGCCGCCACCACCACCCTGCGATGCCGCTAGCCCCCCTCGCAGATAGAATCCCTCATCAACCCCCACCGAGCCTGCTCCTCGTCGCCATCGATCCTGACTTTCCCCTCCGTCGCCTTCCTCCATTCGATCCCGACTCCCCCACACCTCGCCGACCACCTTACCCACTCACTGCCACCTCCTCGCCCCTACCTCACCTCTTTTTCCTCATCACCGTCGCTTCCCGACCACGACCACCGCCTCCGCCGCAACCACCGCCTGCCATCTCTGCCCCCGTCGACTGAGGTTCCCTCCCTCCACTTGCTGCCACCACCTTTCCCGTCGACTTTGCCACCCGCGCTGTCGACCATCATCGCTGCCGACGCAGTCGACTGCCAAGTCATGCAACCTTGCTGCTCCTCTTCAGCAATTACACACAATCTACAACCCCGCTACTCTTTCCTCTTCTTAAATATTTGTGTTACTGCCTTATCATCTCTATTATATTATTTAATTTATCTGTCGTCCACAAATATTGAGAGTGAGCGTTTCTACATGCTAATTAGAGTACAAATCGATATTGCATCTTCTATTTGCTAAGAATGCTTAGAGATATAATTATTGATTGTTAGAACTGAATTGTTAATTGGGCCTCTTAAACTTAATTTAATTTTCGAAAATCCATCAAACCGATTAACTGTTTTAATTTCTAATTTGATCCGCATTACATGTTGGTAAAATTAATCCTTTAAAATTCTTAGAAATTCTCTATTTAGAGTTAAGTTTTACATCAAGTAATTTGATAAATCCAAACATGGTACATCAAGTTGGTTTTGATACAATAAATATGTCAATCTTAAACATAAGCAAATGCATACTCATATAATGCTTTTCATTATTCTTAATGGTTGGTTTGCGAGAACATGCTCATTTTATTTACTATTAATCATTTTTTAAACTTGAGCATTCTTAATGGTTGGTTGAATATACAATTCTGCGTATCAATGAATTAGCATAACCCTAGACATTATGAATATATTGATTTCGACAAACAAATGCCATGAGCCTTCCACGAGTGCAAGCTCTCTCTGATCTCTAAATTGCTTTGAACAACAAACTAAGAAGATTGAAGGCATAAAATATAAAAGCTCTTGGTAACTACAAAACATCAGTGTAGTTATCCCATTTTAGCCCTGGCATAAAATTCTTAATATCATCATAACCAATACAATTTATATATTGTGATACTGTCTGCAAATTGTATAATTGATCAACCTAAAGGACCAAAAATGTATCACTAGAGCAAATGATAAGGTTTGATGGGTAGGCATATTCCCATTCCATAAAATAAGATCTTTATACCTGTCTGTATTCCTCAATTCATGTCTGCTCATGTCTGCTCAGGAACCTCTTATCCCTATTCATATCAAAGTCTGAAAGGAATCCATATAGCCTACAATGGATTCTAAATTCTTCTTGTGGTCTGAAAGTTGGACACAATCATTTCGAAAGTTCTGCTACTACCACAAAGACACAAACTTTATCAACTGTTGAACAGTAACACCCGCATTAACCAAAGCCCACAATTAATTGCACAAAAACTAATTGAAATCTCACAACGAAAACAATTTTGAACAGGTCATGACACCAAAGCATGTCTATGAGAAACGTCATAACAGATCTTCAAGAAAATTAAGGATATTGTCCTTTGTCATAACAAATTTTTAAAGCTTAAGGAGTATATAGAACTCGATATATTTTAATTTTACTTTTCAGAGACATCTACTGATCTACAAGCTTTACAATCCCTGGCATCATGATATATTTGGTTGTTAACTGTTGCATCTATTCATATGAACTCAGAACTCAAGCAAGATCATCCCTTTCCTCACACGCAAAGATTCCTATCACTGTATGCACTTTTCTTAACAAAGAAAAAAGAAAAATAACGGGTTGATCAGAGGCAATATACACAATTTTTTCTACAACCAGGTTAACTAAACTTATTAACGAGCAAGATTAATTTCCCTACAACCCAATTAACTAAACTTATTAACGAGCAAGATTTACTTACCATCTTAACAAGTAAAATCTAACTCGCAAATTGGAAGTACTCAATCCAACGGCATCAATCACCTGCAATGCACAAAATAACCAATTCTTTCAGAGTTACCAATATAAGAAACAAAGGAAAAGGGGAAACCCCCATAAAACCCTGGGCACCAAAATTATTATAATAATAACAGAAATAAATATAAAAAAGAAATTAAGGGGAAAGAGGGAAGAAAAATACTGGATGCAATAGGGGAAGGATCTAAAAAGAAGAAAAATTCCACTTTAGGGTTTTTGCTGCTTGTTCCTCTTCTTTTTCCCTGATTTTGCAGAGGAAAAACGTCAAAATATTAGTATAGGGGAGTCTTTGATTGAGGAACTCCTCCTATCGGCTCGTCTGCACCATATATATAAAAAGGCCTCAAATAAAAAATCAAACCATACAGACCAATGACATATAACAATAAATTTACGATTTTAGGGTGCATTTCAAATATTTAGACGAAATAAAGAAGTGAAAGAAATAAGGGACCCAAACAGTAAGGATATTGAATTTTGTATAGAATTTGATAATTTATGTTTGAAATAAGAAATTTGAAAGGTTACTCTTATTTAGGTAAATATACGCAAAATCTATAAATTCGAGAGTTTAAGGTGCTTTTCAGATAGTTGGAATAAATTAAAATTGAAGGGAAGGAAATAAGGAAAGGATATTGAATCTTGTATAGTGCTCGATAATTTTCGCTTGAAAGGTGATGAATGGACACGAGCAAGGTTACTCGTAATTAGGAAAATTTACGCAAATCGATAAATTCAAGATTTTAGAGTACTTTAAAAAAAAGAATAGATGGGTAAATACTAAGGGCCCCAACAGTAGAGATATTAAACAATAATAAAGTAAAATTAGATAAGATAATTGGAGTATCGGATCACACAAAGAAAAATGGATGGAACTAACTGAGACATTGACTAGGAGGGCAGTTGGCACCAAATGATGATCCCAGTAAAATTAAAGGTAAAAGATAGTTGGGCTCGATATCAAATAGAATTATTAGGTTGGGAAATACAAAAAATAGTTATGAAATTCTTGTAATTTGATCATTAACTTTTGAAATAAGAAATTGAAAAGATGATGAAAAATGAACACGAGAAACGTTCTCGTAATTAGGGAAATGATATGTACACGAAAAAGGTTACAATAATTTATAAATTCAAGAGTTTAAAGTGCTTTTCAGCTATTTCGAACACATAAAAATAGAAGAGTAATAAATACGGGACCAACAGTGAGGATATCGATTATTATATAGAATTTGATAATTTTTGTTTGAAATAAAAAACTTTATAGGTGACGAAAAATGAACACAAGCAAGGTTACTCTTATTTATGAAAATATCACAAATCTATAAATTCATTAGTTTAGGGTACTTTCAACCAAAAATAGAACCATAGATAATAAGGAACCCAACAGTAAGGATATTAAAAATTAATAAAGCAAAATTGGATAAGATAATTTGAGTATCGGCTCACTCTATGGGAAACTGAACGGAACTAGTTGAGACCATGACTTGAAGGGTTTTGCCACCAAATGTGAATCACAGTAAATAAAAGAAGCATTCAAGAAAATTTAAGATGTAAGGTTGTTAGGCTTGATGATGTCAAATTGAATTATACAGTTAGCAAATACAAAAAAGAGTTTGGAAATACTTGTAATTGAAAATTCCACTGTCAAATCTCTGCATATCATCTCAATTTTATGCCTTGGGAGTCGAAGGGCCTGTCGCCGGTGCCAACCCCGGCGTTTCAAGCTGTTTTGCAAGGCCACAAGAGCGATCACATCTGTTCCCGACAATCAGATCTCAGAGTCTAAGAGCAGTCTACGACAGTCAACATCGACGAGAAGTAAAGGTCAGATTTTTATTGTTTTTACTAAAAGAATTCATATCTGTTTGCTCCCACACAGAAATTAGCAGCAACAGATTGACGTCGTATGTGGGAAACAGAAAATATCTCTTATCCAACTTTGCCGGTAAAAAAGGGAAAGCGAGGGCGGCGGCTACTAACCAACAAGTCAACCCTCTTCCTTTACATCCTCATACGAAGGACCCCCTTCAACCTTCTCAACCTGATGAATATCCTCAATCAGAACAACCCCCTCATCATCCGACTCGGCCTCTCTCCAAAGAGGCTGCACTGGGGGACTCCCGTCGAAGTCGTCCCGAACAGCACCCTGCGGAACACATGGTCAAAAACAGAGGTTCTGTCCGCACTTCGACCCCCTCTACAATGTCCTCTGTGGTGCCCCAGCCGCAGCAAGACCTCCGTTAGGTCATCATCAGTCGACAACAGGATCTGATATCCGAGATTGCCTGAACGAAAGGCGAGTCCATGACGAATTCCCCCATCCACAATGCCAAAGAAGCAAGATGACCCCCTCTCCTCAAAGGCAGAGGTTAAGAACTCCCTCTCCCAGGGGACGAAGATGATCTCCCTCTCCTGGGGGGGAAGAAAGTCCCCTCCCTCTCGAGAGCAAAGAATCCAGGCTACAACAAGTCAACTAGTTCATAGAAACAATAGGGGAAAGAAGTGCCTGACACAAAGGCAGAATTCTGAAATTTCAAAGAAGAGATCCTCCAAGCCCTCGACGTCGCTCCTATTAGGGGCCGACAAACAAACAGTCACCGCCTCACAACCATATATGAGGAAGAATCCCGCAACCAAAGGGAAGACCCAGTTCTTCACCGCCTCCGAGAGATGGAGGACCATTTCAACAGAATCAACCGAGAAGAAGACCATCAAGCCAGAAGCTTCCACGCTAGCAGACCTCCCTTCTCCAAGTCAATCATGGAGGTCCATGTTCCAGAGATATTCAGGCCGCCACACTTCGAGTCATACAACAAGAATCCGACCATGTTGTTCATATTGAGAGTTTCAAAAGATCAGCCTGTTATCCCTAGAGTAACTTTTACCGTTGAGCGACGGACTTTTTCCACTCGGCACCGTCGGATCACTAAGGCCGACTTTCGTCCCTGCTCGAATGGTAAGTCTTGCAGTTAAGCTCCCTTATGCCCTGATGATAATCCACCAAGCCTCAGACGCCATCCTCTCCAAGACGTTTCTTGCCACACTGAAGGGGCCAGCAAACGAGTGTTATTCCCACCTCTCTCCAGGCTCCATATTTTTCTTCGAGCAATTTGAGGAGCTCTTCCCTACCCACTTCGTAAACAGTCGCCAAACTGAGAAAACAAGTTTCTTTACTGGACCTGAATCAAAGGGAAGGAAACAACTTAGTGACTTTGTCCAGCATTTCACAACCAAGACCCGGTCTATCGCCTCCCTCGAGCCAACAATAGCAACCGCTGCGTTTAAGCACAATGTCAACCATGTCGATCTGAAGGCATCCTTTGCCAAGAAGCCACCTTATGACTTATCGGAGCTCCTGCTAAGGAGTAAGCAGTACATCTAGGTTGAAGAGGCTTTCCGACCCCGTGGTCAAAAGATGTCCTCCGGGAACAAACGGAAGAGTCTAAGCGAAGGACCAAAAAAGCTCCAGAAGGACAACAATGGTCAGCGCTGCCCTCATCATCCTCGTTTCGAGAAGTTCACCCCTCTTAATGCCAATATATCAGCAGTCCTCATGAAGGTGGACAGGTCTTCAAGAAGGAAAACCCCAGGGAAAAGAAGGAACATAGATATGTGGTGTCGTGTTTACAAAAGATCACGATCACGACAGATGATTGTCGGGCTCTTGAGGAATAAATCGAAGAGCTTATCCAGTGATGACACATTTCCAAGTTTGTTCGGAAGAACATGCCTAATCCTTCACCACCCGAGGGACCAAAATTTGAGCAGAGAAGCCTTTCGAGTCCCAAACCAAGTGCGGTTTTCCACACAATCCACGGAGGACCTAGGGGGGATCAAACTCCTCCCAGAAAGCCTTCATCTGAGGGGTAAATTCAGTACAGAACTTCCCCCATGCCAAAAGCTTGGAAATTCCTGTGACATTCTCAGATAAGGACCTAGAACGCCCCACTACGACGCAATTGTAATCCGTCTTTACATGGCCAACCACAAGGTACGCCGCATCCTGGTAGACAACGGCAGTTCTGTTAACATCCTTTTTCTTGAAGCCTTCGAAGTCCTCAAGCTCTCTCGGGACCGTCTCAACCCCGCCGGGTATACTCCACGAGTCCCAATCCCAATCGTAGTCACCCATGATGTAACTGCAGGTAATGCCCCAACAACCTGAGCCGAGGCAATGGATTTCATGGTCATCAATGTGAATGCCACTTACAATGCCATTCCTGGCCAACCTAGCATAGCAGCACTTCATGTCGTACCCTCAGCTTTGCATATGAAAATGAAGTTCCCCATGTCAGCATATGTGGGAGAAGCCAAAGAGAGCTAAGAAACAACTCAGAGAAGATCCGAGCCATAATGGATATGGCTCCCCCATCCAGCATTAAGAAAGTCCAACGACTCACGGGGTGCCTCACCGCCATCGGACACTTCCTCTCCAAATTCGGGGAGAATTGACTCTCATTCTTCAAAGCACTCAGGGGAACCGAGGGCTTCGAGTGGGGACAAGTACATCAATGAGCTTTCTAGCAACTCAAGTCATACTTGTCAACCCCCCGCTCTTAAGCAAACACTCTACCTCTACCTAGCTACTTCAGATAAGACTCTTAGTGCAGTCTTAGTAAGAGAAAAGAAGAGAACCCAAAAGCCGATCAACTTTGTAAGTAAAGTCCTTCATGACTGGCTCGGACGAGTTCACTATTCAGTATTCACTTTGCCTCAACTTCGGAGCCTCCAACAATGAAGTAGAGTATGAAGCACTAATCGCAGGCCTCCTCTTAGCCTGCAATGCTAGAGCCAGGTGGGTCAAAGTGTTTAACGACTCTCAGCTGGTAGTGAACTAAGTCCGAAGAGACTATGAAGCCAGGGACGACTGAATGATCAAGTATTTAACATATGTCAGGTAACTCGTAGCCGCGTACCAGGAGACCGAGGTCACTCGCAAACCTCACGAAGAAAACGGACAATCAGATGCCCTCTCCAAGTTCGCATCCTCCTTATTCGAAGGACTTCAGCAAGATCCCTTACATGCTAGATTCTCAATCATGGATATTTTTGGCCTACACTAACGATGCTCAGGAGTACATTCGCCAACGTGCCTCCTGCCAGTGATTCTCATCAATCAAGCGAACGCCCCAGACCCAGCCAAATCCCTTTGTTATGTGGGGTATGGAGGGACAAAGAATATTCCTCGTGGTAGCCATTGATTACTTCTCCAAGTGGATTCAGGCAAAACCTCTAGCGACCATCACAGAGCACAGAGTTCAGCAGTACTTTTGGAGGAACATAGTCTGTCGGTTCGACATACCCCAAATCATATTAATAGACAATGGGACTCAGTTTGCCGCTAACACATTATGTAAGTTTTGTGTCGACATAGGGATCCAGCAACGATTCTCCTCTATCTCCCACCCTCAGTCCAAAGGCCAAGCAGAGAACGCCAATAAACAGATCCTTCAAAATCGGACTACCCTCTCCCCGCATGCTCTCCTTCAACGAAGAACATAACTCCACTGATCTTTAAGGCAACCTCGACATTATTGAGGAAGTCTGCGACAAATATGCCTCGAGGAGACACATTTATTAGCAAAGGGTAAAGAAGTTCTACAACAATATAATCAACCCAACTAACCTCAAAGAAGGAGACCTAGTTTGAAGCCTTCGGAAACTAGAAATCTCCAATCCCCACAAGATGGGCAAGCTTGCCCCCAACTGGAAGGGGTCATACAGGATCTCAAAAATAGTCCGCCCAGGGGTTTACCAACTTGAAGACCCGAGGGCAAAGAGGATAACAAGGACCGCGAATGCTGAAAATCTGATGAAGTATCACGAGGGTGCTTAAAACCCACCAGTAGAAGTAGGTTTTCAATTTCTGATAAGGCCGATACTTGCAAAACGGCCAAGGCATGTAATAAAGGCTAGCCACCATTGATGCTATCACTTGGTTATTTCTCTCAATAAAAACAGTATTTTTCTATGAAAAAAACTTTTTTGCATTTGCCTCATCACAGCTACGACTCACTAAATAGCAAGTTCGGAGTCCAACATATCCTCAAGGGCTGCTCCAACAACCTGCTAAGGTCAAATAACGAGTTTGGAGTCCAACATTTGGTTTGACACCACTTTAGTTGCTTGCGAATCAGCATGTGCAAAGCAAGGCTCGCCATTCAGAATTGCTACTATAACTCGCTGAAATTTTCGAATAACAAGTATAAAGTCCAACACTTGGTTCGACGCCGTTTAAGTCGCTCGCAAACCAGCAAACGCAGAATAGGGCTCACCATTCGAAATTGCTTCTGCAACTCATTAGAAACCTTAAAAATAGGTTCGGAGTATACAATCATGGCATGAAATCGCTCCACAACTTGCAAACATGTGAGCTCAGGGCTCAAAGCAACCATTCGAACTGCTTACAAAACTCATTAACTCTTCAACAAGCAAGGTGGAATCCAGCCCTTCCCCAGAGCTGCTCCCACAACTCACCTCGACACCATGAACTTCCTCCTCGTAGCGCCCCAATGGCAAAGCTCATCTTCTCAACCTCCCGGGGGCAGGAACATTGCAGGCTTACTTTGCCCTGAAGACAGACGACTCCTTAATCGACTTCTGAACAGGAGACATTCGCGTCCTCTTCGAAACAACACGTCATATGCCCCAATCAGACATCTGTAACACAAAAATGTACTTTGTACCGCAACAATGCCAAAAATTTGCAAACATACAGGTTTGGAGTTTAAAGCAACCATTCGAACCACTTCTAAAACTTGTTATATTGTCAACAAGCAAGCCTAGAAAGCAGCAGCTCCCCTAGGCTATTCCTATGACTTGCTCCAAGCGATGGTGACCAACACTGAGGAACACATACAAAATTCGGTCTTCAAGACATACAGAGTTCAGCATGCAACACAAAAGAACAAGTAGAAGACTTCTCACATCCAACACAAAGATGTCCAAAATTTATAATTCGTGTAATCAAATATGAAGATACATAAGAGGTGGCCAGTTCGCTATTAAGCTACTACAAAATGTGCAAAAGCCGCTCTAGCCAAGTTTTGGAGGAAAGGAGGTAAACTGAAGGTGAAAGATGAATAGTGGAGTATTCATATTTCACGTATAGAATAATAAACTTGAAGGTAACAAAAAATATGCAAAACTTGAAAGGTTACTAGTATTTACGAAAATATACGCAAATCTATAAATTCATTAGTTTATGGAACTTTTCAGCTAAAATAAGAAGTGAAGTAAAAAGGGCCCCAACAGTAAGGATATTAAAAATTAATAAAGTAAAATGGGATAAGATAATTCGAGTATCGGATCACTTTAGGGAAAATAATGAAACTAGGTGACACCATGAATGGATCACCAAATGTGGATCACAGTAAAATAAAAGATGCACCCAAGAGAATTAAAGGTAAAAGGTAATTGGGCTCGATGATGTCAAATAAAATTATACGGTCAGGAAATACAAAAAATAGTTTGTTAATTCTTACAATGAGATAACTACGTTTGAAATTTTTAAAAAAAAACTTGAAAGGTGTAGAACACTCATATTCAAGGAAATATTGAAATTAGGGTGATTTAAACATATTTACCACAAATAAAGTTGAAAGATAGGAAATACGAGACCCAACGGTAAGGATATTGAATCTTGTATCCAATTTGATAATTTACATTCAAAATAAGAAACTCGGAAGATAATGAAAAAAGAACTCCAAAAAAGTTACTCGTATTTAGGGAAATATATATTAAAAATTGTGTGATTGGGTTTTGCTCTTCATTCCTCCCCTTTGTTTGAGACACTGAGAGAACATTAGGGTATGTGAGAAACCCTACATCCCACCTCCACCACCACAACCAAAACCTCCCCCACTCCAAATCCCCAAATCCAATTCAAATCCGAAACCCTAATCCCCAAATCCAATTCAAATCCGATGCCCTAATCCTCAAACCTAATCTTCACATCAAGAGAATAATCTATGGAGTACAACACCATTGACGTTGACAACTAGCATCTTCTTCCTCTCCATCCATGGCGGCGACACTTTCATCGAACCCCGGTAATTTCTTTCCATTCCACAATTATTTGTGGTACTGCCTATCATCTCTGGAATATTATCTGAATTATCTGTCATCCACAAATATTGAGTGTGCGCTTCTACTTGACAATTAGCGTATGAATCATTATTGAATATCTTACTTACTAAGAACGCTTAAGTATAATTGTTGATTATTAGCCTTGATTTTAATTGAGACTGATAACTTATTCTATTTCTGGAAAAGGTAGTAGGGCTACGGTTAGGAAATAATAAAAAAACGTAGTTTAAAATAACTTGCAATTTGAATATTTACGTTTGAAATAAAAAGCTTGAAAGGTGGTAGTTGGGCTTGATGATGTCAAATACAATTATACGGTGAAGAAATACGAAACATAGTTTAAAAATTCTTGTAATTTGATCATTTACGTTTGAAATAAGAAACTTGAAATGTTACATTCGTAATAAGAAACTTGAAAGGTAATGAAAAAGGAACACTATAGAAGTTACTCGTATTTAGGGAAACATACGCAAAAATCTACAAATTCATGAGTTTAGGCAAATTTAAAGATATTTAGCATAAATAAAAAATAGAAAGGTAGGAAATAAATGACCCAACATTAAAGATATTGAATCTTGTATAGAATTTGAAAATTTTCGTTTGAAATATGAAATTTTAAAGGTAATGAAAAATGAAACCGAGTAAGGTTACCCGTATTTCGGAAAAGTTACGCAAACCGTTAAACTTAAAGTCTACTGTCCTAATACGCAAAAAAAAAAAATAGAAGGTGGGCAATAAGGGACCCACCGGTAAGGATATTAAACAATAATAAAGTAAAATTGAAATAAGAAACTTGAAAGGTGGTAGGCGATAAAAATGAACTCGATAAAGGATACGCGTAGTTCGGGAAATATTGAAAAATCTATAAATTAAAGACTTTAGGGTAAAAATAGACCAGTAAGAAATAAGGGACCCAATGGTAAGGATACCAAATCTTGTATTGAATTTCATAATTTACGTTCGAAATAAGAAACTTAAAAGGTAATGAAAAAAGAACACTATAAAAGTTGCTCGTATTTGGGGAAACAAACGCAAAAAACAACAAATTCAAGAGTTTATGTGGCTTTTAAGATATTTAGCATAAATAAAAATAGAGTAGTAAATAAGAGACCCAACCTTAAGGATATTGAATTTGGTATAGAATTTGATAATTTTCGTTTGAAATAAGAAATTTGAAAGGTGACGAAAAATTAACACGAGTGAGGTTACCTTTATTTAGTAAAATTTACGCAAATCGATAAATTTACAAGTTTAGGGTACTAATAAGTAAAAAATAGCAGGGTAAAAAGGGACCCACCGGAAAAGATATTAAACAATAATAAAGTAAAGGGAGAAGGACCAAGAGGCACCTAAAGTATATACTAATACCCTAAACACACCTGAAGTTACGGTAATACCCTAAACACACCTGAACTTGTCAAAATTGGACCTATAGGCACCCAGCATCCAATTCCGTTAGTTTTTTAACTATTAGGGGGTAAAATTTACCCCCACGCCTTAAAAATTCATAAAAAATCCTTTAAAATTCCTAAAAATTCCGGAAAAATTCTTTAAAATTCCTAAAATTCCCTTAAAATTTCCTTAAAATTCTTTTAAATTCCATAACATTTGTTAAAAATTCCTTTTAAATTTCTTATGATTTCCTTTAAAATTAATTTTAAAATTTCTTTAAATTTCCTTTTAAATTTTCTAAATTTCCTTAAAATTTCCAATAAAATTCCTTTAAATTTTCTTTAAATTTAATTGAAAAATAGAACAAAACGTTCTTTAAAATTGAGAGTCTATCTCTACAATCCCAAGTACCAACTGAACCAAAAATCCTTCTAACTTGTACCATCTTGTCCTTCAGGCTCCTTGAAATGGAGTTCAGCAATGGAGGAACCAAATCACAAAGTGTGAAAAGAACTCCTTAAACAATAAAATTTGACCGACTAAACTATCTTTTATAAGTTATCAGAATGGTGTTGCTCATAAAACTTCGCTAGCAACTTTAGCCTTAAGTCACTGATTGATTCTATTGCACAATTGACAAGCAGGTATAGTACAGCAAAATACACAGAAATAAATCTTCACTCATAAGAGAAGCGTGCCTGTACAAAAACTTGAACAAGAACATGCTAGATCTACATTTTGAATAATATATGTCCTCTAAAAATAATCAAACAAGGTTATACCACCAAAAATAATCAAACAAGGTACAATCAAGCAACTCCGAGCTAGATCTACATTCTGAATAATCAAACAAGGTACAATCAGTTCTGATATCAAAGTTGTACCAACAAAAATAGTGACTAAACTAGATACACAATGTATAATAACATACAGGACTTGTTTTAACTTGGAGGTGTTGTAATACCCCTAATTTGTAATGTTTTTTTTCTTCCTTACAATGAAAATATATGTATGCATTGATTATATGTATATATACATATACATATACATATACATATACATATACATATACATATACATATACATATATATATATATATATATATATATATATATGCATTGTTAATGTTAGCATACACTATGATAAGATTCTTTTACCTGATGTGTTTTGTTTATTTTCTTTTATAAAAAGCCCAACTTTCCCTTTCTTAAAGCCCAACCCAACAATGTTTCCGTAGGAAAATGTAAATAAGTAAAGCTTAGGGGGGTAAAAGTAAAAAGAATGACACCTAAGCTCCCTAGAAGTCTCCACACACACCCACATCTCGCTTTTTCCTACTCCTTTCTTCTGGCCGGCAGTAAATAGCAGAAACAGCAGCATCATTTACTCCTTTTTCTATATATATGTGTTCCTTACCATTGATTCCAAAACCCTACTTCTCTTATACTAAAACCCTAACCTAATTTTCTTCCATTCTCTACTATCTGCCACACCTTAAAGCACATATATATATATATATAGAGAGAGAGCTTTACAACTTTGGAAAAACATAAGCTAAGGAAGTTTTTGAAGCAAGGAAGAAGAAGCATATCTTTGAAGAAGAAAGTGGGTATTTTCCTTTCTCTCTTGATTACTTTTGTGACTTTTTTTTTATATATATATAGAAGTTATGTTTGATAATATTGTCGTTTGAAAGTAGCAAAATTATGTTAAAGAGAGATGCTTGTTAAAATGAGCTATTCTTGTTAATATGTTGTTAGTTACAAGTATTAGAAAATTTAGTCTTTATAAAATAAATATAGCATCCGTATTAGTAGTAGTAGTAGTAGTAGTAATATTAGTAGTATTAATAGTGTCAGTTGTGGTAGTAATATAAGTAGTATTAATAGTATCAGTAGTAGTAGTAATAGTGGCAGCATTAATAGCAGCAGCAGGAGTAATAGTAGCAGTAGCAATAGTAGCAGCAGTAGCAATGATAGTAGTAAGCATCAGTAGTAGTGAATAATAGGCATGAGAAGGCATCAGTAGAAGCAGCAATTTAAAGAAGTAGTAGTAATTCAGAAATAAAACTTGTAAGTCACTTAAAGTAATGGTAGCAAAGTAGGAAGGAATAAATGCTATAGTTGTATGCTTAGCTAACTAAAATTTAAGATAGTTTAATAATGGTAGTAAGGTAGAAAAGTCACTTGTAGTTGTATACTTAGCTAATAAAAATTTATAATAAATAGAGTAGATTGTAGTAAAGTAAAGAAAGGATTGTAAGACTTTATCAAGTGCTATGCATAAGTGTATGCATATGGTGGAATTTGGTGCATTAAGCGCACTAGTGTTGATATGCATATGGAGATATTTAGTGCATTAAGCGCCTTTCGGTTATGCATATAGTGATAGTAAACACGTATCAAGTGAACTAATTTTAGTATATGTCAAATAACAAAGTATCCAAGCTAAACTGACTCTTAGCTTAAACTGATAATTGCATTGAACCCATACTTGAGTTAGGTAACTTGTTGTAAGACAAGATTAACCTTTTGGATCTAGGATTAAATTACCTAGTAGCCAACAATCATTGAATAAGAATAAATTAAATAGGAAATAAAGGACAACAATGATAATAGGATCGCATGACCAATAAAATAAGGACAGGCACTAGTTGGAAGTGCACTCACCTGTCAAGGAGACGCGTGCGACGTCTCATCTGGGACACGTGCACCGCAGTCTCGACTGTTAATTCCTGAGATTTAGTGATAGAGATGTCGAAATCTAGGGAAATGGACCCTTATGAGTACGTTATGTTCTAAGTTATCCATATGAACAATGAGCTAGAGTGTAACTCTTAGTCTCTGGCGGAGTAGGGAAAGGCCTGCCGATTCGCCCGATGTTCGGATAACTTATGGTAGAGTCCGGGTGTGGAGAAGGACTACCGATTCCGACAGGATTGCAGCTGAACAGAATGATCACCAGCCTGTCGGGAGTGGAGAGAGACCACCGGCCGGCAGAGTGGAGAGAGACCACCGATTCCGATAGATCGGGGTGATCACCGACTTTCGGGAGTGGAGAAAGACCACCGATCTGATGCAGTAGACGGAATAGACCGTATTTACTGCAGCTCTACCAGTCACTAAATAAATGTCAGGAACAGGAAAGAGTACAAGAATAGGTTTGCATTGCGAGGGAGTAAACCCTATAATCTGAAGTACGCTCAAGCTTGACTAGGATATATGTAATATGGGATGCATATGTTTCCGAATCAAGTATGCATTAGAATAAGAGCATTGTGTGCATTTGAATTGTGCATTAGATCATAGATCATAACATACACTCCTATTACATGATTACCATGTTTCTTTCTTTCTACATTAATGATTGTTTGCGGAGAATTAGGAAATTGCGGTTTTCATCCGTTTTGCGTCAGTTGTATTCTATTGACGTGCCCACAGTTGGTTTGTAGGAATTGATCGTGGGAACAAAAGAATATTGAGCCGTGGAGTATTCCAAGTGGGAAGTAAAATTTTCCTAAATAATGTAAGCTTTAAATTTCCTGAAATTTCTTTTCTGTGTTATGTACTCATTTGAAGTAATGATCTTGGGGTGTGTCACGAGTTTCCTGTATGTGGATCTCGGGGCGCTACAGGTGCATTTAAAGCAAGCTAGACTCATCAACTCGAATGATCATTTTTTAGGAGAAATTGTTATGGTTTGTCCAAGAAAATGGAATTAATCAACCAGTTGCAAAAGTTTCAAGATTTGGAGATTTGGCCGAACTCCAACTTGAAATCCACAAGAACTCAAAAAAAATCCCTCGCCAACACTGGAATAAAGGTCTTGATATCAATTCCCAACGATCAATTTTTGGGCATTGCAGAATCAAGAACCAAAGCTACAAAGGGATTCAGAGTTGATCAAACCCAAAACATCCATGCGAGCCTACTTGTTCTCACCCTCAACATTCAGCTAGCTTCATGCATAGCTCTTCTCAAAATCTCAGCTAGTTTCACACATGATCAGATCCAATTATCCAAGCTAAAACCCAAATCTAATCTCCAAGCTTCAAAGATCAGGTCAAACTCAACTTTGAACTCGGATACGATTGCACCATAACTCCAACCTGAGCATAACTTGATCATACTGACATCAACCAACTCCGAGCACCAGAGAAACCCCTCCTTCGAACCCTCCCCCGCATACAGAGAAACCCCGGGCAGCACCGTCCCATCCCCAGGCAGCACATCCGCCGGAAACTCCCTATCGATCGTAGACGCCCCAATAGTCAAGATCCACGGCGCCACATTCACCGCCGTGTAATCACCAGGACCCGAATTCCCAACCCAAACAGCTCACCACCACCCCATGCTTCACTGCAGCCCCAAACGCCCCGATCGCAATCGAATCTCTGTAAAACGCCAGCGGGTAGCATTCGCCCCCACCGACAGCAAAATGACATCGACCCCATCGCCAATCGCCTCGTCCATCGCAGCCAAAATGACGATGTCGGAGGCGGAGGCAGGGAGGGGGGAGAGGGCGAAGGAGTTGGAGAGGTGGAGTGTGGGTGGTGTGAGGGCGGAGGAGTTGGAAAGGTGGAGGAGTGTGGGTGGTGTGAGGATAGCGGGGTTGGTCAGGGTGGACGGTGAGGGTAGATTTCGACGGAATTGGGAGGGGACAAATGTGAGAGAGTGAGAGAGGGAGACAGAGGGGTTGGGTTGAGAGGGATTAAAATTATTTTGGAGGGTATTTTGGTCTTTTCACGTGCCTCTTAATGGGTTTAAACCCGTTAAGGGGTATATTTCAGGAATATTCCACTAAATTAACTGAGAAATTAACGGCAGGGGTCTTTAGGTCCAAATAATAGAAGTTTAGATACTATTGGGGTATTATAGAAACTTTAGGTGTGTATAGGTAATTTCTCTGAACTTTAGGTGCCAATAGGTCATTCTCCCTAAAGTAAAATGGGGTAAGATCAAAGAAGTATCACACCAATAAAAAGAGAATAGAAGGAACTGGTTAAGACCATGACTAGGAGGGCAGTTGGCATCAAATGTTGAACACAATTAAACAAAAAAATTCACTCAAGAAAATTAGGGTAAAAAGGGACTGACCGGAAAAGATATTAAACAATAATAAAGCAAAATGGGATAAGATCAAAGAAGTATCGGACCAACAAAAAGAAAATAGAAGGAACTAGTTAAGACCATGACACGGAAGGCAGTTGGCATCAAATGTTGAACACAATTAAATAAAAAAATCCACTCAAGAAAATTAAAGGAAAAAAGGTAGTTTGGCTCGATAATGTCAAATACAATTCTACAGTCAAGAAATGCGACAAGAAATGCGACAGGTTGTTTCAAAATTCTTGTAATTTGATCATTTTCGTTCGAAATAAGAAACTTGAAATGTGGATACTCGTATTTAAGAAAACATACGCAAAATCTACAAATTCAAGAGTTCACGCGGCTTTTAAAAAATTAAGAATATAAAAATAGAATGGTAGGAAAATAGGGGCCAAACGTTAAGGATATTAAATCTTCTATAGAATTTGATATTTACTGTTTGGAAATAAGACATTTGAAAGGTGATGAAAAATGAACACGAGTGAGGTCACCCAAATTTAGGAAAATTTAAGCAAATCGACAATTTTAAAAGTTTAGGGTACAAATAAGCAAAATTTAGAAGGTGGGTAATAAGGGACCCACCGATATGGATATTAAATAATAATACAGTAAAATAGGGAATGATCATTAGAAGTATCGGATCGCTAAAAATAGTTTTAAGATGGAACTGGTTGAGAACATGACTAGGTGGGTAGTTGGCATCAACTATTGATCACAATAAAACATGCACTCAAGATAATTAAAAGTAAAAGGAAGTTGGGATCGATGATGTCAAATACAATTATATGGTTAGGAAATACGAAACAGAGTATAAAAGTTCTTGTAATTTGATCATTTACGTTTGAAATACGAAACTTGAAATAAATCTACAAACTCAAGAGTTTGTGGCTTTTAAGATATTTAGCATAAATAAAAATAGAAGTTTAGGAAATAAAGGACCCAACGTTAAGGATATTGAATCACGTATGGAATATGATAATTTTTGTTTGAATTTAAGAAATTTGAAACGCAATGAAAAATGAACAAGACTGATGTTACCCGTATTTTGGAAAATTTATGGAATTCAAGAAATTTAAAAGTTTAGGGTACCAATAAGCAAAACATAGGTGGGTAAAAAGGAACCCACCAGTAAGGATATTAAACAATAATAAAGTAAAATAGGATAATATCATAGAAGTATCGAACCGCTAAAATGAAAATAGATGGAACTGGATGAGACCATGACTAAGAGGGTAGTTGGCATCAATTGTTGATCACAAGAAAATAAAAAAATGCACTCAAGAAAATTAAAGGTGAAAGGTAGTTAGGGTCGATGATGTCAACTAGAATTATATGGTTAGGAAATACTAAAAAAATGTAGATTAAAATATCTTGTAATTTGATCATTTTCGTTTGAAATGAGAAACTTGAAAAGTGGTAGGTGGGCTCGATGATGTCAAATACAATTATACGGTTAGGAAATACGAAACATAGTTTAAAAATCATGGTAACTTGATCATTTACGTTTAAAATAAGAAACTTGAAACGTTGTTACTCGTATTTAGGGAAACATAAGCAAAATCTACACATTCAAGAGTTAAAGAGGCTTTTAAAATATTTAGCACAAAAAAAAAAGAGTGGTAGGAAATACAGGACCCAACGTTAAAGATATTGAATCTTGTAATTTGATAATTTTCGTTTCAAATAAGAAATTTCAAAGGTGATGAAAATTGAACGCGAGTGAGGTCACCAATAATTAGGAAAATTTACGCAAATTGATAGATTTAAAAGTTTGGAGTATTAATAAGCATAAAATAGAAGGTGGGTAATAAGGAACCCACCGATAAGAATTTCAAATAATAATAAAGTAAAATTGGATGCGATCATATAGAAGTATCGGACCGCAAAAAATAGTTTTAAAAGGGAACATGTTTAGACCATGACTAGGAGGTTCGTAAAAGGTAATTGGGCTCGATAATGTTAAATACAATTATACGGTTAGGAAATACGACATATGGATAATTTGAGCCTTTACGTTAGAATTAAAAAACTTGAAATGTGGTAGTTGGGCTAGATGATGTCAAATCAAATTATATGGTTAGGAAATATGAAATATATTTAAAAATTCTAGTAATTTCATCACTTACATTTGAAATTAAAAATCTTGAAAGGTGGTAGGTGATGAAAATTGAACTCGAGAAAAGATACTCGGAGTTAGAGAAATACCGAAAAAACAAGAAATTAAAGATTTTTGTTGCTTTCAAGATATTTACCACAAATAAAAAAAGACCGATAAGAAATAAGGGACCAATGGTAAGGGTACTGACTCTTAGATCGAATATGATAATTTACGTTTGAAATAATAAACTAGAAAGGCAATGAAAAAGGAACACAACAAAAGTTACCCGTATTTAGGGAAACATACGCAATAGCTACAAATTCAAGTGTTTAGGCGGCTTTTAAGATATTTAGTATAAAGAAAATAGAAGGGTAGGAAATAAGGAACCCAACGTTAAAGAGAATGAATCACGTATAGAATTTGATAATTTTCGATTGAAATTTGAAATTTGAAAGGTGATGAAAAATGAACACGAGTGAAGTTACTAGTATTTAGGAATTTTTTTACCAAATCGATAAATTTAACAGTTTAGGGTACTAAAAAGCAAAAAATAGAAGGTGGGTAAATGGGACCCACCGGTAAGGATATTAAACAATAATAAAGTAAAATGGTATAAGATGACAGAAGTATCGGACCGCTAAAAAGAAAATAGATGGAATTGGTTGAGACCATGACTAGGAGGGTAGTTGGCATCAACTGTTGATCACAATAAAATAAAAATGCACTCAAGAAAATAAAAGGTTAAAGGAAGTTGGGCTCGATGATGTCAAACAGAATTTTACGGTTAAGAAATAAAAAACCGAAGCTTAAAGTTTCTTGTAATTTGACCATTTTCGTTTGAAATAAAAAACTTGAAAGGTGGTAGTCGGGATCAAATGATGTCAAATACAATTATACGGTTAGGAAATATGAAACATAGTATAAAAATTCTTATAATTTGATCATTTACTTTTGAAATACGAGACTTGAAAATTGGTTAATCGAAAAACATACGCAAAATCTACAAAATCAAGAGTTTTAAGATATTTAGCATAAATAAAAATAGAAGGGTAGGAAATAAGGGACCCAACGTTAAGGATATTGAGTCATGTATAGAATTTGACATTTTCGTTTGAAATAAGAATTTGAAAGGTGATGAAAAATGAACACGAGTGTGTTTACCCATATCTTGGAAAATTTACGAAAATCGAAAAATTTAAAAGTTTAGGGTATTAATAAGCAAAAAATAGGTGGGAAAAATGGAACCATCCGTAATGATATTGAACAATTATAAAGTAAAATGGGATAAGAACATATAACTCTCAGACGGCTGAAATGAAAATAGAGGGAACTAGATGATCCATGACTAGGAGGGTAGTTGGCATCAAATGTTGATCACAAAAAAATAAAAGACACACTAAGAAAAATTAAAGGTGAAAGGCAGTTGGGGTCGATGATGTGAAATAGAATTATACGATTAGGAAATATATAAAAAAACGTAGTTTAGAATATCTTGTAATTTGATCATTTTCATTTGAAACGTGAAACTTGAAAGGTGGTAGTTGGGCTCGATGATGTCAAATACAATTACACAGTTAGATAATAAGAAACATAGTTTAAAAATTCTTGAAACTTGATCATTACGTTTAAAATAAGAAACTTGAAATGAGGTTACTCATATTTAGGGAAACATACGCAAAATCTACAAATTCAAGAGTTTAAGTGGCTTTTAAGATATTTAGCATAAATAAAAATAGAATGGTAGGAAATAAGGGACCCAACATTAAGGATATTGAATCATGTATAGAATTTGATAATTTTTGTTTGAAATAAGAAATTTCAAAGGTGATGAAAGATGAACACGACTGAGGTCACCCGTAATTAGGAAAATTTACGCAAATTAATAGATTTAAAAGATTAGAGTACAAATAAGCAAAAAATAGACGGTTTGTAATAAGGAACCCACCGTTACGAATTTTAAACAATAATAAAGTAAAATTGGATACGATCATAGAAGTATCATACGGCAAAATATAGTTTTAAGAGGGAACAGGTTTAGACCATGACTAGGAGGTTAGTTGGCATCAAATGTTAATCACAATAAAATAAAAGATGCACTCAAGAAAATTAAAGGTTAAAGGTAGTTGGATTCGATAATGTCAAATACAATTACACGGTTAGGAAATACGACACATGGTTTAAAAATTCTTGTAATTTGATCCTTCACGTTTGAAATAAGAAACTTGAAATGTGGTATTTGGGCTCGATTATGTCGAATCCAATTATATGGTTAGGAAATACGAAATATAGTTTAAAGATTCTTGTAATTTGATCATTTAAGTTTGAAATAAAAAACTTGAAAGGTGGTAGGTGATGAAAAATAAAATCTAGAAAGGATACCCGTAGTTAGAGAAATATTGAAAAAACAATAAAGTAAAGACTTTTTGCTGCTTTTAACATATATACCACAAATAAAAATAGACCGGCAAGAAATAAGGGACCCAATGGTAAGGATACTGAATCTTATATCGAATTTGATAATTTACGTTCAAAATAAGAAACTTGAAAGGCAAAGAAAAAGGAACACTATAAAAGTTACTCGTATTTATGGAAATATACGCAATAGCTACATATTCAAGTGTTTAGGCGGTTTTTAAGATATTTAGTATAAAGAAAATAGAAGGGTAGGAAATAAGGAAAAAAAAGAAGAGAGATTGTAAATAACTTGATTGATTTGTTATTAGTATGTGGTAGTATATATATACAACTTACCAGATCTGATATTGGAGTAAATCAAGCTAACAAATTCCTACTGATTCTCCACTAATCAAGCTATCAACAGACTTACCGAAACTCAATATATATTCCTACTGATTCTCCACTAATCAGACTTACCAAAACTGAATATATATTCCTACTGATTCTCCACTAATCAAGCTATCAACAGATTTACCAAAACTGAATATATTCCTACTGATTCTCCACTAATCAAGCTGTCAATCTGATTCTCCACTAATCAAGCTGTCAATCTAATTATTATTGTTGATATCCTCCCGCAAGTTGTATATTCTGGAAGAGAGATGCAACTTGGACAGTAAGGACTCGAACCGAGGACGAAGCAGTGGTTTTGTTAGAATATCAGCAAGCTGATCATCAGTAGACACAAAAGACACTCGAAACCTGCCATGTTGGACATTTTCTCGGACAAAGTGATAGGTTAAGGCTATGTGTTTCATCCGAGAGTGGAAAACAGGATTAGCACTTAGATTTGTGGCACCGAGATTGTCGCAATATATAACCGGATTGGTAGTGGGTGTGTGACCAAGTTCTGTAAACAAGGAAAGGACCCATAGTAGCTCACTAGCCGTGTCAGCTAAGGCTTTGTACTCTGCTTCTGTTGATGATCGAGCAACAGATCGTTGTTTTCGGGAGCTCCAAGAGATGGGAATGCTGCCGAGATACAACAAATAACCAGTTGTTGAAATATAATCATCCTTGTCGCCTGCCCAATCCGCATCCGAGTAGGCATAAAAATTCAGCGGAGCAGTTGCCGAAATGAATACTCCTTTGTCACAAGAGCCTGCCAAATATCGGAGCACTCTTTTGAGTGCAGACCAATGCGTCGTTCGTGGGTTCTGCATGAACTGTGCAAGTTTGTTGGTGCTGAAAGCAAAATCTGGGCGAGTAAGACTCAAATATTGGAGACTTCCAACGAGTGCTCGGTACTTAGTTGGGGAAGGCAGGAGGTAACCTGAATCCTTGAGTAATGGAACACTAGCAGACAAGGGAGTGGATGCCGGTTTCGTATCTGCCATGCCAAATTTTTGTAGCAGATCAGTGATATATTTTCTTTGTGAAAGAAACATACCTGCAGCGGAAGGAATTACTTCAACACCCAAGAAATAGCTAAGACAACCAAGGTCTTTTAATGAAAAACGAGCAGAGAGTGTGGCAATGAGTTTAGACAACTCGGCAGAGGAGCTCCCAGTGACAATTACATCGTCAACATACACTAATAAGTACAGTGTAACACTCAGTTTTTGGTAGATGAAGAGAGAAGCATCTGCAGTTGAATTTACGAAGCCAAGGGAGAGCAGGAATACTCGGAACTCCGTGTACCAGGCGCGGGGTGCCTGCTTTAGTCCATAGAGTGCCTTTTTGAGGCGACAGACATGATCCGGGAAGTCTTTGTTGACGAAACCAGGTGGCTGTATCATGAAGACTTCCTCCTTGAGTGTCCCCTGAAGGAACGCATTGTTGATATCAAGCTGACGTATGGACCAACCCTGGCGAACTGCAAGTGTTAGGACGACTCGAGTGGTTACCGGCTTAACAACTGGGCTGAATGTTTCCGTATAGTCCCAACCAGGGCGTTGGTGAAACCCTTTGGCAACTAACCGAGCCTTGTAACGATCAATCGATCCATCCGGATTCCGTTTGATTCTGAATACCCATTCACAGCCAACCAAATTCTGAGCAGAGGACCGACTAACAAGATCCCAAGTGTTGTTGCGGTGTAAGGCATCAAATTCATCTTGCATGGCTGAGCGCCAATCAGGGTCGCGAAGAGCCTGGGTGATGGTGCTGGGTTCGATGGGAGAGGAGGGTCGGACATAGAGTTTGAGCTTGTTGATGGGTTTGACGATGTTGTTTTGAGACCGGGTGATGATCCCACCGCCATTGGGTTTCTGTCTCTTGACAACGGGTTGGGTTGGTGGGGCAGGAAGTTGTGGAAATGGTTGGGAGATTGAACTGGAGGATTGAGTGGTGTGGGTGGGTTCGTTTGAGGGTGATGATGGAGCCGGATTTGGTGGGTGGGTGATGGAGGGAGAGGGAGTGGCAGCGGATAAGTCTTCAGGTGTGTTTAGAGTGGTACTCACCGTGGGTTGGTCTATGGGCTGTAAAATGGAGAGTTGGAGTGGGCCTGTTTGTTGCTCTACACGAATTGGATTGAGCCATTAGAGAGCTGAACGGGAATTCAGATTCTACGAACTTCACATGGCGAGAAGTGTAAATCCTTCCTGTTTTGGGGTCGAGACACAAATACGCATGTTGATCAGCCGAGTAACCTACAAAAACACACATAGCAGACTTTGGCGCAAGTTTATGATCAGCATATGGTTTAATCCAGGGAAAACACAAACATCCAAAACATTTTAACTTATGATAATCTGGGCTAATGTTGAGCAATTTGGAATAGGGTGATTCATACCCAAGAATTGGAGTTGGGAGGCAATTTATGAGGTAGGCTGCGGTGCTCATGGCGTGAGGCCAATAGGTTAGGGGCAATCCCGAGTGATGGAGGAGAGAGAGACCGGTTTCGGCGATGTGACGATTCCGGCGTTCTGAAATTCCGTTGTGCTCGGGTGTATGAGGTGGGGTGGTGTGATGACTTATACCATGGTTGCTTAAAAAGGGACGAAGACCAATATATTCGCCACCATTATCTGTGTATAAGATTTTTATTTTGTGGTGGTAGAAATTTTCAATAAGTGATTTAAATTTTGGGAATATGGTTTGCACATCAGATTTGTGTTTCATTGGATAGAGCCAGATATAGCGAGTAAAATGATCAACAAACATGCAATAGTAACGAAGACCATCAATGGATAAAATGGGAGAAGTCCATACATCCGAAAAAATTATTTCCAATGGATAAGAAGATTTTAGAGTGGATTCATGAAAAGGAAGCTTGTGACATTTGGTAATTTGGCATGAGTTGCAATCTGATTGCTGGAATTTATTTGAGCCCAAAGAAAAATGCTGTTGAATGAATTTGAAGATTGAAGATGAAGGATGCCCAAGCCTATGGTGCCATGATGCAGAGGATTCCGTGTGGACGGTGTGGACGGACGGTGAGGTAGCGGGCCAGAGATAAAGTCCATCCACACATGGGCCTTTATGTGTTGTTTGGTCCGTCTGCAAGTTCTTTACATAAAAAGAGTTTGGCAGGAAAACAACAACAGAGTTAGTTTGTTTGGTAAGTTTAGAGACAGAGATGATATTTTGTTTCATGGAAGGAACGCACAAGGCATTAGACAAGGATAAATCATTAAGTAAAAGTGTTCCAGAATGAGAGATGTTTGAACCTGAACCGTTACCCATAAACAACGAGTCGGGGCCAGTGTACGGGTGATGAAGCGCCAGGTTTGCAAGATCATTGGTGATGTGATGCGTTGCTCCACTGTCAACCAAAAAACCAGTCTGAGATGGGCCAGCAGCTGCAGTATTGGCCCGAGCTTGTCCAGTGTAAGCCGGAGGATCCCGAGGGGGAGGCGGGATACCGGGGTGTTGCTGTCTGAAGGTGTGGCACTGAGATAGAACATGCCCTTTGACATTGCACCACTGACATCGGCCTAGAAATGGTTTTGGAGGGTTGCGGTAGCCAGTGCGCTGATTAGACTGTGCAGAGAATTGCCCTGACCGAGACCTGTTGTTGGAGTTAGGCCGAGCCTGAGCACTCAAGGCTGTAATTGGAGCAGGATTCTGTCTCTGAGCAGTAACGATGGAGAGTTCCTGGATGAGAAGCTTCTCGAGGAGGTCATCAAAGGTGATTGGGATGTCCCTTGCAGTCACGCCGTCAATGACGGCTCTGTAGCCGTCGTCGAGACCGCGCAAGACATGGTCAGTCATGTCTTCAACAGAGACAGGAGATCCAAGTGATGCAAGAAGATCTGCTGTTTGCTTCAGGGAATGCATATAGGTTGTGATGGATTGTGTACCTTTGGAAGCAGTACGGAGACGCTCCTTTAGTTGCTTGAGATGACTGCGGGATGCCTTGGCATAGGTGCTTTTGAGAAGGGTCCAAAGATCATGCGACGTCTTTGTCTGAGACACCAGGGAGGCCACTTCATTGGAGAGAGTGGTGAGGAGGGCGCTATAGATGAGGCGGTCCTGTCGACGCCATGTCTGATAGGCAGGATTTGGGGTCGTCCCTGGAGGCGATGCAGTGGTGGAGATTGTTTCCGATGGCGCGGGGAAGGATCCATCTGGATATTTGAGGAGATCATGGCCATCAAGGAGAGCTTTAACTTGGAGTTTCCAATTAAGATAATTGGTGGGGAGAAGCTTGGTGACACTGATAAGAGTGATACAGGCAAAGGGTTTGGAAGGTTCATAGGGGTTGGAAATGAAGGAGGTGCTGTCGTTGGCCATTGGAGGCAAGGGTGATGGTTAGAGTAAGGAGCGGCGTCCTTAATTACAGAGAAAGAGGGCAGGATCGTTTTGGCTCTGATACCATAAAAAAGAAGAGAGATTGTAAATAACTTGATTGATTTGTTATTAGTATGTGGCAGTATATATATACAACTTACCAGATCTGATATTGGAGTAAATCAAGCTAACAAATTCCTACTGATTCTCCACTAATCATGTCACGCCCCGCTTTCCACTATACGGAAATACAGGCACGCAACTGAGGTCCAGCGAATGATATACATCATCCATAAGCTGTGCAATCATAAGCTCAACAAGATATTTATAACACATTTACGCAGACAAATATAATGATCACATGAGCTGAAAATAAAATAACCATCATCCAGATAATACATCAACATCGGGTCAAAATGCCCGAGAATACAAGGTGCCATAATTAAAACAGTACGATGAACAGTTCGCTATAACAACTAGATAAAATAGCGACTGAAAGAAAAATAACATGAAGTAGTAACAAAGCAGCAACGATCATCTAGAGAGTCTGCTCATCTGGTCCATCAGTACCTGTATAATCATTAACTCAAAGAAAAATAGAAAAGTTCCCGTTAGAGCAAGCTTCGGGCAGCAAGTAGCAACAAGCAGAAAAAGGGGTAATATAACAAGATATAACATGGAAGAAACAAGAAGTAGAAGTACAAATACAATATGGAAGTAAGTAAGGAATTGAGACAATATGATCATGTAAGTAAAAACTGTAACTAGTGTATTCTAGACTTCAAGATATAAGCATTTGATAACCTAGGCTCAGTTAATCGATAATCATGTAATCAAGGATCGAGAGTCATGTAATCAAGAGTCATGTAACGAGGGTCTTGTAATCAAGAGTCATGTAATCAAGAGTCATGTAATCAAGAATCATGTAATCAAGAGTCATGCTTAGTGGAAATCTCAAGTTTATCTGTGTTATTAACTTATCTAATGCACGCAATCCTATGTCCCATACCACAAGTTCGGTGCATATCAATCATGTGACGTTTAGACTTAAGTAGTGAATTCTATAGGATTATGTACTCGGGTCTTCCAGTGATAGTATCAAGACATGTAATCATGAATCATGTAATCGAGAATTATGTAATCAAGAATTGTATAATCAAGAATCAAGAATCAAGAATCACTATTTCGGGAAACACGGGCCCCCTTCCGAGTATACTCCCCTATATTGTCCATTACTAAGCCGTACCCTTATAACCCCGGCTTGTTATTATTTTATAATTAATTATGAACATGCAATTGGTACGACTAGTGGAACGGTGTAATCAAATAGTTTAGCCAAGAAAAATATCAAGGACAGTAATCATGGACATGAGACGTAAAACGAGTACATGTATCGAGAGTAATTATTATGGAATTATCAAGTGGTATAAAATACATTCTATCAACCTATTATATCTATGCAAGTTATTATTACAAGAACAATAATACATTCAGTTCATTAATTATGAAAAATAAAGGGTTTATATGCAAAAATGTATAGATGAATTTTTAGATAACTTAACATATCTGCATTCAAATTCACTTTCCCGTTGTTACAGAAAAGCAAATCCAATTCCGTCAGAGATTCTAGAAAGTAGACTCTCTCCCGGTTCCAACGCATATTCACACGATACATTCTAAGGACAGTAGCGATGCGTACAAATTCATTCTTCGCTGGTTTCGATGTCTCGCTCGCATTCTGGAAATTCGGAGTCACAATACTAAAACTGCGATATCTCACAATCTATACATCCGATTGAGAAACTGTAGGATGTTTCGGATATCTAGACTCGAAGGGCTACGATTTTCATGTAGAAAGTTTTTCGATCCAGTATCGGTAACATGGTCAAATTCTCAGTACAAGATACCATTCGTAATCCCGTGCAGGTTCAGAATTCACAATATGACAGTACTAAAATCGCGATATCTCACAATCTATACATCCGATTGAGAAACCGTAAGATGTTCTGGATTCGGGACTCGATGGGCTACGATTTCCACGTAGAAAATCTTTAATCCAGTATCGGGAACATGATCAAATTCTTAGTGCAAGGTCAAGAAATTTTAGAGATAGTAAGGTTGAATATTCGATATTCGATAACACGATTCGAAATGTGTTAACGGTTCACTCTTGTATTGATATAGCATGAAACAAGTGACTAGAACAGAGTTTGACAATAAAACATGATGATAACTAGACTACTTGCCACGAGTCAAAGGAAAATGCTTGTACGAGAACAAAAATAGTGTACAAGGTACTTGCCTTATAACGTGACGATTACGGTGGTAGTGTTAACCACGGAAGGAAGCGACGTCGGCAACGGACGGCGGCACAACGGCGGTAAGACGGTAGCTAACGGTAGCAACGGTGAGCGACGACAACAACAAGGTGGCGCGGTGTCGGGTTATTTTTCGGGATTCACGGGATCGTAGAAGCGGAGTCGTTGGCTCGAAGGTGGAATGTGAAGTGGAGTTTGGGCATTGCTTGCTCTCGGTATGAAGAAGGCAGGGGGTGTGAAGAAGGCAAAATGAAAAATGAGACGTAGAGGTGGGGGGTTGATGTGTTATGCATGTGTGTGTGTATGCATATATATAGATTTAAACAAGGAGAGAGGGAGAGAGAGTTGGCTGGTTGCAATTGTGCATGCATGTGTAGGGGTGTAGATGGGGTGTAGAAAAATCAAAGGAGGTTAGGAAAATGAGAGTGTAGGGTGGTGGAGGTGTAGAAAAATATAAGCCTAGGTGTGGAAAAATGAGGGGTTAGTGGGGATTAGGTTAGAAAATAGGAATAAGGAGGAGAAGTCAGTAGAAGTTAGGTTGTAGGAGGAAAAAAATGAGAAAGTTAGGCGTAGGATTAGGATTAGGATTAGGATTAGGATTAATCAGGGTTTAAAATTTGTATTTAAACTCCGATCGAAAAATTCACAAAATTATAGAATTGATCAGAAAAATATTCTGGCTTTAGATAAAGAGTCCAAAGAGAAAAATAAAACTGATCTGAAAATTGAAGTACAAAAATTTACGTAGTAAAATACGTACAACTGGAACAGGGAGTTACAAATCAAGCTATCAACAGACTTACCAAAACTGAATATATATTCCTACTGATTCTCCACTAATCAGACTTACCAAAACTGAATATATATTCCTACTGATTCTCCACTAATCAAGCTATCAACAGATTTACCAAAACTGAATATATTCCTACTGATTCTCCACTAATCAAGCTGTGAATCTGATTCTCCACTAATCAAGCTGTCAATCTAATTATTATTGTTGATATAAGGAACCCAGCTTTAAAAGAGAATGAATGAATCATGTATAGAACTTGATAATTTTCGATTGAAATTTGAAATTTGAAATTTGAAAGGTGGTGAAAAATGAACACGAGTGAAGATCAGTATTAAGGAAATTTTTTACCAAATCAATAAATTTTACAGTTTAGGGTACTAAGAAGCAAAACATAGAAGGTGGGTAAATGGGACCCACCAGTAAGGATATTAAACAATAATAAAGTAAAATGGGATAAGATCGTAGAAGTATCGGACCGCCAAAAAGAAAATAGATGAAAAATGAACACTATAAAAGTTACCTGTATTTAGGATTTTTTTTTACCAAATCGATAAATTTAACAGTTTAGGGTACTAATAAGCAAAAAATAGAAGGTGGGTAAATGGGACCCACCGGAAAGGATATTAAACAATAATAAAGTAAAATGGGATAAGTTAATAAAAGTATCGGACCGCTAAAAGGAAAATGGAAGGAATTGGTTGAGACCATGACTAGGAGGGTAGTTGGCATCAAATGTTGATTATAATAAAATAAAAATGCACTCAAGAAAATAAAAGGTTAAAGGTAGTTGTGCTCCATGATGTCAAACATAATTATACGGTTAGGAAATACGAAACATAGTATAAAAATTCCTATAATTTGATCATTTACTTTTGAAATACGACTTGAAATGTGATTACTCAAAAAACATACGCAAAATCTACAAATTCAAGAGTTTAGGGGGTTTTAATTTAGCATAAATAAAAATAGAATGGTAGGAAATAAGGGACCCAACGTTAAGGATATTGAGTCATGTATAGAATTTGATCATTTTCGTTTGAAATAAGAAATCTGAAAAGAGATGAAAAATGTACGCGAGTGTGTTTACCCGTATTTTGGAAAATTTTCGAAAATCGAAAAATTTAAAAGTTTAGGGTATTCATAAGCAAAAAATAGGTGGGTAAAAAGGAACCATCTATTAGAGCAAATGTTGATCCCAAAAAATAAAAGATACACTAAAGAAAATTAAAGGCGAAAGGAAGTTGGATAAAATGGGTCCCACCTGTAGGATATTAAACAATAATAAAGTAAAATGGGATAAGATCAAAGAAGTATCAGACCGCTAAAATGAAAATAGATGGATCTGGATGAGACCATGACTAGAAGGGTAGTTGGCATTAAATGTTGTTCACAATATAATAAAAGATGCATTCAAGAAAATCAGAGGTGAAAGGTAGTTGGAAATATCTGGTAATTTGATCATTTTCATTTGAAATGAGAAACTTGAAAGATGGCAGTTGGGCTCGATGAAGTCAAATACAATTATACGGTTAGGATATACGAAACATAGTTCAAAAATTCGTGTAACTTGATAATTACGTTTAAAATAAGAAACTTGAAATGTGGTTACTTGTATTTAGGGAAACATACGCAAAATCAACAAATTCATGAGTTCAAGAAGCTTTTAAAATATTTAGCACAAATAAAAAAAGAACGGAGGAAATAAGGGACCCAGCGTTAAGGATATTCAAAGGTGATTGTTAAATTATAAAGACTGAAAACAATACTTTATTGGATGATCATAACTGAATACAATGCCTCCTATATATATAAAAGTACAAGGATTAATCCTAATATTATTTCAGATGTGGGACTAAAATTAAGACTACTTTTAACTCCCCCTCACGCCGGTGCATAAATATTGTCGAAGCCAAGCTAGCTCAAGAAAATTTGAAACAGCTTAGGAGGTAATGCTTTAGTGAGGATGTCATCAAGTTGGTCAACAGATCGAACATATGAAAATGAGATCACTTTCTTTTCCAACTCATCACGAACGAAATGACAATCGACCTCGATGTGTTTTGTTCGTTCATGAAACACTGGATTTTCAGAAATATGCATATCATCTTGGTTATCACAGTACAGTGAAACCAGAGAAGATACTGAAATTGCCTAGTCTCGAAGGAGAGATTTAAGCCAAAAACAACTTCAGAAACCAAATGCCCAATTGCTCGGAATTCAGCTTCTACACTTGATTCAGCTACAACAGGTTGCATCTTGCTCTTCCAAGATACCAGATTTCCTCCAAAAAACACAATGTATCCACTAGTCTGTCATCAATCGACCCTGCCCAGTCAGCATCAAAATATCGTCGTAATTTGAGCCTCTACATTTGAAATAAGAAACTTGGAAGGCGGTAGTTGGGCATGATGATGTCAAGTCCAATCATATTACGAAATACGAAATATAGATTAAAAACTCTTGTAATATGATCATTTACGTTTGAGATAAAAAAAACTTGAAAGGTGGTAGGTAATGAAAAATGAACTCGAGAAAGGATACTCGTAGTTATAGAAATATTGAAAAAAACAAAAAATTAAATATTTTATGCCGTTTTAAAGATATTTACCACAAATAAAAATAGACCGATAAGAAATAAAGGACGCAATGGTAAGGATCCTGGATCTTGTATTGAATTAGATAATTTACGTTCGAAATAAGAAACTTGCAAGGCAATGAATAAGGAACACTAGAAAAGTTACCCGTATTTAGGGAAACATACGCAAAATCAACAAATTCAAGTGTTTAGGCGGCTTTTAAGTTATTTAGAATAAAAAATTAGAATGGTAGGAAATAAGGAACGCGACGTTAAAGATAAAGAATCATGTATATAATTTGATAATTTTCGTTTGAAATTAGAAATTTGAAAGAAGGTGAAAAATGAACACGAGTGAAGTTACCCTTACTAAGGAAAATTTACGCAAATCGATAAATTTAAAAGTTTGGGGTACTAATAAACAAAAAATAGAAGGTGGGTAAAATGGGACCCATCGATAAGGATATTATACAATAATAAAAAAAAATGGGATAAGATCATAGAAGTATCGGACTACTAAAAAAGAAGATAGATGGAACGGGTTGAGACCATGACTAGGAGGGTAGTTGGCCTCAAATGTTGATCACAATAAAATAAAAGATGCACTCAAGAAAATTAAAGGTAAAAGGTCGTTGGGCTCGATGATGTCAAATACAGTTATACAACAAGGAAATACGAAACAAGTATGAAAATTCTTGTAATTTGATCATTTACGTTCGAAATCCGAAACTTGAAATGTGGTTACTCAGGAAACACACGCAAAATCTACAAACTCAAGATTTTAGGCAGCATTTAAGACATTTAGCAAATATAAAAACAGATGGGTAGGAAATATGGGACACAACATTAAGGATATTAAATCGTGTATAGAATTCGATAATTTTCGTTTGAAATAAGAAATTTGAAAGGTGATGGAAAATGAATGCGAGTTCGGTTCCGTATATTATAAATTTAAACGAAATCGAAAAATTTAAAAGTTTAGGGTACTATAACTAAAAAATAGGTGGGTAAAAAAGGGACCCACCGGTAAGGATATTAAACAATAGGATAAGATCATAGAAATATCGGACCGCTAAAATGAAAATAGATGGAACTAGATGATACCATAACTACGAGGGTAGTTGGCATCAAATGTTGATCACAATATAATAAAAGATGCATTCAAGAAAATTAAAGGTGAAAGGTAGTTGGGGTCGATGATGTAAAATAGATTATGCGGTTATGAAATTCAAAAAAAGCGTAGTTTAAAATATCTAGTAATTAGATCATTTCGTTTGTAATGAGAAACTTGAAAGGTGGCAGTCGGGCTCGATGATGTCAAATACAATTATACGGTTAGAAAATACGAAACATAGTATAAAAACATTTACGTTTTAAATAAGTTGAAATCTGGTTACTCGTATTTAGGGAAACATACGCAAAATCTAAAAATTGAAGAGTTTAAAAGGCTTTTAAAATATTTATCATAAATAAAAATAAAATCGTAGGAAATAAGGGACCCAACGTTAAGGATATTGAATGTATAGAATTTGATAATTTTTGTTTGAAAAAAGAATTTTCAAAGGTGACGAAAAATGAACACGAGTGAGGTCACCACTAATTAGGAAAATTTACGCAAACTGATAGATTTAAAAGTTTGCAGTACTAATAAGGAACCCACCAATAAGAAATTTAAACAATAATGAAGCAAAATTGGATACGATCATATAAGTATCGAACAGCAAAAAATAGTTTTAAGAGGGAACGGCAAAAAATAGTTTTAAGGTTGGATTGGTATTATTCTGGATACGGCAAGGTTAGTTGGCATCTAATGTTGATCACAATAAAATAAAAGAATCACCTTAAGAAAATTAAAAGTAAAGGTAATTGGGCTGAATAATGTCAAATACAATTATACGGTTAGGAAATACGACACATGGTTTAAAAATCCTTGTAATTTGAGCCTTTACGATTGCAAAAAGAAACTTGAAATGTCGTAGTTGGGCTCGATGATGTCAAAAATAATTATACGTCTAGAAAATACAGAACATAGTTTAAAAATTCTTGTAATTAGATCACTTACACGTTCAAAATAAAAAAAACCTTCAAAGGGGGTAGGTGATGAAAAATGAACTCGAAAAAGGATACTCGTCGTTAGAGAAATAATGAAAAAACATAAAATTAAAGATTTTTTGCTTTTTTAAAGAAATTTAACACATGTAAAAATAGACCGGTAAGAAATAAGGGACCCAATGGTAAGGATACTAAATCTTGTATCAAATTTAGTAATTTAAGTTCGAATTAAAAAACTTGAAAGGCAATGAAAAAGGAACACAATAAAAATTACCCGTATTTGGAGAAACATACACAAAATCTACAAATCCAAGTGTTTACGCTGCTTTTTAGATATTTAGTATTAAAAATCAAGGTTGTAAACGGTGTTAGGCAGTGGAGGTTCGGTCAAGGGGCGCCTAGCGCCTAGGCGGTTGAATTTATTTTTATAATTTAGTTAATTTCAGCCCTATTCTTCAATCGTAAGCATAATTATACAATCCAGTTGCAAATATTCATCATGTTCTGGTGTAATATGTGTAATTAAAGGGTGTTTGTACATAAAAAAAGCTTTCACATGCAATTAATGTGTAATATGTGCAATTAAAAAACCAATTGTCCAACTGTAATATGTGCAATATGCCAATATGTGTTATATGTGTAACATGTGATATTTTAATGTGTAATATGTGCAATCTATCACCAATAATACTAAAAAAAAGTAAAAAAAATTCCACTACTATTAAAGATCTACACATAGTATATAACAAATTAATAGATTAATAGTAGTTCTCCTTTCTTGTGTTATTTAATAGTATTTAAAATTTTAAAAATAGAAAACGCCTAGGCGTAGCGTAGGACATAAGGCGAACGCCTGATCGGCACCACTGACGCCTACATAACAGAACGGCCACCTAATCGCTTTTGACCGCCTAGACCACTGCCTAGGGCAAAGGCGGTTCGTTCTCCTCCATCTGAACACCTCGGTGCCGCCTAGGCGTCCGAGGCGGCCGCCATTTAGAACACTGTTAAAAATTAGAAGGATAGGAAGGAACCCAACGGTAAAGATAAAGAATCATGTATTTAGGAAAAATTTCGTTTGAAATTAGAAATTTGAAAGGTGGTGAAAAATGAACACTAGTGAAGTCACCCGTATTTTGGACAAATGAGAAATTTGACCATTTCCGTTTGAAATGAGAAACTTGAAAGGTGGCAAATGGGCTGATGAAGTCAAATACAATTATACGATTTCGTTTGACCATTTTCGTTTGAAACAAGAAATTTGAAAGGTGATGAAAAATGAACACGACTTCGGTTCCGTATATTGGAAAATTTAAACGAAATCGAAAAATTTAAAAGTTTAGGGTACTAATAAGCACAAAATAGGTGGGTAAAAAGGGACCCACCAGAAAGGAAATTAAACAATAATAAAGTAAAATGGGATAAGATCATAGAAATATCGGACCGCTACAATGAAAATAGATTGAAGTGGATGAGACCATGACTAGGAGTTTAGTTGGCATCAATGTTGATCACAATACAACAAAAGATGCATTCAAGAAAATTAAAGGTGAAAGGTAGTTGGGGTTGATGATGTAAAATACAATTACACAGTTAGGAAATAAAAAACGTATTTTAGAATATCTTGTAATTTGATCATTTTCGTTTGAAATGAGAAACTTGAAAGGCGGCAGTTGGACTCGATGATGTCAAATCCAATTATACGGTTAGAAAATACGAAACATAGTTTAAAAATTCGTGTAACTTGATCATTTACATTAAAAATAAGAAACTTGATCATTTACATTAAAAATAAGAAACTTGAACATTTACGTTTAGAATAAGAATCTTAAAATGTGGCTACTCGTATTTTAAAATATTAGCATAAATAAAAATAGAATGGTAGAAAATAAGGACCCAACGTTAAGGATATTGAATCATGTATAGAATTTGACAAATTTCAAAGGTGAAGAAATATGAATACGAGTTAGGTAACTAGTAATTAGGAAATTTACGAAAATTGATAGATTTAAAGAATTAGAGCACAAATAAGCAAAAAATAGTTTAGGCTATTTATAAGATATTTAGTATTAAAAAAATAGAAGGGTAGGAAATAAGGAACCGAACGTTAAAGATAATCAATCTTGTAAAGAATCTAATAATTTTCGTTTGAAATTAGAAATTTGAAAGGTGATGAAAAAAGAACACGAGTGAAGTTATCCGTATTTTGAACAAATGACGCAAATCGATAAATTTAAAAGTTTACGAAAAACGAGTATCACCGGTAAGGATATTAAACAATAATAAAATAAAATGGGATAAGATCATAGAAGCATTTCACCGCTAAAAAGAAAATAGATGGATCTGGATGAGACCATGACTAGGATGGTAGTTGGCATCAAATGTTGATCACAATATAATAAAAGATGCATTCAAGAAAATTAGAGGTGAAAGGTAGTTGGCGCCGATGATGTAAAATAGAATTATACGAATAGGAAATTAACAAAAACGTACCTTAAAATATCTTTTAATTTGATCATTTTCATTTGAAATGAGAAACTTTAAAGGTGGCACTTGAAAGGTGGCAGTTGGGCTCGATGAAGTCAAATACAATTACACGGTTAGGAAATATGAAATATGGTTTAAAAATTCGTGTAACTTGATCATTTACGTTTAAAATAAGAAACTTGAAATGTGGTTACTCGTATTTAGGAAAACATACGCAAAATTTATAAATTCAAGAGTTTTAAGAGGATGTTAAAATATTTAGCATAAATAAAAATAGAATGGTAGGAAATAAGGGACCCAACTTTAAGGATATTCAAAGGTGATGAAAAATGAACACGAGTGAGGTCACCAGTAATTAGGAAAATTTACGCAAATTGATAGATTTAAAAATTTAGAGTACAAATAAGCAAAAAATAGAGGGTGGGTTATAAGTAACCTAACGATAAGAATTTTAAACAATAATAAAGTAAAATTGGATACAAATTTGGACCATGACTAGGAGGTTATGAGGGAACAAGTTTGAACCATGACTAGGACGTTAGTTGGCATCAAATGCTGATCACAATAAAATAAAAGATGCACCTCGAGAAAATTAAAAGTAAAAGGTAATTGGGCTCGATAATCAAATACAATTATACGGTTAGGAAATACGACACATGGTTTAAAAATCCATGTAATTTGAGCTTTTATATTTGAAATAAGAAACTTGAAATGTGGTTGGGCTCGATGATGTCAAAAAAATTATACGGTTAGGAAAAACAAAATATAGTATAAAAATTCTTGTAATTAGATCACTTACGTTTGAAATTTAAAAAATTGATAGGTGGTAGGTGATGAAAATTGAACGCGAGAAAGGATACTCGTAGTTAGAGAAATACGGAAAAAACAAAACAATAATGATTTTTTTATGCTTTTAACATATTTACCACAAATAAAAATAGACTGATAAGAAATAAGGGACCCAATGGTAAGGTACTGAATCTTGTATCATATTTGATAATTTACGTTGGAAATAAGAAACTTGAAAGGGAATGAAAAATGAACACTATAAAAGTTACTCGTATTTAGGGAAACATGCAACAGCTACAAATTCAAGTATTTAAGCGGCTTTTAAGATATTTAGTATAAAGAAGATAGAATGGTAGGAAATACGGAACCCAACGTTAAAGACAATGAATCATGTACAGAATTTGATAATTTCTTATGAAATTAGAAATTTGACAGGTGATGAAAAATGAACACGAGTGAAGTTACCCGTATTTGGGAAAATTTACGCAATTCGATAAATTTACAAGTTTAGGTACTAATAAGTAAAAAATAGGTGGGTGAAACGGGTCCCACCGGTAAGGAAATTATACAATAATAAAGTAAAATGGGATAAGACCATAGAAGTATTGAACCGCTAAAAGAAAATTGATGGAACTGGTTGAGACCATGACTAGGAGGGAAGTTTCCATCAAAGGTTGATCATAATAAAATAAAAGATGCACTCAAGAAATTAAAGGTAAAAGGTAGATAGGCTCGATGATGTCAAATAGAATTATACGGGTAGGAAATTAATAAATGTAGTTTAAAATTTCTTGTAATTTGATCATTCTCGTTTGAAATAAGAAACTTGAATGGTGGTAGTTGGGCTCGAGGATGTCAAATGCAAATATACAATTGGGAATACGAAACATGGTTTAAAAATCCTTGTAATTTAATCAGTTACGTTTGAAAAAAGAAACTTGAAATGTGGTTATTCATATTTAGGAAAACATACGCAAAATCTACAAATTCAAGAGTTGAGTGGGCTTTTAAGATATTGAGCATAAATAAAAATAGGTGTAGGAAATAAAGTACCCAACGTCAAGGATATTAAATCACGGATAGAATTTGAACATTTTCGTTAGAAATAAGAAATTTGAAAGGTGATGAAAAATGAACACGAGTGGTTACTCGTATTTTGGAAAATTTACGGAAATCGAAAAATTTAACCGTTTAGGGTACTAATAAGTAAAAATAGGTGGGTAAAAAGGGACCCACCGATAAGGATATTAAATAATAATAAAGTAAAATGGGATAAGATCATAGAAGAATCAGACCGCTAAAATGAAAAAAGATGGAACAAGATGAGACCATGACTAGGAGGGAAGTTGGCATCAAATGTTGATCACAATATAATAAAAGATGCATTCAAGAAAATTAAAGGTGAAAGGTAGTTAGGGTCTGTTTGGTTCAAAGGAGGGAAGGGGAGGGATTTTAATGGAGGGAAGGGGAGGGGAGGGAAGGGAAAGGGAGAAGAGGGATTTTAATCAAGACTCTGTTTGGTTCAAAGGAGGGGAGGGGAGGGAAAATTATTATGTTCTTGTTTGGTTCACAAGGGGAGGAAAGGGATTTTATAATTAAATTACTTTTATACTTTTTACATTTTAGGAGAGTCTATGTATTATTATTTCTAATTCAATACAGATGTTTGGTAGTACTAGCTTTAGCATGCAGTAGTCTTACAAAATGATATCAGCCAAGAAAGACTATTTCTTTTATTTATGTGTTCATAAAAAGATTCAAGCAGGGTTTTTTATTGCTCTCTACTTATATATTGAACTTTTTCAGAAAAAGGTGTTAACATTACACTTGCTGAGTATCATAAAACTAATATCATAACACTTCATGCATAAATTCTCATCGAACCATGACCACATAAATATTGCCATTGTAGCCTGAGGAAGCTCAAACCATATGGCTTCAAATGCGCATGAAGCTAAAACCCTTGTTTCAATCCCATCAACAAAATCCCAGCACTTCCAACAATAAAGATTAAATTTACTACACATGTCAATTTAAACTAAAAAGGGGATCTATTTTTCATTTTAGAAAAAGAGATCTTAGAGATTTAGATCTAAAAATGGCGATTTAGTCCAATCACTTTAAAAAAATAGACCTACTTTCTCTCCCCTCCAAATCCCCCCAATATTGGAGGGAAGCCAAAATTGGCTCAGGAGGGATTTTGCACCCCTCCATTCCCCTCCCCTTCCCTTCCCTCCTAAAAAATGAACCAAACAAGAAATGTTTTAAAAAACCCTCCACTCCCCTCCATTCCCGCAATTCGATAAATTTAGTAATTTACAAGTTTAGGATACTAATAAGTAAAAAATAGGTGGGTAAAACGTGTCCCACTGGTAAGGATATTAAACAATATTAAATTAAAATGGGATAAGATCATTAGAAGTATAGAACCACTAAAAAGAAAATTCATGGAACTGGTTGAGACCATGACTAGGAGGGAAGTTTCCATCAAAGGTTGATCATAATAAAATAAAAAACGCACTCTAAGAAATTTAAAGGTAAAAGGTAGATGGGCTCGATGATGTCAAAAAGAATTATACGGATAGAAAATTAATAAATGTAGTTTAAAATTTCTTGTAGTTTGATCATTCTCGTTTGAAATAAGAAACTTCAATGGTGGTAGTTGGGCTTGAGGATGTCAAATACAAATATACGATTAGGAAATACGAAAAATGGTTTTAAAATCCTTGTAATTTAATCAGTTACGTTTGAAAAAAGAAATTTAAAATGTGGTTATTTACATTTAGGAAAACATACACAAAATCTACCAATTCAACAGTTTAGAGGGCTTTTAAGAAATTTAGCATAAATAAAAATAGAAGTGTAGGAAATAAAGTACCCAACGATAAGGATATTAAATCACGTATAGAATTTGAACATTTTCGTTAGAAATAAGAAATTTGAAAGGTGATGAAAAATGAACACGAGTGGTGACGCGAAAAACATACGCAAAATCTACAAATTCAAGAGTTTAGGGGGCTTTTAAGATATTTAGCATAAATAAAAATACAAGGGTAGGAAATAAGTGATCCAACATTAAGGATATTGAATCATGTAGAGAATTTGACCATTTTCGTTGCAAATAAGAAATTTGAAAGGGGATAAAAAAAATGAACACGGGTGAGGTTACCCATATTTTAGAAAATTTACGGAATTCAAAAAATTTAAAAGTTTAGAGTACTAATAAGCAAAAAATAGGTGATAAAAAGGGACCCACCGGTAAGGGTATTGAACAACAATAAAGTATCAGACCGCAAAAAATAGTTTTAAGAGAGAACAGGTTTAGACCAAGATTGGCATCAAATGTTGATCACAATAAAATAAAAGATGTACTCAAAAAAAATTACAAGGTAAAACGTAATTAGGCTCGATTATGTCAAATACAATTATACGGTTAGGAAATAAGACACATGGTTCAAAATCTTTGTAAGTTGAGCCTTTACATTTGAAATAAGAAACTTGAAATGTGGAAGTTGGGCACGACGAAGTCAAATCCAGTTATATGGTGAGGAAATACGAAATATAGTTTAAAAATTCTTGTAATATGATTATTTACGTTTGAAAAAAAAACCTTGAAAGGTAGTAGGTGAGGAAAAATGAACTCGAGAAAGGATACTCGCAAGTAGAAAAATATTGAAAAAACTAAAAATAAATATTTTATGTTGTTTTTAAGATATATACCACAAATGAAAATAGACTGATAAGAAAATAGGGACCCAATGGTAAGGATACTGAATCTTGTATCGAATTTGATAATATATGTTCGAAATAAGATAATTGAAAGGCAATGAAAACGAAACACTATAAAAGTTAGCCGTATTTAGGGAAACATATGCAAAATCTACAAATTCAAGTGTTTAGGCTGTTTTTAAGATATTTAGTATAAAAAATTAGAATGGTAGGAAATAAGGAACTCAACGTTAATGATAAAGAATCATGTATATAATTTGACAATTTTCGTTTGAAATTAGAAATTTGAAAGGTGGTGAAAAATGAACACGAGTGAAGTTACCCGTATTAAATAAAATTTACGCAAATCGATAAATTTAAAAGCTTGGGAAACTAATAACCAATAAATAGAAGGCGGGTAAAACGGGACCCAGCGGTAAGGATATTAAACAATAATAAAGTAAAATGGGATAAGATTATAGAAGTATTGAACCGCTAAAATGAAAATAGATGGAACTAGATGAGACCTTGACTAGGAGGGTAGTTCGCATCAAATGTTGATCACAATATAATAAAAGATACAGTCAAGAAAATTAAAGGTGAGAGGTAGTTAGGGTCGATGATGTAAAATAGAATTATACGATCACGAAATTTTTAAAAAAAAGTAGTTCAAAATATCCTGTAATTTGATTGAGAAACTTGAAAGGTGGTAGTTGGGCTCGATGATGTCAAATAAAATTATACGGTTAGGAAATACGAAACATAGTTTAAAAATTCGTCTAACGTGAACATTTACGTTTAAAATAAGAATCTTGAAATGTGGTTACTCGTAAACATATGCAAAATCTACAAATTCAAGAGTTTAAGAGGCTTCAAAATATTTAGCATAAATAAAAATAGTTTAAAAATTCTTGTAATATGATTATTTACGTTTGAAAAAAAAATTGAAAGGTAGTAGGTGAGGAAAAATGAACTCGAGAAAGGATACTCGTAGTTAGAAAAATATTGAAAAAACAAAAAATAAATATTTTATGTTGTTTTTAAGATATATATATCTGATGAACCCAATAATATTCACATTTAGGAGCAATAATCTTAATGCAATTGGACATTTAAATGCTCTATATGTGGTATTTTACTCTTATTCTCTTTTCCATAGGAAACGGCCTAAAATAGCAAAACGAAGCAGATTCAGGATTTTGAGGATGATACACAGAAACTGCAGAGCATAAGTCGACTTGTTCTTCCAACAGGCGACTGGACGGAGAGGGTGACGGTGCTCGGCACAGTCACCCTCTCCATAGACAGTCGACCTGACTGATTAATTATGAATCTACAGAAGTCTCGGAACAGTCGACTTACTCCAAACCAGCCGACTGGTATTCAGCAGAGTTAGAAGATAAGAACAGTGAAGATTCATCCTCATCCAAATACGAAGCAAGATTAAGTTATCCAAAAACCAGGTCGTCTGCGAATAACAACTCCTCATTGGTCAAGTTAGGGGACCAGGATTGGCAAGTGAGAAGATCGACTCAAATCTATATTCAATGTGTAAAGAGATAGAATTGAAATCTGCAGAGGTGGGCACAAGCAATTATAAAAAGGCTGGAATAAGAAGATGAGGGTATCACTTAATCTCTGAATCATCAATCATCAACGAAGAGGCATTATTCTATCAGCATCGAAGAAAGAGGGAGATCAAGTACACAGAAGGGAACGAGCCAGTCGACTGAGTGACAGCCAGTCGACTTCTCTGGCCGAATCATCATCAGTTTATTTCTTCTCTTTCCAGTTTTTATTTTAATCATGTATTCGAAACTGTTAGTCAATAAAAGTCTTATTATGTGGAACTAATTTCATAGTTGGGTAGATTGAAACCGTAGTCTAATGCTATATTCTTCTGAATGCTACTCTACTACTTATTGATTAAACCTGATTGAATTGGTATAGATTTATAATAATCAAACTTGTTCAGAAATTCTAAGAGCAGTCGATTGAGAGTGACAGCAAGTCGACTGCCATGCAAAACCTGAGTTTATCAAGTTTGCGTATTATAAATCTGAATCTGTTACATGAGCATAGAGACGACTCGTATCTTGTGCTCATAGTTTGTAACACAGGAATCTTTAGGGGTTCTTGGTTTAATCAACTTGAAGGATCTAGATCTGATACCAATTTCTAGAACTTCGAGTGTTTGTTCGTTTCCATTGTTTCTATGTTTTCTTTAAGTGCAACTTAGTAGATACCATGCTAAATACTTAAGAAAAGAAACGAATTAGAGTAGATACCATGCCTAATTCTTGGCTTAGGGAAACATTAACTTTAAGGAGTAGATACCATGCCCTTAAAGGAACGAACATGAGAATTAGAGTAGTATAGACTTAGCATTATGGACTATAGGTGGAAATCAAAGCCCAACTACTTAATAGATATTTGTGATTCAGAACTACTTGATTTAGTTTTAATCTTGTCATTTCATTTAGAACAACACTTTAAGATTCTCATTTCTGTTTTATTGGTTAGTAAGTTAATTTCTACAATCTCTGTGGGATCGACCCTTACTTGTCACTACACTTCTATAAACGATTCGTACACTTGCGAGGTTTTTAATTTGTGTCTAGTTTATCTATTTATTTAGATAGCTGGATTGCACAACAAGTTTTTGGCGCCGTTGCCGGGGATTGTTTAGTATTTTAACTTACAAATCAGTAAAATCTTTTTCATTTTTCTTTTCTTTTATTAATAAATATTTTTCTTTTAGGTTACAGGATTTTGGTGAATGCACGGGAAACGATCACTTCGTCCAGAGCTACTACCTATTGACACGGAAACAGAACGCACTCTGCATAGACTAGGTCGACTGTCTGCAACAAACCAGTCGACTGCTGCAAGAAACCAGTCAACTGCACAGAGATCCAATTCACAAGCAACAATGGCTGAGGAAGTACCAAATCGAGTACCAATGCAGGACAAATTCACGCCTAAGAATATTGAGCAACCTTCCTGCATTGCTTATCAACCTAATGTCACAGGGAATATGCATCTATCTCCCCAATTACTTAGCATGGTTCCCCACTTTAGTGGCAAACCAGACGAGGAGCCTCACCTCCATCTGCAAGACTTCTTTGATCTTTGCAGAACACAAAGCGTCCAAGGGCTTACCCCTGAACAAATCAGGTTAATCTTGTTTCCATTTTCTTTAAAACTTAATGCTAAATTGTGGTATAATTCTTTGGAACCAGGATCAATTCAATTATGGGAGCAATTGGCAACAAAGTTCTTGAAAGAATTCTTTCCAGCCCAGAAAACCAAACAACTAAAAAGGGAGATTCAACTCTTCCAACAAAAAGATGGCGATTTATTCTTCGAAGCATGGAAGGACTTCAAGAACAAGCTTCTCAAGTGTCCTACGCACAACATACCTAAGGATGATCAGGTACAAGCATTTTATGAGGGTTTAAATGACACTAACAAAGCAATTGTAGATTCAGCTTTCAATGGAATCTTGATGAGGAAGAGTGGTGAGGAGGCCATCGAGCTATTTGAAGAACTCAGCGAGAACTCAAAGCAATTCTCAACAAGGGGAAGGGGCCTTTCGAAAAAACAGGGAGTTTACGAAGTTTCTAGCAATAATAGCATGCAATTAGAAATGGAAATCATGAACAAAAAAATTGATATGCTTGTTAATGCAATTTCGACGATGGGTGGTTTAAAGAACCAAACAAAAGAAATTTGGGGAATTTGTTCTCATTCTGATCATACAACTAATACATGTCCCATGTCTTCTTTCACAGATCAGGAGCACGCAAACTACATAGGACAGGGAGTGTACCCGCCCAAGAACAACCCTTTTTCAAACACATATAACCCAGGGTGGCGAAACCATCCAAATTTCTCATGGAGCAATAATCAAAACCATCAAGGCACACAATTGACACAAGGGCATGGGCAGCAATTCCAGATTGGAAATGGGTTGGATCGGCCAGTACAAGAACAGAAGAAGTTGGATTTCGAATCCACCGTTCTTCAATTACTCCAACAACAACATCAAACAAGCAACCAACAAGGGCAGGCCATTCAGAAATTGGAGACTCAAATTGGTCAAATTGCTAAGGAGTTAAGTGAAAGAAAGGCAGGAGAACTCCCATCACAAACCATACCAAACCCTAGAGGACAAGAACAGCTCAAATCTGTGACAACCCTGAGAAGTGGTAAGATAATCGACAGCACAGTTGGAACAAATGCAGACGAATTAGATACACAACCATTAAAATCTTTGGGTTCCAACAAGGTAAGTGACAAAGAATGGGCAGTTTTGCCACCATTCCCTCAAAGGTTAGTCAAGCAAAAGAAAGAACAACATTTATTTGATATTTTTGAAACTCTCAGCAAGGTAAAAATCAATATTCCCCTACTTGATGCTATTAAACAAATTCCTTCTTATGCCAAATTTTTGAAAGAATATTGTACTCACAAGAAAACTTTTCAGGTTCAGGAGGATGTGGCTCTAACAGAAGAAGTGAGTGCGGTGTTATCGAGGAAATTGCCTCCTAAATTGAAGGATCCAGGTAGTTTTACCATTCCTTGCAGGGTTGGTGGGCACTTCTTTGAAAAGGCGCTGCTAGACTTGAAGGCAAGCATCAATCTTCTTCCATACTCTATTTACGAAAAGCTAGGATTGGGGGAACTCAAACCAACATCCATCACCTTGCAGTTAGCTGATCGTAGCATCAAGAGACCTAGAGGTATTTTAGAAGATGTATTGGTTCAGGTAAATGATTTCATTTTTCCCGCAGATTTTGTCGTTTTGGATATGGAAGAATCTTCAACGCTATCTTATTTACCTATCATTTTAGGTAGACCCTTTATGAGTACTGCTGATATGAAAATTTGTGTTAAAAAGGGTACTATAAGTAAGAAAATAAATGGTGAGAAGATTGAGTTTAAAATGTTTGATGCACCAAAATTACCACACGATGATCATGAATGTTATAATGTTGATGTGGTTCAGAAAATTTGTGACCAAACATTTCAGGAACATAGTGTCGATCCATTACAAGCCACAATTACACACCCTCTAATACTATCTCAACTTGAACAAGAATATGATGATTGGAGGATTGCAGAGACAATACATACCCTTGGAAATCCAAAATCATATTCAGGTAAGTTTGCACCTGTATTTGAAAATCTGGTGTCTAATAATATTTTTGTTTCTTTTTTTACCAGGACACCAGATGTGGAACTAATGCTGCTGCCAGAACAATTGAAATATGCATATTTGGGTGAAAACCAGAAATTACCTGTGACAATTGCTGCAAACCTGAGTATGCAGGAAGAAGGAAAGTTGTTGAGAGTCTTGCAAGAACACAAGGGTGCACTAAGGTGGACCATTGCAGGTAGGCTTATGTCAAGATGGTACGGTCCGTACGTTGTTACGAAGGTTTCCCCACATGGAGCATTGGAGGTTCATAGCAAAGAGAAGAATCAAACATTCAAGGTGAACGGGCATAGGGCGAAACCTTATATTGAGATGAGTCTTGAGCCGCAAGAGGAAGATGTGAATCTTCAAACCATTCAATACATTCCATGAACTCATCAAGTCTAGCTGAAGACAGGAAACACAGCGCTTATTGGGAGGCAACCCAATTTTCAGGGGAGTACTTACACTTTCTCTTTATTTCTTTGTATTTCTTTTATTTTCAGTTTTTTTCTTCCCTCAAATTAGATGGTAACATATGCCTATTTTAAAATTTTATTTCAAACATTGAGGACAATGTTCCATTTAAGTTTGGGGGTAGTTATTCACGTTTGAAGTCTCTTGATGTTGAGTCTTTTCTAACAACAATGATGAGAAATGAGCGCAGTTTCTATAGGTAGAGAGTGGAGAACAAGTATTAAGTGTGGTCTTTATCGTTAAAAATGTTAATAACTTATCATATGTATCATACTTGAAACTTTCATTCAATTGGCTATGTCAATTTAACGAATTGTGAAAGAGAATAGCAAGTTCAACTGTGAGTAAACTTAAATACACAAATTGTGAGTTTTTGAGCCTTATTTATTTCTTTTGAGAGAGCCACACACTTGAAGATCTCAGTTGACTGCATTCTTGAGACGATCTAGAACTTGTTTTTGCTACTTTTCGAAACTTTTTTTTGGTTTTTGCATAAAAACTTGGAAATGATTAAGGCACCTAAGATTCTATCACCAAAGACAAATAGCCTACCCAACATCAATTATCCACTAGTTACCCCTTTGAAGCCTATAAAAGCTTTCTTTTTGTAAGACACATCATCCTTAACCAAGCCTAGATGAATAGGTTACCTTACCCAGATCTATTGAGTTAGTAGAGCAAGAATTGAAAAAGAGACGTGGCATGTCAAGATAAAGGGGATAAAAATATAAAAAAGAGTTGGAGGATTTGTCATAAGAAAAAGATGAAAAGTTGTGAACTGCTGAGTTATGGATGGGGGAAAGTTGTTGGAAAAAAAAAATCTCTTAGAATAATGCAAGTTGCTCTACTAATTCTTTAGAAATTTTGTGTTTCTTTTTCCCTTCATTGTTTAAACCCTCACCCAAGGCCCCATTACAACCTATATAAGACCTTTTGATCCAAGTAGTGTGCAAATCAATGGTGTGAAGATGTAGTAGCAAGATCAAGCATATGGTTTCATCCAAGTAATGAAAGTTGTCACGAGATCTAATTTGAATGTCCCATGTCAAAGAGAGCTATATTTCTTTGGGAGTGTATGCCATGGTGAGATTTTGGAGTTGAAATATAGTTGAGCTTGCTAAACTTAATCATGGTTATGTTGCAGAGGCATTGGCCATACTATTATTTGATACTCAAGTTAAGTATTCGTGTGAATAAGTGATTAACATTTAAATTAAAAACTTGTTTAGACCTATCTTAATGCTTGTTCTAACCTTGACACCTAATGTAGCAAGTTCTCTAAGGTAAATGTTGGAAGGATCAAGATGTTCAAGAGATGCTTGTAGTTTTAGTTTGCTTGAGGACAAGCAAAAGCTGAGTTTGGGGGTATTTGATGAACCCAATAATATTCACATTTAGGAGCAATAATCTTAATGCAATTGGACATTTAAATGCTCTATATGTGGTATTTTACTCTTATTCTCTTTTCCATAGGAAACGGCCTAAAATAGCAAAACGAAGCAGATTCAGGATTTTGAGGATGATACACAGAAACTGCAGAGCATAAGTCGACTTGTTCTTCCAACAGGCGACTGGACAGAGAGGGTGACGGTGCTCGGCACAGTCACCCTCTCCATAGACAGTCGACCTGACTGATTAATTATGAATCTACAGAAGTCTCGGAACAGTCGACTTACTCCAAACCAGCCGACTGGTATTCAGCAGAGTTAGAAGATAAGAACAGTGAAGATTCATCCTCATCCAAATACGAAGCAAGATTAAGTTATCCAAAAACCAGGTCGTCTGCGAATAACAACTCCTCATTGGTCAAGTTAGGGGACCAGGATTGGCAAGTGAGAAGATCGACTCAAATCTATATTCAATGTGTAAAGAGATAGAATTGAAATCTGCAGAGGTGGGCACAAGCAATTATAAAAAGGCTGGAATAAGAAGATGAGGGTATCACTTAATCTCTGAATCATCAATCATCAACGAAGAGGCATTATTCTATCAGCATCGAAGAAAGAGGGAGATCAAGTACACAGAAGGGAACGAGCCAGTCGACTGAGTGACAGCCAGTCGACTTCTCTGGCCGAATCATCATCAGTTTATTTCTTCTCTTTCCAGTTTTTATTTTAATCATGTATTCGAAACTGTTAGTCAATAAAAGTCTTATTATGTGGAACTAATTTCATAGTTGGGTAGATTGAAACCGTAGTCATGTAATGCTATATTCTTCTGAATGCTACTCTACTACTTATTGATTAAACCTGATTGAATTGGTATAGATTTATAATAATCAAACTTGTTCAGAAATTCTAAGAGCAGTCGACTGAGAGTGACAGCAAGTCGACTGCCATGCAAAACCTGAGTTTATCAAGTTTGCGTATTATAAATCTGAATCTGTTACATGAGCATAGAGACGACTCGTATCTTGTGCTCATAGTTTGTAACACAGGAATCTTTAGGGGTTCTTGGTTTAATCAACTTGAAGGATCTAGATCTGATACCAATTTTTAGAACTTCGAGTGTTTGTTCGTTTCCATTGTTTCTATGTTTTCTTTAAGTGCAACTTAGTAGATACCATGCTAAATACTTAAGAAAAGAAACGAATTAGAGTAGATACCATGCCTAATTCTTGGCTTAGGGAAACATTAACTTTAAGGAGTAGATACCATGCCCTTAAAGGAACGAACATGAGAATTAGAATAGTATAGAAGGTGACTTAGCATTATGGACTATAGGTGGAAATCAAAGCCCAACTACTTAATAGATATTTGTGATTCAGAACTACTTGATCTAGTTTTAATCTTGTCATTTCATTTGGAACAACACTTTAAGATTCTCATTTCTGTTTTATTGGTTAGTAAGTTAATTTCTACAATCTCTGTGGGATCGACCTTTGCTTGTCACTACACTTCTATAAACAATTCGTACACTTGCGAGGTTTTTAATTTGTGTCTAGTTTATCTATTTATTTAGATAGCTGGATTGCACAACAATATCACAAATGAAAATAGACTGATATGAAATAAGGGACCACTGGTAAGGATACTGAATCTTGTATCGAATTTGATAATATATGTGCGAAATAAGATAATTGAAAGGCAATGAAAAAGGAACACTATAAAAGTTACCCGTATTTAGGGAAACATACGCAAAATCTACAAATTCAAGTGTTTACGCGGTTTTTAAGATATTTAGTATAAAAAATTAGAATGGTAGGAAATAAAGAACTCAACGTTAATGATAAAGAATCATGTATATAATTTGACAATTTTCGTTTGAAATTAGAAATTTGAAAGGTCATGGAAATTGAACACGAGTGAAGTTACCCGTATTAAGGAAAATTTATGCAAATCGATAAATTTAAAAGTTTGGGGAACTAATAACCAAAAAATAGAAGGCGGGTAAAACGGGACCCACCGGTAAGGATTTTAAACAAAAATAAAGTAAAATGGGATAAGATCATAGAAGCATCGGACCGCTAAAATGAAAATAGATGGAACTGGATGAGACCATGACTAGGATGGTAGTTGGCATCAAATGTTGATCACAATATAATAAAAGATGCATTCAAGAAAATTAAAGGTGAAAAGTAGTAAGGGTCGATGATGTAAAATAGAATTATACAATCATGAAAATTTAAAAAAAAGTAGTTTCTAATAATTTGTAATTTGATTGAGAAACTTGAAAGGTGGTAGTTGGGCTCGATGATGTCAAATAAAATTATACGGTTAGGAAATACGAAACATAGTTTAAAAATTAGTGTAACTGGAACATTTACGTTGAAAATAAGAATCTTGAAATGTGGTTACTCGTAAACATGCGCAAAATCTACAAATTCAAGAGTTTAAGAGGCTTCAAAATATTTAGCATAAATAAAAATAGAGAAACACACGCAAAATAAATAAAATCAAGTGTTTAGGCGGCATTTAAGATATATTTAGTATAAAAAGTTGAACGGGAGGAAAGAAGAAACCCAACGTTATAGATAATGAATCATGTATAGAATTTGATAATTTTCGATTGAAATTAGAAATTTCAAAGGTGATGAAAAATGAACATAAGTGAAGTTACCCATATTTGGGAAAAATTTTGCCAAATCGATAAATATAAAATTTTAGGGTTCTAATAAGCATAAAAAAGAATTACCATAGAAGTATCGAACCACCAAAAAGAAAATAGATGGAACTGGTTGAGACAATGACGAGGAGGGAAGTTGCCAACAAATGTTGATCACCATTAACTCAAAATGTACTGGAGAAAATTAATGGTTAAAGGCAGTTGGGCTCGAAGAAGTCAAAGAGAATTATATGGTTCAGAAATAAATAAATAAAAAGTAGCTTAAAATTTTTTGTAATTTGAATATTTTCTTTTGAAATAAGAAACTAGGAAGGTGGAAGTTGGGATTGATGATGTCAGATACAATTATACGGATAGGAAATACGGAACACAGTAAAAAAAAATCTCATAATTTGATAATTTACGTTTGAAATACGGAACTTTAAATATGGTTACGCAAAAAAATACGCAAAATCTACAAATTCAAGAGTTTAGGGGGCTTTTAAGATATTCAGCATAAATAAATATACAAGGGTAGGAAATAAGGGATCCAACATTAAGGATATTGAATCATGTAGAGAATTTGACCATTTTCGTTGGAAATAAGAAATTTGAAAGGGGATAAAAAAAATGAACACAAGTGACGTGACCCGTATTTTAGAAAATTTACGGAATTCAAAAAATTTAAAAGTTTAGAGTACTAATAAGCAAAAAATAGGTGATAAAAAGGGACCCACCAGTAAAGGTATTGAACAACAATAAATTATCGGACCACACAAAATAGTTTTAGGAGAGAACAAGTTTAGACCAAGATTGGCATGAGATGTTGATCACAATAAAATAAAAGATGTACTCAAAAAAATTACAAGGTAAAACGTAATTGGGCTCGATAATGTCAAATACACTTGTACGGTTAGGAAAGACGACACATGGTTCAAAATCTTTGTAATTTGAGCCTTTACATTTGAAATAACAAACTTGAAATGTGGAAGTTGGGCACGACGAAGCCAAATCCAATTATATGGTTAGGAAACACGAAATATAGTTTAAAAATTCTTGTAATAGGATTATTTATGTTTGAAAAAAAAACTTGAAAGGTAGTAGGTTAGGAAAAATGAACCCAAGAAAGGATACTCGTAGTAAGAAAAATATTGAAAAAACAAAAAATAGATATTTTATGTTGTTTTTAAGATATATACCATAAATGAAAATAGACTGATAAGAAATAAGGGACCCACTGGTAAGGATACTAAATCTTGTATCGAATTTGATAATATAAGTTCGGAATAAGATAATTGAAAGGCAATGAAAACGGAACACTAAAATAGTTACCCGTATTTAGGGAAACATACACAAAATCTACAAATTCAAGTGTTTAGGCGGTTTTTAAGATATTTAGTATGAAAAATTAGAATGGTAGGAAATAAGGAACTCAACGTTAATGCTAAAGAATCATGTATATAATTTGACAATTTTCGTTTGAAATTAGAAATTTGAAAGGTGGTGAAAAATGAACACGGGTGAAGTTACCCGTATTTAGGAAAATTTACGCAAATCGATAAATTTAAAAGTTTGGGGAACTAATAAACAAAAAATAGAAGGCGGGTAAAATGGGACCCACCGGTAAGGATACTAAACAATAATAAAGTAAAATGGGATCAGATCACAGAAGTATTGGACCGCTAAAATGAAAATAAATGGAACTGGATGAGACCATGACTAGGATGGTAGTTGGCATCAAATGTTGATCACAATATAATAAAAGATGCATTCAAGAAAATTAAAGGTGAAAGGTAGTTAGGGTCGATGATGTAAAATAGAATTATACGATCACGAAATTTTTTTAAAAAAAGTAGTTTAAAATATCCTGTAATTTGATTGAGAAACTTGAAAGGTGGTAGTTAGGCTCGATGATGTCAAAGAGAATTATATGGTTCAGAAATTAAAAAAAAAGTAGCGTAAAATTTCCTATAATTTGAACATTTTCTTTTGAAATAAGAAACTTGGAAGGTGGTAGTTTGGATTGATGATGTCAAATACAATTATACGAATAGGAAATACGGATCACAATAAAAAAAATCTTATAATTTGATGATTTACATTTGAAATAAGATACTTTAAATATGGTTATGCAAAAAACATACGCAAAATCTACAAATTCAAGAGTTTAGGGGGCTTTTAATATATTTAGCATAAATAAAAATACAAGGGTAGGAAATAAGGGATCCAACATTAAGGATATTGAATCATGTATAGAATTTGACAATTTTCGTTGGAAATAAGAAACTTGAAAGGGGATAAAAAAATGAACACAAGTTAGGTTACCCGTATTTTAGAAAATTTACGGAATTCAAAAAAAATAAAAAGTTTAGGGTACTAATAAGCAAAAAATAGGTGATAAAAAGGGACCCACCGGTAAGGGTATTGAACAACAATAAAGTATCGGGCTGCATAAAAAAGTTTTAAGAGAGAACAGGTTTAGACCAAGATTGGCATCAAATGTTGATCACAATAAAATAAAAGATGTACTCAAAAAAATTAAAAGGAAAACGTAATTAGGCTGTATAATGTCAAATACAATTATACGGTTAGGAAATACGACACATGGTTCAAAATCTTTGTAATTTGAGCCTTTACATTTGAAATAAGAAACTTGAAATGTGGAAGTTGGGCACGACGAAGTCAAATCCAATTATATGGTTAGGAAATACGAAATATAGTTTAAAAAATCTTGTAATATGATTATTTACTTTTGAAAAAAAAAAACTTCAAAGGTAGTACATGAGAGGAAAAATAAACTCGAGAAAGGATACTCGTAGTTAGAAAAATATTGAAAAAACAAAAAATAAATATTTTATGTTGTTTTTAAGATATATACCACAAATGAAAATAGACTGATAAGAAATAAGGGACCCACTGGTAAGGATACTGAATCTTGTATCGAATTTGATAATATATGTTCGAAATAAGATAATCGAAAGGCAAAGAAAACGGAACACTATAAAAAATGAACACGAGTGAGGTTACTCGAATTTTAGAAAATTTACGGAATTCAAAAAATTAAAAAGTTTAGAGTACTAATAAGCAAAAAATAGGCGATAAAAAGGGACCCACCAGTAAGGGTATTGAACAACAATAAAGTATCGGACCGCACAAAATAGTTTTAGGAGAGAACAGGTTTAGACCAAGATTGGCATCAGATGTTGATCACAATAAAATAAAAGATGTACTCAAAAAAATTACACGGTAAAACGTAATTGGGCTCGACAATGTCAAATACACTTGTACGGTTAGGAAATACGACACATGGTTCAAAATCTTTGTAATTTGAGCCTTTACATTTGAAATAACAAACTTGAAATGTGGAAGTTGTGCACGACGAAGCCAAATCCAATTATATGGTTAGGAAATACGAAATATAGTTTAAAAATTCTTGTAATAGGATTATTTATGTTTAAAAAAAACTTGAAAGGTAGTAGGTGAGGAAAAATGAACTCGAGAAAGGATACTCGTAGTTAGAAAAATATTGAAAAAACAAAAAATAAATATTTTATGTTGTTTTTAAGATATATACCATAAATGAAAATAGACTGCGAAGAAATAAGGAACCCACTGGTAAGGATACTGAATCTTGTATCGAATTTGATAATATATGTTCGAAATAAGATTATTGAAAGGCAATGAAAATGGAACACAATAAAAGTTACCCGTATTTAGGGAAACATACGCAAAATCTGCAAATTCAAGTGTTTAGGCGGTTTCAAAGATATTTAGTATAAAAAATTAGAATCGTAGGAAATAAGGAACTCAACATTAATGATAAAGAATCATGTATATAATTTGACAATTTTCGTTTGAAATTAGAAATTTGAAAGGTCGTGGAAAATGAACACGAGTGAAGTTACCCGTATTAAGGAAAATTTACGCAAATCGATAAATTTAAAAGTTTGGGGAACTAATAAACAAAAAATAGAAGGCGGGTAAAACGGGACCCACCGGTAAGGATACTAAACAATAATAAAGTAAAATGGGATAAGATCATAGAAGTATCGGACCGCTAAAATGAAAATAAATGGAACTGGATGAGACCATGACTAGGATGGTAGTTGGCATCAAATGTTGATCACAATATAATAAAAGATGCATTCAAGAAAATCAAACGTGAAAGGTAGTTAGGGTGGATGATGTAAAATAGAATTATACGATCATGAAATTTTTTTAAAAAGTAGTTTAAAATATTTTGTAATCTGATTCAGAAACTTGAAAGGTGGTAGTTGGGATCGATGATGTCAAATAAAATTATACGGTTAGGAAATACGAAACATAGTTTAAAAATTCGTGTAACTTGAACATTTACGTTTAAAATAACAATCTTGAAATGTGGTTACTCGTAAACATACGCAAAATCTACAAATTCAAGAGTTTAAGAGGCTTCAAAATATTTAGCATAAAAAAAATAGAGAAACATAACCCAAAATCAATAAAATCAAGTGTTTAGGCGGCTTTTAAGATATATTTAGTATAAAAAAAAGAACGGTAGGAAATAAGGAACCCAACGTAAAAGATAACGAATCATGTATAGAATTTGAAAATTTTCGATTGAAATTAGAAATTTCAAAGGTGATGAACAATGAACACGAGTGAAGTTATCCATATTTGGGAAAAATTTTGCCACGGCGATAAATTTAAAAGTGTAAGGTACTAATAAGCAAAAAATAGAATTATCAAAGAAGCATCGAACAGATAAAAAGAAAATAGATGGAACTGGTTGAGACAATGACGAGGAGGGTAGTTGGCATCAAATGTTGATCACCATAAACTCAAAATGTATGGGAGAAAATTAATGGTTAAAGGTAGAAGGGCTCGATGATGCCAGAGAATTATATGGTTCAGAAATTTTAAAAAAAAGCAGCTTAAAATTTCTTGTAATTTGAACATTTTCATTAGAAATAAGAAACTTGGAAGGTGGTAGTTGGGATTCACGATGTCAAATACAATTATACGGATAGGTAATACGGAACACAACAAAAAAATCTTATAATTTGATGATTTACGTTTGAAATAAGAAACTTAAAAATGGTTACGCGAAAAACATACGCAAAATCTACAAATTCAAGAGTTTAGGGGGCTTTGAAGATATTTCGCATAAATAAAAATACAAGCGTGGGAAACAAGAGATACAACATTAAGGAAATTAAATCATGTATAGAATTTGACAATTTTCGTTGGAAATAAGAAATTTGAAAGCGGATAAAAAATGAACACGAGTGAGGTTACCCGTATTTTAGAAAATTTACGGAATTCAAAAAATTTAAAAGTTGAGGGAACTAATAAGCAAAAAATAGGTGATAAAAAGGGACTCACCGGTAAGGGTATTGAACAACAATAAAGTATCGGACCACAAAAAATAGTTTTAAGAGAGAACATGTTTAGACCAAAGATTGGCATCAAATGTTGATCACAATAAAATAAAAGAGGTACTCAAAAAAATTAAAAGTAAAACGTAACTGGGCTCGATAATGTCAAATACAATTATACGGTTAGGAAATACGACACATGGATCAAAATCTTTGTAATTTGAGCATTTACATTTGAAATAAGAAACTTGAAATGTGGAAGTTGAGAACGACGAAGTCAAATCCAATTATATGGCTAGGAAATACGAAATATAGTTTAAAAATTCTTGTAATATGATTATTTACGTTTGAAAAAAAAAACTTGAAAGTTAGTGAGGAAAAATGAACTCGAGAAAGGATACTCCTAGTTAGAAAAATATTGAAAAAATAAACAAATAAATATTTTATGTTGTTTTTAAGATATATACCACAAATGAAAATAGACTGATAAGACATAAGGGACCCACTGGTAAGGATACTGAATCTTGTATCGAATTTGATAATATATGTTCGAAATAAGATAATTGAAAGGCAATGAAAACGGAACACTATAAAAGTTACCCGTATATAGGGACACATACGCAAAATCTACAAATTCAAGTGCAGGCGGTTTCTAAGATATTTAGTATAAAAAATTAGAATGGTAAGAAATAAGGAACTCAACGTTAATGATAAAGAATCATGTATACAATTTGACAATTTTCGTTTGAAATTAGAAATTGGAAAGGTGGTGAAAAATGAACACGAATGAAGTTACCCGTATGAAGGAAAATTTACGCAAATCGATAAATTTAAAAGTTTGGGGAACAAATAACCAAAAAATAGAAGGCGGGTAAAATGGGACCCTCGGGTAAGGATATTAAATAATAATAAAGTACAATGGGATAAGATCATATAGAAGTATCGGACCGCTAAAAGGAAAATAGATTGAACTAGATGAGACCATGACTAGGACGGTGGTTGGCATCAAATGTTGATCACAATATAATAAATGATGCATTCAAGAAAATAAAAGGTGAAAGGTAGTTAGGGTCGATGATGTAAAATAGAATGATACGATCACGAAAGTTTTAAAAAAAAGTAGTTTAAAATATCCTGTAATTTGATTGAGAAACTTGAAAGGCGGTAGTTGGGCTCGATGATGTCAAATAAAATTATACGGTTAGGAAATACGAAACATAGTTTAAAAATTCGTGTAACTTGAACATTTACGTTTAAAATAAGAATCTTGAAATGTGGTTACTCGTAAACATACGCAAAATCTACAAATTCAAGAGTTAAGAGGCTCCAAAATATTAAGCATAAATAAAAATAGAGAAACATAGCAAAATCAATAAAATCAAGCGTTTAGGCGGCTTTTAAGATATATTTAGTATAAAAAATAGAACGGTAGGAAATAAGGAACCCAACGTTAAAGATAATGAATCATGTGTAGAATTTGATAATTTCCGATTGAAATGAGAAATTTCAAAGGTGAAAAATTGAACACGAGTTAAGTTACCCATATTTGGGAAAAATTTTGCCAAATCGATAAATTTAAAAGTTTAGGGTACTAATAAGCATAAAATAGAATTACCATAAAAGTATCGAACCACTAAAAAGAAAATAGATGGAACTGGTTGATACAATGACGAGGAGGGTAGTTGGCAACAAATGTTGATCACCATAAACTGAAAATGTACTGGAGAAAATTAATGGTTAAAGGCAGTTGGGCTCAATGGTGTCAAAGAATTATATGGTTCAGAAATAAAAAATAAGTAGCTTAAAATTTCTTGTAATTTGAATATTTTCATTTGAAATAGGAAACTTGGAAGGTGGTAGTTGGGATTGATGATGTCAAATACAATTATACGGATAGTAAATACGGAACACAGTAAAAAAAATCTTATAATTTGATGATTTACGTTTGAAATACGAAACTTTAAATATGGTTACGCGAAAAACATACGCAAAATCTACAAATTCAAGAGTTTAGGGGGCTTTTAAGATATTTATCATAAATAAAAATACAAGGGTAGGAAATAAGGGATCAAACATTAAGGATATTGAATCATGTATAGAATTTGACCATTTTCGTTGGAAATAAGAAATTTGAAAGGGGATAAAGAAAATGAACACGGGTGAGGTTACCCGTATTATAGAAAATTTACGAAATTCAAAAAATTAAAAAGTTTAGGGCACTAATAAGCAAAAAATAGGTGATAAAAAGGGACCCACCGGTAAGGGTATTGAACAACAATAAAGTATCGGACCGCAAAAAAAAGTTTTACGAGAGAACAGGTTTAGACCAAGATTGGCATCAAATGTTGATCATAATAAAATAAAAGATGTACTCAAAAAAATTATAAGGTAAAACGTAACTAAGCTCGATAATGTCAAATACAATTATACGGTTAGGAAATACGACACATGGTTCAAAATCTTAGTAATTTGAGCATTTACATTTCAAATAAGAAACTTGAAATGTGGAAGTTGGGCACGACGAAGTCAAATCCAATTATATGGTTAGGAAATACGAAATATAGTTTAAAAATTCTTGTAATATGATTATTTACGTTTGAAAAAAAAACCTTGAAAGGTAGTAGGTGAGGAAAAATGAACTCGAGAAAGGATACTCGCAAGTAGAAAAATATTGAAAAAACTAAAAATAAATATTTTATGTTGTTTTTAAGATATATATCACAAATGAAAATAGACTGATAAGAAATAAGGGAGCCTTTGCTAAGGATACTGAATCTTGTATCGAATTTGATAATATATTTTCGAACTAATATAATTCAAAGGCAATGAAAACGGAACACTATAAAAGTTACCCGTATTTAGGGAAACATACGCAAAATCTACAAATTCAAGTGTTTAGGCGGTTTCTAAGAAATTTAGTATAAAAAATTAGAATGTAAGGAAATAAGGAACTCAACATTAATGATAAAGAATCCTGTATACAATTTGACAATTTTCGTTTGAAATTAGAAATTTGAAAGGTGGTGAAAAATGAACACGAGTGAAGTTACCCGTATTAAGGAAAATTTACGCAAATCGATAAATTTAAAAGTTTGGGGAACTAATGACCAAAAATAGAAGGCGCGTAAAACGGGACCCTCCGGTAGGGATATTAAATAATAATAAAGTAAAATGGGATAAGATCATAGAAGTATCGGACCGCTAAAATGAAAATAGATTGAACAGGATGAGACCATGACTAGGATGGAAGTTGGCATCATATGTTGATCACAATATAATAAAAGATGCATTCAAGAAAATTAAAGGTGAAAGGTAGTTAGGGTTGATGATGTAAAATAGAATTATACGATCACGAAATTTTTTAAAAAAAAGTAGTTCAAAATATCCTGCAATTTGATTGAGAAACTTGAATAGTGGTAGTTGGGCTCGATGATGTCAAATAAAATTATACGGTTAGGAAATACGAAACATAGTTTAAAAATTCGTGTAACTTGAACATTTACGTTTAAAATAAGAATCTTGAAATGTAGTTACTCGTAAACATACGCAAAATCTACAAATTCAAGAGTTTAAGAGGCTTCAAAATATTTAGCATAAATAAAAATAGAGAAACATACCCAAAATCAATAAAATCAAGTGTTTAGGCGGCTTTTAAGATATATGTAGTATAAAAAATAGAACGGTAGGAAATAAGGAACCCAACGTTAAAGATAATGAATCATGTATAGAATTTGATAATTTTCGATTGAAATTAGAAATTTCAAAGGTGATGAAAAATGAACACGAATGAAGTAACCCATATTTGGGAAAAATTTTGAAAAATCGGTAAATTTAAACGTGTAGGGTACTAAAAAGCAAAAAATAGAATTATCATAGAAGTATCAAACCACTAGAAAAAAATATATATGGAACTGGTTGAGACAATGACGAGGAGGGTAGTTGGCATCAAATGTTGATCACCATAAACTCAAAATGTACTGGAGAAAATTAATGGTTAAAGGCCGTTGGGCACGATGATGTCAAAGAGAATTATATGGTTCAGAAATTTTTGAAAAAAAGTAGCTTAAAAATTCTTGTCATTTGAACATTTTCATTTGAAATAAGAAACTTGGAAGTTGGTAGTTGGGATGACGATGTCAAATACAATTATACGGATAGGAAATACGGAACACAGTAAAAAAAAAATCTTACAATTTGATGCTTTACGTTTGAAATACGAAACTTTAAATATGATTACACGAAAAACATACGCAAAATCTACAAATTCAAGAGTTTATGGGGCTTTTAAGATATTTAGCATAAATAAAAATACAAGGTAGGAAATAAGGGATCCAACATTAAGGATATTGAATCATGGATAGAATTTGACCATATTCTTAGGAAATAAGAAATTTGAAAGGAGGTAAAAAATGAACACGAGTGAGGTTACCCGTATTTTAGAAAATTTACAGAATTCAAAAAATTTAAAAGTTTAGGGTACTAATAAGCAAAAAAATAGGTGATAAGAAGGGAACCACAGGTAAGGGTATTGAACAACAATAAAGTATCGGACCGCAAAAAATAGTTTCAAGAGAGAACCGGTTTAGACCAAGATTGGCATCAAATGTTGATCACAATAAAATAAAAGATGTACTCAAAAAAATTAAAAGTAAAACGTAATTGGGCTCGATTATGTCAAATACAATTATACGGTTAGGAAATACGACACATGGTTCAAAATCTTTGTAATTAGAGCCTTTACATTTGAAATAAGAAACTTGAAATCTGGAAGTTGGGCACGACGAAGTCAAATCCAATTATATGGTTAGGAAATACGAAATACAGTTTAAAAATTCTTGTAATATGATTATTTACATTTGAAAGAAAAAAACTTGAAAGGTAGTTAGTGAGGAAAAATGAACTCGAGAAAGGATACTCGTAGTTAGAAAAATATTGAAAAAACAAAAAATAAATATTTTATGTTGTTTTTAAGATATTTACTACAAATGAAAATAGACTCATAAGAAATAAGGGACCCACTGGTAATGATACTGAATCTTGTATCGAATTTGATAATATATGTTCGAAATAAGATAATTGAAAGGCAATGAAAACGGAACACTATAAAAGTTACCCGTATTTAGGGAAACATACGCAAAATCTACAGATTCAAGTGTTTAGGCGGTTTCTAAGATATTTAGTATAAAAAATTAGAATCGTAGGAAATAAGGAACTCAAAATTAATGATAAAGAATCATGTATATAAATTGACAATTTTCGTTTGAAATTAGAAATTTGAAATGTGGTGAAAAATGAACACGAGTGAAGTTACCAATCTTAAGGAAAATTAACGCAAATCGATAAATTTAAAGGTTTGGGGAACTAAAAAACAAAAAATAGAAAGCGGGTAAAACGGGACCCACCGGTAAGGATATTAAACAATAATAAAGTAAAATGCGATAAGACCATAGAAGTATCGGACCGCTAAAATGAAAATAGACTGAACTGGATGAGACCATGACTAGGAGGGTAGTTGGCATCAAATGTTGATCACAATATAATAAAAGACGCATTCAAGAAAATGAAAGGTGAAAGGTAGTTAGGGTCGATGATGTAAAATAGAATTATACGATCACGAAATATTTTTTAAAAAGTAGTTTAAAATATCCTGTAATTTAATTGAGAAACTTGAAAGGTGGTAGTTGGGCTCGATGATGTCAAATAAAATTATATGTTTAGGAAATACGAAACATAGTTTAAAAATTCCTGTAACTTGAACATATACGTTTAAAATAAGAATCTTGAAATGTGGTTACTCGTAAACATACGCAAAATCTACAAATTCAAGAGTTTAAGAGGCTTCAAAATATTTAGCATAAATAAAAATAGAGAAACATACGCAAAATCAATAAAATCAAGTGTTTAGGCGGCTTTTAAGATATATTTAGTATAAAAAATAGAACGGTAGGAAATAAGGAACCCAACGTAAAAGATAATGAATCATGTATAGAATTTGATAATTTTCGATTGAAATTAGAAATTTCAAAGGTGATGAAAAATTAACACAAGTGAAGTTACCCATATTTAGGAAAAAATTTGCCAAATCGATAAATTTAAAAGTTTAGGGTACTAATAAGCATAAAATAGAATTATCATATAAGTATCAAACAGCTAAAAAGAAAATAGATGGAACTGGTTGAGACAATGATGAGGAGGGTAGTTGGCATCAAATGTTGATCACCACAAACTCAAAACGTACTGGAGAAAATTAATGGTTAAAAGTAGTTGGGCTTGATGATGTCAAAGAGAATTATATGGTTCAGAAAGAGAAAAAAAAGGTAGCGTAAAATTTCCTGTAATTTGAACATTTTCATTTGAAATAAGAAACTTGGAAGGTGGTAGTTTGGATTGATGATGTCAAATACAATTATACGAATAGGAAATACTGAACACAGTAAAAAAAATCATATAATTTGATGATTTACATTTGAAATACGATACTTTAAATATGGTTACACAAAAAACATACACAAAATCTACAAATTCAAGAGTTTAGGGGGCTTTTAATATATTTAGCATAAATAAAAATACAAGGGTAGGAAATAAGGGATCCAACATTAAGGATATTGAATCATGTATAGAATTTGACCATTTTCGTTGGAAATAAGAAACTTGAAAGGGGATAAAAAAATGAACACGAGTGAGGTTACCCGTATTTTAGAAAATTTACGGAATTCAAAAATTTAAAAGTTTACGGTACTAATAAGCAAAAAATAGGTGATAAAAAGGGACCCACCGGTAAGGGTATTGAACAACAATAAAGTATCGGACCACAAAAAATTGTTTTTAAAGAGAACAGGTTTAGACCAAGATTGGCATCAAATGTTGATCAAAATAAAATAACAGATGTACTCAAAAAAATTAAAAGTAAAACGTAATTAGGCTGGATTATGTCAAATACAACTATACGGTTAGGAAATACGACACATGGTTCAAAATCTTTGTAATTTGAGCCATTACATTTGAAATAAGAAACTTGAAATGACGAAGTCAAATCCAATTATATGGTTAGGAAATACGAAATATAGTTTAAAAATTCTTGTAATATGATTATTTACTTTTGAAAAAAAAAACTTCAAAGGTAGTACGTGAGAGGAAAAATAAACTCGAGAAAGGATACTCGTAGTCAGAAAAATATTGAAAAAACAAAAAATAAATTTTTGATGTTGTTTTAAAGATATATATACCACAAATGAAAATAGACTGATAAGAAATAAGGGACCCACTGTTAAGGATACAGAAGCTTGTATCGAATTTGATAATATATGTTCGAAATAAGATAATTGAAAGGCAATGAAAACGGAACACTATAAAAGTTAACCGTATTTAAGGATACATACGCAAAATCTACAAATTCATGTGTTTAGGCAATTTTTAAGATATTCAGTATAAAAAATTAAAATGAAAGGAAATAAGGAACTCAACGTTAATGATAAAGAATCATGTATATAATTTGACAATTTTCGTTTGAAATTAGAAATTTGAAAGGTGGTAAAAAATGAACACGAGTGAAGTTACCCGTATTATTAAGAAAAATTTACGCAAATCGATAAATTTAAAAGTTTAGGGAAGTAATAACCAGAAAAAAGAAGGCGGGTAAAACGGGACCCGCCGGTAAGGATATTAAACAATAACAAAGTAAAATGGGATAAGATCATATTTTTATCGGACCGCTAAAATGAAAATAGATGGAACTTGATGAGACCATGACTAGGAGGATAGTTGGCATCAAATGTTGATCACAATATAATAAAAGTTGCATTCAAGAAAATTAAAGGTGAAAAGCAGTTAGGGTCGATGATGTAAAATAGAATTATACGATTACGAAATTTTTAAAAAAAGTAGTTTAAAATATCCTGTAATTTGATTGAGAAACATGAAAGGTGGTAGTTGGGCTCGATGATGTGAAATAGATTTATACGGTTAGGAAATATGAAACATAGTTTAAAAATTCGTGTAACTTGAACATTTACGTTTAAAATAAGAATCTTGAAATGTCGTTACTCGTAAACATACGCAAAATCTACAAATTCAAGAGTTTAAGCGGCTTCAAAATATTTAGCATAAATAAAAATAGAGAAACATAACCCAAAATCAATAAAATCAAGTGTTTAGGCGACTTTTAAGATATATTTAGTATAAAAAATAGAACGGTAGGAAATAAGGAACCCAACGTAAAAGATAATGAATCATGTATAGAATTTGATAATTTTCGATTGAAATTAGAAATTTCAAAGGTAATGAACAACGAACACGAGTGAAGTTATCCATATTTAGGAAAATATTTGCCAAAGCGATAAATTTAAAAGTTTAGGGTACTAATCAGCATAAAAAAGAATTATCATAGAAGTATCGAACCACTAAAAAGAAAATAGATGGAACTGGTTGAGACAATGACGAGGAAGGTAGTTGGCAACAAATGTTGATCACCATTAACTCAAAATGTACTGGAGAAAATTAATGGTTAAAGGTAGTTGGGCTCGATGATGTCAGAGAATAATATGGTTCAGAAATTTTTTAAAAAAAGTAGCTTAAAATTTCTTGTAATTTGAACGTTTTCATTTGATATAAGAAACTTGGAAGGTGGTAGTTGGGATTGACGATGTCAAATACAATTATACGGATAGCAAATACGGAACACGGTAAAGAAAATCTTATAATTTGATGATTTAAATTTGAAATAAGAAACTTAAATATGGTTACGCGAAAAACATACGCAAAATCAACAAATTCAAGATTTTAGGGGGCTTTTAAGATACTTAGCAAAAATAAAAATACAAGGGTAGGAAATAAGGGATCCAACATTAAGGATATTGAATCATGTATAGAATTTGACCATTTTCGTTGGAAATAAGAAATTTGAAAGTGGATAAAAAATGAACACGAGCGAGGTTACTCGTATTTTAGAAAAATTACGGAATTCAAAAAATTAAAAAGTTCAGGGTACTAATAAGCAAAAAATAAGTGATAAAAAGGGATCCACCGGTAAGGGTATTGACCAACAATAAAGTATCGGACCGCAAAAAATAATTTTAAGAGAGAACAGGTTTAGACCAAGATTGACATCAAATGTTGATCAGAATAAAATAAAAGATGTACTCAAAAAAATTAAAAGTAAAACATAATTGGGCTCGATAATGTCAAATACAATTATACGGTTAGGAAATACGACACATGGTTCAAAATCTTTGTAATTTGAGCCTTTACATTTGAAATAAGAAACTTAAAATGTGGAAGTTGGGCACGATGAAGTCAATTCCAATTATATTGTTAGGAAATACGAAATATAGTTTAAAAAATCTTGTAATATTATTATTTACGTTTGAAAAAGAAAAAAACTCGAAAGGTAGTAGGTGAGGAAAAATGAACTCGAGAAAGGATACTCGTAGTTAGAAAAAAAAAATATTTTATGTTGTTTTTAAGATATATATACCACAAATGAAAATAGACTGTTAAGAAATAAGGGACCCACTGGTAAGGATACTGAATCTTGTATCGAATTTGATAATATATGTTCGAAATAAGATAATTGAAAGGCAAAGAAAACGGAACACTATAAAAGTTACCTGTATTTAGGGAAACATACGCAAAATCTACAAATTCAAGTGTTTAGGCGGTTTTTAAGATATTTAGTATAAAAAATTAGAATGGTATGAATAAGGAACTCAACGTTAATGATAAAGAATCATGTATATAATTTGACAATTTTCGTTTGAAATTAGAAATTTGAAAGGTCGTGGAAAATGAACACGAGTGAAGTTACCCGTATTAAGGAAAATTTACGCAAATCGATAAATTTAAAAGTTTGGGGAACTAATAACCAAAAAATAGAAGGCGGATAAAACGGGACCCACCGGTAAGGATATTAAACAATAATAAAGTAAAATGGGATAAGATCATAGAAGTATCGGACCGCTAAAATGAAAATAGATGGAACTGGATGAGACCATGACTAGGATGGTAGTTGGCATCAAATGTTGATCACAATATTAAAAAAAAGATGCATTCAAGAAAATTAAAGGTGAAAGGGAGTTAGGATCGATGATGTAAAATACAATTATACGATCAAGAAATTTTTTTTAAAAAGTAGTTTAAAATATCCTGTAAATTGATTGAGAAACTTGAAAGGTGGTAGTTGGGCTCGATGAGGTCAAATAAAATTATACGGTTACGAAATACGAAACATAGTTTAAAAAATCGTGTAACTTGAACATTTACGTTTAAAATAAGAGTCTTGAAATGTGGTTACTCGTAAACATACGCAAAATCTACAAATTCAAGAGTTTAAGAGGCTTCAAAATATTTAGCATAAATAAAAATAGAGAAACATACGCAAAATCAATAAAATCAAGTGCTTAGGCGGCTTTTAAGATATATTTAGTATAAAAAATAGAACGGTAGGAAATAAGGAACCCAACGTTAAAGACAATGAATCATGTATAGAATTTGATAATTTTCGATTGAAATTAGAAAATCAAAGGTGATGAAAAATGACACGAGTGAAGTTACCAACATTTAGGAAAAATTTTGCCAAATCGATAAATTTAAAAGTTTAGGGTACTAATAAGAAAAAAATAGAATTATCATAGAAGTATCGATCCGCTATAAAGAAAATAGATGGAACTGGTTGAGACAATGACAAGGATGGTAGTTGGCATCAAATGTTGATCACCATAAACTCAAAATGTACTGGAGAAAATTAAAGGTTAAAGGTAGTTGGGCTTGATGATGTCAAAGAGAATTACATGGTTAAGAAATTAAAAAAACGTAGCGTAAAGTTTCTTGTAATTTGAACATTTTCATTTGAAATAAGAAACTTGGAAGGTGGTAGCTTGGATTGACGATGTCAAATACAATTATACAAATAGGAAATACGGAACACAGTAAAAAAAAATTTATAATTTGATGATTTACATTTGAAATACTAAATTTTAAATATGGTTACGCAAAAAACATACGCAAAATCTACAAATTCAAGAATTTAGGGGCTTTAAAGATATTTAGCATAAATAAAAATAGAAGGGTAGGAAATTAGGGATCCAACGTTAAGGATATTAAGTCATGTATAGAATTTGATCATTTCATTTGAACTAAGAAATTTGAAAGGGGATAAAAAATGAACACAAATGAGGTTACCCGTATTTTAGAAAATTTACGGAATTCGAAAAATTTGAAAGTTTATGGTACTAATAAGCAAAAAATAGGCGGGTAAAAATGGACCCAGCGGTAAGGGTATTGAACAACAATAAAGTATCGGACCGCAAAAAATAAGTTTTAAGAGGGAACAGGTTTAGACCAAGACTAGGAGGTTAGTTAGCATCAAATGTTGATCACAATAAAATAAAAGATGCACTCAAAAAAATTAAAAGTCAAAAATAATCGGGCTCGATAATGTCAAATACAATTATACAGTTAGGAAATACGACACATATTTTCAAAATCTTTGTAATTTGAGCCTTTACATTTGAAATAAGAAACTTGAAATGTGGTAGTTGGGCACGATGATGTCAAATCCAATTACATGGTTAGGAAATATGAAATATAGTTTAAAAGTTCTTATAATATGATCATTTACGTTTGAAATAAAAAAACTTGCAAGGTAGTAGGTAAGGAAAAATGAACTCGAGAAAGGATACTCATAGTTAGAAAAATATTGAAAAAACATACAAAATAAACATTTTATGTTGCTTTTAAGATATATACCACAAATAAAAATAGATCGATAAGAAATAAGGGACCCTATGGTAAGGATACTGAATCTTGTATCGAATTTGATAATATATCTTCGAAATAAGAAAATTGAAAGGCAATGAAAAGGGAACACTATAAAAGTCACCCGTATTTAGGGAAACAAATGCAAAATCTACAAATTCAAGTGTTTAGGAGGTTTTTAAGATATTTAGTATAAAAAATTAGATTGGTAGGAAATAAGGAACTCAACATTAAAGATAAAGAATCATGTATATAATTTGACAATTTTCGTTTGAAATTCAAAATTTGAAAGGTGGTGAAAAATGAACACGAGTGAAGTTACCCGTATTAAGGAAAATTTATGCAAATCGATAAATTTAAAAGTTTGGGGTACTAATAACCAAAAATTAGAAGGCGGGTAAAACGGGACCCACCGGTAAGGATATCAAACAATAATAAACTAAAATGGGATAAGGTCATAGAAGTATCGGACCACTAAAAAAAATAGATGGAACAGGTTGAGACCATGACGAGGAGAGTAGTTGGCTTCAAATGTTGATCACAATATAATAAAAGATGCATTCAAGAAAATTAAAGGTGAAAAGTAGTTAGGGTCGATGATGTAAAACAGAATTATACGATCATGAAAATTAAGAAAATTAAAGGTAAAAGGTAATTGGGCTCGATGATGTTAAATAGAATTATACGGTTAAGAAATAGAACAACGCAGTTTAAAATTTCTTGTAATTTGACAATTTCGTTTAAAATGAGAAACTTGAAAGGCGGCACTTGCAAGGTGGCAATAAGGCTCGATGAAGTCAAATACAATTATACATTTCGTTTGAAATAAGAAATTTGAAAGGTAATGAAATATAAAAACACGAGTTTGGTTCCGTATATTGGAAAATTTGAACGAAATCGAAAATTTTAAAACTTTAGGGTACTAAAAAGCACAAAATAGGTAGGTAAAAAGGGACCCACCAGTAAGGATATTAAACAATAATAAAGTAAAATGGGATAAGATCATAGAAATATCGGACCGCGACAATGAAAATAGATTGAACTGGATGAGACCATGACTAGCAGTGTAGTTGGCATCAAATGTTGAACACAATATAATAAAAGATGCATTCAAGAAAATTAAAGGGGAAAGGTAGTTGGGGTCGATGATGTAAAATACAATTATACGGTTAGGAAATAAAAAACATATTTTAAAATATCTTGTGGTTTGATCATTTTAGCTTGAAATGAGAAACTTGAAAGGTGGCAGTTGGGCTTGATGATGTCAAATACAATTATACGGTTAGAAAATACGAAACATAGTTGAAAAAATCATGTAATTTGATCAATTACATTTAAAATAAGAATCTTGAAATGTGGCTACTCGTATTCTAAAATATTTAGCATAAATAAAAATGGAATGGCAGGAAATAAAGGACCCAACATTAAGGATATTGAATCATGTATAGAATTGGATAAAATTTCAAAGGTGATGAAAAATGAATACGAGTGAGGTGAACCAGTAATTAGGAAAATTTACTCAAATTGATAGATTTAAAGAATTAGAGTACAAATAAGCAAAACATAGTTTACGCGGTTTTAAAGATATTTAGTATAAAAAAATTTGAACGGTAGGAAATAAGGAACCCAATGTTAAAGATAATGAATCTGGTATATAATTTGATAATTTTCATTTGAAATTTGAAATTTGAAAGGTGATGAAAAAAGAACACAAGTGAAGTTACCCGTATTAAGGAAAAATTACGCAAATCGATAAATTTAAAAGTTTAGGAAAAGCGGGTCCCACCGGTAAGTATATTAAACAATAATAAAGTAAAATGGGATAAGATCATAGAAGTATCTCGCCGCTAAAAAGAAAATAGATGGATCTGGATGAGACCATGACTAGGATGGTAGTTGGCATCAAATGTTGATCACAATATAATAAAAGATTCATTCAAGAAAATTAGAGGTGAAAGGTAGTCGGGGCCGATGATGCAAAACAGAATTATACGAATAGGAAATTAAAAAAACGTACTTCAAAATATCTTGTAATTTGATCATTTTCGTTTGAAATGAGTAACTTCAAAGGTGGCACTTGAAAGGTGGCGGTTGGGATCGATGAAGTCAAATACAATTACACGGTTAGGAAATACGAAATATGGTTTAAACATTCATATAACTAGATCATTTACGTTTAAAATAAGAAACTTGAAATGTGTTTACTCGTATTTGGGGAAACATACGCAAAATTTACAAATTCAAGAGTTTTAAGAGGATATTAAAATAATTAGCATCAATAAAAATAGAATGGTAGGAAATAAGGTACCCAACATTAAGGATATACAAAGGTGATGAAAAATGAACACGAGTGAGGTCAACAGTAATTAGGAAAATTTATGCAAATTGATAGATTTAAAAGTTTAGAGTACAAATAAGCAAAAAATAGAGGGTGGGTTATAAGTAACCCACCGATAAGATTTTTAAACTATAACAAAGTAAAATTGGATACGATCATATAGAAGTATTGGACCGCAAAAAATAGTTTTATGAGGGACCAAGTTTAGACCATGACTATGAGGTTAGTTGGCATCAAATACTTATCACAATAAAATAAAAGATGCACCGCAAGAAAATTAACAGTAAAAGGTAATTGGGCTCGATAATGTCAAATATAATTATACGGTTAGGAAATACGACACATGGTTTAAAAATCAATGTAATTTGAGCCTTTACGTTTGAAATAAGAAACTTGAGATGTGGTAGTTGGGCTCGATGATGTCAAAAACAATTATACGGATAGGAAATACGGAACATAGTTTCAAAATTCTTGTAATTAGATCACTTACGTTTGAAATAAAAAAAATTTGAAAGGTGGTAGGTGATGAAAATTGAACTCGAGAAAGGATACTCATAGTTATAGAAATGCGGAAAAAACAAAAAAACAATGATTTTTTTATGCTTTTAAGATATTTACCACAAATAAAAATAGACCGATAAGAAATAAGGGACCCAATGGTAAGGTACTGAATCTTGTATCGAATTTGATAATTTACATTGGAAATAAGAAACTTGAAAGGCAATGAAAAAGGAACACTATAAAAGTTACATGTATTTTAGGGAAACATACGCAACAGCTACAAATTCAAGTATTTAGGCGGCTTTTAAGATATTTGGTATAAAGAAGATAGAATGGTAGGAAATAAGGAACCCAATGTTAAAGACAATGAATCATGTACAAAATTTGATAATTTTCTTATGAAATTAGAAATTTGACAGGTGATGACCAAATGAACCACGAGTGAAGTTACCCGTATTTGGGAAAATTTACGCAATTCGATAAATTTACAAGTTTAGGTACTAATAAGTAAAAAATAGGTGGGTAAAACGGGTCCCACCGGTAAGGATATTAAACAATAATAAAGTAAAATGGGATAAGATCATAGAAGTATTGAACCGCTAAAAGAAAATTGATGGAACTGGTTGAGACCATGACTAGGAGGGAAGTTTCCATCAAAGGTTGATTATAATAAAATAAAAGATGCACTCAAGAAAATTAAACGTAAAAGGTAGATGGGCTCGATGATGTCAAATAGAATTATACGGATAGGAATTTAATAAATGTAGTTTAAAATTTTTTGTAATTTGATCATTCTCGTTTGAAATAAGAAACTTGAATGGTGGTAGTTGGGCAAGAGGATGTCAAATACAATTATACGATTAGGAAATACGAAACACGGTTTAAAAATCCTTGTAATTTAATCATTTACGTTTGAAATAAGAAACTTGAAATGTGGTTATTTATATTTAGGAAAACATACGCGAAATCTACAAATTCAAGAGTTTAGAGGGCATTTAAGATATTTAGCATAAATAAAAATAGAAGTGTAGGAAATAAAGTACCCAACGCTAAGGAAATTAAATCATGTATAGAATTTGAACATTTTCGTCAGAAATAAGAAATTTGAAAGGTGATATAAAATGAACACGAGTGGTTACTCGTATTTTGGAAAATTTACGGAAATCGAAAAATTTAAAAGTTTAGGGTACTAATAAGTAAAAAATAGGTGGGTAAAAAGGGACCCACCGATAAGGATATTAAATAATAATAAAGTAAAATGGGATAAGATCATAGAAGTATCGGACCGCTAAAATGAAAATAGATGGAACTGGATGAGACCATGACTAGGAGGGTAGTTGGCATCAAATGTTGATCACAATATAATAAAAGATGCATTCAAGAAAATTAAAGGTGAAAGGTGGTTAGGGTCGATGATGTAAAATAGAATTTTTTGTAATTTGACCATTTTTCGTATGAAATAATAAACTTGAAAGGTGGTAGTTGGGATCGATGATGTTAAATACAATTATACGGTTAGGAAATATGAAACACAGTATAATAATTTTTGTAATTTGATCATTTACGTTTGAAGTACGAAACGTGAAATGTGGTTACTCGGGAAACAGACGCAAAATCTACAAACTCAAACGTTTAGGCGGCTTTTAAGATAAGTAGCATAAATAAAAATAGAAGGGGAGGAAATAAGGGACCCAACGTTAAAGATAGTAAATCACGTATACAATTTGATAATTTTCGTTTGGAATAAGAAATTTGAAAGGTGATGAAAAATGAACATGAGTTCGGTTCAGTATATTGGACAATTTAACCGAAATCGAAAAAGTTTAGGGTACAAATAAGCACAAAATAGGTGGGAAAAAGGGACCCACCGGTAAGGATATTAAAAAATAAAGTAAAATGGGATAAGATCATAAAAATATCGGACCGCTACAATGAAAATAGAATGAACAGGATGAGACCATGACTAGGAGGGTAGTTGGCATCAAATGTTGATCACAATATAATAAAAAATGCATTCCAGAAAATTAAAGGTGAAAGGTAGTTGGGGTCAATGATGTAAAATAGAATTATACGGTTAAGAAATAAAAAACGCATTTGAAAATATTTTGTAATTTGATCATTTTCGTTTGAAATGAGAAACTTGAAAGGTGGCAGTTGGGCTCGATGATGTCAAATACAATTATACGGACAGAAAATACGAAACATAGTTTAAAAATTCGTGTAACTTGATCATTTACGTTAAAAATAAGAAACTTGAACATTTACGTTTAAAATAAGAATCTTGAAATGTGGTTACTCGTATTTTCAAATATGTAGCATTAATAAAAATAGAATGGCATGAAATAAAGGACCCAACGTTAAGGATATTGAATCATGTATAGAAGTTGATAATTTGATAAATTTCAAAGGTGATGAAAAATGAATACGAGTGAGGTAGACAGTAATTAGGAAAATTTACGCAAGTTGATAGATTTAAAGAATTAGAGTACAAATGAGCAAAAAATAGAAAGTGGGTGATACGGAGCCAACCGAAAAGAATTTTAAACAGTAATAAAGTAAAACTGGATACGATCATAGAAATATCAGACAGCAAAAAACAGTTTAAGAGGGAACAGGTTTAGACCATGACTAGGACGGTTGTTGCCATCAAATGTTGATCACAATAAATAAAGTAAAAAGTGCACTCAAGAAATAAAAGATAAAAGGTAGTTGGGCTTGATGATGTCAAAAAGAATTATACGGATAGGAAACTAAAAAAAGTAGATTAAATTTCCTGTAATTTGCTCATTTTCATTTGAAATAAAAAACTTGAATGGTGGTAGTTGGGCTCAAGGATGTCAAATACAATTACACAATTAGGAAATACGAAACACGGTTTAAAAAATCTTGTAATTTTATCATTTACGTTAGAAATAAGAAACTTGAAATGGGGTTAACCAGATTTAGGAAAACATTCGCAAAATCTACAAATTAAAGAGTTTGGGGGGGGGGGGGGGTTTAAGAAATTTGGCATACATAAAAAATAGCAGTGTAGGAAATAAAGGACCCAATGTTAAGGATATTGAATCATGTATAGAATTTGAACATTTTCGTTTGAAATAAGAAATTTGAAAGGTGATGAAAAATGAACGCGAGTGATGTTACCCGTATTTTGGAAAATTTATGCAAATCGATAAATTTAAAAGTTTAGGGTACTAATAAGAAAAAAATAAAAGGTGGGTAAAAAGGGGCCCACTGATAAGAATATAAACAATAATAAAGTAAAATTGGATACGATCACAGAATTATCGAACAACCAAAAATAGTTTTAAGATGGAACTGGTTGAGACCATGACTAGGAGGTTGGTTGGCATCAAATGTTGATCACAATAAAATAAAAGATGCACTCAATAAAATTAAAAGTAAAAGGTAGTTGGGCTCGATGATGTCTATACGGTTAGGAAATACAACAGATAGTTTAAAAATTCTTGTAATTTGATCATGTACGTTTGAAATAAGAAACTCGAAAGGTGGTCGTTGGGCTCGATGATGTCGAATCCAATTATACGGTTAGGAAATACAAAACATAGTTTAAAAAATTTTGTAATTTTATCATTTACGTTTGGAATAAAAAAACTTCAAATGTGGTCGGTGATGAACAATGAACTCGAAATAGGATATTCGTAGTTAGGGAAATATTGAAAAAACAATAAATTCTTGAAATTCTTGAAACACAATTTAAAAATTCTTGAAAAAACAATAAAGTCGAGATCGGACCGCTATAAACACAGTTTTAAAATTCTGGAAATTTGATCATTTACGTTTAAAATAAGAAACTTGAAAAATGATAGTTGGGCACGATGATGTCAAAAACAATTATATGGTTAGGAAATACGAAACATAGGTTAAAAAATCTTATAAATTGATCACTTACGTTTGAAATAAAAAAACAAGAAAGGTGGTAGGTGATGAAAAATGAACTCTAGAAAGAATACTCGTAATTAGGGAATTATAGAAAAATCAATAAATTAAAGATTTTAGGATGCTTTTAAGATATATACCACAAATAAAAATAGCGGTAAGAAATAAGGGACCCAATGGCAAGGATACTGAATCTTGTATCGAAATTAATAATTTATGTTCGAAATAAGAAAACTAAAAGGTAATGAAAAAGGAACCCTATAAAAGTTACTCGTATTTGGGTAAACATACGTGAACACTACAAATTCAAGTGTTCAAGTGGCTTTTAAGGTATTTAGCATAGATAAAAATAAAGGGGTTGGAAATACGGGACCCAACGTTAAGGATACTGAATCATGTATAGAATTTGATAGTATTCATTGGAAATAAGAAATTTCAAAGGTGAAGAAAAATGAACACAAATGAGGTTAACCGTATTTAGGGAAATTTACAAATCGATAAATTTAAAAGTTTAGGGTACCAATAAGCAAAAAATAGGAGGGTAAAAAGGGACCCACCGGTAAGGATATTAAACAATACCAAAGTAAAATTGGATAAGATCATAAAAGTACTGGACCGCTAAAATGAAAATAGATGGAACTGGTTGAAACCATGACTAGAAGGGTAGTTGGCATCAAATGTTGATCACAATAAAATAAAAGAAGCACTCAAGAAAATTAAAGGTTATAAGGAAGTTGGGCTCGATGATGTCAAATAGAATTATACGTTAAGAAATATAAAAAATGTAGCTTAAAATTTCTTGTAATTTGACAAATTTTCATTTGAAATAAGAAACTTGAAAGGTGGTAGTTAGGATCGATGACGTCAAATACAATTATACGGTTAGGAAATACGAAACATATTATAAAAATTCTTGTAATTTTTTATCATTTACGTTTGAAATACGAAACATGAAATGTGGTCACTCAGCAAAAATCCGCAAAATCTACAAACTCAAGAGTTTAGGCGGGTTGTAAGATATTTAGCATAAATAAAAATAGATGGGTAGGAAATAAGAGACACAGCTTCAAGAATATTGAATCATGTATAGAATTTGATCATTTTCGTTTAAAATAAGAAATTTGAAAGGTGATGAAAAATGAACACGAGTAAGGTTACCCGTATTTAGGAAAATTTACGAAAATTGAAAATTTTAAAAATTCATGGTACTAATAAGAAAAAAATAGGTGGGTAAAAAGGGACCCACCAGTGAGATATATTAAACAATAATAAAGTAAAATGGGATAAGATCATAGAAGTATCGTGCCGCTAAAATGAAAATACATGGAACTGGTTGATATCATGACTAGAAGGGAAGTTGGCATCAAATGTTGATCACAATAAAATAAAAATGCACTAAGAAAATTGAAGGTTAAAGGTAGTTGGGCTAGATGATGCAAATAGAATTATACGGTTAGGAAATTAAAAACATAATTTAAAATATCTTGTAATTTGATCACTTTCGTTTGAAATGAGAAACTTGAAAGGCGGTAGTTGGGCTCGATGATGTCAAATACAATTATACGGTTAGGAAATACGAAACATAGTTTTAAAAATTCTTGTAACTTGATCATTTACGTTTAAAATAAGAAACTTGAAATGTGGTTACACGTATATAGGGAAACATACGCAAAATCTACAAATTCAAGAGTTTAAGAGGCTTTTTGTGTAATACCCCGAAAATTCTTACTATATATATATATACATTGTTATATATATATATATATATATATGTATGTATATATATATGTATATGTATATGCATTGACATTACTATTATCATTTTTTCATACACTACACTATTATTTATTTTATGTTAGTATGGTTAATTTTTTAAAAAGGACCTAATTTGTTTTCTTTTAAAAGCCCAACACTATTTATTTTATGTTTTCTTTTTAGGCCCAATCCAATTGTATTTAGGGCTTATGTGCAATTTCATAAAGTATAAGGGGTTATGTGCAAAAGTAAGGGACACCTAAGCACTTCTACACCCTTCCACACTCCTCTCTCTCTCTTTTCCCTTCTTTTCTGCAGGCAACCAGCAGCTACAACAGTTCTTGTTCCCCATTTTTTCTATATATACACATATACTAACCCTTACTACTCCATTTACTACTACTACTACTTACTCTCCCACACTTTCTCCTTCCCTCTTTTCTCTTTTTTCACTGCCGACAGCAGCCTTTTCTCTTTTTTTTCACTGCCGACAGCAGCAACTTTCTTTTTCTTCCCTCTTTTTCCATATATTTACTACTTCAACAACTACTACTACTTACTACTATTACTACTACAATTACTACTACCACTACTTCACTACTTCTTCAACAACTACCACTTTTACTACTACTAAAATACTACTCCAGCAGTACTCTACTGCAGTACCACTACTGCAATGCTACTGCACTACTTCTACTACCACTTCTACTACTACTATTCCTACTACTACTACTATACCACTCTACTACTACTTTTCAATTGGAGCAAGAAGTCAAGAAGACTAAAGGTGCAAGAAGGAGAAGTAGCAACTTGAAGCTTGCAAACAAAAGAAGTGGGTATTCTCCATTCCTTTTGTGTTTCAATTTATGAATTTAATGATTGATGCTTGCTAGAAATTTTAGTGAGTGTTTACTTGTGTATGCATAAATATACTAGTGAATAAATAGAGATTTGTTCTTTGTGTTAGGAATAATAGTATAAGTGTGAAAGATAAATCTTTTATGCAAGATTATGAATACAAAACTTGTCTTGAGCATGAGGATTGTGTTGTTAACTATTAAACATAAGTGGTGATTTTGTGATGTTGTGTAGTGAACTGTCTAATTAAATTTTCATGCTTAAATGTTTAAAGTCCCTTTTACTAGCAAGTTGGTATCTTGATTAGCAAATTTACATTGATAGTAAGCTACTAGCATCGTACTAATAATATTAGTAAGCTTAGTTGAAAAGGTTAGTATAAGTTAGTAAGTTAATATGTTAGTATGGTAGTGAATTAGTAGAATAGAATGCCCTAATAGTGAGAAGTTAGAAAGTTAGAAATGTAGACTTGCCCTCGTAGTAACCCAATTGCTAACCAATTGTTTATGGTTAGTAAACATGCATTGTTAGTCAACTACTAGTTTTGTGTTAGTAAGCTACTAATGAATTAGTAAGCTTAGTTATAATGTAGTATAAAAGATTACTCCTCGAATGATTAAATTGATGCGATTGCATGAAACTACACACTTGTAGTAATATGCTTAGTGGTTGTAGTTGCATGCTTAGCTAATTAGAAACTCATGGTAAAGTTAAGTAGATTGTAGTAAAGAACTATTGGTGGTATAGAAGATATTGTGGGAATGAATACGGTGATTAATAGAATACCGTATGCTTGTGTATGCGGGTATGCATACTTGAAAATTTACATATGGTAATGTTTTGTGCACATTGAAGTGCACTAGTGTCGTGCATGATTGGGCCAACTTCTTAGCATGATTGGAAGCTAAGTTGCACCCAATTAAATCTAGATGAGACTTGTTGAGTTGGTGAATTAAGGAATAAACTAGGATAATTGGTAAGGACATGCACTAGTTGGGCGTTGTACTCTCCTGTCAAGGGGACACGTGCGGCGTGGTCTCGTCTGGGACACGTGCGGCGTGGTCTCGTCTGTTAATTTCTGGGATTTAGTGATAAGTACTGTATGGTGGAAATTAGGGGATGGACCCTCTAAATCCACCTAAGGTTCTATGTTGTTTAATGCGAACAGGGAGCAGAGCAGAGGGCTCTAGGACTCTCGGTGGAGCAGGTGGGACCTGCAGGGTCACCTTTATGTTCGTAACAACTTTTGGGTAAGATCCGGGAGTGGCGTAGGACCACAGGGGCCGGGCGGAGTATGACCGGGGAGTGGCGTAGGACCACAGGGTCTCGGCATACATAATGGCATAATCATTGATTCTGACTGCAGCGACGGAACTAGACCGGGCGTCTGCAATCTTACCAGTCACTAGATGAATGTCAGAAACAGGAAAGAGTACAAGAGTAGGATGCATGGCGAGGGATTGAACCCTATTATTTGGAGAATACGAACTCGATTTGGGGAGTATGTAGTATGGGATGCATACGTTTCCAAATCAAGTTTGCATTAGATTAAGAGCATGGTATGCATATGAGATGTGCATTAGAATCTAGATCATGACACACACGAATACTAGGAAATCAGGATACACATTTATTTTCCATTCAAGCTGATTTGTAAGTGTGATAGTTGAACTGTATAATGAATGTGAAAGTGACGTATTGCGAGACATGATGATGTATGTTGTAAGAAATAAGTGAGTGCGATGTTATGTGATATGAGATTGGGAAAGATTATAAGTCGTGAGTTCGTTCTGCTCTTACTTGTAAGGTTAATTTATTTACTTCATCAATAAATTATACTCACACCAGAAATGGCTAACCCCTTAGTGTTTGGGGGTTAGGGAGTCTCTAGACTACCCTAGACCCCTACTATTGCAGGTCCTCAGCAGTACGGAGGTGAGGTGTAGATTCATGTTTCTGTGGTATGTATTATAAGTTATTTTCTAAAATACCTTACATCATTTTCAAAGAAATTTATGGTTTTATTTGATATTCGTAATTATTGATATATTAACTCTGATGGCAGTAAAAGTATTTTAAATTTCCGTACTATTTACTGTGTTGAGATGCATTTGAAGGCAAAGATTCTGGTTGTGTCACGGATGTCCGATGACGGGGATCCGGGGCGCTACATTTTGGATATTTAGCACAAATAAAAATAAAATGGTAGGAAATAAGGAACTGATGTTAAATAAACTGAATCATATATAGAATTTGATAATGTTCGTTTGAAATAAGAAATTTCAAAGGTGATGAAAAATGAACATAAGTGAGATCACCCATAATTAGGAAAAATTTAAAAGATTTAGAGTACTAATAAGCAAAAAGTAGAAAGTGGGTAATAAGGAACCCACCGATAAGAATTTTAAGCAATAATAAAGTAAAATTGGATACGATCATAGAAGTATCAGACCGCAAAAATTGTTTTAAGAGGGAATAGGTTTAGACCATGACTACGAGGTTAGTTGGCATCAAAAGTTATCACAATAAAATAAAAGATGCCCTCAAGAATATAAAAGGTAAAAGGGAGTTAGGCTAGATGATGTCAAATAGAATTATACAGTTAACAAATACATAACATAGTTTAAAAATTCTTGTTATTTGATCATTTACGTTGAAATACGAAACTGTAATGGTGATGAAAAATGCATTCGAGAAAGGTTAACTCACATTTAGGAAAATATACAAAAATTTATAAATTCAAGAGTTTATGGTACTTTTCAGCTATTTAGAACATATAAAAATAGAATGGTAGTAAATAAGGGAGCCAACGATGAGGACATTGATTCTTGTATGAATTTGATAATTCTAGTATGAAATAAGAAACTTAAAAGGTGATGGAAAAAGAAACACGAGTGAGATTACTCATATTTATGGAAATATATGCAAATCTATAAAATCATTAGTTGATGGTACTTTTTAACTAAAATTGGAAGTGTGGGTAAAAAGTAGGGTAATAAGGGACCCAATGGCAAGGATATCAAAAATTAATAAAGTAAAACTGAACATGATAATTGGAGTATCAGATCACACAAGAGAAAATGAACAGAACTAGTTGAGACAGCACTAGAAGGGTAGTTGGCACAAAATGTGGATCATAGTAAAAATAAACGATGCATTCAAGAAAATTAAAGGTAAAAGGTAGTTAGGCTCGATGATGTCAAATACAATTATATGGTCAGAAAATACAAAAAATAGTTTATAAATTTTTGTAATTTGATCATTTACGTTTTCAAAAAAAACTTGAAGGTGACAAAAAATGAACTCAAGAAAGTAAAGTCGTATTCAGCGAAATATTGAAAAATCTATAAATTATAGATTTTATGGTGCTTTTCACATATTTACCACAAATAAAAATAGAAGGGTAAGAAATAAGGGACCCAATGGTGTGGATATTGAATCTTGTATCGAATTTGATAATTTGCGAAGGAAATATGAAACTTGGAAGGTACTCAAGAAGGAACACTAGAAAAGTTACTAGTATTTATGGAAACGTACGCAAAATCTATAAATTCAAGATTTTCGGCGGCGTTTAAACTATCTAGAATAAAGAAAAATAGAAGGGTAGGAAATAAGGGACTCAAGTTCAAGGAAATTGAATTTTGTGTAGAATTTGATAATTTTTGTTTGAAATAAGAAAATTGAAAAATAATGAAAAATACACACGAGTGTGGTTACCCGTATTTAGGAAAATTAAACCAAATCAAAAAATTTAAGAGTTTTGGGTACTAATAAGCAAAAAATTAGAAGGTAGGTAATAAGAGACTCACCGGTACGGATATTAAACAATAATAAAGTAAAATTGGATAAGATATTGAAGTAGAGGACCGCTAAAAGGACAATAGATGAAACTAGTTGAGACCATGACAGGGACGGTAGTTGGCATCAAATGTGGATCAAAATTAAAATAAAAGATGCATTCAACAAAGTTCAAGGTAATTCATCAAAAAAAAAAACAAAGTTCAAGGTAAAACGTAGTTGGGCTCGATGAAGTCAATTACAATTATACGGTTAGGAAATACGACACATGGTTTAAAAATTCTTGTAATTTATCATTTACATTTAAAATAAGAAACTTGAAAGGTGGTAGGTGATGAAAAATGAACTCGAGAAAGGATACTCGTAGTTAGGTTAATAAATAAAAATCTATAAATTAAACATTTTAGGGTGCTTTTAAAATAGGGCAAAAGCTAAAATACCCCCCCAACGTTTGGCCTAAGTACGATATGCCCATATAACGTTTGAAAAAATACACTAAACCCATTATTCCGTTAACTTAACTTATTCCGTTAAGTTAGAATTATTGAATTACCTTTCTACCCTTACCCCTTCATATCTCAATCTCTTCTTTCTTCCTTTCTTCGTTCCTTTTTCCTTATTTTATTTTTCTTTATTAACAACGATTTATTTAGCAATGATTTCTTTGAGACAAAGTACATGAAGAGAGTTCTATGAAACCATTGCACACAAGAAAACCTAGATCTTAACTTTAGTCCTTAAAATTCAAATATCAACAGAGAAAACATCTACAGTAAATTTAATTTAATAAAAAGAAGAGCACTTGTTTGATCGAGTAAAACTTCTTACAAATTTCAAACTAATCACAACAAATTTGGCAAATATAAAATATAAAATTAAATAATTTAACATATCTCATCCCAAATTCATAATTGGATTGACATAATTGTCTGACTATTTAATGACAGTATATTCATCAAAATTGATATCATAATGTGAAATTTGGAAGAAGGTCCACACTTGATCAGAAACTTTTTTAAAATCAAATTCAAGTCGCGACCAACATTTATACTGTGGATATTCAAATTGTAAAGAACAATCTGAAAGTAACAACCCTTTCCCTCGTCTCAAAATTATAATTGTTATAAAATGAAGCCTCTAAGATTACCAAGAACTTTTGATAAATGAAGAAGTTCCATGTGATATGACTTGCTAATTCTTAAACTGCCACAGGCAATTTCATAAACGTTCGTGGATCATTACATGACCAATGAAACAATTTGCATGGTTCATCTGTTCATTTTACAAACAGATATTTATGTGAAAATTAACTTGTTTAATCTTGTTCATTCAATAATACGTGCACACTACTGTAGCATCCCACTCTTCTAAAACGTTCGTGGACCGAATAAATCGTTGCCGAATAAATCGTTGTTAATAGAGAAAAATGAAATAAGAAAAAAGAAATGAAGAAAGGAAGAAAGAAGAGATTGAGATATGAAAGGGTAAGGGTAGAAAGGTAATTCAATAATTCTAACTTAACGGAATAAGTTAAGTTAACGAAATAATGGGTTTTGTGTATTTTTTCAAACGTTATATGGGCATATTGTACTTAGGCCAAACGTTGGGGGGGTATTTTGGCTTTTGCCCTTTAAAATATTTACAAAAAATAGAAATAGACTGATCTCGGCATCTTTCCTTGACACGGCCAGATCTCAGCATTATGGCGGTTGTGCACCTTTTGTTCTGCAGCGAATCTTCTACCTCATCGCCATGTTGGTGTGGCCTCGACATACTCGGCAGCAACACCTTCTATAAAGATGCTCCGGTTGTTCGACAACAATAGCGCCAGTAGTAGGCAACGACGATGATGCCCTCAATTGGTGTTGCTTCCACAACCCAATAAAGCTATAGTGATCACTGATCCTAACAATGTGAACCTCCAACCAATATAGGTGTAGGGGTTGTTTGCAGTTCAAGCTTTCTCCATTATTTAGGTTCAAGAAGGAAAGGACGGACGGGGAGGAGATAGAATCACCATTCATGGTCTCCTCCCCCACCAAAATGATCACCTTACAAAAGCCTTTATCTGGAAAGAGAGGGAGAGAGAGAGGGGCATGACCTTGTATGTTGTTTATTACTATATATAATTGGGGCTCTAATAAATATATTAATCAATCAGCATGAATACGATTAAGTATATACGAACACACATTAAGGGCAAAATTTTGGTCTGGGATAGCGGCTTATATCGCGTAGATGTCAAATACTAGTTTTCGTAACTTGGATGAAACAAGAATAGAAAATACTATTCATATATTAACCGGCTTGTGAAATTCTCATCATTACATGTCAAGCTACCCCCAGTTTAATTATAGTATTATACGTGTCAATTCACCTAAAACCTGGCACAAGTTGCACCAAAGTAAATTATGGATGAAAACATAACATGTCTGTGCACACACACATGGAACATTTTTGCACTAAATTGTTTTTAGAAACATAAAGAGATAACATCTAATAATAAATAATGGAACAAACATAAGTATATGAAAGGTAAAAATTAAACTAATAGACCAACAAGAATAAGAGCTTACTTGTTCGAAGATCGCTGCATTAAATATTTGAAGTAGCCATCCCATAAACTTGTTGTACGGTCATTCCATCAAATATTTGAAGTAGCCATCCAGAATCTACAAAGAATAAATGCTGAAGATTAGAAATTGTTTCTATGACAACTAGCAGCCATCCAGATCACAGAAATTTAGTTACAACATATGAACAATTAAAAAGATTGCAACTCAAGGTAAGTTGCATATGAAACCCTTTTACTGTAAGGGTATCAGGGTATCAGCAGATAAAAACCATCAAAGATAAAAGGTTCTGCCATTTCATAGTTTGCACTAGTCTCAAGTAGTGCTCTACAAAGTCCATCAATTCCGTAACATATAAACATGCATTGTTTTAAGTTTAAAATAAGTAACACATACCAGTTGTATCGTATAATTTAGGAGCATATCGAAAAATAATAAAGAGAGCCCTGATGGAATTTAACGAGAAAAGGTAGTGATACCCTATTTCATCATACATCCATATGTGCACACATTCATGCGCCACAATTTTTGAAAATTGGTGAAACCCAACTTTCATGAATTTCATGAAGTTTTGCACAGTTAAAAAAATAAAACCCTATTCACGAAACTCAGGTTTCATGGAGGTTCATGGTTTCATGAACCCAAGGAGACCCCTATCTTCACTTACTATATAACTATCTAACGATATTGTGGACTGAAGTGCATGTTTCATTATTCGATCTTGACAATCAAGTCGAGAAAACAAGAGTAATCTCAAATGTAAAAATAGTGTCAAACAGACTTAAAGTTAGCAACATACCTCTAAGAGTACAGGAAATATAAAAAAACCTTAGGATTATATGAAATTTAGCAACCTAAACAAAAAAACAAATATTGAAGAATTCAACCTGGGAAGATGAAGCCAGAGGACCAGAGGGTCTTAATCCACTCCAAAACCTAAAATCCAGCTGGGTCAGCCCATCCACTTCAGCTTCAGAAACCCCTAACATCCAGGTCCTACAATTAAAATGTTTCAGTTCAGTCTATGGACTTTACCGAACATGCTTCAGTTCAGTAAAAATAGGAAATAATTACCTTACACAGGTTTCCTTCTAGTATAGGGAAAGAACTTCTTATTGGGGGGGGGGGTTGTGACTGTCTTGCTGATATCAGCAGCTAGGTGGTGTGGGATTTTGTTGGATGACGTAGAGTGGTCAATGAGGTTGTTGTTACTATTACAATTTGCTCAAATCAGTGTCGTTGAAGGCTTAGGCTCAAGGCTCAGGCTTAACTAACAGCAGTTTGAGCCTCAAGCCTCAGTTAAGGCCCCCCTTTATTCGAAGCTTCACTAAGGCTTGCACCTGGACGCGACTTAGCAAAGGCTCGAGGCTTGTGCCTCAAGCAAAATACGTGCCTGAACATAAAAGACTCGACCCGACCTGACCCGTCTTCACAACCCGACCCATCTTCAACCCTTCTCATATCCCGTAACTCCCCAAATTCTATCACCTTCTCATCCCCAATTTCAAACTCTAACCCCAATCTCCACTCCCCTAACTCCTCAATTTGCACTCCTCATCAATTTCCTCCCCCTCCCAACAACATCGACAGCGACAGCGAAGCAGCTCGGCGGCGACACAACAACATACAGCAGATTAGCGGCTACAGCGGAAGCAGATCGGCTGCACCGGCGACCTTTTTACTCAGTCTCTAGACTATCCACTCCTATTCTGGTTTCTTTCCCTTCTGATTTTACACTTTTATGGTTTGTTTCTTGGATTTTCGTCTATCTTGGCTTATGATATTTTTGCAAGCTACTTTGAAACAAAATTGTAAAGCTAGTTCATTCCATAATTTACTAATCATGAAACCATGTCTTATTCAAAAAATTACATCAAATCTCAGTGTAGGACATGACCAAATTTTATGGTCGGCTAACTTTTTGTTATTGATGTAATATTTCAAACACCTTACCATTTACTAAGACTGTAATACTATAATATTGTATGCTTATTATTGCAATATGTAATTTGATACTATTGTAATTTTACTGTATGCTCATTACTGTAATACTGTATGCTGTATGGTAAGTTTTACTGTATGCTCACTACACTAATACTGTAACACTGTATTCTCATTACTACATGAAACTATAAATTCAATGTTAACATGATATTATTGTAGTTTTACAGAGAAACACATCATATCACTTCGGCTTTGGGGCAAGAAACACATTGTAGTTATATATTACAGAGGAACACATTATAGTTTTACAAAAATGATAACTTACACAGTCATCTTAGTCATTATATGATATATTTTGTTGCTATGATGTTATTTTGTTTATATAATCATATTTATAAATTTTAAAAACCCCCAAAAGTAGTAATGAGCCTCGATTAAGTGAGGCTTCCGCCTCAAATTGCGCCTTGCACCTCAGGCTTTTTATGGGGTAGTGAAATTGCGTTGCGCCTTACGCCTTCGACTACACTGGCTCAAATAGTGTAATGCCAATTCAAAGAAGATGAATTCCACTACATGATTTGATTATGTGTAATCGGTGGTTATATGAATGTGAAGAGATCTTCATAATCTAAATGCCATAAGAATTTATCTTTTTTCCAATTCGTAGTCCATAACTTCCATCATCTTAAAGACTTAAACTACCATATGATATAGCACACGAGATCATAATTTCAGTAACCGTTTAGATCAATCCTGCATTGTACACAGACAAAACTCAAGAGAAAACTCATCTATAACCCTGTTAGCAGGGGGTAGATTTGATAAAGATCTGTAGAATTCAATAATATATATTTATTATGAAAATAATTGATTGCCTGTGCGCGTGAGCTAGTATAATCAGAGGTATCTTAGATACCTTTGCATATGTCTCACTGTACCTGCGTTTTCAAACAGGGTTCATGTCAAAAGAAGCATCCTATTTCTAGTTTGGGTTGACAGTTTTTTGGCATGTTTACCCTGTGTTTTTAATATTTTTCCATGTGGTGTATGCTTTTGCAGATGTGTGGTAACGGAGTGCGCTGCTTTGCTCGGTTCATTGCTGAGCTTGAAAATTTTCATGGGACTCACAGGTGAAATTATCAAAAATTTCTTGTCATAGATTTTCATGTTTCGTATCTCTTCAAGTTTTTCCTAATTGCAGTTAGTGTCTGTCCCATATCAAGCTTTCTAACAGTTTTATATTCCGATTTACAGAGAAAACACATGAGAAAGCATATATACATAGACAGAGCACAAAGCCCAAGATTTGAGCCTAAACAAAATAAGCTATGTACATGACCAACATCAGAAAGTCATAACAAAACTTCATAAAAGCCTTCGAAATTGGGGTAGAAGAAACACACACCTTTTAAAATAACGTTATAGACCTATGATCCAAGCAATTGTATAACAACCCCTTAGAAATGTTTCATATGTATAACGTAATATCTTCTTTTAAACCCGAATACACTTGATAATCGCACTCGATAGGTATAGTGTATACAGATTCCCTCAAAATCATATAACCACCAAGGTTTCCTCCAATAGATACAGTTATAGAGAACACTAATGTGAATGCATGTATAATTATATAAACAGATAAGACAGAGCGCAGAACCTCAGATTTGAACCTAATAAAAAAAACATGCATTGCATCACCCACAGAAAATCATATCAAAAGCTCCACAAAATCCGACAAAATCGCTGCCAAAAGCAAAACTCAGACACACCTTAAAACAGGGCAATAGAACTGTGAACTAAGCAAAATTAAAGCAAACAAGTATAAATCACACCCACAAAAGCGTCAAATACATAATGTAATTCGGATTAATAAAACTTTGAAAACACATGTTAATCTCACTGTATAAGGATCCATCAACTTCAAATACAATCTCCGAGATTCCCTTATATAGAAATAGTTGCACCACAGGGGAATGTAACCATATAATGAGCAAACAGACTCAGGACCTTAGATATGAACTTAAAAAATAGTTTTAAATGAATTAGAAGGTTACAAGGAGATCTCTCCACAGTAATCCAGTCAAAACTGAATATCATAGATTCACTCACCATGGTTGAATCATTTCTCTACTACATTAATCCAGATGAGCTTCTATAGATAGTAAAGCCTTTCAATAAGTTCCTTTCGTAGGGAACCTCAAATCTCAATTAAGACTTGTTAAAATTCCATACCTAATTTGGGGTGTCCAATTTTCAAAATTCACTTACGATTTCAATTTACATACTATAGAGAAAAAATATCGAACCTTACCTTATGAAGACCAATATTAATTAAAGGATAATTAAATTTCAAATTACCTTTAATAAGCTAGTTGCCTTACTTGGGTGATTCAATCACTCTAATCATTAAGTCTATTTCCTCATTTGAAAGTTTCTATAAGAAACTAATTCATTATTACTTACTTCAACCTAGGATATTACTTTTACCCTCCTTGGAAACAGTTTTGTCCACAAAACTTTGTGTGTTCCAACTTTCAAGTACTCACAAGGACTAATGAATTAAAATATTCTACCATGGCATTGCCACCAATTCTTAAATCCATTAAATTTCCCTAGTGTGCAAGATACATTCTTGATTTTTCCATCAACAAGCAAAATAGAAATAAAATATTCAAATTCTTATTCATACAAACTTCCATGAGAGAACTTAAAGAACTAATCTCTTTCATAATATGGTTCCTTATCAGTGAAGTATGGGATCAAATCACCAAATCTATCTTGCATCTTCGTTCGTGTCAATAAAAGTAAACCTGTTGTTGAACTGGCATTAAGCAATCAATAAAAAAACAACCATCAGATATTCTCCTTGTTTTTAACACATCATGCTCCATTTTGATGTAAGTGTTGAAGATTTTTAAATAGTTAAGGAAATGAGTACTTCAGATAATTGATTTCAAAAAGGGATACACCAACTCTACTTATCACTCTACATTTACACCACTGAAATCAGAATATGGCACAATTCTAATTACCCAAAATTACCTACATATTAATTAAGTTTCTTGATTTTGTATCTTACACGTGCACCTGATACTTCTGTTCATCTCAACAAACAAACTGTATTCCAATTTAACAAGCAATAAAATTTATTGAATTAGTATCCCATTCGTCACTTCCACTATAAACAGCCTTTATCATCATACCAATAAAATTCAATATACCTATTCTAAACCTACAATAAAATTTATCCTTACTACCATCATCATCATCAAGAAGTTCATCAACATATGACAGAAATACTTACCAGTCAAAATATTTAAAGATCTTTCACAGGAAAACAACTACAAATCATTCTTAAACTCTCCCTTTCCCCAGGAAATTAACAATTATACATTAAGCTTTAATAAACAAATTACTCCAATTTACTAGTATGAAATACTTAAGGAGCAAGGCCAACACACGATAACCATACCTTAAGACGACGGATAAAAACTAAACAGCCAACTCCAGTTGGAATCTCTAGAAAATCCTGTAAGTTACTAATCAAACACTACTATGTTATTTTAATAAATTTCTAATACCAAAAAATTAATCTTCACCACAAGAAAAGTAGCAGCTTTAACATATCAATTATTAAATCAACCATTATTTACAAAAACACTTTGATTCTTATTATATTCAAAATCTAATCAATATCTTAAGGCGACGGAAATACTTAAGGAGCAAGGCCAACACACGATAACCATACATTAAGACGACGGATAAAAACTAAACAGCCAAATCCAGTCGGAATCTCTAGAAAATCCTGTAAGTTACTAATCAAACACTACTGTGTTATTTTAATAAATTTCTAATACCACAAAATTAATCTTCACCACAAGAAAAGTAGCAGCTTTAACATATCAATTATTAAATCAACCATCATTTACAAAAACACTTCGATTCTTATTATATTCAAAATCTAATCAATATCTATTTAGGCTAATGACACCAAAAAATGGTTATATTTAGTCACTCACAAAATACTATTTTAATCTCACCAATTAACTTTCACCATAAACAGTAGACACTTCATCATTATAATGACATCATTTTCAAAAACCATCACCAATCAACGAATTTCAACATTCCGCCTCGTGAGTACAATACTTAGAAATTCTCAAAGAACAATCATGACTTACCCAATATTCAAACTGTTACTTACAAAATCCATCGATTACACTGAATACACAATATTTTCCACGAATAATTATATTGTTTAAATACAACTGATTCAATTTTTCCCATTTTAGGAATACATATATGTTCAAAAATATGCATCACATAAGTAATAATGTGTCCCCTATTTCATTCATCCAAATATTATGTAACGCAAGATACAGTCAGTCAAGGACCCTATAATAACAAATAGTTGACCTTAGCAACTCCGATCGATATTGCACTACAACCTCATGCATATTAAAAAGTCAACCATCTTGAAAGATTGGTTGACCAATAGATTCTGCCAAATCCAAACAAATTACTTTGCAACATACCCTATGTAGTTGCTGCATGGGATATCGTTTTAACTAGTAGAATTACCCTTCATTAAAAATAGAACCAGTTCCATTTTAAACCTAATTCCAACCTAAAATTTGGAACCATGACCACAAAACATAACATCCAACATATCATTTGTACCAAACACAATATATTCCAAATGCATTTTGAACTCAAATTGATTCTAAAATTAATAGTTCCACTTGAGTCCGACTATAACAACTATCCACAACTTATAATAGACCTCATTGTTCCAATAAGCAAAAAAAAAAATGCAGTTTATAGGTTCACCTCAAATAACCACTCCAAAACGAAATATCAAAGGTAATACCTTAAAAAATATAGATCATTTCCTCAAGTAGAAATCACTTATAACTCCACAGGCTTGTTGTAGTAACTCAAAGCCTTAGGAGTCATAGCAAATGGTTCCACAAGTCCAATCAGTCAAAAGCTCCTTTGATTATATAAGATCCAATTGTTCCTTTCAACGTCAATCCTCTCTTTCAACAAATATTTAGTCTTGCGATCTTATTTTTTTCCTCATCTTTCTCCTTTTTCTTATTATTTATTGAAGTGGTCGGTCAAAAAGGAGACCTTACCACACTGATCCCTACAACTGAACATATAATATGTGTTCATAGACTCACTCACCATGATTGAGTCATTTACTACTCTATAAATCCATATGAGCAAATGTCTTCCTTTTTAAGGCAATTAAAATCTTAACTACGATATATTAAAATTCCATACCTAATTTGAGGTGTCCAATAATTTCAAAATTGCCATCCTATTTCAATTTCCATATTATAGAGACAAAAACAAAACCGTATCTTATGAGGACCAATCTTTAATTACAGAACAAATAAATTTTAAATAACATTAATAAGCTTGTCCTTACTTGGGTAAACATTCAATGACTCTAAAATAACCCATTAAGTCAATTTCCTTATTTGGAAGTTTCTATAACAAAATGTATCATTGCTATTTACTACAAATATGGGACTTCTTTACATCCCTTTGTTCATCTTCACTCTCATGTCCACCCTAATATACTTGGGGTTCCAAACTTCTAATAACATGTGCACATACGTTCAAATAGTGAATAACATCACTACAAAATCTCTCTTCGCCTCCGTCAACATTGGATGCCCTGCATGTAACGTAAAAGGAAAGAACGATAGTAACGAACTTCCCTCCGTCCTCATCTTGACCAATATCACACTCATAAAACATAAATTCCGGCAATAAATAATGCAGTTTAATTTCGATATATAGTGCACGTGGGCCTCAAGATATGCATATAGTGAATAATCAAGTAACCTTGAAGGAGCATGACCTCCCTTTAACACAGCCCTTCCTATAAAGAGAGAAGATAGTAAAATTTGAACTAGAAGACAGCTACAGTATAACTCCAAATTGAACTTGAATACACAAACATCATGCGCTAACAACTACCATTAACTCCTTCAACCAACCAGGACCAAACTATTATTAGACAAAAATTCAAACATTAAAAAAAACGAAATTATGCTGATATGAATAAAATTACACCTTTTTTAGGCGGACTGCTAAAATTCGTGAGATTGGCCTCTTGAAAAACCCTGTACAGGAACCAAGCACAGCAGTCAATTCGCTTTCTGGCTACCGAATTGAAATTATGATTGAAGAGGGAAAAGATGGGAAATATTATACCTTCTTGCATTTAAAGAGGGGACCACCGCCGTTGCGTGACTTCATGAGCTTCGTTTCCCCAAAAACCCTACAAAAAAAGAGGGTTATCAACTTTACAAAACCCCCAATTTCGCTCCAATTAAGACAAAAAAAAACCCTAATTTTGCTCGCATTAAGAAAAAAGTCCAACTCACGCAATAACTAGCACTAATTACGAAAGTAAACCCTAATTACAAGTAGAAGAAGGGGATGAGAAGAAAAAAGAAGAAGAAATCCAATTTTGATCCAAAACCCTAAATCCTGCCCGCATTAGGAAATTAAATCCAACTCAATTCAATAAAGGTTTCGACTTTAAAAATTCACTTAATAAAGGAGCCCCAATTTTGCAGACAAAAAAAACTAGGGTTGCGGTTTTTTGTCTGCAAAGAGAGAAGAAAGAGAGGACAACTACGGTTAGGGTTTTTCTATTGAAAATAAAGGAAAAAGAAAGAGATTTCGCCAAACCTGGAATTATGGTTCCGGATCTAAGCTTTCGCTTTTCCGACTCGACGTCCGACGAAGTGACGAGGAGAGGAGAGGGGAGGGAAGATGAATATTAACATTAAAATAGATCTAAAAGATTGAGGAGGAAACAGGGTCGGGTTTATTTATAACCCAAATATCCGCTGACAAATGACGCCACGCGGTAGCTTACAGGTGAAGCCACGCGGTTTTAACGGGTTGTGGGTTTTCTAAACAATTATGAACCGGGTTAACGGACACATCAGATATTGGGTCGGGTTTACATTGACGGATACTATGCGGGTAAGTTTAATGGGCAAGTTCTAGATTTTTCAAATATGCCACTTTTTTCAAACTACTTTTTAAAATAGGCCATTTTCGAGACTTATTCCGAAGATAGGCTAGTTATGAACTAAGACTTGATCAATTGTGAGATCTTAGTTCGTTTCGTATTTGGACTAGATAGACTTGTACACTTAGATAAATTATTATAAGTAAAAATTTGCTGAATATAGGCCGTATTTGGAAAATGCGGCCTAAGTATAACGGAGACTGTGGTCTCTATTATTATTTTTGTAAAAACCAAAAAAAAGAATAATAATAATAAACTCTCATTTTTGTATCACTACTTGTATGTAGATTGTTATAAATTATAAATTTCAATCTATAACACAAATAATGTATGTTTTATAATTTTAGGATTAAGCCCAACCATAATCATTAGTGTATACTAATACAATATATATCTATATACATATATCCATACAATACATATAGGGATCGTTGTATATTTTCAAAATATATTTTCCCGCCCGTTACGATAGTTACGGTACATGTTATTGTAGCTACATTAGCCACATTCAAATTTATACTTTATGTTGTGTAAAATAGTTGATATTTGTTTTGGTTTTTGAAATTAATTAACATTTAATCCTTACTGTTCATCAAAAAAAAAAACATTTAATCCTTACTTTTAATTAATTAAAAAATACTAATTAACACCACACTAATCTTAATTAAAAAAACTTTAATTGTTGTGGTTTAATTAGTCTTTTCTTAATTAATTGAATTTAGGGATTAAAAGTTAATTAGTTTCAATCTAATTAAGCTTAATTAACCCATCCAAAACATTTGGGATTAAGCTTAAATAAAATTAATTAATCCCTAATTTTGGATTAATTCTATGTAAAACAAAAAATAAAAAAAAGTTTTAAATTACTTTCGATACAGTATTACTACAACCAAAACAAAACTAACATTTAATTATTGCTACAGTAAACCTGTATTCAACCAAAACTACTTTTAAGAAATCAAATCCAAGGAATTACTTTCGCTGCAGTGTTTTTTCTTCTCTTCATTTTTTTTACAGCCAACCAAATGATCTCTAATTGTTTTAGTATGTAATTATTTTACGATATTCTAATTATTTTATATAACTTATCGTGTAGTCACTAACCATATGGTATTGCATATAATATTGACCTATGTGATTTTTTAGTCAAACAGAATTGCATATATTTTGCTGTTTACAGTGTTTTTCATTTACTGCATCATTCAGAAGATGTGTCGTAGGCACGTGTCCACGGGTAAACCTAGCATGCATACATTACACACACACACTACACACACACACACACACATTACACACCATATATATATATATATATATGTATATATATATATATATATATATATATATATATATATATATATATATATGGGTTTTGCTCCATTGAAAACGGGTCCGTTTTCAATGGGTTGGAAAACAGGGATCTCAACCGTCCGATCAAGCGTGATCTTGATCAGCGGCTGTGATCAAGATCCGCTAAGGATCTCCCACTAACGCTGAGAAAAGCGGAGGGGTAATTTCGTCACTTCACGCAAAAAAACGTTTAGGACTTAGCATTTTTTTGGCGTGGAGTTTTTTTTGTCGAAAAATTCACTTAGGCCGTTGTTGGAAATAACGGCCAAGGTGTTACCGCTGATTTCGGTGTGGGGGTAAACAGATAGAATTTTGTGAGTCCGAGAAAAACCTGAATAGTTGACTCAGCCTTCTTGCTCCTGCCGCGACCTGCAAGGAAGTGCGAAACACCGGGGTTGATTCCGGCGACGCACCCTCCGACGCTCTTGTCAGTAAAACAGTGGAGATTTTAAAGAAAGAGCTTAAGGTGTGGAAAGAGTCATTAACCTGTGACAATTGTAGGTTGGAGGTATTTATAGCCGCCATAGGAGTGAAGTTAGGGGCCAGATTTCCTGTCTAACTGTTTGGAGTGAAATCCTCCCAATTAGTTTAGGAAATTAATCCCTAATCCCCAGGTGAGAGGGTAACTGTCAATCAAGCCCTTTGATTTGGTCCAATCAGTGGCTGTCAATCAAGCCCTTGGATTTGGTCAAATCAGTGGCCTCGATTCCCTCTTGTTGGGCCGGGTTTGTATCGGGTCGGAACCCGTACCCGGCTAAGGCAGATCCATTCGCGGGTTATTGGTTCTTTGCAAAAGAGACCCAGTACCTGCTTTGGACCCGTTTGCACGTGGAATTACCATTTTACCCCCGGGCGTCAAGATTCGCGCCTGGTTTGGGCGATCCTGATCGAACCCCAATTTTAGCCATATCACGAGCCCCCCACTCCCGAAGGCTGAGCTTGATCGGCCTTTGGGGAGTAGTTCATGCTGTTCTAATGGCCAGTGGTGTTGTATCGGAGCCAAAGCGAGAGGCTGCGAATCTTGAGGGAGGTAGTGTGGTGATTCCTCGTGGTCGGGTGGTGTTCTTGCGTGAATATCTTCTCGGCTTTGTAATCCCTCGGTGAACAGTTCGGTTGTTTCCCTCCGTTGAGAGTCGCGCTTACCGACGTCACAACACCGACCCCTCCCAGAGCTTGACGACCAGGATGCCGAGGCCAGAGATCGGTTCGGTGATTCTTTCCGATGGGGAGAGGGACCTCGGCGTGGCCGCGAGCCTAGGGGGCTCGTCGAAGTCCGAAGGCCAGATTTCCCATGTATAGGGGGTCGGAACCAAGGGCGTTTGGCGGTTAACGTCAACCTTAGGCCCATAATGCGGTCGGTGAGGAGGACGTTCGGCGTAGGTGCCGAACTCAAGCCCGTAATACGGTCGGTGTCAAGAACGCTCGGCAGCTGGTGCCGAGGCTCGAGACTTGAAGATTTTTTGGAGATCTTGACTGCCGAACTCAAGCCCGTAATACGGTCGGTGGCAAGAACGCTCGGCGCAGGTGCCGAACTCACGCCCGTAATACGGTCGGTGTCAAGAACGCTCGGCAGCTGGTGTCGAGGCTTGAGACTTGGCGATTTTTTGGAGGTCTTGACTGCCGAACTCAAGCCCGTAATATGGTCGGTGGCAAGAACGCTCGGCGCAGGTGCCGAACTCACGCCCGTAATACGGTCGGTGTCAAGAATGCTCGGCGCAGGTGCCGAACTCACGCCCGTAATACGGTCGGTGAGGAGGACGTTCGGCGTAGGTGTCGAACTCAAGCCCGTAATACGGTCGGTGTCAAGAACGCTCGGCAGCTGGTGCCGAGGCTCGAGACTTGAAGATTTTTTGGAGATCTTGACTGCCGAACTCAAGCCCGTAATACGGTCGGTGGCGAGAACGCTCGGCAGCTGGTGCCGAGGCTCGAGACTTGAAGATTTTTTGGAGATCTTGACTGCCGAACTCAAGCCCGTAATACGGTCGGTGGCGAGAACGCTCGGCAGCTGGTGCCGAGGCTCGAGACTTGAAGATTTTTTGGAGATCTTGACTGCCGAACTCAAGCCCGTAATACGGTCGGTGGCAAGAACGCTCGACGCAGGTGCCGAACTCACGCCCGTAATACGGTCGGTGTCAAGAACGCTCGGCAGCTGGTGCCGAGGCTTGAGACTTGGCGATGTTTTGGAGGTCTTGACTGCCGAACTCAAGCCCGTAATACGGTCGGTGGCAAGAACGCTCGGCGCAGGTGCCGAACTCACGCCCGTAATACGGTCGGTGTCAAGAATGCTCGGCAGCTGGTGCCGAGGCTTGAGACTTGAAGATTTCGACAAAGCAGAGGAAGTTGAAAGAGTTTTTGCTCTCTTCGAAAAAGTCTTGGGAATCCGCCAAACTTGCGCCCGTAATACGGTCGGTGGCAAGTACGCTCGGCGTGGGTGCCGAACTCACGCCTGTAATACGGTCGGTGGCAAGAACGCTCGGCGCAGGTGCCGAACTCACGCCTGTAATACGGTCGGTGGCAAGAACGCTCGGCGCGGGTGCCGAACTCACGCCCGTAATACGGTCGGTGTCAAGAACGCTCGGCAGCTGGTGCCGAGGCTCGAGACTCTAAGTCGGACGAAGGAGAACGACCAAGCTCGGAAGGATAAGGCCCAGATAAGGAACGAGCTCAACAAGCTCGAGTTGAATTTCGAGGCAAAGTCGGCGAGGGTTGCCTACCTCGAGGACAGGGTCGCGACGCTGGAGGACAATCTTCGTCAGCAAAAGGCGGAGGCGGCCAGGCAGTTGGCGGAGGCGGCCAGGCAGTTGGCGGAGGCTGCCGAGGCCAAAGCGTCGGCGGTGAAGCAGGCGGAGGATGCGACCTTGGAGAAGGCGCAAGGCTTCCTCGCCCAGAACATGGCCAAGGCCTTCGCCGATGCTATCGCCCGGGTGACGGATGCCTACTCCGCCGTGGACTGCTCGGGTTGGAGGTTGTTCCTGGGGCACGTTGAAGGCTTCGACCCCGAATCGGAGGGGGAAGAAGAAGAAGAGGAGGAGAGGGGCGACGACGAGCCTGCGGCTGACCCCCCCGTTGGAGTTCAGGGGTCGGTGGTCACCCCCTTGGCGACGGTGGCCCCTTCGGAGGTGTCGTCCCCGACCCCCTCTCGCCGCCCCGGGAAAGAGGTCGTGCCCTGACTCCGTTTGTTTTTTCTTTTGTTTTTGAAGTGTAATGCCTAATAGCGGACTGGCCACCGCTACTTTTTTGAAATAAATGAAAAACACAACTTTTTTGGGCTCGATTTCGTGTCTTTGTCCGTTGATTGTCGAGCGCTCGAGCATTTGCTCGAAAGAACCCCCGAAGTCTGGGACTTAGACGACGTCTGAACTTTTTGCTGCTTGTTTGCGTTTCTTTTCAGCTTGTTGCGGTAGCCCAAGATGTCGAGCGCACAGGCTCGGATGACAAGGTTCGCGCCGAGGCAGGCCTCGGGGCGACGAGGCTAGGTCTGGCGAAGTGTAGGAAGCGACTTTACGAAGTCGAGCTGGGACTGCGCCGAGCCGAAAGTGAGCGAAGCCAGCTTCAGCTCATCTTGGGGTAGCGGGACAGCGACATTCGACGTCTGGAAGGCAGGATTGCCGAGATGACCCCCTCGGGTGAGGGCGAGGGTTCGCCGGCAGCCTTCACCAGCAGTCTTCGGACCAAGTGCTTTCGCCACACACTGTCAAAGGTAACGGCGGAGAGGGACAATCTGCTTTCGGAGATTCAGCACTTGCAAACTGTGGAGACGGAGCTTCGGACGGAAGGGGAGGAGCTGACGACTAAGGTGGCCAAGCTTACAGCTGAACGGGATGAATTAGCGGCCGAAGTCGATGTGTTGAAGAGAGCCACGGTAGATAGGAGCATCGAAGTCACTCATCTTCGTCATCTCATCGCGAGCCACGCAGGCGTTCCGAACTCGGCAGTACCTGCCTGCTTCGAGGTCGAGGTGAAAGATGGCTCATTGAGGGGTCGGATTTCCGAACTGGAGGCAGAGGTGGCTTGCCTCAAACCGCGTTCGGGGCCAATTAATGTGAGGAGCACTTCATGTACCCGGGCGGAGAGCGAGCGTGGCATCACTTTTTACGAGATGGCGACCCGCGCGCCTATCGGCTATCCGAGCCCGGGGGATGCGCAGAGTTCAGTGGCCGTCTCGTCGAGTGGTGCATCCGTTGGCGTAGCTGCCAGGAGTAGCACCGAGGATACGTCGCAACTCGCCGGCCTGGGGCAGGTCTCCGGAGGAAAACGTCGCCGACCTCAGGTGTCTCTGAAAAGAAACATCCCTGCGCCTCGGAGGCATTGACGATCATTTTTCTTCTTCCCTTTTTTTTTTGAAAACTCTTTGTATTCAGCCAAGTGTAACGGGTCGGATAGTCGATCCTTGCTTCTTAATGCTTTGTAATCATGACGCGTGTAAGAGTTGTTTTTTTTTTAATAAAGTTGGAGTTGACTCGCCCGTTACTGTATTGTAGTTGTCCCACCCTTAGTTTAGTCGTGGAGTTGGCTTTAGTAATTCGGTCGGAGCCGGGGTTTGAGACTTGACGTTTTTTGGTGGTCTTGACCGCCGAACTCAAGCCCTGGCGTTTTTGGTGGTCTTGACTGCCGAACTCAAGCCCATAATACGGTCGGTGGCAAGATCGCTCGGCGCGGGTGCCGAACTCACGCCCGTAATACGGTCGGTGTCAAGAACGCTCGGCAGCTGGTGCCGAGGCTAGAGACTTGTTGATTTTTTGATGATCTTGATCGCCGAACTCAAGCCCGTAATACGGTCGGTGGCACGAACACTCGGTGTGGGTGCCGAACTCACGCCTGTATTACGGTCTGTGCCAAGAACGCTCGACAACCAAGTGTTGGAGTCCGAATCATCGTTAATTCAAGGGGCGTGGGAGCAATTCCGAATGGCGAACTACTTCTAGCTTGCTTAGGAGCGAACTTGCGAAGTAGAATCGAGCCAAGTGTTGGACTCCGTACCATTCGACGGTTGTAGGAGCAATTCCGAATGGCGAACTACTTCTAGTTCGCTTAGGAGCGAACTTGCGAAGTAGAATCGAGCCAAGTATTGGACTCCGAACCATCGTTAATTCAAAGGGGTGTGGGAGCAATTCCGAATGGCGAACCACTTCTAGCTCGCTTAGTAGCGAACTTACGAAGTGGAATCGAACCAAGTGTTGGACTCCGTACCATTCGACGGTTGTAGGAGCAATTCCGAATGGCGAACTACTTCTAGTTCGCTTAGGAGCGAACTTGCGAAGTAGAATCGAGCCAAGTGTTGGACTCCGAACCATCGTTAATTCAAAGGGGTGTGGGAGCAATTCCGAATGGCGAACCACTTCTAGCTCGCTTAGTAGTGAACTTACGAAGTGGAATCGAACCAAGTGTTGGACTCCGTACCATTCGACGGTTGTAGGAGCAATTCCGAATGGCGAACTACTTCTAGTTCGCTTAGGAGCGAACTTGCGAAGTAGAATCGAGCCAAGTGTTGGACTCCGAACCATCGTTAATTCAAAGGGGTGTGGGAGCAATTCCGAATGGCGAACCACTTCTAGCTCGCTTAGTAGCGAACTTACGAAGTGGAATCGAACCAAGTGTTGGACTCCATACCATTCAACGGTTGTAGGAGCAATTTCGAATGGCGAACTACCTCTAGTTCGCTTAGGAGCGAACTTGCGAAGTAGAATCGAGCCAAGTGTTGGACTCCGAACCATCGTTAATTCAACGGTTGTGGGAGCAGTTCCGAACGACGGTCTACAGTGGGCTCGTCCGGGGACGAGCCGAGGGGGTGAAGTCGAACGGGACTTGGACTCCGAACCATTGGTTGAAATCTCAATTTAAAAAGTAGGTGGTAAAAGGGGAGAGAAACATGCGAATTCACAAACACAAAAGACTTTCTTTATTGATAATCGACGGCGAACCGTTTTACATAGTACAATTTATGAAAATAGGTTACAAGTCGGAGGACTGGAATGGCTCGATATCTCCTGATACTTAGATCGGCGCCGGAGTGCTTTCTTGGTATTTTAGGAGGTGGTCGGCATTCCAGGTCCTCGGAAGCTCTCTACCCTCTAGGTCTTCAAGACGATAAGTTCCGGGCCGAACTACCTTTGTGATCCTGTATGGCCCTTCCCAGTTCGGAGCCAGCTTGCTCTTCTGACTGGGGAGAGATATGGCTAGCTTTCTCAAGACCAAATCTCCTTGCTTAAGGTTGGTGGGTCGGACCTTTTTGTTGTACGCTAGTTCAACCCTTCTGCGGTAACTCTGCTGCCGAATCGCCGCTCTTTCCCTCAGTTCATCTATCAGGTCTAAATCTGCTCTGAGGACTCTGGCATTCTGTGCTTCGTCATAGGCTGCGAGCCGAGGGGAAGGTATTCCGACCTCGAGAGGTATCACGGCCTCGGACCCATAGGTGAGGTTGAAAGGGGACTCGCCTGTGGGGGTCCGCTTGCTCGTGCGGTAGTTCCATAGGACGTTAGGGAGTTGGTCGACCCATAAGCCCTTGGAACTTTTGTCCAACCTTTTCTTGATGCCTGCGAGGACCTGCCGATTAGCGTTCTCAGCTTGTCCGTTCGACTGAGGATGGGCGACGGACGAGAAGCGCTGTTGAATGGTGAGGTCATCGCACAGAGCTCGGAATGCCGCGCCAGTGAACTGAGTCCCGTTGTCCGTCACGAGAACACGGGGGACGCTGAACCTGCAGATGATGCTCTTCCAGAAGAACTGTACCACCTTGTTCTCGGTTATAGTGGCGAGGGGCTCGGCCTCGACCCACTTCGAGAAGTAGTCGATGGCTACGATCAAGAACTTGAACTGACCCGGAGTCGGAGGGAAGGGCCTTAGTAAGTCCATCCCCCACATTGCGAAGGGGATGGGACTTGATAGGGAGGCGAGGTTGGCCTGAGGGAGGCGACGGATGCTGGAGTGTCTCTGACAAGAGCTGCACTGCCGAACGTGTCGCTCGGCGTCCTGAAGGAGAGTCGGCCAGAAGTACCCATAATTCAAAGCTTTTCGGGCCAAGGACCTAGACCCCGAGTGTGCCCCTCCGATGCCTTCGTGGAGCTCTTGTAGGGCATATTCGGCCCTATCCGGAGAGAGGCACCTTAGGTACGGTCGGCCGTCTATTTGAGAGAAAGAGCGTTTGTATAAGATGCCCTCGATCAAGACATAGCGCTCGGCCCGAGTTCTGACTCGGCGTGCTTCCTTGGGATCCGAGGGCAGAACCCCGTCCCTTAAGAATTTTACCAGTGGCTTCATCCAATTGTCCTGCAGCATGACCGGCAATGACTCCACCGAGCCAGGTGTCTCGTCTTCGATGCTTGGCTTAGAGAGGACTTCAATCAGTACGGTCTGTTCGAGACCCTGCAGGGAGGACGAGGCTAACTTGGAGAGGGCATCGGCCTGTGAATTCTCCTCCCGAGGCACTCGTTGGATGATGGCCTCTTCGAATCGGCTCATAAGGTCCCGGACCTTGGCGAGGTACTTCGCCATTCGCTCGTCTCGGGCCTCGTACTCGCCCAAGACTTGGTTCACGACGAGCTGGGAATCGCTGTGGATTCGGAGGCGCTGCGCCCCAGCACTTCGTGCAAGTCCGAGACCAGCTATGAGTGCCTCGTACTCTGCCTCATTGTTCGAGGCCTTGAAGTTCATGCGGATCGCGTACTGGAGGACGAAGTCATCAGGGCCGTTTAGAATGATGCCGGCGCCGCTTCCTTCATTACAGGAGGATCCGTCCACGAAGACTGTCCAAATGGGGGGTCCATTCGGGACGTGGCCGACCTCAGGGATAGTAGACTCTACGATGAAGTCGGCGAGGGCCTGTGCCTTAATTGCCGTCCGAGGCTGGTAAGAGATGTCATGCTGACTCAGCTCGATGGACCACTTTATCAGCCGGCCCGAGGTCTCAGGCTTATAGAGGATCTGCTTGAGAGGTTGGTCGGTGAGGACAACGACCGAGTGGGATTGAAAGTACGGCCGAAGCTTTCTCGCTGCCATGACCAGAGCGTAGGCCATCTTCTCTATCCTCGGATAACGGATCTCGGCGTCCCGAAGCACCTTGCTCACGTAGTAGATAGGCCTCTGGGCCCGGTCCTCCTCTCTCACCAAGACAGCACTTAGGGTCTGCTCGGAAGCAGCCAAGTAGATGAAGAGAGTCTCGCCCGGGACCGGTTTACTGAGCAGAAGGGGGTTCACCAAATAGGCCTTCAGCTGGTCGAACGATTCCTGTTGTGGTTGGCCCCATTCAAAACCCTTAGCCCTCCTGAGTGCTTTGAAGAAGGGGAGGCACTTTTCCCCCGACTTCGAGAGGAACCGACCGATAGCGGCGAGCCGACCAGTGAGCTTTTGCACCTCCTTGATGTTCCGAGGTGGAGCCATGTCTAATATGGCCTTAATCTTCTCGGGATTAGCTTCGATTCCTCGTTGGCTTACCATGAAGCCGAGGAACTTTCCCGAAGAGACCCCGAACGCACACTTGTTCGGGTTCAGCCGCATGCTGTGCCTTCTCAACACGCCGAAGGCCTCCTGGAGGTCGGCCCCATGATCAGTGCCTCGGACGCTTTTGACGAGCATGTCGTCAACGTACACCTCCATGTTTCGGCCGATCTGGCTCTGGAAGACCTTGTTGACGAGGCGCTGGTAGGTGGCGCATGCGTTCTTCAAGCCGAATGGCATGACCCGGTAGCAGTACAGACCTTGGTCGGTGACGAAGGAGGTCTTCGGAATGTCCGGAGGGAACATTCGGATTTGATTGTACCCCGAGAAGGAGTCCATGAAGCTGAGGAGCTCATGGCCCGAGGTGGCGTCAATAAGGGTGTCGATGTTCGGGAGAGGGAATGGATCCTTCGGACACGCCTTGTTCAGGTCGGTGAAGTCAATGCATATCCTCCAAGAGCCATTGGACTTCTTGACCATCACAACATTCGACAGCCACTCGGGGTAATTTACCTCCTGTATGAACTTAGCCTTCAAGAGTTTATCCACCTCCTCCTTGATGGCCTGCTGTCGCTCGGGAGCAAATTTCCGTCTTTTCTGTTGGACCGGTTTGCACCCCGGCTCAACACTTAGACGGTGGACGAGCAGTTCCTCGGAAATGCCGGGCATGTCTGCGGCCGACCATGCGAACAAGTCGCGGTTGTCCCGGATGCATTTAATCAGGTCCGAACACAGTGCGGTCGGCAAGGATTTGCTGATGAGGAATTTCCGGCTCGGATCCTCGTCCGAGAAGAGCACTTCTTCTAACTCGTCCGCCGGGTCGGACGTTGGCCGAGCTTTCGGCTCGGGGATTTCTAGTGTCTCGAGCGAGAGCACTGGTCCTCCGGTGGAAGTCATGTAGCACTTTCGGGCTGTTTCTTGGCTTCCCCTGACCTCCCCTACTCCCGACCGAGTAGGGAACTTCATTTTCAAATGATACGCCGAGGGGACAGCTTCCAGGGCGGCTAGGCCGGGTCGGCCTAAAATGACATTATACGCTGCCGGGACGTCAACGACCATGAAGTCCATCGGCTCGGTCCGGGTAGTAGGGGTGCTTCCCGCAGTAACGTCTAGGGTTATCACCCCCTCGACGGTTACCGGGACCCCCGTGAACCCGTGAAGTGTGTAACCGGCCGGTTTGAGACGGTCTCGGGACAGCTGCAGGCCTCGGAAGGCAGAGAGGAAGAGGATATTGACCGAACTCCCGTTGTCCACCAAGATCCTCTGCACCTTAAAGTTGGCCATGCGGAGGTCGATGACGAGGGCATCACAGTGCGGAGTTCGGACCCCTTCGAGGTCTTCATCGGAGAAGGACACAGGGATTCCGAGGCCTTTGGGAGGAGGGGCGCCGTGAACAGAGTTGACTTCTCGGACGAAGGCCTTCCGAGAGGAATTAGAGGAGCCTCCCATGGGGCCTCCGTGGATCAGGTGCAGGACCCGTTCTTCCTCGAACTTGGGTGTCTCCTCGCGCCGCTCGGAGCGCTTGTTACCCCCCCGAGGCGGAGGAGAGTTGCGATCCGCTCGATCGTTAGCCTTCACGAATTTGGCCAACTGCCCCCTCCGAATGAGGACTTCTATCTCGTCCCTCAATGCTCGGCAGTCGTTCGTGTCGTGACCGTGGTCCCGATGGTAACGACACCATTTATCTTTGTTCCTCCTCTTCACCGGGGTATTCATCCTCGGAGCTGGAGGGATGACCCCTTCCTTCTCCACTTCCATCAAGATGGTAGAGACATTGGTGGTGAGGGGAGTAAACTTCTCAAATCTGGGAGGACGGCGCTGACCGCCGTTGTCCTTCTGCGCCTTCTTGGGCCCCTCTTCTTCCGTCGCCTTCCTCTTCATCCCGGAGGAGGGCCCCCCGAAGTTCGGGAGGGATTCAGCCTCCTCTGCTCGGATGTATTTCTCGCACCTCAGAAGGAGGTCGGCGAAGTTATTGGGGGGCTTCTTGGCCAGGGACGAGCGGAGGTTGGAGTTGAGGACGTTCGACTGGAACGCCACGGTTGCCACCGACTGGTCTAAGGAGGCGATAGACCTGACTTCTGCGGTGAATCTCTTCACATAGTCCCGCAGCTTCTCTCCCCTTTCCTGCCGCAGGTTCAGTAGGGAGAGGCTTGTCTTCTCGGCTCTCCTGCTACTCACGAAGTGAGTTATGAACAGTGTTTCGAACTGCTCGAATGAGAAGATGGAAGAGGGGGCGAGCCTGGAGTACCATTCCCGAGCCGACCCCCTGAGGGTAGCGGGGAAGGTCCTGCAGAGCACGGCATCTGAGACTTGATGGATCAGCATCAGAGTCTTGAAGCTCTCGACGTAATCGACTGGGTCGGACTCACCTGAGTACGTTTCAAACTGCGGAGGTTTGAAACCCCTCGGTATGTGAGCCTCCATGATCGTCCGAGAGAAGGGGGGTCTGCTCGGCCGAACTGTCCCTGCTCTGGACTCCTCTTCTCTGTCCATGCGGCCAATGCGTCTCTCTACCTCGTGAATACGTCGGAAGAGGGCATCGTCCCGTCGCTGATAATCATACGATCCCCCGGACTCCTCCTCATAGGAAGGGGAGCGGGGACTGCGGCGCCGGTAGTCCTGGGACCGGCGGGGACTGTACTGCTGGTGCTGGCGACTGGGAGATGGGATAGGACTTCGGGATCGGCGGCGAGGACTGGGAACCCGAGGGGGTGTTGGGACCCTCTGGGCATTCTGATTGTTGGGACGGGCGTTCAGGGCCTGTAGCACGGTCTCCTGAAATTGGAGGAACTCGGCACGAGTGATAGGTGCCTCACGGTCCCTCGGATGACGCCGATCCCCGGGGGAATGCGGTCTCCTCCTTCGGCGCTCGGGAGATGCCGCTCGGCCTCTGCGGTCTGGAGACCTCCTGCCGTCTCGGCGACGAGGGGACCACTCACCCTGACGCTGGCGGGAGGCTCCCTCTCGGGCCCGCCTCTCGTCAAGGTGGGTGCGGAGGTCGTCATCCTTCTGGCGGTTCAGGAGCGTGTAGCGGAGGTCGGGATTATGGGAAGCCATCGAGTCCGAGGACCCATTATGGACCGAAACATGCTCCGGATTGAGGGGCTGCTTCTGTTTCCGAGCATCGTGGTCGGAAGGGCCATTGTTGGGTTGCTGCTTGGGATGAGGAGGTGGGACCTGCTGGGCCGGTGGAGGAAGGTCGGACTGTGGAATAGGATTGACAGGGGCTTCCTCCGTAGGGTCGGCGGTATTGGCCACACGGTTCGACCCTCTAGATCTGACCTTCTTCGGAGGCATGGCTGCAGAGGACGATGGAGATGAGGCTGAGGCTGTTCGTGTGGTCTTTCCCACAGACGGCGCCAATCTGTTACCACTGATTTCGGTGTGGGGGTAAACAGATAGAATTTTGTGAGTCCGAGAAAAACCTGAATAGTTGACTCAGCCTTCTTGCTCCTGCCGCGACCTGCAAGGAAGTGCGAAACACCGGGGTTGATTCCGGCGACGCATCCTCCGACGCTCTTGTCAGTAAAACAGTGGAGATTTTAAAGAAAGAGCTTAAGGTGTGGAAAGAGTCATTAACCTGTGACAATTGTAGGTTGGAGGTATTTATAGCCGCCATAGGAGTGAAGTTAGGGGCCAGATTTCCTGTCTAACTGTTTGGAGTGAAATCCTCCCAATTAGTTTTGGAAATTAATCCCTAATCCCCAGGTGAGAGGGTAACTGTCAATCAAGCCCTTTGATTTGGTCCAATCAGTGGCTGTCAATCAAGCCCTTGGATTTGGTCAAATCAGTGGCCTCGATTCCCTCTTGTTGGGCCGGGTTTGTATCGGGTCGGAACCCGTACCCGGCTAAGGCGGATCCATTCGCGAGTTATTGGTTCTTTGCAAAAGAGACCCAGTACCTGCTTTGGACCCGTTTGCACGTGGAATTACCATTTTACCCCCGGGCGTCAAGATTCGCGCCTGGTTTGGGCGGTCCTGATCGAACCCCGATTTTAGCCATATCACAAGGTATGTTTTTTTTATAAAAAAAACATACCTTGGCCGTTGTTTCCAACAACGGCCATACCTTGGCCGTTGTTTCCAACAACGGCTTAGGTATGTACAAGTGTTTTTCTAAACACTTGTACATACTCAGATCTTCATCTCCCTCACTTCGTCACAAACACTATCTCTCTTTCTCTCGAGCTCCCACAACCCATCCTCAAACCCTAGTTCACTCTCCCAACCCCTTTGGCATCGATTTTTTTGCCTTCTCGATCTCCGCCCCTTGTGGAAAGCTCCCTATCTCTCTCTTCCTCTCCCGAATACAGCAAACTCTAACTTCACATCCAAATTCCCAAATCATCTAAACTCTAGCACAAATTGTCTTCCTTTGTCTACAACAGCGTGCAGCGGCTTCTCACATCTTCGCCAACTCTCTATCTCTCTCTCTTTGGACCAGGTATTTTCTTAATCCCAATTTACTATAATGAACTCTTTGAATTTATTGATTTTTTTTCTAATTTTGGAGTTGGGTTTTTTGGTATTATGCGTAGTAGTGTAGTCTATAATTTAGAGAGTATATAATTAGCTCTGATCATGTATGTTGTATACATTTTGTTGATATTTTCGTAGATGTAGTGGTAATTGTAGTGGTGGAATATAGGAGATGAAAAAAAATGAGATGAAAAAATTCAATTTGTACGAGTAGGTCGGACTCGCCGCGTAGAAGGTAACGGAACTTGTAGAGACGATTTCCCTCTCACGATTTGTGAGATACGTCTGTTTATCATTTCAATTCAATACAACGGATATAAAGTGATGCACGGCCGTATTTTTCAAACCGAGAGTCAAAACTCACCTCTGCAAGTTCCGGCGGCTTGTGTTTGGTGTGCCAGAGTTGACGTCCAAATTTAGGAAATAAGTTTATCATTTTTGTTGTTTTGACGCGTATATAAAAAAACCTTTAATCCACCTCGGAACTTGTGGAATACGTTATGAGGTGAAAATAGCTTAAACGAAGTCCAAATAAAACGAAACTTTGCGAGTAGGTTGGTCTCGCCACTCACAAGTCATACCAACCTATACATGCGAGTTCCAACCCGCGGTTTGCGAGATACGTCTATGTATCGCTTTCCGCTCAGTTTTCAATAGTGAAAACGATACACGGCCGTATCTTTCAAACCGTGGTTCGGAACTCCCATGTACTAGTTGCGTTGGCTTGTGTGCGGGGAGCCCAACCCAATGTCCAATTTTTTGGATTTTTTGCATCCCGTTTATGTTGTTTTTACGCGTATATGAAAAAACTTCAATATACCTCGAATTTTTTTTAGTACGGTCGCAATACAAAAATGCTTAAACGAAGTCGAAAAAATTCGAAACGGTGCACGTAGGTTCGTCTAACCATTCACAACGCAACGGAACTTGTATTTGTGAGTTCCGACCCACGGTTTGCGAGATACGTCAATGTATCGCTTCCCGCTCTATTTTAAAGAGTGAAAGTGATACACGGGCGTATATTTCAAACCGTGGGTCGGAACTCACTTCTACAAGTTGCGTTGGCTTGTGTTTGGTGTGCCCCAGTTAACGGCGAAATTTAGGAATTTTTGCGTCTCGTTTGTGTTGTTTTGAAGCGTATAAGCGAACTCTTGAAATTTTTTCATCTCGTTGGTTTGTGTTTCCTAATTTTCGGAGAGTAATTAGTTTCATATATGCAAACTTTGTTATAGAGAAATGGCCAGAACGAGGGGAACCGGAAAGGGAAGGACATCCCAGGAAGCACGGGGGGAACATTCCACAGAGAATGTGAGAACTAATAATTTGTATTGTCCTTAATTTTGTATTTAGTGATATTTATTTTAGACTAATAATAATTATGTTTTTTGGTTCGTGTAGGTTGATGCATCCTCTTCGATGACAGGACGTCGTGGTCCAGGACCAATAAATCTCGGCGAACTGACCTTGCAAGATCGCCACAGATCCACGGAAGTGTGGGGTGGGACGATGCGTAGGTGTAATTTCCGCACCCACGAGACCATGAAGGTGCATCCATGTATTGTGGAGCACCATGTAGCGGCCAGTTTCTATGAAATCAGCATGATGGGGAATGTTAAACTCGACCGAGCACTTCTCTCAGCACTCGTGGAGCGCTGGAGGCCAGAGTCGCACACGTTCCATCTACCGGTCGGAGAGATGACGGTGTCGCTACAGGATATAGCAATGATATCCGGTCTTCCAATAGATGGGTTGGCCGTGACGGGTAATATTAACTTTGATAAAATAGAGATGTGCAACGAACTGCTCGGTACAGAGTTTGATGAGTCGGCTGTGGAAGTTGATGTCATTTTCCAAGGACAATCAATCTGACTATCTTGGTTGAAGGGACGTTTTGATGGGACGCTGACCAACGAATCGTCCGACGACTATGTACAGTCCTACACCAGAGCCTACATTCTAACGGTGATGGAGGGGTTCTATTGCCTAACTCATCGGGCGATACGGTGCACCTCATGTACCTACGATTGCTCGCCGACCTAAGCTTAGCTGGCCGGTACACCTGGGGAAGCTGTGCGTTGGCAACGCTATACAGGGCATTGTGTCATGTAGCGCTAAAATCATCAGAAATGACCGGACCGATGGTTTTGTTACAGATTTGGTCCTGGGAGCGACTGCACTTGGGTCGTCCCCGTTAGGAGACCGGCGGCCGGTTGGATGGCCCAACCAGAAGATCCTGCTATGTTAGCACCCTTAGGGGTATAATGGGCTAGTAGTCGGAGTTACAAAGACAACCCCAAGGGTGTAATAACGTACTACAGAGATGAGCTCGACCAACGATGTGAAAAGTTCGTGATTTGGGCACCGTATACACCCGAGCGTGTGGGAAGACTACCGCTAATGTGCACCACTGGGTCGCAGTTGTGGCTGACGACGGCTCCCCTCATCAACTTCGGTATAGTGGAGCATCCGCGACCGGAGAGAGTCCTTCGTCAGTTCGATCTTCAACAAGATAGTCCCCCAAGCTGCGCAAACCTATACGATCATGAGTTACACGCCGTTAGGGGTACCGGTCGCATGCCTACTCATGATTGGGCAGATTACCATCGTGTTCACGTTGCAGAATGGAACAAGCGACGGTTTGAACTTGTACTCGTCAATGTTCCAGAGTACGATGGAAGAGTGCAAGGAAAGTACATGACTTGGTTACGACAATATATACGTTTGTACATCTCTCCCGATACAGTACTACCTGCTGGTATTCAACAAGAAATTGAGGAGAAGGAGATTGAACCATTACCCGCATATTCCAGTTCACAACCCATGTTCCAACCGAAGGCCACAGCTATACGTACAGTGGTAACTTCAATCTTCATATTTATTTTAATGTTCATTATACGTGAAGTTCATGAATTCTTTAAATTATTGAATTTGTGTAATTATTTTTGTTGTTTTTTTTTCTGATTTAGATTGATAACACGATGGACATGGCAAAAGAATGCGCGGAGGTACTAAAAAGTAATGCGGGCACGGCTATGAAGAGTTTCGCTCAGAGGATGCTCTCTTCATGCCGTAGCAATATGGATGTTTTGGGAGAGGCCGACCGTTTGGATCGAGCATTACACGGACCGAGGGGCCGACGTAAAAGTGTGAGGGGTAGGCCAACTGCATTGATTGGGCAACGGGAACGTGAGATCAGAGAACAACAAGCTTCAACTTCACATCCATCTCACGAACAAGCGTAGGATGAAGAGAGTGGGGAGAGGGTTGTCGGAGACGTACAACAAGAGGGGGGAGGATCTGAACAAATCCCCGACTCGCCAACCACGATGCGGTGCCGAAACCCTGCTCGGAAGAGGCGAGCACCACAGCATTTCACGCCCGGTACTTAGCCAATACATTTTGGAGGTTGTAATTTTTGTTTATTTATTTTGTGGGTTTTATCCTGTTGTAACTAAACTAGTGGAAAATGTGGTTCGTAAGTTTAAGTGTAGTTGATGTTGTTGTCATTAATTTCTAATAATCAATTATGGTTGGTAATTTTGGCGATTGTAGATATGAATTTATTCGGAGAGTGTAGGTGATGGCAAAGTGTTTGGAATTTGGTGATATTTTCAAATGTAGCAGCTTCAGCTGCTTTGTATAAATGTAGATTAGTTTTTTTTTTTTTTTAAACCTAAGCCGTTGTCCCAAACAACGGCCTAGGTAATAGGACTAAGGTTGGAGGGTTTGTCTTGCTGTCTGACTTGTTGGCTTTAAAAATAGCAACAAGTCAGAGAGCAGCTCCACTTTATTGTTTATACCCAAGGCCGTTGTTGGAGACAACGGCCTAAGTTGTAGGAGAAAAATATAGAAAATTTGTCTTGCTCTCTGACTTGTTGGCTTCAAAAATAGCAACAAGTCAGAGAGCAGCTCCACTTTATTGTTTATACCCAAGGCCGTGGTTGGAGACAACGGCCTAAGTTGTAGGAGAAAAATATAGAAAATTTGTCTTGCTGTCTGACTTGTTGGCTTTAAAAATAGCAACAAGTCAGAGAGCAGCTCCACTTTATTGTTTATACCCAAGGCCGTTGTTGGAGACAACGGCCTAAGTTGTAGGAGAAAAATATAGAAAATTTGTCTTGCTCTCTGACTTGTTGGCTTCAAAAATAGCAACAAGTCAGAGAGCAGCTCCACTTTATTGTTTATACCCAAGGCCGTGATTGGAGACAACGGCCTAAGTTGTAGGAGAAAAATATAGAAAATTTGTCTTGTTGTCTGACTTGTTGGCTTTAAAAATAGCAACAAGTCAAAGAGCAGCTCCACTTTATTGTTTATACCCAAGGGCGTTGTTTGAGACAACGGCCTAAGTTGTAGGAGAAAAATATAGAAATTTTGTCTTGCTCTCTGACTTGTTGGCTTCAAAAATAGCAACAAGTCAGAGAGCAGCTCCACTTTATTGTTTATACCCAAGGCCGTTGTTGGAGACAACGGCCTAAGTTGTAGGAGAAAGATATAGAAAATTTGTCTTGCTCTCTAACTTGTTGGCTTTAAAAATAGCAACAAGTCAGAGAGCAGCTCCACTTTATTGTTTATACCCAAGGCCGTTGTTGGAGACAACGGCCTAAGTTGTAGGAGAAAAATATAGAAATTTTGTCTTACTCTCTGACTTGTTGGCTTCAAAAATAGCAACAAGTCAGAGAGCAGCTCCACTTTATTGTTTATACCCAAGGCCGTTGTTGGAGACAACGGCCTAAGTTGTAGGAGAAAAATATAAAAAATTTGTCTTGCTCTCTGACTTGTTGGCTTCAAAAATAGCAACAAGTCAGAGAGCAGCTCCACATTATTGTTTATACCCAAGGCCGTTGTTGGAGACAACGGCCTAAGTCGTAGGAGAAAAATATAAAAAATTTGTCTTGCTCTCTGACTTATCAACTTTAAAAATAGCCTAAAGTCAGAGAGCAGCTCCACTTTAATCTTTATACCCAAGGCCATTGTTGGAGACAACGGCTTAGGTTATACGCCAAAAAGACAGACAATTTGGGATGCTCTCGACTTGGTGGTATTTAAAAATAGCAACTGGTCAGAGAGCCCCCCAATATAATGTTTATACCCCAGCAACGGCCTGGGAAGTAGGCCAAAAATTAATTGGTTGTTTGCCTTTTTTTAATTTTCTCTTGACTCTTTACGAACAATATCTGTGGAACTTTATACAAAAGATAGATGAGAACTTGGCTTGTATAACAATTTTATTTTTTTTTATTTTTTAGTTTGACTACACCTAACTAACCACTACATAATCACGATGTTTTAATATGTACAGAACAGCCCAGAAAATATAAAAAAACAAAACTATTTCATTCGTTAGGGTTAGGGTTAGTGCTAACGGGGGTTAAGGGTAGGGTTAGGGTTAGCAGGGGTTAGTGGTTTGGTTTGGATTTTTGTAGGTGTTAGGGTAGGATTATTTATAGTTGGGAGTAGATAGGTAATAAGTTTCCAGTAAAGAGTTTATAGATATTTAAGTTTTATCATTAATCACATGTGTCTCTCCACTCTTTACGTGCATTGTCTTCTGAACTCTACAAAATAGACGTTCATATCTATGTTTTTTTTGTTTATATTTTTTATTCAGTTCCATTTCTAGCCACGTAACTAGCGAATATATTATATTTTTTGTTTTTTTTGTTTATATATTATTATTTTTAAATAATAATATATAATCTACAAAATCCTTGTACGTTGTTTACAATGAAGACGTTCCTGAAGACATTCTCCATACATGCAACTGGGAAGAATTCCACGAGATTGGGAAGAAGAGGTGTGATCACATGTAGTAGAACAAGTTCATTATGGAAAAAACCAATAAGGTAAAACCCCACTTGTAAAGGAAAAACCACATGTAGCTCCCCACATGTAGACCATACTTGGAAAAAACCACATGTATAATGAAAGAGCAGACATTTTTTTTGAGATTCGCACATGTACATTAGAGATATTTTGAACAGAGTGGTGCAGATCCTCTGTTAATAGAGACATAAGGGAAGGTGCAGTTAGAGATGAAGAAGGATAAGGATAATTATTGGAGACACTTCAATATGGGAAAAATCTAAACTACATCACAGCATGTACCTCCCCACATGCACCCAATATATGAGAAAAACCATATGTAGATCCCCACATGTAGTTTAAGACCAAAATCGAAAAAATCACATGTACATCACCACATGTAGTTTTCCCATTTTTTGCACTCTTCCGAAAACACCCTCCTAAAATAGAAAAACCCATCTCCGAATATCAAAAATATCCAATAATTATGATGGACAAGAAGAAATCAAAAATTAAAAAAATTCGGTTCGTTGTTTGAGCGGAGAGTAATCAGATCAAACTACTTGGCCATCAAGAACTGGATCCGACTATTTTTTGGGAAAAAACGGTCTAAATAGGGACCATCATGTATTGGAAAACCGTAACAGAAAACCACAAGTATATTTGACCACATGTATAAACCAATGTGACGAGTATTCCAAAAAAGTTCAAAGATTACTCTCAAGCACTACCGCCAACTGTTGCTTCTGTGGAAATTTTGGATGTTGAATCTCGTCGTGAAGTAATTGTGTGCAGTTCTTCGAGTCGCTTTGAAAGGTGGAAGTAATGGAAAAATAAACAAATATACCTATACGATATACAAGTGTAGATTATTTATCTTTGGTATAAATTTCCACAGAGACTGTGCGTAAAGAGTAAAGAGAATATTGTATAAATCCCAAAAATTTCATACCTAGACCGTTATTGAAGACAACGGCTTAAGGCATTCATATAAAGGGGTCCTTTATGACTTTTTGCATTTTAAAAGTATTAAGCTAAAACCTAGGCCGTTGTTGGAGACAACGGCCTAAGGTATTTAACCTAGGCCGTTGTTTGCAACAATGGCCTTGGACCCTAGGCCAAAAAGAAATAAATTGGGGTGTTCTCGACTTGGCTAGGGTTAGAGTTAGGGTTAGGGTATTCAGTTTGGTAATTAGTGTTAACGGGGGTTATGGGTAGGATTAGGGTTAGCGGGGGTCAGGGTTTTGTTTAGGGTTATTGTAGGGTTAAGGTTATTGCAAGAAAGACATTTGTGGTACGATCTGGTTTTGGTTTATCATTAATTTGTGGTTGTTGGGAGCAGACATGTAATAAGTTTCCACAAAAAAGTTTATAGATATTCTGTATATAACCAATAAAAATCAATAAAACATGATCTGTAGGTTAGGGTTATTGTAAGGTTAGCAGAGTAAGGTTAAGGGTTAGGGTTAGGGTTATCGTAGGGTTAGCACAACCCTAACCTTAACCTTGACCTTATACTTGTAAACCAACCTGGTATATATTTTTTGGATATGTGGGTATTGTATTAGCATAATCAAATCTATATATATCATACTAAAAAAGATCACAAACATATTGAAATTAACAGACATAAGACCTACCAGAATTTCGACCAGTGGTATTATTAGAAATGATCACAAATACAATGCAGAAAAAATCAATACCCCTAAAGCTGAACATATTCCCTTTGTAATGGAACACTAACATATATCCTACTTCTAGTTTATTAGAACCTGTGAATTCTCTCCACTTCTCTCCACCAATGCACACATGATTCTGCCCTACTCTAATTAACCCAACTTTCCATGTTTTGCCATTAGGATTCAACGATGTTGTTGTTTTCCTTGTTTCTTCATTGTTGTTAAGCTCAACAAAATCACATGCCAGCAGACTTTCAACATACACCTAAATGGGAAAAAGTACCAAGCTAAACAAGCAGAACTCAATCTCAAAGCATAACTCAACACCCGCCTACTATTATTGCAGACACTTCAATATGAAAAATACCTAAAGTACATAACCACATGTAGATCCCCACATGTAGCCTATATATGGAAAAAACCATATGTACATCCCCATATGTAAACCCATATAACAAAAAACCCCTAACCCTAACCTTATACATGTAAACGTACTCCTATATATATTTTTGAATAATTTCTAAGCATATTACCTTTATAATTTTATATTGTTTACATAGACCGAAAAAATTGTAACGTAATAAAAAATTATAAACAATATATACGCGTAAATAATCTGTCTTTCATGTAGAGTTTCAGAGAGACTGTTCGTAAAGACAGATAAAATTTATTTTATTTTTTGTAAAATTTTTTCCCTAAAATGGATGATTATGAATTATTTTTTATCATTTTTTTTACATATTTAACCACCATGATTATATATTGGTTTGAAAGGTGGTTGTAATCAGCACTTAAAAAAAATATAGCGGAAAGATATACAAGCGTAGATCATCTGTCTTTGGTATAAATTTTCCACAGAGACTGTACGTAAAGAGTAAAGAGAAAATTATAAAAACACCAAAAACATCATACGTAATCCGTTGTTACAAACAACGGCTTAAGGCATTGAATTAAAGTGGTCCTCCATGACTTTTTCCTCTTTTCAAGTATTAAGCTACAACTTAGGCCGTTGTGTCCAACAACGGCCTAAGGTATTTATAAGAAATGGGGTTGCTCTCTAACTTGTTGCTCTTTTTGTCTTCTCCAAGTCAGAGAGCACCCCCAAAATCACAACTTTTTGACTATAACCTAGGTCGTTGTCTCCAACAACGGCCTAAGGTATTTATAATAAATGGGGTTGCTCTCTGACTTGTTGCTCCTTTTGTCTTCTCCAAGTCAGAGAGCACCCCCAAAATCACAACTTTTTGACTATAACCTAGGTCGTTGTCTCCAACAACGGCCTAAGGTATTTATAAGAAATGGGGTTGCTCTCTGACTTGTTGCTCCTTTTGTCTTCTCCAAGTTAGAGAGCACCCCCAAAATCACAACTTTTTGACTATAATCTAGGTCGTTGTCTCCAACAACGGCCTAAGGTATTTATAAGAAATGAGGTTGCTCTCTGACTTGTTGCTCCTTTTCTCTTCTCCAAGTCAGAGAGCACCCCCCAAATCACCACTTTTTTTGAGGTTATCTTAGGCCGTTGTCTCCAACAACGGCCTAAGGTATTTATAAGAAATGGGGTTGCTCTCTGACTTGTTGCTCCTTTTCTCTTCTCCAAGTCAGAAAGCACCCCCCCAATTCACCACTTTTTTTGAGGTTATCTTAGGCCGCTGTCTCCAACATCAGCCTAAGTTTATCATGTACATATTGTTTTGCTCTGTGGCTTGTTGCTCTTTTTGAACTAGTTATATTGAATAAAAAACCAAATTCATGAAATAACAACGGCCTTGGTTTAAAAATATATATATATATTTACAATTATAAGTACAGCTACAGCTGATACAATTGAGTTACAAACCAACATTTGCGAACAACAACAATATTAACAAACGACACAAACAAACGACACTTAAGTCTCGAGAATTACATTTACAGTTACCAATCAAAAGTAATTAACCAAGTTGCATAAAGAGTTATAAATATACCGAAAAATTACATTTTAAAAATTACAATTCACAGTGGATCGTCATATCTCGACTCATAACTGTCTTCTTCGGAAGGAATTACTTCTTGCCTTCATTGAAAGATTATGTTTAGTTAGTAAGAAACTCATTTGCCACAAATAAAGTATAATAAATTTAAACGAGTGACAAACATAAAAATTACGAGTCATACCCCTCAAATAAAGTTGGACAATTTCTTGAATCATGATTCATTTGGACAATGCCGCATCTTCGGCACCTTCTCGGTTTTTTATGCGGAGTTGCTCTCTAATCGGCCTCAATCTTTTGGCGCGAGGCCTTCCCTTTGTCGTGCACTGCTGTGGGTCACTAATGCGTGTAGGTATGTGTCCACTCCCTTGATCATGAGGTTGTGCACTACCATGCGGTTGTGAACTACCTCCAGGTTCGACACTATCATGTGGTTGTGAGGCCTGTTCCGGTTGTTCACCTAATCCGGGTTGTAGCCGAGAAACCCCGTCAATGATCTTCCGCAAATTCTCCAACGTGTATTTGTAACTCTCATTGGAGAAACAACCGAGATCTACAATTTGTTTAGCATGGTAGCTCAACTCACAATATCGAGAAGCAAAATTCTCGGTATTGGGTTCGGTTGGAACTGATATGTAACTTCTTCTCATCACATCCCTAGTCCATCTTCTTTTAATATATACATCCGGGAGGGGTGTGTGATGGGAGAAACGAAGTACAGCTAAAATATGCCTGCAAGGAATGGCAACAAATTCGAACAAGTAACATGCACATGTAATAATTCCATTGATTTTGGATAATTGAAGAAGGCGAGCCGATTCTGATTCTCCACAGAGTATCACTTGGAAGGTTGAACTATCCGGTGTCTCAAGATCAGCAACAAATGTCACATTGTACATGAAGCTTTTTGTGACTTCATCTTGGAATTTGTAAAATATTTTCAAAGTATATGTTTTTGCCATTTGTGCCTCCAAAGCCCATTCGCTCTTCAACTTCGGTCTCTTCTCACGGTTACGATATTTTCTTTCAATTTATCGTGTCTTTGCCTTCCCAAAAAACGGTCGAAGATGACGGCAAATTCATGTAAGGAATATTTTTTTTCTGTATGATGCTTCAGAGCAGAATGTGCGAACTCAACCCGTTGGCTACTCAACATGCCGGCCCAAAAAGAATCTTTAGCGTAGATGGGTGCCCAACTTTCACGGATATCGAATATATCCTTCAACCATTTGTTACTCTCTAATCCGTATTGCGAAATCAAAATATTCCACTTTTCTACAAATTCATGTATATATTCGGAATTGTAGATTACATTCTTCAAGGACTCCCTAAACTTGTCGACATCGAAACCAAGACGAACCTCCTGTGGTAACTTATCCAGAATGTGCCAAATACAAAAACGATGCCGAGTCTGGAGGAAAACTTTCTTAACTGCGGCGGTGATCCCACGGTCTTGATCGGTGACAATACCGGATGGAGCACGATTTATAACCCCTAACCACTTTTCAAAGAACCATTCAAACGAAGAGGCCGTCTCATTTGGAATGAACCCACCTCCTAAGAAAGTCGATTGCCAATGTTGATTCACTCCAACAAACGGAACAAATAACATTCTGTAACGGTTCGTATTGTACGTGGCATCAAAACAAACTATATCGCCAAATTCTTCGTAATTCATCCTACAAATACCATCTACCCACATACAATGTGACAACCGCCCTTCGGGATCGACTTGAATGTCATAAAAAAATGAAGGATCCGTCTGTTTCTTAGATTCGAAAAAATCAATTAGCATTGTAGAATCGTGTCCTTTCAATGCTTCTTGCGAATCTCTAACTAAATTTCTAACATCTTTTTCTGTGAATCCTACTTGATCATGACCACCACTAGCACTTTCGAAGAAGAGCATTTGTCGACATGTTTGGATATTAGCTTGGTTCGTTTGATCTATAATCATTTTGTCCGTATTTGACACGGACCTGTTCCGGGGCAAAAGGTGCCTTCTACCGGGTGAGGTGAATTCGTGATTGTGTTCTTCGTGAAATGAATACACCACCCACGTATTACTTGTTTCGTTCAATTTTATACGAATGCAAGCCTTGCAACCCGTTCTACTGGTTGTTCCACGTCTACCATCACTATGTTGACCCGGTGACGACCCAGCTTTATTATAAAGATATGACTTATCTACTTCCATTCCTCCCTTTAATTTATTCCCATCCTTACGCATTGCAAAACCCCCACAACGAGCATATGAAGAATAAAATTTCTCGGCCTCAACTAAAGTGGGGAATGTCATACCTAACTTTGGTTTCAGATGTTCTTCGACTATCGGCATGGAATCAGTGATTGGTTCTACCCGCACAAAATTATCGCTGGCAGCAGAACTCTCCGTATCGTTGTTCATCTGCAGTAAAAATATATTATTGGTCAATTAATAACACATTATATATAAAACAGCTTGTTAACAAACGACTGCGATATATATATATATATATATATATATATATATATATATATATATATATATATATATATATACGAAGCAAAATAAGTCACAACACGTCGAAAACGACGTCATATAAATTCAAAACTCTTCTATTGTCTCCGGCTTGCCGCGCACAAGGTAACAGAACTTCTACAAGTAAGTTCTGATCCACGGTTTGCAAAATAAGGCTGTGTCTCGCTCGCATTCCCCTCATTCTTGAACTGAGGTTGTTGTTTGATATACGGTACAAATCCGCACAAACGAGATCAAAAATTCCCAAACTTTCGGAGTTGGACGGCGGCAAAACAGATGAGCCAACCAAATTTGTAGAGGTCAATTTCGATTCGCGGATTGCAAAATACACCGATGTATCACTTTCACTCACGGGAATGAATTGAAAGCGATACACGGCCGTACACTGCAAACCGTGAATCCGAACACACTTCTACGAATTGCGTTGGGTTGTGTATGGCGTGTCCGACGTACTCGCAAAGTTGCATAAATTTTTTCCCGCTTTGTGTGCTATTACTAACATCGAACAACAAACAACAACAACTAATACAACATCTACTTCCCCAATCAAACTAGAATTACCTACTGTATAAAAACCTACGCATAATATTGCAATTGTACACTGAAACATGGGTGAAAATTTTCCAATGAATTAGCCTAGTTAGAACTACTCATGTGGTAACAAATTAGTACCTTCAACACTATCGGTGTTCGGAAGGCCGCAAAGTTGCTGCTGTAGAGAAAGGAAGGGGAGTAGGGTTTGGCTAATTTAGGGGGATTAGGGTTTTAGGGTTGGATAGATTTTGTATGGGTTAGGGTTTGTTGGTAATTGGGATCTCCAAAGGAAGAGGTCTAGAGACTGAGAATAGGGAGAAATTCGGTGAAAAGAAATGATCAAGAGAGATTTAGGGTTTTCAATTCGATAGAGAGACAGCTCCGGTTAGGGAATTGGGTTTATCGAACTCAACTAGCGAGAGAGAGTTGTGAGGGAGATGAAGATCTGAGTATGTACAAGTGTTTTGGAAAAACACTTGTACATAGTTAAGCCGTTGTTCCATACAACGGCCCAAGTTGAATTTATTTTTAAAAAAACAACCTAGGCCGTTGTTACAGACAACGGCCTAAGTACAATTTTTTTCAAAAAATAAAATTCAAACAACCTAGGTCGTTGTTTCCAACAACGGCCTAAGTGAATTTTTCGACAAAAAAAACTCCATGCCAAAAAAACGCTAAGTCCCAAACATTTTTTTGGCGTGAAGTGACGAAAATACCCCTTCGCTTCTGGAAACGTTAGTGGGAGACTTAGCGGATCTTGATCTGATCCGCTAATCAAGATCAAGATCAGATCGACGGTGGAGAACGCTGTTTTCCAACCCGTTGAAAACAGATCCGTTTTCAACTGAGCAAAACCCTATATATATATATATATATATATATATGCATACATTGCACACCATAGTTGTAGCGCCCCGGATCCCCGTTACAGGATATCCATGACATCACCAGAATCTTTTCCTACAAATGCATCTCAACACAGTAAATAACACGGAAATTTAAAAACTTTTATTGCCAAATAGAATCATTACATCAATAATTACAACCATTTTGTTCCTGAACAAGGAATACAAATTACATGAACTTATTACAACTGATTACAAAAATATTTCAACTCCTCTTGCGAAGCTATCGGCTGTCTTCCAGAATGATGATCGGCTGGTCACTGCAAAAAATTCTGCTGAATGGTCGATCTGCCTCCCTGGGACTTGTCCCTCAGCTTGAGCCTTCTGCTGCGCGACTCTGATATTTCTGCACCCGCTCGAATTGTAGGTATGTACACTGCCGCCCCACTTGGATGCCTTGCTGGTTTGGCTCTCCTGCCTTTTTGACCCGGTATCTAGTACCTAATTAAGTGGGCATGTAACGCCCCGAATTTCAAAATATACTGAATTTGAGATTCCACAGGATCTTTACGCTTCATTTAGTACAATTTTACAAGGAAATTAAAACTTTTCACTTTACATCAGAGTTACATGAAAAATTTTACTCTTTACATTGCACAACGGAAGTAAATTTACAACATGTACAACAACACTGAATGATCTCTAAGCATCTGTTCCTCTTTAATCTTTATCATGCCATTTACCCTGCATACAAAACTGTGGGTACATCAGTTTATTCAACCGTCGAACATTATACACGGCCATCCTCTCTATGCCGGAAATAGTATAACTCATTTTCCATATTTAACAAACACAAACTTGTCACGTATCAAACTAAAGGGAATACCCTATTAATGTCGTGTTGTGATTGTGCACTTAGTCCTTAATGCAGTTATTTATATTATATGACACTAATGCGCACTTGTTCGGATTCTATGCATCCCATACTACATAGGTCCGAGGGCAAGCCCTTAATCGTTCTTCATCTTGTAGGGTTCAATCCCTCGTCATGTCTTAATCTACTACTGTAACTACGGTAAGTATCCTAGATGTTTTCTGACATACGAACTCATGTCTAGGCGCCCTGGAGGGAATCCCAACGCACTGACACATGACTCATCATGCAGGCTTCCTGTGGTAATTCAGCTCCTACTATAGACATGACACCACCCGCAGTCGTCCAACACCCCACAAGCATCGCCACCGGGACGGTACCCTAGAGCAGTATCCACGCCCTATCATGACTCATCATGGGACATCCTGGGATACTCTCTCGCCGCCAATCCAATGGCCCTCATACTCAATGTTTTTCTCTTACTTTCATCACATCTTCACTATGTAACTAATTCTTAGTTTAATGAAATCATGAACAAAATCAATCTTTTAGAGTTAGCCCTCTCACTACTACCGGTCTTATTTCTTTCATTTCACAATGACCCAAACTGGTCTTTTCAATATCAATAATCATAATTCATCACTTTTCACTTGCCGGTGTGAGTTTTGGCTACACTCTAATTTTCAATTTCAATTCATAAATTCACATATTTGAGTTGTCATACTCTATAATATTTCTCTTTTCCAATCATGATTTCTAAATTATTCATGAGTCCATAACCATACATGGAATTCAATTATTCATCAAGTAATTCATGAAATATCTATTTCCACATTAAAATCACATCACTAATTTATATGGCCAAAATGAATATTCACACTTCATAATTTTCACACTATTCTCCAATGAGAATAGCTCACATCACATCACTTCATATAATTTATTTCTTTATTATATTTCCATTCTAGCACTTTATTTCGAATTCTTTTGCAAAGTACATCTTCCATAAAAATATGAGTGTAGAACCATAGTTCTATTCATACATTTGTTCTCAAAAATATACTCTATTATATTTTGATAACTACCAAATTATTTTTCATAAGTCCCACACATTTTTAGGATAATAATCATATTTTTTTTCATAATTTTTAATCATAAAAAACAACCCCAAAAAAATATTTCTTCCCCCAATTTAATACTGGCCGAGACCAGTATTCGAACCCACAACCACAAGGAACCAAGCCACAGGCACAGACCACTAGGCCGAATGTGCCGAACGGTATAAAAGAGGTCGAGACCCTTAAATGCTCTCGGCTGTAACACTATTATTCTTTTCAAAAATACAAAACAATTATATGGTGCTAACGGGATTCGAACCAGCAACCTGCGAGACACCCCGCACCCACTGTAGCGATTTAGAGCATCCCGACCACTTGAGCTATAAGCTCAGGTTGTCATAGTTCAACTCGAACTCTAATTCAATTAATTCTCTCTGTTTAGTAAAACATTTCGATGTTCAAGAAGCTCTCATTTGATTTTACTCTTACTAAACTTGCTGTAAATTTCCAGATTGACTATTTCCATCATAATTTATACTCCAGTATATTAAAAATAATTTTTTCAATAATTAACACATATTTTTCATACAATTAATTTGGATTTCAAGCTACTACTAATATGTTTCTTTTTCGACATTTCTTATCAAATGTTGATTTCAATAATCTCTACATCAATTCTCTGTTTTTAATCATTTCACAAACCCACAAATTATATTTTTAGTCATTCATCACAATATTATCACACAAGGTCCATTTAAGCATACAAAACTACATTTGTCATCTACTAATTTTTGCTTACAGTTCTTGATGCTAATAATAAATTTTTCTTCAAACAATCCATAGCTATAATCAATTTACACACAATCTTAAATTAAATGATGGAAACACATACAAGCCATTGATTAACATTCCAATCAATTAATAAGCCATTTTTTCCAATTAAAAGTGTACTCTTTATTAATCTTTTTCATGCATCATTAATTAAATTTAATTCTAGCATGCTTCCTAATTAGAAATGTGGAAAATAACTCACCTTAATTGGAGAGACTACAATTTGCAATACCTCCTAAACAAATGTCCTTGCCAAGAGAGCGATCCTCCTCCTTGTCGACGCGCACACAAGCTCCCAAAAATGCCAAACCCGAGCCTCCCCTTGATGCCGGCCTCTCCTTGTTGATGCAAGCACAAACTCCCCACACAACTCTCAATCTTTTAACTCACTTACTAAACTACTAATAATATATTTTAAACTATAGGTTTGGAGGAATAATTAGTACAAAATAACTAGGCAAGGGGGGGATATTTATACTAAAAATTTGGGTAAATGGAAGGCTAAGATTAAACTAGGAGTTATAAACAAAGGGCTATGATTCAAGGAGGAGTTACAATAACCAACCATGATCAAGTAACCACCACCCATGACTCCACTTGAATTTTCATTTTCCCCTCCTTGTGCTCAAAACCGGCCTAGCATCATGTGCATGTGCACGTGTACGTGCAATGCACGTGCATGCATTTGTCCCCATTTAACAAAAGTTGTACATTAAATTTTACATAAAAATAATCTTTAAAATGTATTATATATTACAAGTTGTATTTAAAATAAAAATAACTCATGGGCTTTAGTTTATGGGCCAAAATAAAAATTATAAAAAGATAATAAATAAATTAAATTTGGGCTTTAAAAAGAAAGGCTTTTGTCTAATTTGAAAAAAATCTTTATATAAAAATAATTAAAGAACACACACACACACACACACACACACACACACACACACATATATATATATACTCATCATGAAGAAAACAATCATAAAATTTAATACTACCAAAAAAAATATTGCACGTGCACACCACGTGCAAAATAAATAATAAATTTTCATAAATGAAAATCGGGGCATTACAGGGCACGTCAGTAATTCTACTAACGCAATGCTGATAAGAAAATAGCGATCTCCAACTATCACACCCACAATTCATCTTGAATGGAAAAGAAACGTGCAACTTGTCTTCCTAGTGTTCGTGCATGCCATGCCCTAAGGTCTAATGCATAAAACAGTGTACAGAACAGATGCACTTAATCTAATGTCAGTAAAACTCTGGACACACATGCATCCCATACTACATATGCCCCAAATCAATCCGTTTCTCCAATTTCAGGGATTCGAACACTCGCCATGCAATGCATTCTACTATTGTACACTTCCTGTTCCTGATAGTACAACATGATTAAGGAGGTATATAAAAAGAAATAATTCGGGGAGTTATCCCGTTGTCACCAATAATTGCTGCATCGGACCATCCTCAAAAGCCGTGACGAACTTACAGATTTACAGCAGCACATCCATTGTGCAGAAGATCCATTATGATCCATTCGTGTCCACAAACATAGAACATGACGGCCTCGAATGTCTAAAACCCACTATCCGCCAGGAAATCGACATCCCGTTCTTACCATGATACTTCAGGAATCAACAGTGCAAGATACATACAGTAGCACGTATCCCTAATGACAGGAAGAGACAACCCCATAGTTATCACCACCTAGTGCCAACTCTCAGAACGAGTCGGATTATAGAGAATCACCCCTAACACCAATTTGGTCTTCAAGTGAAACAATAAAAGAAACCTAATCAATGCAGTTTACTGAAAACATGTTGTTACCCAAATCACACTCGGTGTTGATCAACAATGTCGAGCCTGACTAGTCCGTCGAAACAACAATCATGACGGAAATCACATCCGCTGATTCTCAATACCTTCACAGGTCATCGACCAATAACCCCGACCCGTGACTCTCAGCGAGTAGTCCAACGGCACCCAAAAGATGCAATGTAATTGAATGAAGGTAAGCACACCCGTAACCACCAATTCCTAACCATTGACAAACTCAGGCATCGAGATACCAAACACAAATTGACCATGTCTATCTCCCAACTCACTCATGTCCACCATAAGTACTAAGCACGGGAACTTGTCTAAGTTCCAGATGAAATGCTAAAAACATCCTTCGAAACTCAATAGCTCATGATCACTACACTGCGGTATGCAGAGGATTCCTTATTAATCATCCAATAAAAGTAGTTCAAGAAATAACAGTAGCCATGCCCCAAGCTACACTCATCGAGTCCAACAAAATCAGGTTTTCTAGAAGGGTAGGAGACTCTATCGCAATCCCCTAGTTGACATCTCCCTCAAATTCTTTAAAGAACTCAAATCCCCGAGTTAACTTAAGTTTAAAGTTGATCTAAACAACATGTTGCTAAACTTGCAACATCCATAACTTCCAGCACACAATTCGGAATTGCTTGATACTACCCATTCTGGAAAGCTAAGACCATATTCTACAACTATCCAGTTAACCACTACCTCAAATTCAATCATCTTGACCCTATATAAACTTCATATACTCTCAGCTGTATATTCATTTATGCATTCGCTGCACTTTCCCAACATCATAAAAATTTGCCCACTCATCGGAATTACTCGATTTTGGGTTCTATAGAAATGTGAGAGTGTCTACTTCAACTTCCTAGTTGAACATATTCTCAGATTCAATCAATAAAGTCCTCAAAAACACCAAGTTCCATCAGGTGCACAACCAGGAAAGAATCGGTTCTTCTAGCAAATACTGCCTTGATTAAGACTGAATCTGTCCCAGTCTTTGAAAATCATAACTTTCAACCTACAAACTGGAATTAAATTTTTTTGGATGTTTTGTAAAGCTATGACTCCCTACTAAAAATCTCTAATTGATCAATCTTCCAAATTCTTGACAAATAATTCTAGAACTATACATCTTTACAGACTAGCTAATCTGAACTAGGCTGAACTTGGTCTATTTTGAAATTCAATAATAAATCAACCTTAAGTCCAATGCTCATGAAATTTGAGATTCTCATAACATACATATACCAATCCATTGTGTCCAAAATTTGTATTCAGATCCATCTCACACAATGAGTTATGCTTCCTCAAACATAGCATAAATTTCAGCTACTCTTTCAACAAGGTTTTTACTATTCCATACTATTTATTTTTGAAACCTCATCAAATGATCTCCAAAAATTCTAAAATTTGAGAATCATCTAATAGACTCATACCACAAGTTACTCCAAAAATTTCGTCGCAAGATCATACACACACAACTAGTTATGTCCTTTTGAACTTCAGTCCAAAAATAGTCAGTTTTCAACTGCAACTTCCAGACCAGTGCATTCCACAATTTCTTTGAGGTATCAAACGACCTCAGAAAAATATGAAATTTAAGACTATAGTTTTAGACACATACAAGAGTGTCCATAGAAATATTCAGCTCAAAATACCTAGTCCACACTGAGTTACAAAATCGGAAAGACATAGCAAATTTTCATAGCCAGCAGCATTTTCAGCTACTCATTGTCCTGAATTGGACTCGGTGTTTGGGCTACTAAATTGATTCCAAATATTATGAAAAAATTCATGGATTCTCTTCATACATAGAATAACAAATCTCCCAAATTTGAGCCTCAAATTCCGCACCATTTGAGAACAAGAATTTTCCAAACTCACCCTCACAAACATGCTTCGTAACAAAAGCTCAAGAAAAATATTGTTCTTACCATACAACCATCTTTTTCTTAGCATGTCACTATTATACATGATAATAAAAATTTCTCTAACTATTTCCACATGCTAAAATTCATATACACATCAAAACTAAATTTGTAGAGTTAAGAGAAATCACCTACTTGTAGTTGTAAAAAAAAATCTCTTGCTCCTAGCCTTGCTTGCTCCTTGCTTGTAGAACTTGCCTATCTCAATCTCCTACTACTCTTCTCCTCTCCCACTACTCAAGACTCCTCCTTTCTCTTCTTCTCTACTTTTTATTTTTGAAGCAAAAACAAGACAAGAAGAGAATGGATGAGAAGAGGATGGAGTGGGTATTTTATAGGAGATGGAGGGCTAGGGTTTTCCTTTTTTGGCCAGAATTTGATGGAGGATGGAGGGTGGAGATGGAGTAGTGTGGAGTGGATAGAGATGTGTGGTGAGATGAGATGCCAACACCACAAGTAGAAGCTTCTTGGAAGTTTCCATGAAACTTCTCATTCTTCATAAGTCAACACACATAGTGAAATATTTCTACCATTGGATCTTCATCAAGATCCGAGCCATGATCATATGATGCTAGGGTTCCTAACCCTAGGTTACCATACTCTTAACCTTAACCTTTGTGTATGAATACAATCCATATTCAATTCAAACATCAACTTTAGTTTAAAATGACCAATATATAAAATTTAAAATCTATAAAAATATATGTTTTATAGAAATTATAATTTTCTCTTGAAAATTGTCTGGTCAAAAATAATCGGGACAATCCATAGTTCAATTGAGAAGATTTCCCGAGTTTACCTTATCGGGTTCAGAATAGCTCATATGTCTGAAATCTCTCAATTAAAACTGATGATTATTAGAAAATGTGTAATTGTGTGCAATACTCAGACATGCACGGATTACTAAGCAAAAATAGCCATATGCTATTTTGCGGGGTATTACAATAGCCTACAATTGTTGACCTAGGGTTGACCTAAGAAGCTCAAAGGACTTATGTGTTAGCCCTAAAGATTGGAGTATAAGGATTAGATTGGTGACTAAGCAATTCTAGGGATTTCTACACATCCTAACACACCTCCACACTCACCCTAACCCTATCCCATGCTTGGCCGGCCCTTCCTTACCCCTCTCTCTATATATATGTGTAACACCCCGCAAAATTGAAAATTACAATTTTGCTCCTGTGTGTTACGCACATGTATTTTGTAACGTATTTTCACCACGTATCTTGATTTCCGACTATTTATGCATTTTCCGTATCGATTTTTATCCTATTTGAGTCAACTAAAATATTATATTTTGTTCTCGGTATTTTACGTGCTTTTTATGTGTTTTCGATACACGTATCAATCACATATTTTTCATTACTAAGTGTAATATTTTCATGTGCATTGATTATTTATTTGACGTATTCGAACTCTTTTTATAAAATTAAAATTTATTTTTCCTTATTTTGATTTAAAATGCATTTTTATTTTTGCACGTATGATGCACGTGTTATTTTTTTATTCTAAATTTTATTTCTCATTGTTAATTTTGGTTTGCATGCATAAGATTAATTAATCTTCTTTTATCCATGGATCTAAAATAAAATCTAGCCCAATAGGGAGGAGCCCACTAAGTAATTAAACTAATTAATTAGTTAATTGTTGAGCCCATTAAGCTAGCCTACTAATAAAATCACATTTTTTGGTGATCATGCACTAACACATGATAAGTTACTAGTGTTAGTACACATTTAGAAACATAACAAATTATACCTAGTTATATGTACATGTGTGCATAAGCACACAAATGTACCTATATGGATTCTTGTACTGGGGGGGGGGGGGGGGGGGGGGGGGGGGGTGTTCATGCATAAGAGAGAGAGAGGAGAAAGTTAAGGCTTGGAGAGGTTGAGGGGGGAGTTATGAAAATGAAGAATTGAATGTGTTAAATGGAGAGTTAATAGGGTGAAGGATTATGCAAATGAGACCCTAACCTAGACCTATAAATAGCACACCATTCTCTTCTCTTTTCTTCACACCAAAAGTAAAACAAAAACCAAAAGAGAAATAAAAGAAAGTAAGAAAGAAAAGAGGGTGAGAGTTCTTTTAAATCACATAAATATGGAGTGGGTATATATATATTCTTGTGTTCAAATCTTCTCTAATACATAAATATGATCTTTATTTATCCCAAAAATATCTTTTAAATCACATGAAACAATTCCCAAATGATCTAATATTATGTTAGAATACTTTCATGAATTTTCCAAATTTTAAAACTTATTAATCATATTAAAATGAACTAAAATCCCAAAAGAGGGACACTCGGGCTCGAACCAGAGACCTCTAGCCTGCAACTAGCAAGTCCAACCACTAAGCTAACTCTCAGTTTTTGAAATAAATCCAACACAGTGCTTTAAATACTACTCTTACTGTTATTTTATATAAATCTCAAATTCTAAACAAAAAAAAATAGAGCCTTCTCTGGCTCGAACCCGCGACCAGAGGGAAGCCCAGGGCGCCACATGGCGACGCCAAGCGCAAGCACACCCCCGCTAGCCACCAAGTCAAAGCTTCTCAATTGATATAATAAGTGTTAATATCTTTATATTCCCGCTCTCGGTTTAATCTCAATTTTCACACTTTCAACAAATTTTGATTTCCAATCTTTTCTCCTAAATTAATATTTCAAAAATATATTTTTAAACTTCCCGAAATATTTCTTTACTGATTTTACCCACATTAGCATTGAATTATTCCCAAATTAACTCACATAATTACTTTTAGCAATCTAGTATTTTGTATGGTGCAATTTAATGAATTTTAACCACCATCACAAATACATATATACTTTTCCTTAGAAATTCTCATCCCTAATCATTTTTATTATTTTTCCCTTATACTTTCACAATTTCTTGTACACAAATTACAACTTTATTTACTCATATGCACGTTTCATATAGTCTAATCATGAATTATTTTTATGTGTCAAATAACCTTTCAACATGCTTTTAAATGAAAAATCTCAATTCAACAACTTACAATATTGTAATGAAAATTTAGTATGCATTTATTTTCACATTTCATTATTTCAAAAATTTCTAGATAATAATCACGACATGCATCACACAAAATTTAACTAGAAAACTCATACCAATTGTCAATTCAAATATAAACTCATCTACACATGCATACTATCATAATTTTACAAAGTTCAAGAAATTACCAACCCAATGAAGAATTTATCCAAGCAGGACAACTCCAAAAGGTGCTCCAAAGTTCCCTCGAAATCCGCACACAAAGAGAACAACCCCACAGCCCAAGGCATTCGACAGACTAGGCAGCAACAACATATCACCTTCATTCCCTTTTTTTCTTTATGTCCCTTTGTGATTAGGAGGGGGTTGTTTAAATAGGATTGATTAATGGAATCTAATTAATTATCCACTAACAACACTAACTACTCACTCACAAAATCAATACCACAAACCCTCACCCCTTCCAATTCATGGCCGGCCAAGACTCTTCTCATTCTCATTTGGAGTGTCCACATTGCAGTGGGTACGTGCACGTGCTTTGTGTACACTCACACAATTTATAATTTCTTTTTATTGAATGAAAATGGGTATTCTACATGACAAGTTGTGTGAGTATCCATTTAAATAATTTTTGTGGGCTTTAAAAGAAATTTTGGGCCCATGGGTTTTTATATAAAGTGAGAAGAAAAATGTACATTATTCCTTAGAAAATTTTAGAAATAAAATGCACATAAAATTTTACGTTCGATGCACATAAAAACAAATATTCAAATAGGAAATAGGTTTGATTAACGGGAAAATATTTATAAATAATCGGAATATAACATACGAAAAATATTTATTAGATAATGTTATAGATTTTTCATGTAACAGAAAATATACGTAATCGACACGTGTATTGGAAGCACGTGCAATATACGTAAAAACGTAAACATTAAAATAAATGTTCGAGTTGGCTAAAAATAGGATTTGAAATGAGTTTTGAGAAAACAGAAAACATATAAATAATCAGAATATAAGATATGTATGACATTTATATAAAAATATGTTATGAATATTACTCGTAACAGTACAAAATACACGTGCGTAACACGCGAGGGCAAAATTGTCATTACTCAATTTTGCGGGATGTTACACGGTATGTAATACCCCGCAAAATAAAATGATTTATTTTGCATTATTAAATAATATTAAATTTGTAGAGTTGACTATTTTGACTATTTTCTTGAAACTGCAATTTTGCAGGTGCAACACACGTGCAAAGTTATGAATTTTGAATTCTTAAAATTTTATGGTTAATGAATGATTTTCTTTATTTATTTATGATATTTTAATTTTTAGATTTTATTTAAATTAATTTGACTATTTTACAAATTTGTCGATTTTATACGTGCAAAACACGTGCAAATATTTTTGGAACAAATATCCATTTTTTAAATTTTTATTAAATTCTCCTACTTATAATTGAGTTTATCCTAAATTTTGGGATTTTTCTGAATAAAGAAAATATTTTTATACCTCGAAAGAGAGGGGCTTTTATGTAAAAAGCCGTTTGAATCTCAAACAAATAATGACTTTTTTTTTTTACTGATTTTTGGGCTTGCCATGGTCATCATTGGAAATAAAATATATTTAAACTTTATTTAGAGTTGATTTGGTAAAGATTTAAACAAATATAGTGTTTTTGCAAATATGGAATTTATGTTGGATCTTGTGCAAATATTTTTTTGGAAGGTCAAAGTTAGAAATTTTAATAGGAAAATATAATGTGTATAAGTAGATATTATTTCTGAATTTTCTGGATTTTTACGAATATTTTATGATGTATTTGCAAATATTACAAAAAGAAGGACTTTTGTGCAAAATTACCCCTTTTAGTACAAATCTGAAATTTTTATTTTTCTGGGCTGTGCTGGATGGCTGGACAACTCTGTAGTAAAAGGATTTGGTTTTATTTTAATTTATTTAATTTATTTAACTACTTTATTAAAGAAATGTTTATATATGTAAAGTAATAATTTATTAAGGGATGTTTCCATAAACATGTAAAACCCTAGAAACTACAGATTTCGGCCTATATTATAGTCACTACAGCCGTCCCTCTCATCGGCAAAAATAAAATATATTTTTACTATTAATTTCTTGGAGTTTCAAAGGGGTGATCTTGGATTTTGCAGAAGAGGGGCTTTTTCTTATTCTTCATTGATTCGATTGGATTTCTTCATTGAGGTGAGTGATATAATTTATTTTATTTTGTTCTTAGAATGTTGTGTGTGGTATTTCATCTATTAGAAAGCATGTTAGGGTTTGAGTATGAATATGTACATGGTGAATTGGATGGATTGATGAATTAAAATTTGATCTTTTATGAACCCTAGTTATCTATGGATAGATTTGCATGTGGATGATGTGAGATTTTTATTATTATTGAGTTTGGATGAACATAACTTGATTATAGTAATGTTAGATTTGTTTGTGTTCATGAGTTAATAATGGTGATTGAGTTGAGAAAATTTTGAGAAGGACTAATGAATTAAATCATGTCTTGAGAATTGGATTTGGGATAAATTGGATTGAGTTTGATGTAATATATCCAAATTGGGGATTTTGAGATTTTTGTGAAATGTTTGTTGGAGTTTGGATTTCTTAAACTCTGGGATTTAATTCTGAATATGTTTTATTTTAATTGATGGATTATGAAGTTCTTTGGTACATAAATATGCACAATGTTTCTCATGAATACCTTATATTGTGAGTTTTGAAGGAAATTGAGTTTTTATGTGTTTTTGAAGAAATTGACTATATCTCGACATATTTTGGTATTGATATGGTTTGGACCTGAATACGAAGCTATTTCAATGAATAATTGATTCTTAAGAAACTCTATTTTGATTATATGCACAATTCATATTTTAATTGAAAGAAATCAACAAATCGCTATTTTTATAAATTCAAGTAGTTTTGATTTAGTTTTTATGGACTATTATATATCCTATAAGTTGTATTTGTTCATATAAGAAATATATATTTTTTTTTGTAGAAATCGTTTTCATAAAGTAAAACTCCGTATCGGTTGAGATGTGCACAACCAAAAAATCTGCAGTCTGCAGGTCGACAGTCGGCCGATGAAATTTTACAGTCGACCGTCGCGACCTGGCTGCTGTGTTATCTAGTTTTCTTGAAATTTCGTTCTGGACAGTCGACTGATGACTTTTTACAGTCGACTGATATTACTTAGAATTATTTTAATTGAAATTTTGGATTTTTTGCTCTGGACAGTCGGCCGATGACTTTTTACAGTCGACTTCTAATACTTAGAATTATTTTCTCAAAGTTATTGAGGTTTTCTCTCTGGACAGTCGTCCGACGCTTGTCTATAGTCGATTGATACTGATGTATTTTGATATATTTGAATGTTTTTTTAAATGATTTATTCTCTAAATGTCTTTAATCTATAACTTACTATTCTATACCTTATCTTCTACTGAACATATATTTTCACGTTGTTTAACTAAGCAATTTATGATGGAAGATTGGTTTGGATATTTGGGTGTGAGTTTCTAGAGGGTGTGTGTGATCCTAGTATACCAGCAGTTGAGATATTTGTGTTTTGGGCCTGTTGAGGCATTTTAGTTGATTAGTTGTTGAGTTAAGTCCGGTAGGGTACACCAACTCTAGGAGATTCGTAAAGTAATTACATAACCTAAATGATAAGGACAGACACTAGTGGTGATATGATGAATGAGAATATGGGTTATGGACCTTAGTATGGCTTGCGGTGTGAGATGATCCCCGAAATTATCCAGGTGTGAGTGAAATAGCCTCCGGAATTACCTGTGGTGTGTGATTGATCTTCGGAATTATCGGGGTCGAGGCGCCGCACATGTGGTATTCGTGTGATTAGGTGCCATCGCTTGCCGTGTGGGGTATTCTCGAAGATTCCCAGGTGTGAGTGAAATAGTCTCCAGAATTATCTGTGGATAGAGATTAACCTCCGGAATTATCGGGGCATGGGCTAATACTCACAGTTTATCTTTATCTCGTAATAGTCATCGTGTTAGGATTAGTTGCATAGCGGGGGATAAAACCCTATAAAGTGGAGACGTTAAGGGCTTGCACCGGACCTATGTAGAATGGGATGCATATAATCCGACAAGTATGCATTAAAGAGTCAGCATATAGAATTGTGTTTTCTTGACTTGGTTTCATGCATGTGTTTTCCTGTTTTCTACACTTGACACTTAGTCTAGTTTCACTTGATGTTTACATGTCTCATTGCTATGTCATATTTTTTGTATTCTTGTTTATTACATGTCGTTTATGATTCCATGTTCTAGTTATGTTGTTTGTTTTTATGTCATTCACACCGTTATGGCTGGCCCCTGTAGTTTTGGTGGTTAGGGTTATCTCTAGCCTCATATTTTACAGGTGATTACTTATAGCTTGGGATTTGGATGCTTGAGTTAAAGTGATGTAATGACTTATGTAATTTGTAAAAGAAAGTGTTGTAAAGAAAGAAATTTGTAATTCAAGGTGTTTTGTATTCCGCTGTGCTTTGTAAACAATTTATGTAATAAAAAACTTTAATTTCCCTGTATTTGGTTGCTACGTTTATGATTACATTGAAGTTGATGCTGGGAATTGTGCCATGTATTTCTAAGATATCATATTGGAAATTCGGGGCGCTACACGGTCGGTCAACTGCAACTCTCCAGACTACACATTTCTACTTGCTGCTATTGTCTCTTGCTGTCTTCGTCTTCTTCTCTTTTTCTCCAACTTCAAGTACTCAGTGCCTAGGTGTATTTGAGGCCACAATCCTAACAGTTTACCCATGCATCGTGTGGTCCAATTTGTAGTTCGATTTGTAATACTGTTGAAATCGTTTCAACGACATGATGCATGAGTGAATAACTTTCAAACCACATGATTTTTTTACACACACATTCACTGACATGATAAACATGATGGACATAGTGGATCTTCGATGAGAATCAGGGACGACCCCCACCTTGAGGCAGGTGAGACAGCCGCCTCAGGCCCCTGATTTTTTTTTTTTGCAATTTTAGAGCCCCAAATTTGTACCCCTTGTAAATATAGGCATGTATTTTGTGCGTAAAAAAATTATATTATTATTAGGGCCCCTCAAAAAATAATTATTTGGGCCTTTCACCTCGGGTCCCCGGGAACTCAGGGCTGGTCCTGATGAGAATCCCACTAATTTAGTATAACTGCTTTGTATAAGAAAAAATTTCTCATACAAATATGAGACTCGTTTTTCTTTTATATATATATATATATATATATATATATATATATATATATATATATATATATATATATATATATATATAGAGGGAGCCCTTCGGTTGAGAACTAATTTTGGTGAGAACTCCGTGAGAACTCACGAAGTAGACCCCCCATGAAAAATCCAAACCGACCATCTCGTTCTACATGCCTTAGATAACATAACATAAAGAATTCAAATAATTTGAAGTTCGTTTGCTCATCCATCAAATGGAGTAGAATTTTCAGCCATACAATTTTGCAATGATGTTAATTATGGGAAAATGAACTTCAAATTACGTGATTTCTTTATATTATGCTATCTAAGGCGTGTAGAACGAGATGACCGGTTCAGATTTTTCATGGGGGTATACTCCTAGAGTTCTCACGGAGTTCTCACCAAATTAGTTCTCAACCGAAGGGCCACCTATATATATATATATATATATATATATATATATATATATATATATATATATATATATATATATAGGGAAAGCTTCGGTTGAGCACTACTCTAGTGCTCACCGCGTGAACACTAGGCCTTCGAGCGTTCATATCGAAAATCCGAACCGTTCACATTGATCTACACATCTAAATTAGTCTAAATATGTAAAATCAAATCATTTTAAATTCATTTGCCCATTCATTGAAGTGTTACAAAATTGTATGGCTGAAAATCATTGTTTTTATATTCACATGATGGATGGGCAAATGAATTTCAAATGATTTGATTTTACATATTTAGACTAATTTAGATGTGTAGATCAATGTGAACGGTTCGGATTTTCGATATGAACGCCCAAAGGCCTAGTGTTCACGCGGTGAGCACTAGAGTAGTGCTCAACCGAAGCTTTCCCTATATATATATATATATATATATATATTCTTTGAAATGTTTTTAATCATGTAAATATTATTTATCAGTCGTCTGCAAAGACGATCTTGGTCACTCGAACACTGCAACATAATCCTGCAGGGAACACAACTAATTCCCATGTAGTCATTCTCGTGGTGGGCTTCATGCGGGTACAATCTTACCCGTCCTTCCAATAAATAAAAAAAGTTTGCAATAGAATCAATGAAAAAATACGACATACATATAAGAATATCGAATAATTGTAAATTAATAGGTAAAGAAAAAAGAAGAAAATATGGCATAACACTCTAAAAAATCTTATTCCCTCATCACAAATGCATGATTCCCACAATTCAAATTGTTCGACCTGTCGTAAAGCATACAAGGACTATCAATGTTGAATATGTTTGTCATGCATTAAATGTCCACAATTACTCTACTTTTGAAAACTGTTTATTTTGCACCATCTATAATGAATAGACAAACCATGTTCAAATGTGTATAGTGATGCATCATTCTATAATTTATGGTATAAAGATCAGCTTGAACGGCGTAGCTCATAAATTTCAATTGAGAATGTTTAATATTTAATGTGCCATAGGACCTTACCTAATCTCTAGTAAGTAATATACGGTAAAAGTAATTTGTTTCAAACATGTATCCTCTCCCGAGCTAAAACAGCTGGAAGGTTTAGCAGAATCCAGACAGTAAGTTGATTTTATAAAAATACAAGGGGAAAAGAGATGTGCATCATCAAATCTAAAAAGGTAGAGGAAGAAGGTTAAGAGCATCCAAACCCGTTTGCTATTTTTCATTTTTTTCATATTTTGAGAAAGTGAGCACTGCACTCGTTTTTTACTTTGCTATATGAGAATTGGGGAACAATCGCTTCTCATATTTAAAAAATAGATTTGGCAATTGCCAAATATAGGGGGACGGTACATAATGTTTCATCCCCTATTATTTTAATTTTTAGGGGGGTCAGATGCATCTTGTTGTTTCGTCCAAGTGAGTTTTTTTTTTAATTAAAAATTGATCGGACGGTACATTATGTACCGTCCAAAAAATTAAACTTAAAAAAAAAATGGATCGGACACAACATGTTGTCCCGTCCGATGCTTTTTTTTTTGTTTGGATGGGACAACATGTTACGTCCAAGTATTAAGGGGGGTTTAATTTGTAATTTTTTTTTGGAACATGTTCCGTCCCACTTTTTTATTTAAAAAATTGCTCTAAGATGGTACAACATGTACCATACCATACATTTTTTTTAAAAAAAAAACCTAACGACAAATATTGTTTCATCCGACAGTCACTTTTTTTGAGTTTTCTCATATTATAGCAATCGACGAGTGCAAAGAAACACTCATTTTGTCATTTCTCATTTGCCAAATTGTCAAATTTGGCCAAAACGAGTGTGGATGCTCTAATTGGGTTCATTTTGTGGAGTCAATCTCACAGAGCCTTTCTATACTCGGGTCTTTCTCAACTATGAGGTCCATAAACGTACCTATGACACTAGCTTCCGATTCATGATTTTGATGCGAATTGTCCATAATTTCCACGATTGATTTGTTGTTGGTTGTTACTTATTGGTAAAAAGAATTTGTGAAATTAATTCTTTTTTTGTTTAAAATGGTAACAAATATCGGAAATATATTCATAAAAATCAGGAAACAACACCCTTCCACTTTGTCGATTGTGCAAGATCCGCCCCAAGCAAAGAGAAGTCACAATACAATAGAAATAAGACAATTACAAGCAAAAATAAAAAAAAACAATGTCATACAAAATAACAAAAATACATAGTGGTAGAATAGCCTCAACTGGAATGAAGCAAAGCAATCCTGCAATCAAGAAGTAACATCAATAGCAGAGGCTAGAAACACCAAGAAAGTGTCGCAGTCCAAGAGTACCCAGTCCGAGACAACATCAAGCCAAGGCAGTATCAAATGAGTAAAAATTAGTATGCAGCGCACAAAAAAAGTAACCAGGCACCAAGAAATGCAAACTCGGGTGCAGTAACCGAAAACAATCATACAAAGAAGCATACAGGTACTACAATTACAGATTAGTACAAAAAAATCCATAATGTAACATCTGTCCTTTTAAATTTCTTAAATATTTGAGTTATATTATTTTTATATATGATGTTGAGTATATTTTCTTTTATTAATTGGTTTTTGATGTGGTTTGTTTCTGGGAGACGCGTGGATGCACTGGGTGTGAGTTCTTACTCGATTTGTATTGAAGGAGAAAGCTGCTGGTCGGACGACCCTCAGCTGGCCGAGTGGTACCTGGGACAGGCTGATGGTGAGGATGCTGGGCTCGGATCAGAGGGCTCGGATCCGAGGTCTGGTGTACCTGCAGACGGTCTCGAAACACCGGGGTTGGTCCCGGTGGCAGACCCTCCGACGATCTAGTCAGTCACTTAAGATATAGCAACAGTAACTTGGGTTTTGTGGAGAAAAGATTCATTACCCCTGAAGAAAGGAGAGGGCCTGGTATTTATAGGAGATTCCAATCGGGTCCAGACCCGTTTGGGGCTGGGCCGGACCCGGTTACCCGATTGGCTGAAGCGGTGGAAAGTCGGGCGGTATAGGGCTGACGTGGCAGGCGCCGGAGTGGTTTCCGGGCTGACGTGGCAGAGCTCCGGGCAGTTTTCCGGTGCTGACGTGGCAGATCTGAAGGATCAGAAAGGACGCGTATCCTGAGGGGATCCAGTGGCTCAGGGTGAGCCACGTTTTATTCCTGACCCGTATCACAAGCTCCACACCCCCGCAGGGTTGGGTGATCCAGCAGTGCGGGGGTGACTCCTGGTCCTCGGGGGAAGGGCAGATGTCAGGGTAAGAAGTAGGATCTGTTGTTTCCCGAAGATGGCCAGGGGCAGGAGGAATGGACCCCTCGTTGGATGTGCGGGAGGTGAAGTTTTTAGGAGGGAGGAGTTGGTAGTGCGCAGGCCGAGCTCACTAGGTCGGCGGCCGAGCTTGTGGGGTCGGCGGACGAACCCTACGGGTCGGCGGACGACCGACTCGCTAGTTGGAAGAGCGAGGGGTCGTCCAGGCCATCCGATGAGGCTCGTTTTGTCGAGCATTGGGGATCGACGTCCGAGGTCATGAGGTCGGCGCCATGGTGAGCGTTTTTGGGTCGGTAGTCGGGCTCATGGGGTTGGTTGGACGAGACCTAAGGGTCGGCGGACGACTGCCTCGCTAGTTGGAAGAGCGATGGGTCGGTGTTCGAGGTCATGAGGTCGGCCTGACGAGCGTCTTGCTAGTTAGGAGAGCGAGGAGGAGGTGAGACTCGAGCTCCGATCCGAGCGCCGAGTCCCTACTGGGAAAGGAGGAGTGGCTCGAGCTTCGATCCGAGCTCCGAGTGTTTACTGAGAAGGGAGAAGGGGCTTGGTTCGAATTTCGATCCGAGCGTCGAGCTCCACACTGAGAAAGGGGAAGTAGCCTGGCTCGAGCTTCGATCCGAGCGTCGAGCCCCCACTGAGTAAGAGGGAGTAGCCTGGCCCGAGCTCAGGGGGTCGGTGGTCGAGACCTAAGGGTCGGCGGACGACTGCCTCGCTAGTTGGAAGAGCGAGGGGTCGTCCAGGCCATCCGATGGGTCGTTGTCCGAGGTCAGGAGATCGGCCTGACGAGCGTCTCGTTAGTTAGAAGAGTGAGGGGAGAGGTGAGACTCGAGCTCCGATCCGAGCGCCGAGTCCCTACTGGGAAAGGAGGAGTGGCTCGAGCTTTGATCCGAGCTCCGAGTGTTTACTGAGAAGGGAGAAGGGGCTTGGTTCGAATTTCGATCCGAGCGTCGAGCCCCACACTGAGAAAGAGGAAGTAGCCTGGCTCGAGCTTCGATCCGAGCGTCGAGCCCCTACTGATGGGTGCACGGTTGTTTTAGACTGCCTCTTCGAAAGTTCTTCTAGGATCCACTTTGATTCCGCAAAGCCTGTTTGGATCGCTTTTTGGAAGACATTGGTAATGGGTTGAACAGAAGTAAGTGGGAGATGATGAACAGATCTAGACTCTTCAGTGAAGCCAAGAAATGTGATTGACGAGAAGTGGCCGTGTGGCTTGCGTTCTTATCCGAGCATCGAGTCCCCACTAAGCAAGGAGAAGTTGCCTGGCTCGAGTTCCGAGCTCCACCTGTGAAAAGAGAAGGCGATTTGTCTTCGAGCTTCGACCCGAGCTCTCTGACTTGGCGCAATTTCGCACTTTTTGCTAGGGGGTGAGTCCTGTCTCGCAACTAGGAAGGGGTAGTATTGGAATTTCACCCATTCTGCTGACGTCATGGCGCAAAGATCAACGTTGGCTTAGCCATTGGATCTTGTTAGATAAGATCTAACGGCTAGATACTTATTTGCAAAAATCGAGGAGTCGTTGTCTACTTTAAAAACCCCCACCCCCCTCATTTTCTTATTCACCTTATCACTTATAATTTCCAACTTTTCAACTTAGCGCAGGCATTTCGATCGCTGTCGGCGGATTCTTCGCAGAGAAGCGTAACTTTCAAAGCATCAGGTTAGTAATTCTCTTTTTTGAAATGTCGCGTACTCAGTCTGGATCCGAGGCTAGTTCGTCTGGTCACTCGGAGATGGAGTCAGATTTGGAAACGTCATCGTCTCTGGGCAAGTACCAGGTCAAAGAGGAGGTTTTCTCCGAACCTGGCTCCGATGGCGACAGTGACGTAGCTTTAATCGTGCAACCGCTGAGATCTCGGAGGCTAGGGAAGGAGCCGATGGAAGAGGGCGGTGCGGACGAGGATAGTGATGATGAGGATGAGGAGTCGGATCAGGGCGCTGGTGATGATGAAGAGGGTGATGAAGGAGAGCAGGGCAACACGGAAAGTGAGGGAGGAGAGGGTATTGGTGCGCCGGAGGCTGGTCACGGAGAAGATCTGCCTCCGTTGCCCCCCTTGTCGACGCCATCCCCTGAGCGCAAGCCTCGGCCACGTCGGAAGAAGAGAGTCCTCACCATCCCTCAAAGTCCTTCTTCGCCTGACGAGGATGCGCCGAGGACGGGCCTTGATGTTCCACCTGTTACCTTTCGGAATCCCGTGTCGATACGAATGTATCCCGACGATGTGAAGGATATTCAACCGATCCCTCCCGTGCCTGGAGAAAACACAAGGACGAAAATTCGTGCGGACAACACTCCCAGCGTCCTGAGACCGGAGTACCTGAATATCATCAGGGCTGCTTACTACATTCCGAGGGAGTACGAGCTCCTACAACCAAGAAGGGTATTCGTCCCACGACAGTGTTGGCTCCGGGCTATTGTATATTTCCAGAGCACGCCTTCATCTCGGGGTTGAGGTTCCCCCTGCACCCTTTCGTAAAGACGGTCTTGAACTGGGCGGAGCTGTCCCCCATGCAGTACGGCCCCAACTCGTGGAAGCACCTCATCTGCTTCATCCTAAAGTGCCAAGAGAAAGGGGTGAGGCCGAGGCTTTCCTACTTCCGTGCCATTTTTAGTATTGGTTCGCTCGGAGATATTGAGGGCGTATTCTTCTTCACGCCGAGACCGAACAAAAAAGTGGTGCACGGCCACCCGGATTCGATTAAGAATTGGAGGGATAAGTATTTTGTCGTGAAGACCGAAGGGTCATGGGACATCCCGACTCAGTGGAATTTTGTGAAGCCGAAGCGCAAGCCCCCAAAGAGGAGTGAGTTAACTGCCAGGGAGTGGGGGAAGGTTGACCATATACTTAGGGGAGACAGCATCGCATGGCGCCGGGTGACCGAGGTTCACCTAGCGAGGGCCGGACTGAGTCCCGCCGACCCTAGTATGTCTCTTTCCTTATTTTTTTCATCTTTCTGCCTTCGTGTTAACGTTTAGCCTTCCTTTCCTGTCTTGTTGTAGGGATGTCGACACAACAGGCACAAGCCAAGCAGATTCTGCTCGCCGCTGCCGAGAAGACAAGGCAGGAGAAGAAGAAGAAAGAAGAGCAGGATCGCCTCGCTGTCGAGAAGCAGAAGCTTTCTGCTCAGCTTCAGCAAGCCAGAGGGCCCTCTAACGCGCCTCCCCCAGCGCCCGAGGAACAGCCTTTGGCGAAGAAGCAGAAGAAGCATCACCATGCGTCGCGGTCGACTCGAGACCCAGCGGGGGGATCGGGGAAGACGGTTGAAGCCCCGTCGCAACAGCTTCCCCCCGTACGTCCGAGCGCGGCGGAGTTGGTGGGAAGGATGGCGACGATGCCCTTCGTCCCCGATTGGTCGATCCTGAAGGGGGACACAATTCTTGACGGACCCGTATCGATGGAGTTTGTCTCGAAGGCCATCACCGAACGGGACGGAATGGCCTTGGCGGCGCAGACTGCCGATCAGGCCTATATGTGATGGGCCCAAGTGTAACGCCCCTGCCCCGAGCCCGGACAATTTTATACAATTTTATAGACAAATTAGATACTATGTAGTACAACTGCCCACCACAGGCTGCCTCTCAAAAGGTGGTTAACCGAATTGGTGACTCTTGATCCTTGGCAATATTATATATATTATACTTTATCATTTCAAATTAGCGATATGGGATTAATCACTTTCACAAATCCCGTTTTTTATACTAATCCTGAATTTAATCCAAAGAAACCATATACCTTTTTTTAATCAAATCCATTTTCAAACCAATCCGGCCCATCATGGGGATGGACACGTCACCCACTACCAAGCACAACACACATCTGTGCTTAAATACCGGATTTCAAACCATTTCAAACCATTTAATTAATTCTTTTTATAAATCCTTCCTATAGAAATCTCTATAGGACAATATCTCAAATTCATTTATTATATATTTCAAACCATATATATATTTCAGAAATACGGGGTATTACACACACACCCCCTTCAGAAATCAGCGTCCTCGCTGATGAGCACGGGGCGTGCACAATCTAGTGCAGGATCTACTTTCTAGCCGATGTAGAGCATTCCTGTGAGCGTCACCCCGGGACGGTACCTGGAGCCGTATCCACGCCTTGTCACGACGCATCGTGAAGGACCTATGAAATACTCTCCGCCGCCGCGGAACCTGGAGCCGTATCCACGTCATGTCACGACTCATCGTGGACCTATGAAATACTCTCCGCCGCCGCGGAACCTGGAGCCGTATCCACGTCATGTCACGACTCATCGTGCAGAACCTGTGCAATACTCTCCGCCGCAAATCTGGTGGTCCATAACTCACTGCTCCTACACCCTCGGTGTCGAAAGTCGGCTCTGATACCATTTGTAACGCCCCTGCCCCGAGCCCGGACAATTTTATACAATTTTATAGACAAATTAGATACTATGTAGTACAACTGCCCACCACAGGCTGCCTCTCAAAAGGTGGTTAACCGAATTGGTGACTCTTGATCCTTGGCAATATTATATATATTATACTTTATCATTTCAAATTAGCGATATGGGATTAATCACTTTCACAAATCCCGTTTTTTATACTAATCCCGAATTTAATCCAAAGAAACCATATACCTTTTTTTAATCAAATCCATTTTCAAACCAATCCGGCCCATCATGGGGATGGACACGTCACCCACTACCAAGCACAGCACACATCTGTGCTTAAATACCGGATTTCAAACCATTTCAAACCATTTAATTAATTCTTTTTATAAATCCTTCCTATAGAAATCTCTATAGGACAATATCTCAAATTCATTTATTATATATTTCAAACCATATATATATTTCAGAAATACGGGGTATTACACCAAGCCAACCTCTCGGTAAGTCGACCGAGGTCTTTTGGTATTTTGACTTGGTTTGCAACTATCGCTAACTGTGATTTCTTTGGTACAGTCGATGCTCCACGGTCAGCACTTCCACAAGTGCTTGGAGAAGGAGATCCTTTTCGAGCGGAAGCAGGGGGAGAAGTTCCTTCGGGAGCTGAACAAGGCGACGGACGACTTGAAGGAGGCCCGGGTCATGGTGACCGTTCACGAGGCCCAGATAGAGTCCTTGGACAGGATCCACAAGCAGGACCGAGAGGATCTGCTGAAAAAGATTGCGGCCGAGGCTGCGGAGAAGGAAAAGGCGCAGAAGGCCGTGGCGGACTTGGAGGCGGTCTTGGGGGAGACATTGGTGACGGCGCAAGACGAGGCTTATGAGCAGGCCAAGTCTCACTTCAAATATATTTATCCCAAGTGCAACGTCGACCACCTCAGCTTCGGGTGGAAGCCGGACCTGCCTCCGACCCCTGGTGGTGATGGTGGCGACGGGGGCCACCACGAAGAAGAGGTGCACCCCGACCCTCACGACTAGATGTTTTTGTTTTTATTCTTTTTGTTGTAAATGCCTTCGGCGGACTGGCCACTGCAAATTTTGTATCGAAATTTTTGAAATGGAATGAAATATGAAATTTTTGGGCCGACCCTAGAACGCTTGCATTTTGTGATACTTGTATTTTTCTTTTGATAGAAGCTGGCTCGCCAACGAAAGTTTGCTCGGGACCGAGAGGCTGCCAAGAATTACTTTTTGAACAAGTCAAGAGAGCTCGGTCTAGAGGTGGCTCGTTTGAGAAAAATTGTAGCCGACCGGGACTGGTGGGTCATTGAGAAGGACTGGGCGGTCTCGGATACCTCTAGTGGGCGATCGGCCTCCGAATCTTCTCTTCGCGAGGCCGTCGTAGAGAAAGAATTGGAGGTTCGCCAGCTGAAGCTCATACTGGGTGCCGGTCTTGTTGAAGAGGCGAGTAACTCCACTCCGGGGCGGTTGTTACCGCCCTCGCCGGTTGAGACACAGCCGGATGATGCGGAGAGCTCGGTGGCGGGCACGTCCTCCTTGGTCGGAATAGCCGAGCGTCACAGGAGCCCCGAATTCGAGTTCCCGGCTGAGTGAGTGAGTTGAGAGCCTTCTTTGTATTTGCATTTTCGTTCATTGAGTTGTAAGCAATGAGTAATGAATAAGATCATTTGTTCTCCGGAGCCTTGATTGCCTCGGATGCCGAGGGTATTTGGTGCGAAATCTACGAAGAGTCGTAACTGACGCGATTGCGCCAATAATTGCGACGTTTCGCATTCCTAGGAACATTAATGGCGACGCTTCGCCTTCCGCCGTTTCATATTCCCAGGCGTAATAAATGAGGCCTCAGGGGGCTATATAATCACCACTCCCCATCTGTTTTTGACCAGTGAGTCATTCGACTTGGATGCCTGCCTATGGCGGGCGTCCAAAAAATATAATTTTTTCGAGCATCCCGGATCGGAGGCACACCGATCACCCTCGAACTATTCGGGGTACCGGCCGTCAGGGCCATGGGACCCCGGGTTTTTTGTTGGTGAACGGTGGGCCGACCGATCGTTTGGGGTGTTCGGAGAAGTCTGAATCTCGGTGGCTCTTCTGCCGTCCTCAAACAATTCGGGGTTTTGGACTCTTTAGGAGTCGTAAACCCCGAGCTGTTCGTGGGCGAGAGTAGGGTCAGCTGATCAGTTTGAGCAGAGAGAGAGCCGCCAGTCTTTGGCCCTCCTGCCATCCTCGAACAGTTTGGGGTTTGGGTTTTGCAAAAAGTCGCAAACCCCGAGCTGTTCGCGGGTGAGAGGGTGGCCAATAATCCGACTCAAGGCTCGGGGTGTCAGCGGAAGGCGGACGCCTCAAAACTAAAATAAAAAATTTTTCCAACACTTGGTGAGGGAACAGGTGGTAGGCAGCGTCGAGCGTCTCTACCGAGTGTCAAGGTCGCGGCGCCCTCGGAGAGGGCACCCGCCTTGCTCGGGGTCGACGCCGAGCTCCTGCACTTGTTCTCGTGGAGAGACGGTGTGGGAGTGGCTGGCGGATGTCGCCTCGCGTATCGGTTGATGGCCTCCGAGGAGGCCAAACCAAGCGAGGGACGGATGCCGAGCCCCCACAACGGTGAGAAAGGCAACTGCAGGCGTAGCGTAGCGCCGCCGCCGAGCATTCAGGTCGCGGTGCCCTCGGAGGGGGCACCCGCCTTGCTCGGGGTTGACGCCGAGCTCCTGCACATGTTCTCGTGGAGAGACGGTGCGGGAGTGGCTGGCGGATGTCGCCTCGCGTATCGGTTGATGGCTTCCGAGGGGGCCAAACCGAGCGAGGGACGGATGCCGAGCCCCCACAACGGTGAGAAAGGCAACTGCAGGCGTAGCGTAGCGCCGCCGCCGAGCGTTCAGGTCGTGGTGCCCTCGAAGAGGGCGCCTGCCTTGCTCGGGGTCGACGCCGAGCTCCTGTACTTGTTCTCGTGGAGAGACGGTGCGGGAGTGGCTGGCGGATGTCGCCTCGCGTATCGGTTGATGGCCTCCGAGGGGGCCAAACCGAGCGAGGGACGGATGCCAAGCCCCCACAACGGTGAGAAAGGCAACTGCAGGCGTAGCGTAGCGCCGCCGCCGAGCGTTCAGGTCGCGGTGCCCTCGGAGGGGGCACCTGCCTTGCTCGGGGTCGACGCCGAGCTCCTGCACTTGTTCTCGTGGAGAGACGGTGCGGGAGTGGCTGGCGGATGTCGCCTCGCGTATCGATTGATGGCCTCCGAGGGGGCCAAACCGAGCGAGGGACGGATGCCGAGCCCCCACAACGGTGAGAAAGGCAACTGCAGGCGTAGCGTAGCGCCGCCGCCGAGCGTTCAGGTCGCGGTGCCCTCGGAGGGGGCACCTGCCTTGCTCGGGGTCGACGCCGAGCTCCTGCACTTGTTCTCGTGGAGAGACGGTGCGGAAGTGGCTGGCGGATGTCGCCTCGCGTATCGGTTGATGGCCTCCGAAGAGGCCAAACCGAGCGAGGGACGGATGCCGAGCCCCCACAACAGTGAGAAAGGCAACTGCAGGCGTAGTGTAGCGCCGCCGTCGAGCGTTCAGGTCGCGGTGCCCTCGGAGGGGGTACCCGCCTTGCTCGGGGTTGACGCCGAGCTCCTGCACATGTTCTCTTGGAGAGACGGTGCGAGCCGAGTCCCATGCTTGTAAGAGAAGCATGTTTGGGCTCGGGATCCCATCCGGGTGCCGAGTCCTATGCTTGTAAGAGAAGCATGTTTGGGCTCGGGATCCCATCCGGGTGCCGAGTCCTATGCTTGTAAGAGAAGCATGTTTTGGCTCGGGATCCCATCCGGGTGTCGAGTCCTATGCTTGTAAGAGAAGCATGTTTTGGCTCGTGATTCCATCCGGGTGCCGAATCCTATGCTTGTGAGAGAAGCATGTTTGGGCTCGGGATTCCATCCGGGTGCCGAGTCCTATGCTTGTAAGAGAAGCATGTTTTGGCTCGGGGTTCCATCCGGGCGCCGAGTCCTTTGCTTGTAAGAGAAGCATGTTAGGGCTCGGGATTCCATCTGGGTGCCGGGTCCCCTGCTTGTAAGAGAAGCATGTTTGGGCTCGGGATTCCATCCGGGTGCCGAGTCCTATGCTTGTAAGAGAAGCATGTTTGGGCTCGTGATTCCATCCGGGTGCCGAATCCTATGCTTGTGAGAGAAGCATGTTTGGGCTCATGATTCCATCCGGGTGCCGAGTCTTATGCCGAGTCCGTGAGGTCATTTATCTGTTTACAAGGTTTGGAATTATAAGCTTGTTTTAAAAAAGCTGACATGTTTACAAAATATGTTTGTTACAAAAAAGTCTAGGCACGACGTGCCGTTTACAGGACTTTACAAAAGACTAGGCACAACGTGCCGATTACGATCGTTATATTTTACATGGAGGCTGCTCTCCTAAGAACTTAATCAAGTGTTCCGCATTCCAGGACCTCTTGACAGGCTTGCCGTCGGTGTCGGTCAGGCGATAGGTACCCGGTCGTACGACCTCTGAAACCTTATAAGGGCCCTCCCAGTTTGGTGCCAACTTCCTTTTCTGGCCGGGGTTGGATACCGCCAGTTTCCGGAGGACAAGATCTCCGAGTGCAATGTTTGTTGGGAGCACCTTCTTGTTGTAGAACCTTTCGATTCTTTGCTGGTAGATGTTCCTTCTGATGGTCGACTTTTCCCTGACCTCGTCTATGAGGTCCAGGTCGGCTCGTAGTTGTACGGAGTTGCTCGCTTCATCGAAAGCCATGATCCGGGGAGAGGGGATACCTATTTCCAGGGGAATGACGGCCTCGGAACCGTATGTCAAGTTGAAAGGTGACTCCCCTGTCGGGATTCTTTTTGTTGTTCGGTGGGCCCAGAGAACGCTTGCCAGTTCGTCGACCCATAACCCTTTTGAGGAATTGTCGAGCCGCTTCTTGAGTCCGTCGAGGATCTGACGATTCGCGTTCTCTGCCTGTCCGTTGGATTGCGGATGGCATACTGAAGAGAAGCGCTGCTGGATACCGAGGTCTTCGCAGAACTTGCGAAAATGCTTGCCTGCAAACTGGGTCCCATTATCCATGACGAGAACTTGGGGGATCCCGAACCGACAGATAATGTGCTTCCAGAAGAATTGTTGGGTCTGCTGCTCGGTGATCGTAACTAATGGCTCCGCCTCGATCCATTTAGTGAAGTAGTCGATCGCCACTATAAGAAACTTTCGTTGCCCTGTCGCCTTTGGAAAGGGGCCTACAAGATCCATCCCCCACATTGCAAAGGGGGTCGGACTGGCCATGGACCGGAGGTTTGCTTGCGGGAATCTTTTGATGGGCGAGAATCTCTGATAGGGGCCACACTTCTTGACAAGGGTCAAAGCGTCCTGCAACATGGTGGGCCAGTAGTATCCGTGGTTTAAAGCCTTTCGTGCGAGTGAACGACTTCCCATGTGACACCCGCCAATCCCCTCGTGTAATTCCTTGAGAGCATACTCGGCTTCATCGGGAGTGAGGCAGCGGAGATAAGGCCGACCGTCCGAGGTAGTGTAGGACCTCTTGAAGAGCGTTGAGTTGATCATTGTGAACCTTTCCGCTCGGGCCCTGACCCTTCTTGCTTTGCCTCGGTCTTCTGGGAGCTCTCCCTTGACGAGAAATCGCCTAATTAGTGTGGTCCAGTCTTCGGAGGGAGCCCCATCTTCAATGCACAGGACTTCCGGGATGTCGATGCTGGGTTTTAGCATGACCTCGATCAGGACAGTGCGGTCGAGACCTTCGAAGGAAGAGGACGCCAGTTTTGACAAAGCGTCAGCCTGGACATTTTGTTCGCGAGGGATCCTCAAAACAGCCGACTCGTCGAAGGACGTCAGTAGGCGTTGAACTACAGCTCGGTAACGGACCATGCGATCGTCACGGGCCTCGTACTCCCTGGTGATCTGATTGACCACAAGCTGGGAGTCGCTGAAAGCCCTGATCTGCCTGGCACCGGCTTGGTGAGCAAGGATGAGCCCAGCGATCATTGCCTCGTACTCGACCTCGTTGTTGGAAGCCGGGAAACTAAGGCGGAGGCAGTATTGAAGCAGGAAACCGTCCGGGCCTCGCAGGATGATGCCCGCTCCGCTGCCTGCCTCGCAGGAGGAACCATCGACGTAAACTTTCCACGTCTGGTCGCTTTCCTTGCTTGTAGGGTGCTCGGAGATGGTGCACTCCGTAATGAACTCTGCGAGCGCCTGCCCCTTGATGGCTGTTCTGGGCTGATAGCCAATGTCATACTGGCTGAGCTCAATCGACCATTTCACGAGTCGACCCGAGCTTTCTGGTTTGTAGAGTACGGCCTTCTGGGGTTGGTCCGTTAGCACTTGGACAGAATGAGATTGAAAATATGGACGGAGCTTCCGCGAAGCCATGACCAGGGCGTACGCTACCTTCTCCATCCGAGAGTACCTGGTCTCGGCATCGAGCAGGACCTTGCTGACGTAGTATACAGGCTTCTGTGATCCCTCTTCCTCCAGAACGAGAACGGCGCTGAGCACCTTCTCCGAGGCTGATAGGTAGAGCCAGAGTGGCTCTCCTGGTTCGGGCTTGCTGAGGAGAGGAGGGTTCGCGAGGTATTCCTTTAACTGGGCGAAGGCCTCTTGCTGTTGGACTCCCCATTCGAACCCCTCGGTGCCGCGCAGGGCTTTGAAGAAGGGAAGAGACTTCTCTCCGGACTTGGAGAGGAAACGGCCGATGGCCGCCAGTCTCCCCGTCAGTCGTTGGACTTCTTTGATGTTCCTGGGAGGAACCATGTCTAGGATTGCTTGGATCTTCTCGAGGTTCGCTTCGATTCCCCTTTGGCTGATAATGAACCCAAGAAACTTTCCTGCGGAGACGCCGAAGGCGCATTTATTCGGATTAAGTCTCATATTATGGGTCCGAAGTACACCAAAGGCCTCCTCCAGATCGGCTACGTGATCCTCCCCCCGCCGGCTCTTGACGAGTGTGTCATCCACATATACTTCTATATTGCGCCCGATCTGTTCCTTGAAGACCCGGTTGACGAGCCTCTGGTACGTGGCTCCGGCGTTCTTTAGCCCGAAGGGCATGACCCTGTAGCAGTAGAGCCCCTGGTCTATGACGAAGGACGTCTTGGCGATGTCGGGAGGGAACATGCGGATCTGGTTGTAGCCTGAAAATGCATCCATGAAGGACAGGAGCTCGTGACCCGATGTTGCATCGACGAGAGCATCGATCCTGGGAAGGGGGAATGGGTCCTTCGGGCACGCTTTGTTGAGATCCGTGAAATCTATGCAGATCCTCCAGCTCCCGCTCGCCTTCTTGACCATGACGACGTTTGCCAGCCACTCGGGGTAGCTGACCTCTTGGATGAAGCGCGCGGCAAGGAGCTTGTCGACTTCTGCATTAACTGCCTGTTGTCGCTCTGGTGCGAACTTGCGTCGCTTTTGGACCACTGGTTTCGAGCTGGGGATCACGCTGAGTTTATGCATGATGAGCTCCTCGGAAATACCGGGCATGTCAGATGGCTTCCAGGCGAACAGATTGACATTGCGCCGAATGCAGGTGATGAGATCGGACTTAAGGCGGGGTGCGAGGGAGCGACTTACTCGAAATTGTTTCGATGAATCCTCTGTCTCGAAGGAGACATCCTCCAGCTCGTCTGCCGACTCTAGCTCTGGCTGGGTCCTTTGCAGCTGCATCTCCACGGCGTTGAGGGGAAACACTCTGCTTCCTATTGCTGCCATATAACAGGAGCGAGCGGCTTCCTGGTTCCCTCGGACCACTCCTACCCCGGTACTGGTAGGGAACTTCATCTTCTGGTGGTAGGCCGAGGGGACAGCCTGGAGAGAGCAGAGTCCCGGTCGACCGAGTATGGCGTTGTAGGCTGCCTTGACGTTGACAACCATGAAGTCCATGGACTCGGTTCTCCGGTTTGGGGCCGTGCCGGCCGTGACATCCAGCGTGACGATCCCCTCGATTGTCACCGGAACCCCAGAAAATCCGTGCAGGGTGTATCCTGCAGGCTTGAGCTTGCTACGGGGCAGCTTTAGGTTCTCGAAAGCATCGAGGAACAGAATGTTGACCGAGCTCCCGTTGTCCACAAGGATCCGCCGAGCATCAAAATTTGCCATGCTGAGATTGATCACAAGGGCGTTGCAATGCGGGAGCCGAACCCCCTCCAGGTCGTCACCCGAGAAGGAGACGGGGAGTGGTTGAATTTGAGGGGGGAGAGGTCCTTGGACGGCGTTGACTTCCCGGATGAACGCCTTGCGGGAGGTGTTGGATTCCCCTCCCATGGGCCCCCCGTGGACGCAGTGTAATATGGCTTGGCCATCAGGCTCTTCAAGCTCATTGTCTCCCTCGAGGAGTTGCAGGGGAGCCCGAGGAGGAGGTGAGGTTCTCCTGTTCCTCGTGTCCCTCTGCCCCCGAACATCATCCCGCTTGTACTCCCGAAGGTACCCTCGCTGAATGAGGGCCTCGATCTCGTCTTTCAGGGCACGGCAGTGATCCGTGTCGTGCCCATTGTCTCGGTGGAAGCGGCAGTAGAACCGCTGATCCCTTTTCTTGCTGGTGTTGTTGGACGGTCGAGGGGGATACTGAACGAGGTCCCTGTCCTTGATTGCCAGGAGTATGGAGGACACATTCTGAGTGAGTGGGGTATACCTCTCGAAGCGCGGGACCGGCGGTACTTTCTTCATGGCGCCCGCGTCCCTCGGAGCCTTTTTAGAAGGCTCGACTTCCTCGGCCTTCCGCTTCCCTTTTCCGGGTGCTTCCCTGGATTCATCCGGGTTTAGGGCTTCCTCTGCCCTGATGTATTTCTCAACCCGGTTGAGGAGGTCGGGAAAATCGATTGGGGGCTTCTTCGCCAGAGAGGCTTTCAGCTGTCCATGGCGGACGTTGTGCCGAAATGCCGCGGAGGCGACGCCTGGATCGAGAGAGGAGACCGACCTCGCCTCTGCTGTGAACCTCCGGACAAACGCCCTGAGTGATTCCCCCCCTCCTGCCTGAGCCCAAGTAAGGAGGCGCTCGTTCTTTCGGCCTTCCGGCTGGTTACAAAATGGGCGAGGAAATTGCCCTCCAGTTGATCAAAGGAGTAAATGGAGCCAAGGGTGAGTTTTGAGAACCACTCACGAGCCGGACCCCGAAGGGTGGCAGGAAATGCTCGGCACAGCAGAGGATCCGATGCGCTGTGAATCATCATGAGGGTTTTGAAACCCTCCATGTGATCAGCAGGATCCCCTTCGCCGTTATAGGTCTCGAATTGTGGGGGTCGGAAGTTCCGTGGTATTTCCGCTTGGATAATAAGGGCGGAAAAGGGGGGTCGGACAGGTCTGTACCCCTGACCGGCTCCGACACCTCCATCACCCATATGATCGATTCGGTCCTCCATTTCTTGGAGGCGCCTTAGGAGTACGCCATCAGCCTCGGGCTGGATTGTAGAGGAGCGGGAGACGCTGGCCTCGGCGTCCAACCTGGTTTGGGAATGGCGTGCTTCCTCCCTGGGGGCCCGTTGGAGAGCCCCAAGAATTTCCCTTCGGAAATCCTGGAACTCCTGTTGAGTGACAGGAGCTCCCTCAGCTCGGGCCGGTTGGACCGGAGGTTGCCTCCCGACTCGGCTGAGTGTTGGCCTTCGTCCTTCCGGCGGTGGTCTAGGGTGGTTCGGGGCCGAGTTGGAAGCAGCCCTTCCCCCTCTACGACTAGCCTGCCGACTGGAGATTACCCTTCGTAGGTCGGGTTGGATTGGAGGGGTGGCAGTCCGCTGGGACCCCTGATGGGAAGCCCTATGCTTTGAAGTGCGCGGTCCGGCGTTGGTATTTGGTTGGGGTGTGTCCCGTCGGTTGACGGAGGACGCAGCCCCCTTGCCTTTGGAGGCCATGGGAGTTCGGCGATCGAGGTACCTTGGCGGTAGGACTCGGGTCGGCTTCCGAAGTAGCTTTCCCACAGACGGCGCCAACCTGATGCGGTTTGTTTCTGGGAGACGTGTGGATGCACCAGGTGTGAGTTCTTACTCGATTTGTATTGAAGGAGAAAACTGCTGGTCGGACGACCCTCAGCTGGCTGAGTGGTACCTGGGACAGGCTGATGGTGAGGATGCTGGGCTCGGATCAGAGGGCTCGGATCAGAGGGCTCGGATCCGAGGTCTGGTGTACCTGCAGACGGTCTCGAAACACCGGGGTTGGTCCCGGTGGCAGACCCTCCGACGATCTAGTCAGTCACTTAAGATATAGCAACAGGAACTAGGGTTTTGTGGAGAAAAGATTCATTACCCCTGAAGAAAGGAGAGGGCCTGGTATTTATAGAAGATTCCAATCGGGTCCAGACCCGTTTGGGGCTGGGCCGGACCCGGTTACCCGATTGGCTGAAGCGGTGGAAAGTCGGGCGGTATAGGGCTGACGTGGAAGGCGCCGGAGTGGTTTCCGGGCTGACGTGGCAGAGCTCCGGGCGGTTTTCCAGTCCTGACGTGGCAGATCTGAAGGATCAGAAAGGACGCGTATCCTGAGGGGATCCAGTGGCTCAGGGTGAGCCACGTTTTATTCCTGACCCGTATCAGTTTTATTTTATTTTATAATAATTTAATTGGATGTTTGGGGTTAAATGCGAAAATTTTGAAATGTAGGAGTTTTAAGGTGAGTTTTCTCGGAGGAGACGAGTCCGATTTAACCCGATTTTTTCCCTATTTACTTGTGCATAATAGAGGGTTTGATAATTGCTAATTTGAAGGAGTTCCTTGGTTTTAGCTATAAGTTAGAAATTTTGGAGTTTGGGGTTGAAAATAACCCTTAAAATGAGCAATTTTATGTGAATTTGGGCCTTAGGCCCATAACCCTAACTTTTGTTATTTAAAATCTCTTTTTATTACAAAAGTGCCACTCTCAAAATCCCTTCCCCTTCTTTTCTGCCGACCAAGAAAAACTAGGCCGAAACCCAATTTCGCCCAACTTTGGTTTGCTAATTCACCAACCAAAACCACTCCATGCTTCAAATTGTTTGGGGATTTTTGTAGAGTTTTGAGAGCTCTTAAGCGTGGTGGTGTTGGTTTGTGGAGAGAACTCCGTAAAGGTATACCAAATTGTATCTTTGTAAATTGAACTGTATGCTTTTCATTTCTTTTCATTAAAAAATGTGGTAGGATGATGTTTAGAGTATGTATAACACGTTTAAGGTGAAAATTTTTAATTTCGTTGGTGATAATATGGAAATTTCATTAAACCTAGGGTTTGAGTTTTAGAAGGGTAAAGAGAATTGTATCTATTGTATGCTATTAATTATTTTGGATGATGTAGGATATTATGGGATAATTTAGAAGCATTTATGATAAATTTTAATAATTATTTGACAATTGCAAGGAATTTTCCTGGTATCGGGAAATTGTGAAAGTAGGGTTTATTGGTATAAAAACAAGATAATTGTGTGAAAATATGTATAAATAATAAACTTTATTCGCGAGATGTATATGAGTTAATTTTGGGATATAGAAATTTATTTGGGGTATTTTACCCTTAAAATATAAAATATCGATTAGAACTCCTCCGATTGAGGGGTAAAATTTGGATTCGGTTATAGAATTAGAGAATGGTTGTCTGGGCATGCTTACATAGGTTATTTATAACATATGAGTAGCTCTGATGTAAATTCGGGGGTAAATATTGTGTGTTTTGAGTTAATGGCTTATGGGTTCGATAATTTTCATAATAGGTGTGAAAAAGTGAAGTTTGATTAGCGACTAGGCGAGCGAGGAGCGTATTCCTATCGGTTCGTCAGGTGAGTATGATCATACTAGATATACTTGATGTTGTGGTAAAATTTTAGACTTATCTAATGTGAATCGTGATAGTTATGGCCGAATAAAGAATTAATAGAAAATTCGGAATTTGGATGGTTGGAATTGTGCTATATGGTGTATTTGTATGATTTTGAATATTTTGTGTTATTAGTGATGTATTGGGTTTATATATGATAATATGAAGTTATTTAAGGCATGGTGTAAGTATGATATGCAGATGATTAAGGTGAAATAATATGTGATAAAGGGATATGAAATGATAAATAGCATTGTATATACATCATATGCGAGAATGTGACAATATAAATAACATAAAGTATGTATGATATGTAATAACATGGCATATGGATAATATGCGGTAAAATGATAAGATAAATAACCCTTGATAATATGATAAGATAAATAGTCTAGTGTATGCATTATATTTGATAAAATGAGAAGATAAATAACAGGGTGTATGCATAATATGTGATAATTTGTTAAGATAAAAGTTTAGATAATATGTAATAATAAAATGAGATAAAAAGATGAGAAGAAAATGATTATAAAAGATAAATTTTATTCACCAGTGCCTACAGATATCCTGGGGGTTTGGGCTAGACCTCCTAATACCCAAGAACCGGCTTGGCTTGCGGTGTTTATTACTCAAATTATGTTTGGGTTGCGGTATTTTTATTGCCCAAGCTATCGACTTGAGGTCCGGTTATTACCCAATTTACCTGGGGTGCGGTGATTATTACCCTGGCTATCTGTAACACCCCGGTAATTTCAAATATATATATGTATAAGATGATAATTATATATGTTCAGGTTGGTAAAAATAATAAAGTGAAGTATGGAATATGGAATGGAGGGGGCCCACGTTCAAGATAAAAGAACAGCTTGGCTGTTGGGATTTATGGATGATGACGTCATCCAGAATGTGGGGGCCCACCATTGAGAAGAAACAGAGAAGGCTCACGGGAATAGTAAAGAGAGAAAGGTGTGGGAATAGTACCACATCGGTAATTTCAACAAAAATAAATAATATATAAATATTATAGCCTATGATCAAGAGCCACCAATCCGGTTAACCACCTTTTGAGAGGCAGCCTGTGGTGGGCAGTTGTACTACATAGTATCTAATTTGTCTTATAAATTGTATAAATTGTCTGTGCTAGGGGCAGGGGCGTTACAAATGGTATCAGAGCCGACTTTCGACACCGAGTGTGGGTAAGAGTAGGCGAGATGTATGCCTGAGATGGAGCTAGCAGATATACGTTAGGTATGCCTGAGAAGGAGCGAGGTGGCGGCCTGAAATAGTGGACCACCCGCAAAATCAGGGTACGGTGCAGCTAGCAGAATCAGGGTACTTCACTCCACATCGGCTAGAAAGGAGATCCTGCACTAGATTGTGCATGCCCGTGCTCAGCGAGGACGCTGATTTCTGAAGGGGGTTGTGTGTAACACCCCGGTAATTTCAAATATATATGTATAAGATGATAATTATATATGTTCAGGTTGGTAAAAATAATAAAGTGAAGTATGGAAAATGGAATGGAGGGGGCCCACGTTCAAGATAAAAGAGCAGCTTGGCTGTTGGGATTTATGGATGATGACGTCATCCAGAATGTAGGGGCCCACCATTGAGAAGAAACAGAGAAGGCTCACGAGAATAGTAAAGAGAGAAAGGTGTGGGAATAGTACCACATCGGTAATTTCAACAAAAATAAATAATATATAAATATAGCCTATGATCAAGAGTCACCAATCCGGTTAACCACCTTTTGAGAGGTAGCCTGTGGTGGGCAGTTGTATTACATATATCTAATTTGTCTTACAAATTGTATAAATTGTCTGAGCTAGGGGCAGGGGCGTTACACTATCGGCTTTGGGGTGCGATGTTATATTACCCAAGTTTCACTTTGGGTGCGGTGATTATTACCCAAACTATGTTTGGGGTGTGGGGTATATTACCCAAGTTTTACTTGGGGTGTGGTGTATTCCCTCGCTGGTATAGGCTGGGAGGAAGACGTAGCCTCGGACGCGTAAGATCTTTGGTGGGCAGTGGTCAGTGTGTTTACTGGGCTAGCGGCTTCAGTATTTGGGATGGTGTGGGGCACTGGTCGACAAATTAATAAAATGGGTAAATATGAAAAGAAAATGAAAAGGTAAAGAAAATATGTATGTGAATGAAAGTGAAAAGTAATGGGAATGAATATGAAAAGTAAAGAAAGTGAATGATATGAAATGAGAAGGAAAAAGTAAAGAAAGGGCATGATATGTGATGTGTATAGTTTTTATATAAATATCTGTACTCATTTACCCATAAAAATTGCTTGTATTCGTCAATCTTGTTAATAATTTATCTTATTTCCATAGATTTCAGTTAATTAATTATTTTTGAAGGAATAAGATTTTTGATGCAAAAGGTGAAAATTTTCGGTAAAAATCAACAAACAAAATAAGGAGAGTGATTGATTAATTTTTATTGTTTTGCTGAATTTGAATTTTTACAATTTGGCTATGTGAAAAGCAAATAGAAATTTTAATTGCCAATAGAGGGTGAAAATGAAATAAACAAATTTAAAAGGGTTTAATTAAGCTAATGTGATTATTAGTTAGTTTAATTAATTTAAACTAATTTATTTTTAAGTCTTAAATTCTGATTTTATTTTGTATGTGTGCAGCACGTGTTTCAAGAAAAAGAAAGAGAAGAAAAAGAAGTAAGAAATAAATAGCAAATCAAATAAGGAAACAAATAAATGAAGATGTGGGGGTTTTCTGCAAAAATAAACCATAATTCTCATGTCAGTGCTCCTATAAATACAACAGCAAAAGGAAAAGAGAGTGCATGCCAAACGAAGACGGCTGATTTCAACATAATTATATAAAAAAGAAAAAAAAAGGCGGAGGCCGAAACAGCGTTGGCGCGTAGGTGCTTAAACAGCGGCGCACAGGAATCAAAGCAAGAGAGAGAGGAGTCATAGGGTTGTTTGGGTGCACGGGAATCAAGGTAAGAGAGAGAATAGAGCACATGGGCGCGGTTTCCAAGACGAAGACATACCAGGGTTTCGACTTGGTGACTTAGCGTTCAAGGCAGAAACGAAGACAGATCAGGGTGACGTTAGCACTGACGTAGGCGCTGACGTGGGTGACGCTGCTCTGTTTTGTGGCGCGATTTTCGATGGTGAACAGTGGGGCTCCGTTTGCAATATTTCTTTTACCAAACAGTTCTTTCTGTACCTTTTTTCTTTTTGTCTAATTCTATAATGCAATCCAAGACAATATTTCATAGTTGCAATTTTATTATGAACTAAATTTTATTTTTCTAGGACTTCGATGTAGAGTTTTGAGAACACAATTTTTTCTTCATACTATTTTTCTATATATTTTTCCATGGTTATGTGTTTGAATTTTGTGTTTAATGCTTACAATTGTTTGGCCAACTATTGAATGATTTATTGGATCATGGAGAGACTAAGAGGTAAATTGTGATTTAGAACTATAAAATTAAACACCATTGATTGAGCGAAATTAGAGATGATGTACCGCGATTGATGTGACTATGAAGAAATCCATAGAACTTAATGAGTCTTCAATTAATTAAATTTGCATAGAGATATGACAAACTGTTAGTTGGAGATATTTTTGGTGTTGTTCGAGAGAAAGCATTGAATACTTGGAGGATTTTGGTCTACAACTTGGAAAAATAATATTTTTATTCACATGGAATTATTGATTGAATGGGATAAACTAGATGAAATCAAAAGCCCTAGAATTAATTTTGCAATTAATAAACAACAAAGTTTCAGATTCCGCTCATTTTTAATTAATTTAGTTAGTCATTTAGATTAATTTAATCTAGTTGCTTTATTTATTGAATTTCGATTTTCCAAAAAGTAGTTAATCTAGTAATTTCGGTACTCGATAAAATAATTAGTCCTTGTGGGTTCGGCATTCTTTTTACTTAACTATACTACTTGTTGCGATTTTGTACACTTGTAAATAAATCACATCAAGTTTTTAGCGCCGTTGCCAGGGACTAGTTATTCTTTTATTGATATTGAAAATTGCTAGACTGTTACTAGTTTGGATTTTTATTTTTATTTTTATTGTTATTTTACCTCTTTATTCTCTTTTGACTTTTTATTTATTTATTTATTTATTTTAATTTTTTTGGGGACTTAGGAGTGTATGCCCAGATCTAAACCATTGGAGCCTACACTTTTTGACCCAGAGATTGAGAGAACCTTACGTCAGATCAGAAAGAAAAAGAAATAAAACACCACATCCTCTTTATCCACGGTAAATGAAGAGGAGAACAAAGCTTTGAGGGATTATGCAATGCCCTCAGTCAATGGAGCAACTTCAATATGAAATGAGAACGATAAAGTAAAGAAAAATGGGTTATGTGGATGAGCATGAAAAGTAAAGCAAATGTGTTATGAAATGAAAATGAAAAGTAAAGAAATTGTATTGTGGAAATGAATGTGATAAGTAAGAAAAATGTGTTGTAAGTATGTGAAGGAATATGAGAAGTAAAGAAATTGTGTTACGAGAATGAATATGAAAAGTAAAGAAATTGTGTTAAAAGAATAAAAAGGTAATGTAAGATGTATTATGAGAATGAAAAGTAAAATAGGGTGTAATATATGATGAAAATTTTAAGTAAGTACTATTATGTGATAAGAATGGGTATTAAAGTAAAAGCATGATATAACATGAGTTTTGTACACCTTGAAAATTGTGTCGAGGAAGTACCCGCCCGCTATTTCGGTGGAAATGGTGGGAACTACCTGTCTAGGCACAACTCCCAGGGTGGATCGGTGGGATATTGATATGATGGTTGTATTGTGAGATGAGAATGAAAAGTAAAGTAAAGTGTAAGATTAAGATGAGAAAAATAAAGTAATGTAATACCCAAGCTATCGGCTTGAGGTGTGATGTTATATTACCCAAGTTATCGGCTTGGGATGCGGTGATTATTACTCAAACTATGTTTTGGGTGCGATGCTATATTACCCAAGTTATCGGCTTTTGGGGTGCGGTGTATTACCCGATGAGAATAAAAAAATAAAGTAAGTTGTAATATAAGATGTGAATGAATATTAAAGTAAATTATATGATAACATAAGAATGAGAAGTAAAGTAAGTTGTATGATGAGATGATAATGAAAATCTAAAATGAGAATGAGAATTAAAGTAAGTGGTATGTTGTAAAAAATAAAAAAGGATAGTAAATTGTATTAAGAGAAGAGAATGAATGTTAAAGTGTGGTGTTATGTTATGAGATGAGAATGAATGTGAATATATTATAAGATTGAATGAATGTGATGTGGTGAGATGTAAATGAATGTGATGTTGTGAGACGTGAATAAATGTGAATATAGTATAAGATGGGAATAGATATTAAAGTAGAAATATGATATGATATGGTAGATAGAATGGATGTTGATATGGTAGTTTGGTTGGAGACTAATAAACTTCTTTTGTGCAATATCCAGTTTTCATTTACTATGTTTTCATGTTTAATCTCAGGTTATCTTTAATTATCATCATGTTAGTAAGTTCTTTAAATTCTTTTCATATTATTTATTTCAGTAACTAACCTAGTAGATTATACTCACACCAGTTATGGCTAACCCCTGTTGTTTTTGCGGGTTAGTGGAGTCCCTTCCTGAGGGAGGACGCCCCTAACCCTCTTTGCAGGATTTGAGCAGCAGCGAGGTGAGATATCTTAATAGTACTTAGTTTTGTAGTTATACTTTCTCATAGTAGAGTTGGTGGTGTATGTATCCATTATATACTTTTATTAACCTAAGTCATGCAGTATGAGGATATGTGATAGTATTTGTGTAATATTTTGTATTTTGAGAGATTATGTATATAATTGTATGGGATGATGATATATAGTGCTTTGATGAGGTATGCATAACCCGTACCCGCCTCGTTGTGGAGTATTGGGTTCTTGGGTTTGTTTTTGAAAGGGTTTTCAAAGGTTTTTCTAAAAATCCTTTATGTTTTTAAACGAATTTTTGGTTTTTAATTTGTATCTTGCATATTATGAAGAGATATGCCCCTAGAGCCCTATATATATATATTGTCTGTGTTGTTGTTGCTTGGATTGGCATGGGGAGAATTTATATATATTATCTGTGTTGTGATATATGTGATTGTTTGCAGAATTCTGTAAAGAATTTTTGTAAAATGGCTAATATTTTAGTGGAGACTCTGCCGAAATTTTAATTGGAATTTATAAAGATTATTCTAAGTAAGAAACAGTGTAAGTAAGAAGTAGATTAAGTAAGAAATTGTTTAAGTAAGAAATTGTTTTAAAAAAAATTGGGGTGTTACACATAAGTAGGCAGATTGCCATCAAGCAACCCCGAGCGACAGAAAAAGACATCCCCAAAAGCGAGATAAAAGCCACATCCAAAATACAGTGAAACAGATACAACTATAGCACCCAAAAGATGACATCCGTGCAACATCAATATTACAAAGTTTCTCAACAAATGACCATCCGATACAGTATGCCAAATACCTAACTCGAAGTTCCCCTAATAAGTTTACTACTCGCTTATCCTCACTTCTGTATCTACCTCCGCAACTAACATTAGTTTCTTCTTTGACATAGATGCCCCTGTCCATAAGAGAACAAGTTTAATAATCTCTCAAATAATAGAATCAATATTACACAACACATTGTTAAATCACAATTTATTTCTACAATTCCAAAGAACCGACATAGTTGTAGCGATAGTAATATCCTAAGGCACAAGATTGTTGTTACTAATAAAATTGGTTCTCCATACACCTGGGTCAGCCATTTGGCCCCATTAAAGAGAAAAGTATGGCTAAGAATATTCCAAACTTCTCCCGCTATGGGGCACTAAAGGAATATGTGATTTGTATCTTCAAATAAAGCCCCACATCCATTACACAAGCAATCAATGTTTAAGTATTTCTTTTGGAGGTTCGTCTTTGTAAGAATTGCCTTGTGCGCAACTAGCCACATGATTTTTTTTTTAATCTTGAGAGGTATCAAGGAACTCTAGATGATATTAGCTTCAACCGACCTCGTACCTCCATCATTTAAGAAGTGATACATCGATTTGACCGTATATCCGCTATAGTTGTTCCTAGTCCAGATTCTAGAGTCCCACTCGTTGATTGGAGCAACTTGATTATACCCCTCATAGATACACCGAAACAAATTGGAAATAAGGTTGTAATGAGTGGCGCTGAGATATCATTTAAATTTCACTTTCCACCCACACTCAAAGTTCCCGTAGACCTTGACCAGAGCATGCTTATCCATCGCCTCTTCGAATAATGTAGGGAATTGATTCTCTAATCTAATATACATGCACCATCTGTCGCTCCAGATGCTACATTCGTCTCCTCTACTCACGTTGCATCGGGTACCCGTATGGAAACCATCGCCCAGTTTTGAAACAGATTTCCAAAAAGGTGAGACTTTACACATTTTTCTAACTCATCAAATTTAACTTTTCTCCTAATACAGTATGACCTGATGAATGGTTTCCACACTCTATTTTCGTCTTGATGTAGTTTCCACCGCCATTTAGCCATAAGAGCTTCATTCATCTCTTTAAGATTAATAACTCCTAGTCCTCTAGACTCTTTCTTTTTGCATACTCTGCCCCATTTCAAAAAATGGTAACCTTCTTTCCCGTCATGATTATTGGTCCAAAGGAATTTCTTCCTTATCCGATCAATCTTCGAAATGACCCACTTTGGTAATGTAGCGCACCGAATTTCGTATACCAGGAACTCGATATACAACCAGGATCTTTCCTTCAAATGAGCACACAACACAGAAATATTATGGGAAATTAAAAGCTTATATGCACTAATTTTAAAATAAATTCCAACAAGTTTCAATAATGAATTACCTTATATGACATCAATAATCTCTTGAATGTTCCACGCAGCTCAACTTCTTAGCTCCTCGATCAGCAATCCGACAACTGGCAACTGTTGGCACGTCAGTTAAATATAACTGACGCAATGCAGATGAAACTCGCGATCTCCAATCTTAGCAAACAGTGTTTAATGTAAAAAGGAAAAATGTGAAGTCAAACCACATGTGTCAGTATATGACATGCCCTAGAGTCTAATGCACAATTCCAAATGCACACAATGCACTTATTCTAATGCAATTCATTTGAAAACGTATGTATCCCATACTACATAGTTTTCCAAATGCAACTTTAATCGGAACGTATGCATCCCATACTGCATACTTTCCAAATAGTTCGTAGTCTCCAGATCACAGGGTTCAATCCATCGTTATGCATCTTACTCTTGTACTATTTCTTGCACCTCACATGAATCTAGTGACTAGTAAAGTTGTAGTGCTGCAGTCTATGCCGCTTCTACAGACGTCTGGTGGTCTTTCTCCACTCCGTCAGGATCAATGGTCTTTCTCCACCTCGTCCGTCTCGGTAGACGTCTGGTGGTCTTTCTCCACTCCATCCAAATTAGTGGTCTTTCTCCACCCCCACCAGGATCAATGGTCTTTCTCCACTTCCGTCCGACTGATGATCATTCGGCTCTGTCGGAATCAGTGGTCTTTCTCCATTCCTACCCTTAGCAAGTTACCATGAACATATGGCGAATCAGCAGGGCTCGTACCTGCTCCGCCAAGTTCCGACAGCTAAGAACATAGACAGAAGCTTTACGGTCAATCCTCTAAGTTTCGACAGGACCTGCGACCTATGTTTGCATCCCACTGTCATCACTAATTCTCAGAATTTGCATTTAAGACATTGCTGCATGTGACCCAAACAAGATTACGTCGCACACGTCCTAGACGATACCACGCCGCACGCGTCCCAAACAAGACCACACTGCACGTGTCCCTTTGGCAGGATGAGTACACGCCTGTAACTAGTGTCTGTTCTCACAATCACGAGACATACGACCTAAAGCTAACATATTCCACTAGTTCATACTATGGTATCCTAGACGACTTAAGTCAAGTTCTCATTAACTTAATTCCTTCATTCATCACCACTTAGTTCTAGGTGGATTTATTAGTAATAATTAGTCTCATTGTTCTCAATTATTGACCCAATTTGGCCCTTATCCGGCTCATGTCCGGCCCATGTCCATCCTTTATCCGGCCCACAAAATGCATCCATACTTATTTCCATACACTAATTTCACAAGTTATTAATACTAGGATTTACTACTCTTCCATTACTACAAGTTACATTCCCTCACAAACTAAACATCGCCCATGCTTAGTTGGTACAACTCACCCATATTTCAAGTTACTAACAATTACGAAGCTATTAACAATTCTAATTCAACCATAACTTCCATCCACTAAAATCATGCTTACAAATTTATTATCATGACTAGGTTGCTTACTGACTTCTTCAATTCTACTAACATGATTTCTTCTTACTAGCAAGTTAGTTCTCAAGGTCAAGTCTACACTTTAGCTCCTAACATAAACTATACTTACTAACCATGAACAATTGGTTAGCAATCAGGTTACAAACAATATCTCCTATATATGGATTCAAACTTACATTACTTATATAATCAATGTCTACATTTCCAACTTTCTAACTTTTCTCTCTAACATGACATTCTAGCATTTCACTTCACTAATTTACTAATATACTGACATACTAACATAGTTAGCTTACAAACTTACTAACATGAACAATGTTAATATTATTAACATGTTTACCACTTACTAACATGATCACTACTACACAAGATATCCTCATATAGTTCTCAACTACACATTGGAGCTTAATTACTAACATACTTTAAGCTTCTAACATCACAACTAAGCTTACCAACATATTAGTAGCTTACTAACATAATGCTAGTAACTTACTAAAACAATGCTAGTAACCTACTAACAAGATACTAACTTGCTAACATAAGGACTTTAAGCATGAATAATTTAATTAGACATTTACTACACAAAACATCACAAAATCATAACTTTATGTTTAATAATTAACAACACTATCTATCATACCCAAGACATGATTTTTTTTAAATATTCATAATCATGCATAAAAGATTCATCTTTTATAATATACTACCATTCTTAACACAAAAGTTGAACCTTATTTATTTATTAGCATTATAATACCATTCTTAACACAAATATTAAATCTTTATTTATTCACTAGCATTTTTCTGCATATGAAATCATGGCATTTATAAGAAGAACACCCACCTTTACTTGAATGAATAACTAGCTTCTTCTTCTTAATCCCAAGCTCCAAAAGTTATAGAAACTTGATAAGAAATTAATTAGAATAGAAAAATAAGATGAAGAAATTGAACTAGGAGTGAACTAAGGCTTCACCTTCTCCTCCTTAAGCCTTGGCCGAAATCCAAATGAATGAGATTGAAGATGAGTACTTGTTGGGAGATTGAATTTGAAGTAGAAACATATTAGAAAGAATAGGGTTTTGCTTTTGGGTTCTAGGTTTTTTTTTGTTTTTTTGTTTTTTTTGTTTTTGCTTACGGCTGCTTCTCTCTTTCTCTCTCTTTTGAATGAGAATGAAGAAGTTAAATGAATGAATGAGCTATATTTTATAATGTGAAGTGGATTTTTTTTTATATTAATTTGGGGATCTTACAGGTAACTCAAATAGTGTCATCCAATACACTGGTAAGTTTCCCACTACCGAGTTCATCAGGGTCACTCTACCCCTCCCCCCCCCCCCCCCCCCCCCCCCCCGACAGGTATTGGGTCTTCCAACCCAGCAGTCTTCTCTCAAATCTCTCAATAAGGATGTTCCAATCCTCCATAATGAGCTTCCCTGATCTGATAGGCAGTCCCAAATAGTTAATCGAGAAATCTTTAACATCACAACCCAAAATAAGTTTGATGTACTCAAATTTCTCCTAATCAAGATTGAGCTTTTATGGAGGTTCACCTTCAGACCCGCCCAATATTCAAAATAGTAAATTGAATCCTTTATTCTTGTGGCTTCATCTAAATTCTCTCCTCCAAAAATAATAGTGTCGTCCTCATACTGAAGAATTCTAACATTTAGATTTTGTTAATTAAAATCTAGTCCTTGATAACCATCGTCCAAACCCCTTCGATTAATCATTTCAGTTAGACCATCTGCCACTAGAGTGAATAGAAATGGTGAGATAGGGTCACCCTGCCGAAGACCTCTTCTGCAAAAAATCTCTCCACCCACCCTTCCGTTTAACCAGAATTGTGATTTACCATCCCAAAGACATAGATTAATCCATTTAACCCATAAATCGCCAAAACCTCTCCATGCAACATTTCTTCTATACTCGTTCATTCCACCGTATCGTAGGCCTTTCAAAATTTAGCTTAAGCATAAACTCTGTCTTTGTCGAAGCCCTCGCTTTGAAAATAAGCTCCTTTGCCGTGAGGATGTTATCATTGATATCTCTCCCAGTGATAAATCCACTTTGCTCAATGCTCACAAGATGAGTAAGCAGTGGAGCAAGCCGATTGGCCAACACTTTTGTGATGATCTTAAAAGAACCATTAAGCAAAGAGATTGGTCTAAGATCGTTGACCTTAATGACCGTTCCCTTTAGGGATAAGCACCACCAATGCAATGTTCAGTAATTTAATTCTCACCACCTTCGCATGTAGTTCCTCAAAAATATCCATCAGTTCATCTTTGATAATCTTCCAAAATGTCGAGTAAAAGAATACCGGGAGGCCATCCAGACTAGGGGCTTTATCCTTTCTCCATTGAGCAATAGCAATACAAATTTCTTCTGGAGCAAAAATTCTTTCAAGGTCATTGCCATTATGGATGTTCTTAGCCTTCCAGAAATCCTCAGAAAAATGGACAAATCCTCAGAAAAATGGACAATCGATTTTAGATTTCCGCATAATTTGTTTAAAGTGTTGATCCACAAGAGCATGTACTGACTCCCCATAAGGGATCCAATGGTTATCATGTGTCAAACCTGCAGTTATGTTTCTTCTCCTTCTCTCATTAGCAATTTTATGAAAATAAGTTGTGTTCGCATCTCCCTTCTTCATCCATTGATCCCTGGATTTATGCTTCCAATAAGTTTCTTCTAAGTTATACAACCTTGTCGCCTCCTCTCAACTTGTAGATAGTTCCTCTTTAAGGTTAACCGAAAGTGTACCAATTTCTTGAAAATTTTCAAGCTGGTCAATTCTACCCTTAATCTTAGCACGACTCTCCCTCCCACCCCCAACTTCACCTTTCATAAACTCAGCATTTTCCTCAGATTACACACTTTACCATTCCCCCGAGCGGTTGCATCCCCTTGGACCTGACAATCCCATCCCTCATGGACAATCTAAGAAATCACATCCGATTATAACCAAGCTTTTTCAAATATGAATTGAAATGTTGGCTTAAGTTCTTCTTTCTTATTACATATCAAGATTAATATGTGGCTCGAAGTCGCTCTAGGACTAGATTTTGCATACGCATAGGGGAATCGATTTTGCATACGTACGCTCTAGGAATTGAGAAAGTAAGTTACCAGCAAAAAAACAAATGAGAGGGCATGTAGAAGAGGTATTTATAGACTCATTTTACCATTATATAAAAAAAATTAATTCAACCTGAACATAAATAGGGAAAAAAAATTTCTCGTGTGAGCTTTAATTAGAATGAGAATTTAGGGATGGCAACCAGGCCGAGTTGACCTGCAACCTGCCCGCAAACCGCCCACATGAACCCGACCCGAAAATATGCAGTTCATGTCAGGGTCAAACTCGCGGGTATACCCGGATCGATAAAGTAGAGAACCAAACCCACTCGACCTGCTGACCAAGTCAAACCTGCCCGCCCACCCGCGGGTCGACCCGTGGGTTTGGACTCGTTCGACCCCTGCGGGTCGAACGTTCGAAACGCGGGTAAAATGGTTAGAAATAGACCGTTGGGGCTGGGTTTTTTGTTTTGTTTTGTTTTGTTTTTCCCCTTATAAATACCCCCTTAATTCAATCTAAAAATTTCCACACTTTACTCTCCTACTCTCTTACTCTCTCAACTACTACTACTCAATTCAATCTCAATTCAATCAAGTGTTTTCAACAAAGAAGTGAAAATTTTAGATCGTACCAAATTGTGTTGATTCAACTCTCAACTACGTCTACTTCAACTCCTCCAACAAGGAAGCTTGAAATGTTTGATTGAAATGTTTTTTAGTGGGTACGAAAAGTTTGATTGAAATATTTTTTACTTTACTTGGAGATGATTCCAAATATGATTGTAATAAATTTTTAGCTAACTTTGAATTGACATTGAATAATTTGTATGATTATTATGATAGAACTTTTGCATCTAGTTGTACAACTAGTATAATTACTTCTTCTTCTACTACTTCTAAAGGAAATGGCAAGAGTACATTATAAGATGTCACTGCTAATTTACTTGCTCGCATTCAATCAAAAAAATCTAGGACTAATGCACCTAATGAATTAAATTAGTATAATCAACAAGATAGTGAAAGTTATTATAGCGCCCCGATTTTCAATATAATATCTCAGAAATACATGGCACAATTTTCAGCATCAACCTCAATGTAATAGTAAACATAGCCAAAACACGAATAATTTTTTCAACTTTTATTACAACATTTCTTTACAAAACACAACGGAAAATTAAACACCTTGAATTACAATTCTTTCTTTTACAACACAATCTTTTACAATTTACATAAGTCACATTATCAATCTACCACATGCATCCAATCCCAAGCTATAGGTACCTACCTATAAAATATGAGACTAGAGATAACCCTAACTCCCAAAACTATAGGGGTCAGCCATAACGGTGTGAGTGACATAAAGAAAATACAACATGAATAAAACATAAAGAATAAAATCATGATCAACACATACCAATAGTAATAACGAATGGAAGATCAAAAACAATAAATAAAACATGAAAACATCAAGTGAAACTAGACTAAGTGTCAAGTGTAGAAAACAGAAAACAATCATGCATAAAACCAAGTCAAGAAAACACAAATGCAATATGATGACTCTTTAATGCATACTTGTCGAATTTTATGCATTCCATATTACATAGGTCCGGTGTAAGCCCTTATCGTTCTCCACTTTATAGGGTTAGATCCCTCGTTATGCAACTAATCCTACTACTGTGATAGAAACAAGATCCAGAATACTTTGCGAATAAGCATCACAACCCTCGACACGCAAGCATCATGTAAGAATAACTCAAAAATCGGAGAATCACCTCCCTGCCGTGTATCCCATGAATAGGTTTGCGAGACCCTCGACATGCAGATACACAAAGGTACATCCCGTGAATAGGCTCACCGACCGTCGACACGCGAATGCACCCTACATGCTCTGTGAATAGGCCTACAGACCCTCGACACGCGAACATACAAATGTCCTCTCCAGACAGAACAACACACAATTCCTGAAACGCATTCGTTGGACCAAACCCCTACAGCATATTCTCACGTTTCTCAAGTTCTATCACATCTCCAATTGTGCCTGTCTTTAAGTTGATTATTATTAAAACACAAAAATTCTCCCTCTCTAGAGTTCGTGTATCCTGCCGGACTTAATTCCACAAAACAATCCCAAGACCCTACTGGTCTAAATCCACAAAATATCATCTGTCGGTTCATAGGAATCCCACTCAACTCCTAGAGATCCACAAAATGAATATCAACACCAAAACTTCTAATAAAAACTCTTATGTTCATCAACAAAACGTTTATATCAATAAAAACTTCTCAAGTCAACAAAATCCAAATCCATTTAATGTACTCGTAAATTCCAGAACTGAAATAAAATATTAAATCTATTAAATAACTAAAAATCATATTTTGAAGTCGTAGAATATCACAAAACATCAATTTCTTCAAAAAACCATATGTATGTCACTTTATAAGGTCATAAGAATAAAGATTAAAATTCTATTATAATCAAAATATATCTCTCTGTAAAATACAGTAATCTGTAGTAAAAACAATATCTAAAACAATAGATCAATAATCCATAAGTTCGAAGAAATAATCGTTCAAGAAAAACGACGAAAAACTCACAAAACAGCCAAAAACAATGATGTCGATCGACCTTGCAGTCGGCTGTCATGATAGTCGACCTTCATTTTAGTTCGAAAAATGGACAGTCGACCACTAACTGCTATACAGCCAGTTTAAGGTTCGTGCACATTTCGACTGATACATGATTCCACTTTGTAAAACCACAAATTTATAAAACCAAATTCCTGAGATGATTGAATATAACTTATATAGCATATAGAAGTTTATAGAACATATCAAAATCACATTAAGATCACAAAAGTGTAATTTTTCACAAATTCTTCAAAACAGTGAAGTAGTATATATATATATATATATATATATATATATATATATATATATATATATGTTTAGAGTATTTAAGCATCAGTTATCGTATCAAAATTTACCAAATAGGAGTGGTATATAATTCTAATCAACCTCAGTATCAAAACAACTCAGTTCCACTTGAAAACTTCACAAAACACTAATTTTCGACAATCCTTCAAAACAGTGTACATGAGTATATGTATATAAAATATGTGTGTGTGTGTGTGTGTGTGTGTGTGTGTGTGTGTGTGTGTTTTTTTGTTATCAGTTAAAGCATCAAATCTCTTCAAATAAAATTAGTATAATGTTAAGATTCAGTCTCAGTATCAAACAAATAAAATCTCAATTGAAAACTTCATAAAAATCACAAAACCCAATTTCGGTTGAACTTAGTCAGACCTGAAATCTTCAACCTTCTTCAAAACATCAAAACTTGATTTCTTTTGAATCAAAACCCCTCTTAAATTTTGTTAAACCTCTACACAACCTCCAACATCAGTTTGCCCATGAATGCAAGCAATTATACATGTAAATAATCAAGTTACTCATCAAAAAACTCCAACAGATCATACACACACACACACACACACACACACACACACACACACACACACATAATAAAGATCAAGTTTTGTTCACTTTTTGCAATAACATCATACAAACTCATTAGTGTATGTTCAAAACAGCAAGATTATGGAAGAAATCAACATACCCATGATTTCTATTAGGTTCTTAACAATCTCAAGCCGTCTATATGAAATTTCAATCATCAATAGCATAGTTTTCATGAAAAGATTCAATTTTTATTCATCCATCAATCAATAATTCATTATATCATCATACCATCCTAATAGACAAATTATTACATACAACATGCATAGAACAATACAAAACAAATATATGTCACTCACCTTATTGAAGAATCAACCGAAGTAATAAAAAGAATAATAAAAGTCCTTCTTTTCGTAAGAAAATCAAGATCTTCGCTTTAAAACTCCAAGAATCAATAACAAAGAAAACTCTTTGTGTAGTGCAGTAAAGAGACGGCTGCACTCTCTTTTAAATAGGCCGGAAATTAGGTTTTAGGGTTTTTGAATAGGTTTTGTAAAATATCTCTTTTGAATATATCTTTACATATATAAATCCTTATACTTGAAAATTAGATAAACCAATTCAATTTAAATATAAAAACAAAAGTAACTACTCCAGACCTGGCCGACACTGTTTGTAAACCTAAAAAACGAAATTTGTAATTTTTGCCTCTAAGTGGCAATTTTGCAAAAAGATCATTCTTTAACAAAACTTGCAAAATAAACCAAATCTATTAAAACAAAAAATAAACTTTTTACCTCTGAGTTGACTAGCAATCATACTCAGCCCAAAAATCTGAAAATCTGAAGTTTTTACTCCAAGTGGTAATTTGGCACAAAAGCCCCTCTTTTTGTAATATTTGTAAATAAGTCAAATAAATATCAGAAAAATCCAAAAAATTCATAAATAATACATACTAATATATAATAGGTTTCCCCAAAATAATTTCTGACTTTGAACTTCCCAATAAAATATTTGCACGTGTAAAAAAAAATTCAGAAAAATATCTATTAAATCACCAAAAATCATTTTAATTCATTTATTAATCTCAGAAACATTATTTAAAAAAATCTAGGGTGCTACAGTTTTAGTACTAAGATTTAAGTGCTACAATGGTGGAAAGAATCTGAAAATCTTTTTCCTATTCTTTCACATATAGCTAGAGATCTACTAACTCCTCTTGTCTCCAAAGTTACTTCCGAAAGTACTTTTTCTACAAGTTGCAGAGGTCTAACAGATTACAGGAATAGCTTGAAGCCGGATTCATTGGAGATGCTCGTGTGCACTGAAGATTGGATGAATGCTGAAGACAGGACTCAAAGAAAAGCGGTATCTACATCAACAAGTGGAAGCAACTCCCCTGAAGTCCAACAACAAGATTAGAAAATTTAGGGCGATGAGATCCTAGGTTTAGGTTAAGTAAAGGTGCATGAAAGTAGACCAATGCCCTCTTTTCAATCTAACTCTAGGTTATCCCGAACTTTAGATTGTCCTCTGAAACATGTAATTGAATGAATTTGTATATGTTCTTAATAGTATTTGTATGTAAAAAAGTTGAAAAAAAATTCATTGAAGTTGAAATGAATAATATATACAATTTTGTTTAATTCATAATCTCTTATACTTGTTGTACAATTTTTATTTATTTATTTTTTTAGGTTAAGAGGGGGGGGGGGGGGGGAGAGAACTTGTATTTGTATGTAAAAAACTTGTAAAAAGTTCATAGCAATTGAAATGAATAATCAATCATATATGCAATTTTCACTCTTATACAGTTATACTTGTTGTATTATTTTTTTTTTAGTGAAGTTGTTATAAAAAAAACAAGCCAACCCGCGACCCGACCTGACCCAAAACAGGCTCAACCCTAACGGGTTCACGGGTCGACTCGGTCAAGGTTTTCAATAATGAACCCGGCCCGGTTAAAGCTATGACCCGACCCGAATACGCCCAAGTATGGCTTCAACCTAGGCAGGTCCGATCCGACCCTGCCTATCAACCAGAATGCCAACCCTATAAGAATCCAGTCCTTGGGCCCACTAAATGAGACAATTTGAGTTTTGAAAGAGTTGTTGTTATCGTGGTCGGTTTAGAAATATTGTCAATGCCTCTGGTTCAACACTGAATTTTTTATTAGGTCATTTGACTTCTTCGTTTTGGGTCGACCCAATTGTGGTGGGATTAGCGATAAGATTATTTTTCGACAAATGCTACACATACATTGCTTTATACCTTAAACATACATTAGACTTGTCTTTTAGTAATTATTGGATGTTTTTTATTTGTCTTTTAATGAAGGATGAACCCAATAATCAATAAAAAACAAGTTCAATATATATTTGGTGTAGAAATCAATATACGTGTAACATTTCTCTTATATATACGTGTAACATTTCTCTTATTTTTCAGGCTTTTACTGTAGGTAGGGCTGCAAACGAATCGAGCTATTCACGAGCTATTCGGCTCGAGATCGGACAAAGCTCGGCTCGAACCGAGCTTGAGCTCAAAACCAAGCTCATTTAGTAAACGAGCCGAGCTCGAGCTTGATTTTTTTTTAAGGCTAAGCTCGCGAGCTATTCGACTCGAATATGGTCAAAGCTCGGTCAAAGCTCAGCTCGAACTGAGCTTGAGCTCAAAATTGAGCTCGTTTCGTAAACGAGCCGAGCTCGAGGCTGAAGGTATTCGGCTCAGCTCGGCTCGGCTCGATTATAGCCCTAGCTGTAGGGGTTTAGTTTCTGAGCTCACTTAAATATCAAATGCTTGAGCCAGGTCTATGTTTGTCCTAATTGTACACTCCATTTTGATACTATTACAGAGCCCAACAACAACAACTAAATATATTCCAAAAATAAAAAAATAAATATAACAAAGTTTTTTTTAAAAATTTACGCTGGGTATTTGTAATAACATCGTTATTGTCCTTCTCAAACTTTCTTTTTATTAAGGGTCTGTTTGGTTGGAGGGGAATGGAGGGAAGGGAAGGGGAGGGGAGGGGAGGGGAGGAATTTTTAAAAATATTTCTTGTTTGGTTCATTTTTTAGGAGGGGAAGGGAGGAAAATGGAGGGGTGAAAAATCCCTCCTGAGCCAATTTTGGCTCCCCTCCAATATTAGGGGGATTTGGAGGGAAGAGAAAGTAGGTCTAACTTTTTTAAGTGATTGGACTAAATTGCCCTTTTTAGATCAAATTCCTAAGCTCTCTCTTTCTAAAATAAAAAAACAGATCCCCTGTAACGCTCCGAATTCCAAAATACACTGAATTCGAGATTCCACAGGATCTTTACACTTCTTTCGTACAATTTTACAAGGAAATTAAAACTTTTCACTTTACATCAGAGTTACATGAAAACTTTACACTTTACATTTTTACAGCGGAAGCAAATTTACAACATTTAAATAAATGTACATCAACATTTGAATAATCAACACTTGAATAATCTCTAAGCATCTGTGCTTCTTTAATCTTTATCATGTCTTTACCCTGCATACAAAACTGTGGGTACGTCAGTTTATTCAACCGACGAACATTATACACGGCCATCCTCTCTATGCCGGAAATAGTATAACTGATTTTCCATATTTAACAAACACAAACTTGTCACATATCAAACTAAAGGGAATACCCTAATGATGTCGTGTTGTGATTGTGCACTTAGTCCTTAATGCAATTATTTATATTACATGACACTAATGCACACTTGTTCGGATTCTATGCATCCCATACTACATAGGTCCGAGGGCAAGCCTTTTAATCGTTCTTCATCTTGTAGGGTTCAATCCCTCGTCATGACTTAATCTACTACTATAACTACGGTAAGTATCCTAGATGATCTATGAGTACAAGCTCGTGTACAGAAAACCTAGAGGGGAATCCTATGCCATGTCTTGACTCATCAAGCATGCATTCTGTGGCAATTCAGCGACCTTCATGGCACACGATCCTCTTACAGTCACCAAACTTCCCACAAGCGTCGCCAAGGTCTGATCATTCTGAGTAGTGCCTACGCCATGTCTTGACGCATTAAGCATGCATTCTATGGCACCCCCGCATCGTAAACTCGAAGCTCTCATACTTGTGTTTTTCTCTCATTTTCATCACCTCTTCACTATGTACTAAATCCTTAAGTTTAATGAAATCATGAACAAAATCAATCTCTTAGAGTTAGCCCTCTCACTACTACCGGTCTTATTTCACAATGACCCAAACTGGTCTTTTCAAAATCAATAATCATAATTCATCACTTTTCACTTGCCGGTGTGAGTTTTGGCTACACTCTAATTTTCAATTTCAATTCATACCTTCACATGTTTGGGTTTTCATACTCAATAATATTTCTCTTTTCCAATCATGATTTCTAAATTATTCATGAGTCCATAACCATACATGGAATTCAATTATTCATCAAGTGATTCATCAAATATCATTTCCACATTAAAATCACATCACTAATTATATGGTCAAATGAGTATTCACAACTCATAATTGTCACACTATTGTTCAATAAGAATAATTCATACCACTTCACTTCATATATTTCCTTTCTTATTTATATTTCCTTTCTAGCACTTTATTTCAATTCTTTTTGCAAACTAAACTAGTGTAGAACCATACAACTTTTCACAAATAAACTAGTGTAAAATCATAGTTCTATCTACACTTTTGTTCTCAAAAATGTACTCTATTTTATTTTGATAACTACCAAATTATTTTTCATGAGTCCCACATATTTTTAGGATAATAATCATATTTTTTTCCCATAATTTTTAATCACAAAAAATCCCCCCAAAAAATATTTTTTTTCCACAAATTAAACCCAAGCCGAGACCGGGTTTCGAACCAACAACCACAGGGAAACAAGCCGCAGGCACAGACCACTAGGCCGATCGCGCCAAGCAGTATAAAGGAGGGCTGAGAGCTATACATGCTTTCGGCTGCAGTTAATTTATTTTTAAATGTACAAAACAAATATATGGTGCTAACGGGAATCGATCCATCGATCTGTGAGGAACCCCGCGCACTATAGCGATTAAGAGCATCCCGACCACTTGAGCTATAAGCTCAGGTTGTCTCAGATACAACTCGAAGTCTACTTAAATCAATTCTTTCTGTTTAATAGAACATTTCGATGTCCAAAAAGCTCTCATTTGATCTTGCTCTTACTAAACTTGCTGTAAATTTCCAGATTATTTATTCCCATCATAATTTATACCCCAGTATATAAAAAAATAATTTTTTCCAATAATTAAACACATATTTTTATATAATTAGCCCAAATTATATGCTACTACTACCACATTTCTTTTTCGACATCTCTTATCAAATTTTGATTTCAATAATCTCTATATCAATTCTCTGTTTTTATTCAATTCACAAACCCACAATTTATATTTTTGGTCATTCATTACAACATTATCACACAAGGTCCATTTAAGCATATAAAACAACATTGTCGTCTACTAACTTTTGCATATGGTTCTTGATGATAATAATGAATTTTTCTTCAAGCAATCCGTATCTATAATTAATTTACACACAACTTAAATTAAATGATGGTAACACATACAAGCCATTTATTAACATTCCAATCAATTAATAAGCCATTTTTCCAATTAAAATGTACTCTTATTAATCTTTTTCATGCATCATCACTTCAATTTAATTCTAGCATGCTTCCTAATTAGAAATGTGGAAAATAACCCACCTTAATTGGAGAGAAACACAATTTGCAACACCTCCTAAACAAAAGTCCTTGCCAAGCGAGCGATCCTCCTTCTCGTCGATGCGCACACAAGCCTCCAAGATGCCGAACCCGAGCTCCTTTGATGCCGGCCTTCCTTGTTGATGCAAGCACAAACTCCCCACATACAACTCTCAATCTTTAACTCACTTGCTATACTACTAATAATATATTTTATTCTATAGGTCTTTGGATAATACTTAGTACAAAAATAACTAGGCTAGGGGGGGGGGGGGTTGTATTTATACTAAAAAATTTGGGTAAATGGAAGGGTAGGATTAAACTAGGAGTTAGAAACAAAAGGCTAGGATTCAAGGAGGAGTTACAATAACCAACCATGATCAAGTAACCACCACCCATGACTCCACTTGAATTTTTCATTTCCCTCCATGTCAAAACCGGCCTCACAAAGGTGTGCTTTACACGTGTACGTGCAATGCACGTGCACACATTAGTCTTCCATTAAAAAAAGTTGTACAATATATTTTTTTTACAAAAATAATCTTTAAAAGGTGTTCTACATTACAAGTTGTAATTAAAATAGAAATAATGGGCCAAAATAATAGTCTTATAAAAAATAAATAAATTAGATTTGGGCTAGAAAGAAAGGCTTATGTTTATTTGAAGAAAATGGGCCTTTAAAAATAATTAAAGAACACATATACACATATACATATACATATACTCACCATCCATAATAAAATAATTATAAGGTTTCATATTACAAAAATTGCACGTGCACACTACGTGCAAAATAAATAAATAATTTTCATAAATGAAAATCGGGGCATTACATCCCCGACTCTTTCTCTCTCACTCGTGCTCTTTTTTTTTCTTCTGTCTAATGAATAAAAAACTAATTAGTCTTGCTTGCTCCGCCTTGCAGGAGTATTCATTAAATCAAGCAGTCAGATCTAACTTGACCACAAAAAGTGCAAACTAATTCCGGAGATACTCTATAAATGTTGCACTCATCAGTCATGAACCACCCCTTTTTAACCTGCAAGTGGCTTGAAAGGAGAGAAACAATCCAATTCTTTATTTTTAGTTCTCTAATTCTTTCGCCGAGACTGTTTTAAGCACATTCGTTCCAAAGTTTTAGAGGTTGCTGTTAATTATATATCAATCAAGATTTTTCGTGCTAAGGTAAAGGCAGCTGTGATGAGGCATGAGCTTCTTTTTTTTAGTGTCTAGGATCAAAATTGGGTTTGAATTTGTTTTGTTAATTGTTATGTTTAAATAAACAAACTTATACAATTCATCATTGTGTTGAGCTGTTGATAAACCTTTCTCAAAATTAATTCATGTATACAAGCTATATTTAGATCCTCCACACGCCTCAGTCAATGACTATTATATTTCATAATAATTGTATGTAAATAAAAGATTATATGATTGATAAGAATTATTTTTGATGAAAACAGAATTGGTAAAAATGTTCATTCAAATGATTGATTAAGGAGGGCCCACATGCAAAATTGGAAAAGATCATTTGCATTCAAAAAGCTTTACCTGTCTGCCGAATTCTATTTAGTTAAGATACTTGTGTGCCTGTGAAATGTACAAGACATATTTACATAGAGAAAGACTGAGAAACAATAATATATAGGTTCTCCTAAAATGTAAAATGGTATAAACGTAATTTAATTATAAAATCTCTTTCCTCCTCTTATGAACCAAACAAGAAGAGAATTATTTTCTTTTCCCTCCCCTCCCCTCCCCTCCCCTCCCCTCCACTCTTTCGAACCAAACAGAGTCTTGATTAAAATTCTATCCCTCTCTTTCCCTCCCCTCCCCTCCCCTCCATTAAAATCCCTCCCTTCCTCTCCCCTCCTTTGAACCAAACAGACCCTAAAATTCGAAAAATTTACAAGTATCATTGTGGTCGACTGCTAAATCTCTCAACTGGTTAGTAAAATTTTGGAAGTTCGAATCCCGCTTGTTATAAAAAAAAAATCCCATAAATATATACTTAAAGTGTGGGTGTGTGTGCCTCCATCTTTAAAATATAGTCCGAAAACTTTCTTTATCCTCTATTAGAAGAAACAATTCGATGGAGGGCAGGCTCATATAATAAATCATATAAGATCGAACCTCGATATGTGCTCTGTATATTCTCTGATCAATTCTAATAGCATTTAGATAATATATATTGCCGAGACATTTTTATTTTATATTAGAGGTCTGCATGTTTCATTTAACAATGGCTAAATTTGGAGGAAAAAAAACCTTGAACTATGACCTTTATGCAGAAAAACCCCCTGACTTTTTTTATGCCGAAACCCCCCAGAACTATGATTGATGCAAAAAAAAATCTGAAGTATTTCAAAAAATCACATCCAACTTTTGTACTTGTATCAGATAACCTCATTCATCTTTGCAAGTTGGTTCAAAAAACATCATATATCTTTCTCATTATTGTCAAAATCCCCCCTCAACTTTAGCAGAAAGTCTCACACTGGCGGGGTGGTTTTTTGCAACAATAGTTCAGGGGGGTTTCTGCATAAAAAAAGGTCATGAGGTTTTCTACATAAAGGCCATAGTCCAAGAGTTTTTTTCCCTTCAAATTTAGCCTTTAACAATGTACATAGATTCTTCTACTTAATCATTTTTGGTGAAGAAAAGAAGAAAGGATTAGTAACAAGAGTAGTTTATCCCAAAGAACAGCTACAATGCAAAATTAAATAATAAAATAAAGAATTTACTTAGAGCATCCACAATGGTTTCTTATTTTGCAATTTTTGTCATTTTTTGGCAAAATGAGTCCTACATTGGTTTGATATTTTTTTGAGGATTCTCAAAATATAGGGGACGGAACATGTTGTTTTGTCCCTATAATTTTTTTTGAAAAAATATGATCACATGAAATAAGTTGTTTTGTCCATAAATTTTTTAAATTTTTAATTTTTTTAATAGTATCGGACGGAATAATATGTTCCATAAAAAAAAATTTAAACAAATGCATCGAATGGGACATGTTGTCACCGTCTATGCTAAAAAGTTGGCAAACGGGACAACTTGTCCCCCGTTTGATGAAAATGCCACTTTCAACCAACAAGTTTAGTGTTAATTTATAGTTTAGTGTTAATCTAATCATAGTTTAGTATTATTTTAATCACTAACTAATTAACTAGTGACTATTTAATAATTAACACGATTTTAATTCTACTAAAAATTATTTTAAAAAACCCCCGTCCGATCAATTTTTTTTCCTTTCTCAAAATTTGGCAAATGACCATAGCAGAGAACACCAACTTGTTCATTTCTTATTTTGCCATTTTGCCAAAAAATAGCAAACACCGTTGTGAATGCTCTTAGAAAACAAAAAAAGAAAACCTAAAATTTTGTCAAAAAAGGGGAAAAAAAACTTTAGGACATTTAAAAGCCTTCAGAAAATATGAGAATTTTTTTACATACTGACCCACTTTTGAAAATATTGAGTGATCTGACCCACTTTCGAAAATATTTACCCAACTGATCCAATTTTGGACACGTCAGCATTAACCATTACTGAAAATAACGACATAGGTTAACACCATGCCGTTGTTTCCAATAGCGGCATATGCATATATAAAAATTCGCATGCCGCTATTTGGAGTAACAACATCAGTTAACTTATTTTCAATCGTGTGCTTTATGTGACTTGGAAAAAACTGCAAGTGTGAAAAAATCCTATAGATGATGTTGCTATTCCCAATAATGGCATTTTCATTAAAGATGTCGTTGTTAGGGATAGCGGCATCAGTTATATGATTTTTTGCATATAATGGCCACCTCTTCTCCTTCCCCTTTCACTTTAGATCTGTTTCCCCTCTTTCTCTCACTCCCGAACCCCCAAAACCCTAGATGCATAAAACCCAAAAACCCACAATTGTTTCCTTTCAAACTTCATATCTCCTGCCTCCTCACTCTCCCTCTCCCTCTCCCTCTCCCACCCAAATTCAACACCCTCATTCTCTCATATCTCCAACATTGCATTGGGTCATCTTATTCTTCATCCACGACGTATTTTCAAGCTATTCAAGATACAGTCTAATTTGAAGGTATTATTATAACCATATATTTTATATGTATGCATAGGTTATGCTTATGAGTAGTTGATGACTTGAATATGTGTGATTCTTTATGTTTAGATATGGAATGTGATATACCTATTTGGTTTTATTTTGGTGGTGAAAAAATTCGAGATCTGAAGATTGGATATTGTTATAGCGATGTTGAACCGATCATTATTTGGTTTCCCAATAACTTTATATACTCACAACTAGTAGATAAGATATTTGAAGTTACGAATTGGGATAAAGGTGAATTGAGTGTCAAAATCAAAGTCCGTTATGTTGTCGATAAAGGAGAAGGGCAATATTTCATGGTGGTTCCCGCAGATAATGATAATTATTTGAGATCCATGATTGCTATGACACTTGATCCAAATTGTAGTTGGACTGTATTGAAGTTATATATTGAGCAAATGAAGCTTCCCAACACTAGGCTAGTTATTATTCTAAGTCCAAGCCCCATTAGGAGTTTGAAACCATCTACCCAGTCACATCCAACAATATCAAATACACAAGAAGAAATTAGCACAACTCCAACAAAATCTATTACCACTGATTATGAGATGGTACATCTGTTCACCTCGACACAAAATATTGTCCACACCGACATGGTCATGCAAGACTTTGACAGCGACATTGTAAATAACGATTTGGTAGAAGAGGAAGAAGATGAGGATCATAGTCTTGAAGTTGAGGAGGATAAGGATGTCGATGAAGCTCCGGTTAATGATGTCAACGTTCATGTGCCGGTTGTTGTATATCTCAGCTATCTAAATAAATAGATAAACTAGACACAAATTAAAACCTCGCAAGTGTACGAATCGTTTATAGAAGCGTAGTGAAAAGCAAGGGTCGATCCCACAGAGATTGTAGTACTTAACTCACTAATCAATAAAACAAAAGAAAATGCAAATCATAAAGTTTTGTTCTAAAAGTCTATTTGAAAGAAAATGAAAAGATTAAAATCTAAATCAAGTGAAATCACAAATTGAGTCACAAATATCTATTAAGTAGTTGGGCTTGATTTTTACCTATAGTCAAGAATGTTAAGTCACCTTCTACACTACTCTAATCGCTCATGTTTGTTCCTTTAAGGGCATGGTATCTACTCCTTAAAGTTAATGTTTCCCTAGGCCAAGAATTAGGCATGGTATCTACTCTAATTCGTTTCTTTCCTTAAGTATTTAGCATGGTATCTACTAAGTTGCACTTGAAGAAAGCATAGGAACAATGGAAATGAACAAACACTCAAAGTTCTAGAAATTGGTATCAGATCTAGATCCTTCAAGTTGATTAAACCAAGAACCCCTAAAGATTCATGTGTTACAAATTATGAGCATAGGATATGGGTCATCTCTATACTCATATAACAGAGTCAGTTTTATAATCCACAAACTTGATAACATCAGGTTCTTCAGATCAGTCTACTTGCTGTCACTCTCAGTCGACTGCTTCTAAGAACTTTCTATCAATTGTTGCTTCATATTATAAATTTTTATCAATACAATCAGGCTTAATCAATAAGTGATGAACGTAGTGTTATTAGAAGATTATAACATTACATGACTACGGTTTCAATCAGCCCAACAATGAAATTAGTTGCACATAATACAACTTTTATTAAATAAACATTTAGAGTTCATGATTCTAACAATAAAAACAAAAACTAGAAAGAGAAGAAGTAACACTGCTTTTAATGATGTTCAGCCTCGAAGTCGACTTGAACTGCTTCTAAGTCGGCTTGATCTCGTTCTTCAGTGGCACTCGATCTCCTTCTTTGTTTGATTGTACTTGATCTTCTTTTGTTGATTCCTTCTCTTCTTTCTCGATCTGATTCTCGATTCCAGATATCCAGAGACTGAGAGATGTCTTCTAAACTGCGTATTCCAGTCTTTTTATAGTTTCTTTTGCACCCATCTACAGATCTCAAGTTCCAACATTCCTATCTCTTCACGCGTCTGATATGGATTGAGTTGATCTTCTTACTTGCCAAACCCGAGTCTCTAACTTGATTGTTGGGAAGTTGTTATTTGCAGTTATCCCATATCTGTTTCCTGGATTTTAGCAGCTCACTTTGATTCGGATTTAGATGAGGATGAATCTTCAACTGTTCTTATCTTTTAACTCCCGTTGAATGCTAGTCGACTGGTGTTAGAATAAGTCGACTGTGCCGTGAACTCTGGAGATTCAATTCCATTCAGTCAGGTCGACTGTCTTTTGGAGTAAGTCGATTGTACTGCGCGGCTTCGGAAACTCAACCCCTATGTTCGGTCGACTGTCGTTGAAGGACCAGTCGACTTGTGTTCTGCAGCAATTGTTTTGATGTTAAATTTAAGTTCTTCATCCAGTGTATCATCCTCTAGTGCTGGATTAGTCTTGAATCTGCTTCGTTTAGTTGTTTTCAGGCTGTTTCCTATGGAAAAAAGAAAAGAAGAGTAAATTACCACATATAGAGAATTTAAAAGTTTAATTGCATTCAGATTATTGCTCCAAAGTGTGGATATATTGGATTTATCACCGGTTAACAATATGGTGTTGCCAAATCGGTCCATTAGTGCATCTGTACATGAGGTTCAATCGAGTGAATGGTTGTCCCGTATGACCGTACATGAACATGCACAGCCTTCTGTTGGCTCTTCGAACATGGATGAACTCTCCATAGGTCAAAGATTTACAACTAAAGATAGTATACAATATCAAGTGAAGATGTACTCGGTGAAGAACCATTGAGAATTCGTGACGGTAAAATCGATCCCTAGTTTATACTATGTCAAATGTAAATACGCACCGATCAAACATTCACCCGAGGAGATTACAGAAAATCCAGAACTTGTAAATATAGCGAGTTGTCCATGGCGATTGCATGCAATTGTTCCAAAATGCCGATATTTTTTCGTGGTGAAGAACATTGAAGGTCCGCATACATGTATGAATCCGACATTGAATCAAGATCATAGTAAAATTGATTCTATGATTTTATCAACGATGATATTGAATGTTGTGAAGGCACAACTAGGAGTAACACCAAGAGCCATAATTGGGATAGTCAACCTTCAGTTCAATTACACTATTTCATACATGAAAGCTTGGAAGGCGAAACATAAAGCGATTGAGCGATTGTATGGTTCCTTTCAAGAAGCTTACACTAAATTGTCTTATCTTCTCAAAGCAATTCAAGCCTCAAATCCAGGAATAACCATCCATTGAGCCAAGATTGTGTCCGGTCCCGCCGAAGAAACATTTAAGGGGGTATTTTGGGCATTCGGCCCCTTGATCAAGGGGTTTAAGGCATGCCGACCAATTATAAGTGTTAAGAGAACACATTTGTATGGAAAATACACAGGTTGTTTGTTGATAGCTATTTCACCCGATGCAAACGGTAGGTTGTTTCTATTTGCGTTTGCAAAAGTGGATAGGGAAAGTATAGAAACCTGGACATGGTTTATGAGTTGTATTCGGTGCTTTGTCACAGGCCGTGCAGGTATATGTGTCATTTCTGATCGTCATGCAGGTATTTTGTCAGCAATGGACAATGAGTTCGGAACATAGAAGGAGCTATTTGTAAATCATCATTATTGTATGCGACATTTCGCTACTAATTTTCAACAAAATTTGGGACCAAGTTTTCGATGAACAAGCTCAAGGTTATCGCGTGTCAAAATTAGTCTAAGAAGTTTGAGGCAAAGATTGCACAGCTTGAGGCGACTAATGTTGATGAGGCTAATTGGTTGAAGGACAAGCCGATTGAGAAGTGAACACTTTCCGCCGATGGAGGCCGTCATTATGGTATAATGACTACAAATCTATCGGAAGTGTTCAGTTCGGTTTTAAAAGGTGTTCATAGCTTGCCCGTCACGGCGATTGTGGAAATGATATTCTTTCGTTTCAACATGTACTTTACTGACCGTCGTGTAGTGACACAAACCCTTATTAGTGAAGAAAAATTATAGGCACCACATGTTCAAAACATTATCAATTTACGGCGTGAGAAATCAAATTTGCATGAGGCTATAATGTTTAATAACCGGCCTGGTGTTTTCGGAGTTAAAACTGTCATTAGAATGGATAATGGACATCAAAATGGTGGACATTGGCACACTGTTGACCTTGGGAGCTGTACGTATACTTGTGGGAAATTTCAGCTTTATCACATTATATGTTCTCATGTCTGGGCGGCTTGTGCCTCCCGTGCAATTTATTATAAACCTTGCATTGATTCATTTTATTCTACAAGTTCATTAGCACTAATGTGGGCACCAATTTTTTATCCTATCCAAGACGAATCTTATTGTCCGATACCGAGTGGATCGAAACTCATAGCCGATGCGAGTCTACGTAGGATAAAAGGTTGCCCTAGGAGTACTTGTATTCGCAACGATATGGATGCTGGAGAATGTGGGAGCACGGGTAAAATAAATTTTGCAATATGTATCCATTAGTTATTATCATTTGCCGATGTAGTTATTGATGAACATTTTTTGTAATATATGTTCATGTCAAACTGAGTATGAGTATGATAGTTAAAGTAAAGTTGTGCAAGTCTGTGCAAGTTTTAGTGCAAATTAAAAATAACTGATCCGTTGTTGGGAATAATGGCATCAGATACCTGTAACATTATTCCCAACACCGGCAACAGTTCAAAACATGCACAAAGTTCTTTACATTTTAATTTTACTCGTTGTCGTTCTTTACAACAACGACAACAATGCAAATAATGCCGTTGTTCTAAACAACGGCATCAATTATCACCAAAATTTCCTACCAAATAGCTTTTCTGCCAAACTCTCTGCCTACACAGTCGTTATTGTCAATAACGACATCAAAATAACTGATGTCGTTATTTGGAACAACGACAACAGTTCAAATTTTTAGTTATTAAATTTCGTATTTTTGGTCCAACTGTTGTCGCTTTTTCTAAGAACGACAACAGTTATCTCATGCCGTTGTTTGTAATAACAACATTAGGTTTAGTATATTTTTTTTTCCAATAGCCGTCTCTACCAAAATCTCTGCCACCACAGTCGCTCTTCCAAACAATGGCATTAGTTAGCTGATGCCGTTGTTATAAATAGCGACATCAGTTGCAAAGAAAGCATGCCACTATAATTGAGAATCCATCGATTAGAAATCCCGTTATAATTGCTATATCTTATAGCGTCACTGTCATCTAACCAACGGGTAGGTGGAACGAGTGTGCCTCTGGCCTCCATCGCTCGACAAGAGCGGTAAGTAATGCATGGTCGCATTTCACTTTTGTCAACATCGACATTCCATTGAAACCGGCATTTAGCAAGTAGTTGCGTATACGTGGGTCGGCCGGCAAAGTCGTGTGCATTCGGAAACTCATATTCTTGTCATCTCCCTTCTACACTACTTGAGACCTATGATCTTCTTGCAAATATAGTAGGGTTGGGTCTAGTGGATCCGGACCTCCATGTGCGGCGGAAGACGACACACCTAGTGCACGCGAAGAAGATGGTTGGCCGACATCCATTTCTCTGTCAACAGCAATAAATAATGTGTCATGAACAAAATTAATAAACGATGTGTTATGAATTGCAAATTAATAAACGATGTGTCAACAAAATTAATTTTGAGTCAAAATAACAAATATTTTAGGCTTGTTCAACAAAATTAACATAAATAACTTGTTTAATCAACGATGTGTCATGAATTTCAAATTAATAAACCATGTGTCAACTTTAATAAATTTTCAGTCAAGATAACAAAAAATTGGACAATATTCGTATCAAACTATTTCACATATAACAAACCCATCACAACATCTCCATACACTACATATTTATATACAAACACATTTCATATCAACATCCATTCATACATAAACATATAACTAATAATTAGAGTTTATACAAATTTCTCCAACATATATTATACTATATTGTCAATTCTCCCACCCCAAAAATCTATTCTCATTCATAGGATACTACAACTCATATCAATCTCTATAACTAATTCTCATATACTACACCCTAAATATAAATCTCAATCAACAAAGTCAATAAATGCAAAGTAATTAAGGATTTCCGAATACCTACCACAATTTGGAGCCTGAGGAGATCGATCTGTAGAAAAATTTGCGCCAAATTCCAAGTGAACGGGGGAGAAGAGGTGTTCACAATTAGGGTTTAATGATGAGTATTTTGAGAATTTGTTTAAGATATAAAAGAAGAGAGCTACAAGGTTTCCAATAGCGACATCTAGTGTTTTTTGGGTTTCGGGAGAGAGAAGGAGAGGGGAAATAGATCTAAAGTGAAAGGGGAAGGAGAAGAAGGGACCACTATTTATATGCAAAAAATTCTATAACTGATGTCGCTATTCCTAACAATGACATTTGTAATGCGAATGCCATTGTTGGGAATAACAGCATTATCTATAGAATTTTTTCACACTTGATTTTTTTAAAAAGTCACGTAGAGCACACGATTGAGAATAAGTTAACTGATGCCGTTACTCCAAATAGCGGCATGCGATTTTTTTTAAAAAACAGATGCCGCTATTGAAAACAACGGCATGGTGTTAACCCATATCGTTATTTCTAATAACGGTTAATACCGGCGTGTCTACAACTGAATCAGTTGGGTAAATATTTTCGAAAGTGAGTCAGATGGGTAAATTTTTTTAAAAATATTTTTTTAAAAGTGGGTCAGTACTGAAAAAAATCAAAATATGATGAGGTTTCTGTAAGAAAATACTCGCAACAAAAACAAAAAAAAGACTGCTTCGCCTGAAGAAAAAAAGGACAACTCCGAAAGCATTTAAACTACAGAAAGATTCCCAACTTTCAAGTCCTTTTCTATATACCCCCTAACAAATATTGATAATATTATATACTCCTCATAAATGTATATTTGCATATATACCCCTAATAATTTGGACTTTACTTTATATTTACCCCTAGTTAGATATCACTAACAATGATTTTAATCTTACTGGACAAATATAAATCAAATTAAAATATCAAATGAGACAATCAAATGAGAAAATATTTAAGATTTTAAGGAGAATAAATGAAAATCTTATCATATATAATAAAAAAATAAGACTGATGGATAATTTGGAGAAGTGATGTAAGGAAGAATATGTAGTTCTCAAAGATGCACTGCCGTTTGTCCATTTCTTGAAAAAATAAAGAAATTTTGAGAAAAATTAATGAGTCTCGGTAAGATTAACAATTGCCCAAATTTACAAGGATGAAGAAGATAAAATTTGAATGGTAGATAAGAAAATATTTCAGTTATTTTCATCATGTCCATTAAAAAAACTGAAAATTCTTCATCGTTTTGAAGTTTTTTTAACTAAGGGGTAATTAAGAGATATGACATATATTGTTGGGGACAAATATGAAAATACATATTTGTGAGAGGTATCCATGATATTTATGTATTTGTTAGGGGGATACATGTTAAAAAAACCTTTATAATAAATCGCCCATAAACCCCTCTCAAGTTTCAACCAAAATACCAAAGATTCCTCAAAACTTAGGGTTTCCACCCAAATCCGACCGTCTTCTCGCCGAATCGAAGAAGATGACCAAATCGAATGGCAACAACGGCCACTTCTGGAAGCTTCCAGAATTAAAATCCAAGGATCTCGGCAAGCTCGGCCCCGGCATCGGTATCGGCGCCGGCTGCGGCGTCGGTTTCGGCGCCGGCCTTTTCGGAGGTCGAAACCCTAACCCTAACACTTGAATCTCTTTAATTAGAGCGATTTTTGGTGAAATATGATGTAAAGTTTGTAACTTTGGTTGATTAGGTGCGGGATTGGGTGCTGGGTTCCCTGGAATGCAACTGGGATTTGGGATTGGGGCTGGATGTGGGGTTGGTGTGGGTTTTGGATATGGAATGGGGAGAGGGATTGGGTACGATGAGAATCGGAGGCATTCGAATGTGGGGAAGCTTTTTCGAGGGAATGGGAAACTCCCATCTAAGTTGAGTTCCTTCTAATTTGTTTTTTTTTTTTGGCCAGACTGTTTTCGTAGTTGATGTGTTTATTTCTGATTTTGATATCGATTTTAGTCTAACATTAATAGATCCACTTGTATCTTTATTTAACCCCCACTCAAATTAACAGCTACAATGGTCATATGATTTCAAATGACCTCTAATGGGTTGGAGTTGTCACGAATCTTCATTGTTTATAGGGTTTGAATAACATGGTACCTAATGCGACATATAAGGTTTCATAAGAGCGATTGTTATAGCTTAGGAAGATTTCTGTAAGAGCGAATTGAAGATGTATGTGAATGAAAGGAAATTTGACACCATATCTGGATTAGGTTGAATGGTGAGGTAAAATTGAAAAATTAATCTTTTCTGATCCTTTGGATTGTCGATAAGGTTGGTTATATGATATAGTTCAAAGTATACAAGGTAAACCATGGAAATCTTTTATATTGTTGTGACCGAGAAATAAAATGAATGTGGCACTCCGTCTTTTGATACTGAGTTCTTGGCTAAGAGGGCTTTATCATGCACTAGTTTCAGCACCAGCCCCTAGTGGAGGTAGGGGAGGCGGCTGCCTCGGGTCCCCGATTTTTTCTCAATTTTAGGGTCCCTTAAATTTCCCCCCATTAAACCTGTAGTTACGTATTTACCCGTAAAGTAAAATTATAATTTGTATAATTATTTTTAGGGGCCCCCAAATTTAATTATTTGGGCATTTATATTTTTTTTAATTACTCGGGCTAGTGCTTATTTGGTTTTAATTTATTTGGACTTTTGTGGGCTTTTTTTTTATTTATTGATTGCATTTTCTCTTTCAAATCCATCTCCTATCCGCACCCCCACCCGACCCGCACACTTCAATACCCTACACTCCAATCCATCTCCAATCCATTTATTTATCCCCAAATCTCACACTTCAATTTATGCCCAGTCCCTGAATCCCCAAATCAATTTCTGCCTACATCATGATGCCCATTATGATATTAATAGAGATGATTTGTTTTTAGAGTTGAAACACTTCTGAATAATTATACCAACGGAAGCAAAAAAAAGCAATTGATGTGCTTAATTATTTGCAAAGGATGGATGAGATATTCCCATATGCATGGATCACGTATAGAATATTGTTAACCATATCGGTTACTGTTGCTTCTGAAGTTTTTCAAAGTTAAAAATTGTCAGTCTTATCTTCGTTCAACCATGTCTCGAGAGAGATTGAATGAATTAGGCCTATTATGTATTGAGAAGGTGATGGTCGGAAAGCTTGATTATGAACATTTAATTAGTGAGTCTGCTACATGTAATGCGAGAAAAAATCATGCTTTATTGTAATAATAAAATATCTTGTTTTTCCTTGAACAATGTGCAAATTGTATATATATATGTTTTTTTCCCTTTTGTATGTATGAGGACCCCATTTCGGGAGTTCGCCTCGGGCCCCCGGCCCCGACTAGTTTCAATAGGTAATATTCGTGAAACTAGGGTGTATTTATAGTTATGAATTAGTTTATTAACTACGTGGAGAGGAAGGTTTAGAAAGAAAAGAAAAAGTTTAGCAAAAAAATTATATGGAGGAAGGATGTAGTATTGCTTTAGGAATTGTTCATTTGCATAAGAATGGTCTTGACATTTGACTAAAGTTAATGATGGCTATGTTTGGTATTACTTTTGAAGATCCCAAAAGCACTTTTAGGCAAAAATTAGGTATTTGGTAAAAACTAGGAAAGTGTGTTACAGTTACAAAGCACCTTTTCAAAGTGAAGTTTCCTCCCTTTCTCCTCAGTCCCCACCTCACCTCATGCGGCGATTTTAGCTTTTTTGTACAAAAACCCTACATGGAACAGTTTTTTCTCACAGAACTTCTGTTCACTACACATTTTAGTCACAAAACTCTTTGAACATTTTAGTCACATTACTTTGTTCACATTGTAGTTACAGTATTCTCTTCAGAGTATTACTATATAGATCTGCAATTTTGGGGTCGGCAATGAAGCACTTCTCTCAGTTAAACTATCAATAAAATTTGTTGACAACAACCATCTAGGTTGACATGTTTAAGGAAATTATGGATAATGGAGAAGCTTTTCATTTGAATCTATCAAGGCCGATCAGAGGGCTAAAGCAAACTTTGCAGTAAATTTTATGGTTGCATTTGGTATTTTTGTGAAGAAAAGTGAGTAAAAGGATATATAAATTAGTATGGTGGGACGGGAAAGTATTTTAGCAGATATTATTTTTGGGAGGGGCAAAAAAATGCTCTTCAAAAGCTAAAGCACCTCTAGAGCTGTCACTAGAAAAAGTGACGGGGAACTAATTTTGGAATATGTTCTTTGTGCCCCATATACTTGCTTTCGCTAATCATCTAGTTGAGCCAAGTGCTTCTGAAATCTAGAGTGTTTTTTGGGCCATCCAAAAGGATAACAAACAGAGCCTTAGACTCTTAGAAGTACTATTTCTTCTTTTTTTACCCTTCTCCCATGTCTCTTAACTATTTTGAGCTAGAAATTGGAATATGCGACTAGTTGCTTGTGGAGATCTACTCCGTAGGAGTTTGATTCGAAGGCATGATTTAATTTCTATGCCACTAATATTTTATTACCCACAAACTAGTCAAGTTGAAAGTATATAGTTGGTTTTTTAATTTTAAGTTGTGCAGTTTGTAAAAATTCGAGAGTTTAGTATCTAATAGATCTACTTACGTGGGAATGTTTGGTTTCTTTCTTGATGAAATCATTAGAATCTATTCCCAGTCTTAGTTCTTGTCATCCACTTGTTGTTTGAAAATTTGAGACTTGAGTACACATCAGTCAAGGATTATTTCTTGCAATTTCATCTTCTTCTCTACATATGATTTTAATTTGATGACTATACTGCATTCTATCTTGAGATCTCTTAACAACTGTTTCAGCTGTTGGACATCATTAAAAATTTTAAGATTCTAGTGCTCACATTTTATGTTGCATGCATTGAGATTATTTTTTGTTCTTTTTCCTATGTGCACTTGTTTTAATTTTATTGTTAAATGGAAAGATATCATTGACCATGAGGAGTATGCCATATTGTGTGAGGTATCAAAGTTAGATTGATAATCAAGAAGGTTCTTACAAGTAGATCTGTTTGTTTGAAGAATAAAAGCTTGTGATGTGAAGTTGGCTAAAAGTGTGAAAGCCCTTGTGCATTGGGAAAAAAGGAACATATGCCCACTAGGGTAAATGATACAATACCAAATGTCCGAGAAGCTCTTGCAGTCTCTCATATAACTCTAAACACTATACGATCCTCCTGATTTTCGAGGAGGTCGTGCAGAGGGGAACATGTGTCACAGGTCTAGGGAGATTCAGTGACCCCTTGCATATTTTCGGTAAGTGGACATGATTTTTTCCTCGTGCATTTGCATGCTTATGTGTTCCCAAGTTGATGTTGTTTTTAATAAATCAGGCAAGTAGATTTCACCATTAGATTACAATCATGACATTATGATCTGAATTCTCCAGCCATTATCTATATAATAAAACACAAAGAAGGCTATCAAGTGTCTCTCATTTAATCCCCCCAAAATCAAAGGTCCAGATCTAACTTCAGAAAACACGTTCCTCCATTTGAAAATTTTGGGTACCTGTTAGATACATTATTGATGGGCTACTTCATTTGAAATATCTCCATCATTCTATTAACTGTTTGTTTCCATATAGGGAATATTGAGTATATATATTTAGAACAAAGGAGTGCCCATCAGTATTTCCTAATAGCCCAATAAATCAACCAAATTCAATTTCGCTCTGTACCTATGTGTGCTTTACAAGGCATTTATTGTTCTGGTGCACCCATGATTTTCTATTATTTTATATGCATTTTCATTTTTTTCTTGAGTTCAACTTTTATCTTCATTTGATTCTTTGCATATATATACATGAATGTCCTGGTCAAGCTATTTTCGGTAGGAGCTAGAATACTACCCACGCGGTTATTTCAATTAGTCTTTGTGTATCCTTCTTTAGTAATATCTTCATTTTTCAATATGAGTTGACATACTTACACATTTTACTTGTCCAAAATTAGGAATCATGTTGATGCATTGCTCGATGACCTCATCATGAACACCAAGAGACTAGTCGAAGCAACTTCAAAGGAACTCACGAAGTGGAGGTGAAGCAATAAACGAAACTAGTTCGCTTCAAAGGAACTCGCGAAGTGGAGGTGAAGCAATAAACGAAACTAGTCTTGAACGGGATTGTATCACTCCCTAGAAAGCTTTCTGGACATAATTTGAGAGTTGTAGACTGCTTTCAAATATCCCTCGCCCTGCCAACCTTCAGTTTGTTTGCTTCAGCCTTTTGTGTCCTGTTTAGAAGTTGTACAGCTGATGAACAATACTGTTGATCCGGGATTCAAAGGATGTATATATTTTGAATTGGGTTCCACAAGCATATTTCAACATTGATACTCATTTTGCAGGAGTTTGAATTTGTGTGGTTAAATTGGCTATATTAGTGAATCCTCAAGTCCACTCTCTGTTATCATTGTAATCTAAGACAGGTGCAATTGTACTGGGAATGGGTAAGTAGAGTTCTTTTATTCTCCCACTCTTGAGTAGAAAAGTAGAACTTTTGTTAGTATGTCGGTTGTATCTCGGATCTATATATATATATATATATATATATATATATATATATATATTGAGGGGAAAGGTGGAATAATGCTATCTGTTTTATTAGTAAGAAGTTAATAAAATAATTTCAGTGTACCGGGGGGAAATACAAAAATTAACAGTGTAGAAAGTAGAACATAATCTTCCAACAATATCCTGGGGGTGGGTCCCACCAAAAGTAAAAAAATACAATCCAAGGTACAATAGACCTAAACAAAATACAAAATATAGCTGGTTGCAGACAGTGGGCTTCCCAAATGTGTCTTGTGCCCTGTGAGTATCCGGGGGGCCTACCCCTCAGTCCAGCATTGGTCCAAACTCGACCTCTTCATCATCGAATTCCTCCACCTGGAAAACTCTAGCAATCCTCCCTCTTGCTTCTGTAGCAATAGCTGTGGCCCAAAATGAAATAAGATGCATGATATGAATAAGATTACCAGAAATACTATTACTTGAAGCACGTAAATAAAAATTATTTCTGTCTAGCCATAACACCAAAGTAGTTGCCGCAATGTCTACGTACCAAGCATCCTTCATTTCGTGGCGAACCGATGCGAATTTGGGGCCAACCCACAATTCCTCGTATTCGCTGGGTAGTCACAAGTCCCTAAGGCCCGTAATACTTCTACCATAGTTGCCTTCTTTGGCAATGAAAGAAAAAGTGGTTCAGATTCTCCGTATGTACATTACAAAATCCACAGTTGGTCGCGATCTGGGGTTGTCTTTTGGCAAGGTTCTCTCTGGTGAGAATTACATTATTGAGCACTAGCCAACGGAAGACCTGACTTTAAGGGGCGTTTTGGCTTTCCATAACACCTGTGCCCAACTGGGTCTACATCCTCGATAGTGAATGCGATGATACAGAGACCTAACAGTGAAAGCTCCTATGGTGTCTAGTCCCCAGCACATCTGGTCTGGGCCTTGAGCGCACATTGCTCCATTCCGTGTAATGTATGTTTGCATTTCATTCAGGGGCTGCTGTAACCCTGGGCTAAGAAGTCCTCGGAAAGGCGGCTTCCAATTGTCTCACATCCATGTCTTGGTCACCGCTATATTCGGGCGAGTTGTTTTCTCACACAAATCTGGGAAAGACTCTTTAAGGGTATGGGCACCACATCATTTGTTCCACCAGAATCTGGTGGACCATCCATTCCCAATAGTCGATGTAACTGCTGAGTTGAAAGGCCCGCTTGTTTTCGCAATCTCTTTCCAGAAGTGAGAAACTCTAGACCCTACCCGGAAGCCTAAACTTCTCGTACCTTTCCCCCTAAGGTATGGTCGAATGAATTCCTGCCATCCTTCCCCGTTGTGGTGGAAGACCTTCCACCACCATTTTCCCAGTAGGGCAAGATTCATGTCTCTCAAGTCGATGATGCCTAGCCCTCCATGTTTCTTCTTCATGCATGCGATACCCCACTTGATCAGGTGGTATCCCCCCTATTCGAGTCCGCCCCTTTCCAGAGAAATCGTTTTCGGATTCCGTCAATCCTTTGGATCACCCACTTAGGTAGCTCAAAGAACGACATGTAGTAAATGGGCAGATTAGACAACACCGAGTTGATAAGGACCACTCTACCCCCGAGGGAAAGCGACTTTCCTTTCCATCCAGACAATCTTTCCTCCACCCTATCTATGATAGTTAGCCAGTCCGTCTTGGTAAGCTTCCCTGGTCTGAGTGGCAGACCTAAATATTTGATTGGAAAATCGTCTTTCATACAATTCAGTATGGTAGCATGGTCCTGTGCTTCTGCATCTGAAAGTGCAATCAGAATCAAAGCACTCTTGTGGAAATTAATCCTAAGACCTAACCAGGCTTCGAAACAGTAGAGGGCCCCTTTAAAGCAAACTGTTTCTGACCTGTTCCCGTTACCAAAGAGGAGGATGTCATCAGCATACTGGAGAATCGTGCACTCTTGGGTAGCAGTGCTGCTAGCCACAGGTTTAATCCAACCTTTTCTCCGACAGTTCTCGAGCATACCCCTTAGAACGTCTGCTACGATAGTAAATAGAAGAGGTGATAGCGGATCCCCCTGCCAAAGACCCTTCTTACAAGAAAATAGTAGTCCTGGCCTCCCATTAATCGAGATTGTCGTTTTTACTAGTGTATAAACATTGTTTGATCAACCTGATCCATTTAACCCCGAAGCCTCTCCCTCTGAGAGCTTCCAGCAAGCAATCCCAGTCGACGGAATCATAAGCTTTCTCAAAGTCCAGTTTGAGGAGGAAACTCTTAGAATTGCCCATGTGGCAGTGGTGGATAACTTGTTCTGCGGTGGCCACACAGTCCAGGATACATCTGCCCTTGATGAACCCAGACTGAGCATTGCTGATTAAACTGTCCATTATATTTCCTAGACGGATGGCCAGGACCTTTGTGATGATCTTCACCGAGTATTTTATGAGGCTAATAGGTCTAAAATCCCCCACTCGAGTAGACTCCACCCGTTTAGGTATCAGAACCACTTCCGCAAAATTGAACATACCCAGCCTGAAGTTGTTGTTAAAGAATTCATCCATCAAAGCCATAAAATCCCCTTTTATTTCTTCCCAGAAAACCTGGTAGAACATCATTGGGAAGCCATCTGGCCCAGGCGACTTCTCTGCTCCCATTTGAGTGACGGCCTTTTCCACTTCCGTCACTGAAAAAGGTACTTCCAATGTGGATAGCAAATTTGCTGACTCATTCTGGTGGCCCTGCCAGAAATTGTCCCTAAGTGGGATCCTTAAGTCATTCTTCTTTCCAAAGAGGCCCTTGTAGTAGTCGTGAAAGGCTTTGGAAATCACATTTTCATCCTGGGATGTTCCCGTTTCCGTTTGTATTGACAGAACTAGATTGGATCTACGTCTTGCGCTTGCTACTCGGTGGAAGAAGGCTGTATTCGCGTCTCCCTCTTCCACGAAATCCTTGACCTCTGTTGCCATTTAATCTCCTCCAGCTATAAAGATTGGCAATATTTTCTCGGAGCTCTAGTAGCCTGTTTCTTTCGTCTTGTGTCAGCACTCTCGTTTCTTCCAATCTCTCTAACTCATCAATTTCTTCCAAAAAGGAATCTTTTGCACGCCAGATCGTCGAGAATCTAGACCGATTCCATTTACGCAACCTCTTTCGCAGTCTACGGAATTTTTCACACCATCGGGTTGCTGCGTCCAATCCAGTAGTTGGGAGCACCCAGTTTTCCATCACCATGTGGTGAAAGTCCTGAATTTCTAGCCATGCCTTTTCAAATCTGAACTTCCTTGGCCTTTGAGACCCCTGAACCCTAGCATCAAGTAGGACCGGGGTATGATCCGACGTAGGTCTAGGAATAGATCTAGCGGTTGCCAGTGGGAATTTAGCCTCCCAATCCATCGAAACTAAGATCCTGTCCAACTTGGCCATGATCGGGGACGCTTGCATATTTGACCAGGTAAATAGTCTGTCATTAATTGGGATATCGATCAACTCCAGCTCCGTGATCACCCTATTGAATTCTTCTCTATGTCTATCGCTCGAGCCTCTTCCTCTGTGCTCGAATGCAAATCTAGTAATATTGAAATCTCCCCCCACGATCCAAGCTCCCGACCATCGTTGTCGAAAATCGATAAACTCTTACCAAAAGGTGTCTCGGTCTGTTGCCACGTTCGGTCCGTAAACCACCGTGATCGTATGCACCCAATTGTTAGACCGTCGTGTTAGTCGGATAGTCAGGGAGAACGTTCCACTATATTCCTCGACACAGGTGAAAATATCTGTGTTGAACCCAATAGCAATGCCCCCCGAAGCTCCTGAGGATAGGCGTAGCACCCATTCCTTGATTCTATTGCCCCTTACTTTTTTGAGTTTAAACTTGTGTACGAGCTTGGTCTTCTGTAACCCTACCACATCCGCCTTGGAGTTCATAATGACATCCCTAACCATATCTTTCTTACCCCTATCCCCCAACCCCCTAACGCTCCAGAATATTGCATTCATTGGGGAACCGATTCTAGGTTGATCGTGTGTGTGGGACGGGTGCCTTCCTTGAGGACCTCGTCGACACAGAGGAGGACCCCAGGTCCTTCACTCGTTCAATTTCCCAACCCCTAATTTTATTGAGCAGTAGAGCATTATGTTCTATGTCATACACCTCTAAGCCACAGGCTTGAGCTAGGGTAAAACCTCAGAATCTGAAATGAAATTTAATATAGACGCTAAATAAATTTTTGTACCTCCGTCATCGATTTTTGTAGCTTTGGCCGCCACAGCCACCTCTAGAAAGTCATCCAGAGACTCCCCATGAGCCCTCTTAGGCACCCTCGGTACCCTGAACCCAACTGTCCTGCTTGATATTCCAGTACTATAGCTAGGCACAGATTCTGGAAAGGTAGATAGGACCATCTCTGGAGAGATCTCTCTCTGTGTATCAGCAACAAACACAGGGTCCTCTGGTTCCTCATCCTCATCCATAAACGAGAACTCTTCATCCAAATTTAAGTGCCCCTCCATGTCTTCATCGCTAACTGCGCCCTTAGTGACACCTTTAGTAGGCTCTCCTGAAGTGGACCCCTCACTTGGCCCACCACTTGTCACCGTTAAATTCTGAGTAGTGGGGACACTCGTAACAGAACCCTCAATAGGCCCATGTATAATAGAGTGGTGCTTGAGCCCATTTTTTTTCCCCATCATCACATTCCGAAGGCAACCCTTCAGTTGGCACACGATATGGCTTCTCTCCCTCGCGGTTTACCTCCTTGAAATTCCCCCTTGTTGTTAGCGTCTGCAGATGCGCCCGTTCGCTGTCCCTCCTGCCACGTGGCTCACACAAAGCGGAGGGCGCAGTGGTCGATGCCAAAAGGGGGGGAAACGAGGCATTGAAAGTTTTATTCGAAGCAGAGGGAGGATTTTCCTTTCTTGTTTCTTTGTTGTCTTCTTTGCCTATTTCGTGCTTCCTCAAAGCTTGAGAAACTAAATCCCCTTTCGTCTCGCTCTCCTTTGAGCTCTCTTCCCTGTCTACGAGCGGCTCTTTGCTCGTCGTCTTTCCCAAAATGGCACCTACAGATTGTCGCTCTTGACCCAAAGAAACTCACTTTTTCCTTTCTGGTGACTTCCTTTACTTTGTTACCAACTCCCTGGTCGAGGGTGCTTTCTCGCTTGTCTTCTTCCCCAAACTGGTGCTTTCCGGTACCAACTCTTGTCTCGAAGCTTGCATGTTGTTATGGAGTGGGTTTTTGCCATTTTTAGGGTCTGCATGCCCTGTCCCCCCTCTCTGTTCCACTGTACGCACCCCCTCACCTGCATGCAGAGCTTGACCACCACTTTGTGTAACCTTTTTTACCCCTTTACCGTGGCTAGCCTCTGTCCCTGTGAGACTTACTAAATCTGGACATGTCTGTGGTTGCACCAATTTGTTTCCATCCTGGACGTTGGATCCCGTGGTCAAGCCTCGTCCTTAACCACTGGTGAATGGCCTTGAGTCTTGGGCTTCTGATCCCTCCGCTGCATGCTCCCGGCGACCCTCTATCCCTCTTGCTGCCTTGATCACATTTCTGTGGGCACGCTCCACTTCAGGGGCTCCGTCGATGGTAAGATCCCACCGGTGAGACTACCTGTTTGTAAGAGCGGCCATCTCTGAGAGAGGGAGGAGGTTTGGGGGACGTGATGGGTAGGAGCTCCGCCTCTGTCTCCGCTCGCTTATCGAGCACAAACCGTATGAGATAAGATTCCTCGAAAGAGAAAACTTTGGCAAATCTTGGCATAAGGGAGATGTCGCCGCTCCTAATGAGTATCCTCGCCGATACTATCTCAGAGAGGCGAATAGTCTTCTCGTCGATGGCTTCCACTGTGCCGAAGTCGGAGACAATCTCCTGAAGAGCCTCCTTCTTCCAAAAGTGAAGTGGCACGTTGTGAATCCAAATCCAATACTTGGAACTATATTATTCATCATGGATATCTGCACTTTTGGTCATAAAAAGTGAAGAAGTTCCTCACTTTTTATTGTATTCTCTTTTCCGAATTTCCTCGTGCGGATTTCTTATTTCCTTATCAATGGAACTGGGTGGTATAGTTGGGTGGTATATGATGTTGAGAAGAAAAAAACATTCCTGAGGTAGGATAAAAATGGCCTGGGGCCCAGGATGGCTCTCGCTCAAAGTCAAGCTAGCTCGGCCCCGGACTACAACAGGCTCGGTGTCGAGCCGTAAATTCACCGCCACGAAACTGGCCTCCTCGTTCCGATGATCCGCCCCAACCTTCGGTCCCCGATCCTCGACCGTCCTCCGGGCCTTCCACTCAGCCGAGTAAGGGAGGGGGATGACCTGGCGCAATCTAGGCCCTTCGATTCTCCCAGAGACACAGGGCCCCCACGATCTGCCATATCAGCTCCAAAACCACTTGGGGCTTTGCCACGTCAGCCCTAAACCACTCTTGGCGCTGCCATGTATGCCCTAAACCCTCTGGGCCTCTTGCCACGTCAGGCCCATGGGCTTTCGGGTCCAGACCCGGCCCCCAAGCAGATCCAAACCCGGTTGGGGTTATCTATAAATACCAGACCCTCACCCACCTTCAAAGGTAATCAATCTTCACCGTTTGATTCCCTAGTTACTGCTACTCTCTCTCAGAGACTGACTAGATCGTCGGAGGGTCTGCCACCGGGATAAACCCCGGTGTTTCCAGACCGTCTGCAGGTACACGAGGCAAGGCCAACCGAGCCGACCCTTCAGTGCCGGAGTGAGCCTCCAGCTCACCGTCCATTACCGAGCTCTTCCTGCCTTACAAATTGAGTCTGAACTCACACCTGGTGCATCCACACTCTCTCAAAAAATAAACCGCATCAGGTTGGCGCCGTCTGTGGAAATCTTATTTATTCGGTAAGGACGACAGTCCGAGCCTCGCCACCGATGCTCTCCCTTCGACCCACTCTCCCATGCCTTCCAGGGCCCGGAGACCGACTTCTTCCGCCCGCCAAGACGGGCCTCCTCTTCAGGACGCCCTCGACGGAAGGCAAGGATCAAATAATCCGGGGGCGAACCTCGGACCCCAACAAGACGAACCTCACGTCGAGCAAAACGACCTTCGTCGGGTCATCATGAACCGAAGGGCTAGCCAGGCCGGGGGAGGGACCGCTTCCAACTCGGCCCCGAACCATTCCAGGCCCGCGCCCGGAGATAGGCTGTCGGTACTCAGCCGCATTGGCCGAATTCCTACGCCCCGACCCGACCCTTCTGACCATGGCGCGGTCACCAGGGCCGAGTTTCGGAGCTCCCGGGATGAAATCATGGAGGCTCTTCACGGAGCGCCATGGTCCGCAACGCCCGACCGACCCAGTCAAATGAGCGAAGGAAGGAGCTACTCTCGTGCGCCACCACCTCCACCGGAGCGTACAGACTAGCTACTCCATCGTCTCATGGAGATGGAGAATCGCCTCGAACGCATAGGCGACGGGAATCCGAACCCCGTCCTAGGCCGAGCGCCTTCCCGACCGCCATTCTCCGTTAACATCTTAGAAGCGGAGATCCCCTGAAATTTCCAGCCTCCACAATTCGAAACTTACAACGGCGAGGGTGATCCAGCTGGTCACATGGAGGGCTTCAAGACCCTCATGATGATTCACAGCGCTTCGGATCCCCTGCTGTGCCGAGCCTTCCCGGCCACCCTCCGGGGCCCGACAAGGGAATGGTTCTCCCGACTCTCCTCCGGCTCAATCTTCTCGTTCGATCAGCTGGAGGCCAACTTCTTAGGCCATTTCGTCACCAGCAGGAAAGCCGAGAAGACGAGCGCATCCCTGCTCGACCTCCGCCAGAGGGAGGGGGAGCCACTCCGTGACTTCGTCAAAAGGTTCACAACCGAGGCAAGATCCGTCTCTGCCCTCGACGCCGGGGTCGCCTCGGCCGCCTTTCGACACAATGTCCGCCACAATCAGGTGAAGGTCTCCCTGGCGAAGAAGCCACCCCTGGACTTTCCCGACCTTCTCAATCGAGTCGAGAAATACATACGAGCTGAAGAAGCTCTAAACCCAGAGGGCAGCAAAGAAGTCGCAGGGAAGGGCAAGCGCAGGATCAATGAGATCGAACCCGCCAGGAAAGCTGCAAAGGAAGGGGTCGGCGCGAAGAGGGCCCCTCCGGCCCCTCGTTTCGAGATGTACACTCCCTTAACACAGAACGTGTTCGCCATCCTCTTAGAAATCGAGGACAAGGGCCTTGTCCGACTCCCTCCCCGACCAAGCAACAACAAGAAGCGAGACCAACGCTTCTACTGCCGTTTTCACAGGGATCATGGGCACGAAACTGACCAGTGTCGGGCCCTGAAAGATGAAATTGAAGCCCTCATCTCACGGGGATACCTCCGAGAGTTCACAAGAGAAAGCCAACGGGATCAGCGGGATACGAGGAACCGGAGGCCTTCGCCTCCGATCCCTATTCCGAACCGCATCCAGGATCGGGATCCCGAGCCCGAGGGAGCCGCAAGCATGCCGGCCATTCTACACTGTGTCCACGGAGGACCAATGGGGGGAGAGTCAAATACTTCCCGAAAAGCCTTCGTCCAAGAGGTGAACGCTATCCAAGACAACCCCTCACCCCGATTACAACCAGTACCTGTCTCCTTCTCCGGAGAGGACCTAGAAGGCATCCGCCTCCCTCATTGTGACGCCCTCGTCATTGGCCTCCACATGGCAAATTGTGAAGTTCGCCGGATCCTCACCGACAACGGCAGCTCAGTAAACATTCTCTTTCTCGAAGCCTTCGAGAATCTCAAACTGCCCAGAGGCAAGCTTAAGCTGGCCGGATACACTTTGCACGGATTCTCCGGCGTCCCTGTCGTAATAGAAGGGATTGTGACTCTTGTTGTTACCGCGGGATCGGCTCCGATCCAGCGAACCGAGTCCATGGACTTCATGGTGGTAAACGTCAAGGCGGCTTACAACGCCCTACTCGGCCGACCCGGGCTGTGCTCCCTTCAAGCGGTTCCTTCGGCTTACCACTTGAAACTTAAATTCCCCACCCAGCAAGGGGTCGGTATCGTCCGAGGTAACCAAGAAGCAGCACGGTCATGCTATATAACCACCGTCAGAGGGGGTGTCTTCCCCCTCGACGCCGTCGAGCTCGAGTCCGAGAGGGACGGTCCCGCTCCTGAGCCGGTCGACGAACTGGAGGAGGTTCCGTTCGGTGCTGCGGACGAGTCAAAATGGTTCCGGGTGAGCCGCTCACTCCCCGAGGACTTGAAGTCAGGCATAATCGACTGCATCCGCCGCAACGTCGATCTCTTCGCCTGGAAGCCCTCTGACATGCCCGGGATATCCGTAGACCTGATCATGCATCGGCTGAGCGTCATCCTGGGCTCCAAGCCAGTTGCCCAGAAGAGGCGTAAATCCGCCCCGGAGAGGCAGCAAGCTGTGAAGGTCCGCTCGGTTTATTCAGGAGGTCAACTATCCCGAGTGGTTGGCTAATGTCGTCATGGTTAAGAAGGCGACCGGGGGATGGCGGATCTATATAGACTTCACAGATTTAAACAAGGCATGCCCGAAAGATTCTTTCCCCCTCCCCCGCATCGACGCTTTGATCGACGCAACCTCGGGGCACGAGCTGCTATCCTTCATGGACGCATTCTCAGGGTACAATCAGATCCGGATGTTTCCGCCAGACATCGCAAAGACCTCGTTCGTCACCGACCAGGGTCTTTTTTGTTACCGCGTTATGCCCTTCGGGCTGAAAAACGCCGGAGCCACTTACCATCGGCTCGTCAACCAGATCTTCAAAGATCTGATTGGCCGCAATATGGAGGTCTATGTCGACAACATGCTCGTCAAGAGTCGGGCCGTGCCAGACCACGTCGCCGACCTCGAGGAAGCCTTCGGAGTCCTCCAACATCACAACATGAGGCTCAACCCGGCCAAGTGCACCTTCGGCGTCTCCACCGAAAAGTTTCTGGGGTTCATCGTCAGCCAGTGCGGCATCGAGGCGAACCCCGAGAAGATCCAGGCTATAATTGACATGGCCCCGCCCCGGAATGTCAAGGAAGTTCAAAGGCTTACGGGCCGGCTGGCAGCCATCGGCCGCTTTCTCTCCAAGTCAGGGGAGAAGTCTCTCCCCTTCTTCAAGGCCCTGTGCGGGAAGGGAGGCTTCGAATGGGGTACCCATCAACAAGAAGCCTTCGAGCAGCTGAAGCAGTACCTCGCCAACCCTCCTCTCCTCAGCAAGCCCGAGCCGGGCGAACCGCTATGGCTCTACCTGTCCGCATCGGATAGCGCCCTCAGTGCCGTCCTCGTCCGAGAAGAGGACGGGGTTCAGAGACCATTATACTATGTGAGCAAAGTCCTGCTCCCCGCTGAGATGAGGTACGCGAAGATAGAAAAGGTGGCCTATGCTCTGGTCATGGCAGCCCGAAAGCTCCGTCCTTACTTCCAGGCTCACTCCATCCAAGTACTGACCGACCAGCCATTAAAAACCATCCTCCACAAGCCCGAAACCTCCGGCCGCTTAGTCAAGTGGTCAATCGAGCTGAGTCAATACGACATCGGCTATCAGCCGAGGACAGCGATCAAAGGACAGGCCCTCGCTGAGTTCATAACCGAATGCACAATTTCCGAGCAGCCTCACATCGATGGGTCGGATCCGACCTGGGATGTCTATGTCGACGGATCCTCCTGTGAAACCGGGAGTGGAGCTGGAATCATCCTCCGAGGCTCCGACCAATTCCTCCTTCAATACTCCCTCCGCCTCAACTTTCCGGCCTCCAACAACGAGGCGGAATACGAGGCCATGATCGCCGGACTGACCCTAGCACACCGAGCCGGAGCCAAGCAGATCCGGGCCTTCAGCGATTCTCAGCTAGTGGTCAATCAGATCACCGGGGAATACGAGGCTCGCGACGACCGGATGGTGAAGTATTTGGCTGTGGTCCGACGTCTCCTAGCATCCTTCTGCTGCTCCTCGGTCGTTAGGGGCCCCAGGGAGCAGAATGCCCAAGCAGACGCATTATCAAAACTCGCCTCCTCCTCCTTCGAGGGCCTCGACCAAACGGTACTCATCGAAATCCTTTTAAAACCAAGTATCAATGACCAAGACCAGGAGGCAATGTGCGTACAAAGCGGTATCAGTGCGGACGACTGGACCGCCCCCATTCGAAGATTCTTAGTCCAAGCCGAGCTTCCCGAAGACCGGGCCGAGGCAAGACGAGTCAGGATCCGAGCTGAAAGGTTTTTCATGATCGACGACATCCTTTTCAAACGCTCGTACACACTGGCCGATGGTAAGCCGTACCTCCGCTGTCTCACCAATGACGAAGCCAGCTATGCGCTGAAAGAACTTCGTGAAGGGATCGACGAATGCCATATGGGAAGCAGATCACTCGCTCGTAAAGCTCTGAATCAGGGTTACTATTGGCCCACCATGCTCCAAGACTCCCAAGACCTGGTCAAGAGGTGCGGCCCATGCCAGAGGTTCTCCCCTATCAAGAGGCTTCCTCAAGCCAATCTCCGATCCCTGGCTAGTCCTACGCCATTCGCCATGTGGGGCATGGACCTTGTGGGCCCCTTCCCCGCAGCAACAGGGCAAAGGAAATTCTTGATAGTCGCCATCGACTACTTCACAAAGTGGCTCGAGGCCGAGCCGCTGTCCAGTATCACCGAGCGCCAAACACAACAATTCTTCTGGAAGAATATCGTTTGTCGGTTCGGGATCCCTCAGGTCCTCGTTACAGACAACGGGACCCAATTCGCAGGTCAAAACTTCCGAAAGTTCTGCGAAGAAATCGGCACCCAGCAACGCTTCTCCGCTATATGCCACCCTCAGTCCAACGGCCAAGCGGAGAACGCGAACAGGCAAATCCTCGACAGCCTCAAGAAGTGCCTCGACAGTTCCCCTAAAGAGCAGTGGGTGGAAGAGCTGCCCAATGTGCTGTGGGCACACCGAACCACCAAAAGGATCCCCACGGGAGAGACGCCGTTTAGCTTGACCTATGGGACGGAGGCGGTGATCCCTGTGGAGGTCGGACTGCCTTCTCCTCGGATCATGGCCTTCGACGAAACTGACAACTCATCAGGCCTAAGGGCCAACCTGGACCTCGTCGCCGAGGTCAGGGAGAAGTCTTCCGTCCGGAGAAGCATCTACCAGCAACGGATCGAGAGGTTTTACAACAAGAAGGTCCGCCCAACAGACATTAAGGCCGGGGACCTCGTGTTACGCAAATTGTTCGTCTCCGATCCAACCAAGAAGAGGAAGCTGGCCCCCAACTGGGAGGGCCCATACAGGGTAGCCGAGGCCATACGTCCCGGCACTTACCGACTGGAGGATATGAATGGTCAGGCTATCAAGCGACCCTGGAACGCCGAACACCTAATGAAGTTCCTGGAAGAACGGATATAGGTTCCTGCTTGGCTAATGTAAATAATAATTTTGTAAGCTTTCATATATAAAAGGCCCTTTTAGTGCCCCTCTCTACATGTATGAAAGAGATCCCTTTTTGTCAACTCCAAACGCCTCGGCAGGTCCGACCTAACAACGGACAATGGGATCGCTTTCTCAAAGCTCCGGCACCCGAGTCCTCACTCTGGTGTCGTCCCCCGACGTCTCGGTTGGTCCAAACCGGCTTCAGGCCAGGGAGTCGCCATAACGCCTCCCGATGACCAAGACGCCACGCCCGGTTCCGATCCCTCACGAATCGGCAGGACCGAACCTCACCTCCACCACCATTCAATAGGCTATTGGCCAGGGCAACGAATGAAAAGAAACTCCTTATTCATACTCCCTTATTAGTTCTGGAAAACAAACAAAGACCGTTACAGGACCACTCCACTCATTTCAAACAGAAAGAATTCACTCTTAGGGCCCCTCGGGTCCGAGGGATGGCAATCCCACTCCGATCGAACGACTAGGAGCTATCTCCTCGTCATGGTGGTCCTTGGGATCAGCCACGGTCGACAAACCAGCCACGGAGCTCTGGGCATCAACCGGTCGGACACGCTCCAGCAGCAGCAACGCCGAAGGAACCCTTTCTGTTCGTCGGTCTCCTGAGGAGGATGCCATCCTCGTCCCGGACACACCCAGCATCGTCTTATAACGGTGTATCTCCATCTCCTTCTCCACTATGACGTCACGAAGAAGCCTCTCAGACGAGGGCCTCTGCACCGACGCACTCGACATGGTGTACCTGAGACCGGCACTTCTGAGGTCTCGATCTACCATTGCCCTCTTCAGCCGGTTCGCCTCGGCACTCAGAGCCTCGGACTTGTCCCGATAATAGTTAAAGGCAGCATCCTGGTCGCGAGCCCCCTTGCGATAATGAACCAACGTGGCCTCCAGGACCTTGATTTTACTCCGGAGCCACGCCACGTCGGAGCGACAGGGGTCCACCTCGGGAAGGAGAGCCGTTACCTAAAAGAGAACCAACCACCACTCAAAACACATCGACAAAAGGGGTCTGGAAAAACCCGAGTACAAAAGACTTGGCCAATCAAAAAATCCTCTCTTATAAATAGAAATTGTCATACAAAATTGCGGTGGTCAGTCCGCGGTCGGCAAATACAATAGAAAGGAAGAAAAAGACTAAAATAAGAGGCTAACAGACTAATTCCCCACCTCAGCATCGGCCGGGTTCACGGGAGGGTCGACTGCCGGGCCCACGACCGGCCCTTCAGTATTGGGAGTCTTCGGTGGCCCCTCGATCTCCAAATCATAGTCGAGGCCGGACAGGTCGATGGTCGGGTAGAAGTGCCTCACATGGCTGAGGGCCTTCTTGTAGACATCATTCTGGGCCGCGATCACCAGGTCCTGCCCTGTCGTTGTCAGCTCTTCCTTCTCCTTCGCAAACTTCTTCTTCAGGGCGACCACCCTCTTGCCCCACTCCGCCTCCTTGGCCTCGAGCTCGACCTTCATCTGCTGCTCCCTCTTATGCGAGCCCTCGAGCTCGATCCTCATCTCCTTCATTTCCTGCAAGCACTTGTCCGCCCGACCTCGCTCCCGTTCCACAGCCGCCTCGTAGAGACTTTTCACGTGGGCCCCCTGCACACAAGCCTGCGGCAACCAAGCACTGTTAAGGAAACCTCCTTCACAATAAATTCACAAGGAAAGTGGGGTCGGCGGACTTACCAGCACGCTGGCCTGCGCCAGGCGCGTGTACGCCTGCTCCAAAGTCTCGTCGCTCATCTCCTTACGGTCTCGGGGAGTCGCCAGGTTCTCCACCACATTGATGGCCTGGAGCCCGCGGGTTAGACAGTCCCCCTCCCGTATCGACCAGGCCGGCACCCACGGCCGCCTAAGCTCCTCCATAACAGTGTCCCCTCCCTCGGCTCCGACCAGGGGACCCTTCCCCTTGCTACGTTCGGACACCTTCGCCTGACCCGAACTCTTCTGAACGGCCGCCTCCTTGCTCGTCTCCGAGCATGTCCTCTTAGTCTTCGGCTCGCCCGGGGCCTCGGAGATAACGTGGGATGACCCTCTCGGCCTCTTCGCTTCTCCCCCTTCCTCGGCCTTCTTCTGCTTCAAGGCGAGCCTCCGAGCCTTAATCGATTCTGGATCCATACCTGCAAAAGACCCATTAAGGACAATGAGCTCAAAAGAACAGTAAAACAAGAAAAAAGAAACGACTACATACAAGACACGGTAGGGCTCAGTTCGATGCTGGCCAGGTGACCCTCCATCACCTTCGGCCAACTGATGCTGTGCGACAAACGGAGACGCTCGACGAATCTCCACTCCTCGGCAGTCAGGTCCTTCTGCTTCGGCGCTATGAAGTTCGGCCTGATATAATTTAATTGGGTGGGAATTTCCCAAGGCTCTGAGCTCCGGATCACGAAATATTTTTGCTTCCACTCCTTGATGGAGTCCGGATGGCCGTGGACCACCTTTCCCTTACTCCGAGGTGAGATATAGCATACCCCTTTCGACTCCCCCGACGAGCTGACCCCCAGCATCGCGCGGAACACACCCAGCCAAAGAGGCACTTTCTGCTCCTCGCAGAGTAACACGAAGCAAATTATCTACTTCCATGAATTCGGCCCATACTGCATCGGAGCCAGGGACGCCCAATTTAGCACCACCCGAATAAACGGATGGACCGGCAGCCTCAGCCCCGAGCCGAAGGTGTCTGCGGGGAAGATGCAGAACCATTCTGGCAATGGGTCGGTGGGACGGAGGGTCGGGCTCGGCAACATCAGTTCGTAGCCGGACCCGATGTGGAAGGCCGCCTGAGCAGCCTCCAAATCACCGGCTTCCAGGATCGTCGGAAACGTATCCATCTTTATCTTCTTCCGACCCGGCGAAGAAGGCTGGACCCCATACAGCACCTTATCGGAGAGATCATCGGGATACTGTCGGAACTTGTTCGGCTGTACAGGCGCCCCCGTCACTACATTCCGGAGGATGGGCGCCTGGCTCGGACCACCGGCCTTCGCCCCTTTCTTTCTTGACGCCCTCTTCTTCTTAGCCCTCTCCGGCGAGGGAGTGGATAAACGCTCGAGACCAGTCGGCATGGAAGACGAACCTACTCCCCGGACCGTGGATCTCCTCCCCGTACCTCCTGTCCGAGCCTCGGCCGCTTTACCCTCGCCTTGGCTACCCTCCTCCTCGGAAACCGGATCCAGTATCTGAACATCGTCCGAGCTATCACTCCCCTCCTCAGAATCGCTGCTCTCCACCACATACGGCTTTCGGGAGCGAAGGGCTTCACATCATATACCGTCTCCTCCTCCCACGATGTCGAGTCTGAGAGCCCGATGCCAGGGTTCTCTTCCCCCCTAGATGTCGACGCCGAAGAGCCAGACTGAGCCTTAGACATGCCTACCGAAATAAACTTACAAACTAACCTTTGGTTGCCTCGGAAAGACGAGCCCGGTGCTGCAAACAGTAATGACGAGCGCCGAAGTGTATGGGTATTTTTTGGAAAAAGCAGCAAGAGAGAAATAAGCAGAATGGGGGAAAGGTGGGGGTATTTATAGAGGAAGAAAGGACTCCTCGATTTTCGCGTTACTGTTCCTCGATTGACGAGAAACTGCCACCTAGAAAATCGCGCCACGTTGCCTTGGAACGTGCGCCGCTAACGTCACCCAGCATCAGATTGGAAACCAGACGCAAGGGTCGGTCCGGATGAAGTACTTCGGACCCGGACACCCCTGCATCTGTCCTTGGAAGCAAGAGAAAATTTTGTTTAAAAGTTTTAAAGGCACTCACCTTGGGCGAGCGACCCGGGCTCTAGGGCTCGGTCGGTTCCCCTCTCACCCGCGAGCAACTCGGAGCTTACGGCCTCGGAAGCCGAAACCCCGAATTGTTCGAGGGTGGGAGAAAAACCACCATCGCTTGGGACCCTATCGGAAAGCGGATCGGCCCACCTCCCATCTCTAACTCCTTCGGGCTGACAAACACCAGAAGCCGTCATCCCGGAAGGAAGACAGCGATCAGAGAAGACCCATCCGTCCGAGGCACCTTATCCCCCGGGTCCGAACTTCGATCGTCATCCCTCCCGCCCTGATCTCCCTTGGGTCTGACAACCGTATCAGGGCCGTCAGAACCAGGAGAAGATCACGGCGGCAGAGTAACCACCCATCCGACGCTTTCCGGGTTGGAATTTTTCAAGTAATAGGCATCCGCCCAAGGCAGACACCTCTGATGGTCGATGAACCACCCTTGCTGTGATCGAAGCTACAAGGGGGGAGCAGGGTATTTATAACCTCCCCCAAAGACCAGCCATTATGGCCCTTGGGAGGCCAAGCGACGGAAGCCCAGCCGTCATGCCTAGGGAGCTGAAGCGCCATACATTTATTAGAGGACGCCATTTAATGACCCCGGGAAGTTGGAACGCCGCACGAATCCCGGAGCGCCATTAATGCTCTATGAAGGCAGCCAGCAGCTCAGCTTAGCCTCCTCACGAAGGCACAACGGTTCGCCATCGCCCTTGCCGACCCATAAACCCTCGCCAGTCCGAGGTAAGGTCTGGCACCAGGATAGCCTTCTCACGAAGGCCCAGCGGTTCGCCATCGCCCTTGCCGACCTGTAAACCCTCGCCAGTCCGAGGTAAGGTCTGGCACCAGGGTAGCCTTCTCACGAAGGCCCAACGGTTCGCCATCACCCTTGCCGACCCGTAAACCCTCGCCATTCTGAGGTAAGGTCTAGCACCAGGGTAGTCTCCTCACGAAGGCACAACGGTTCGCCATCGTCCTTGCCGACCCGTAAACCCTCGCCAGTCCGAGGTAAGGTCTGGCACCAGGGTAGCCTTCTCACAAAGGCCCAGCGGTTCGCCATCGCCCTTGCCGACCCGTAAACCCTCGCCAGTCCGAGGTAAGGTCGGCACCAGGGTAGCCTTGTCACGAAGGCCCAACGGTTCGCCATCGCCTTTGCCGACCCGTAAACCCTTGCCATTCCGAGGTAAGGTCTAGCACCAGGGTAGCCTCCTCACGAAGGCCCAACGGTTCGCCATCGCCCTTGCCGACCCGTAAACCCTCGCCAGTCCGAGGTAAGGTCTGGCACCAGGGTAGCCTTCTCACGAAGGCCCAGCAATTTGCCATCGTCCTTGCCGACCCGTAAACCCTCGCCAGTCCGAGGTAAGGTCTAGCACCAGGGTAGCCTCCTCACGAAGGCCCAATGGTTCGCCATCGCCCTTGCCGATCCGTAAACCCTCGCCAGTCCGAGGTAAGATCTAGCACCAGGGTAGCCTCCTCATGAAGGCCCAACGGTTCGCCATCGCTCTTGCCGACCCGTAAACCCTCGCCAGTCCGAGGTAAGGTCTGGCACCAGGGTAGCCTTCTCACGAAGGCCCAACGGTTCGCCATCGCCCTTGCCGACCCGTAAACCCTCGCCACTCCGAGGTAAGGTCTGGCACCAGGGTAGCCTTCTCACGAAGGCCCAACGGTTTGCCATCGCCCTTGCCGACCCGTAAGCCCTCGCCAGTCCGAGGTAAGATCTGGCACCAGGGTAGCCTTCTCACGAAGGCCCACCGGTTCGCCATCGCCCTTGGCGACCCGTAAACTCTCGCCAGTCCGAGGTAAGATCTAGCACCAGGGTAGCCTTCTCACGAAGGCCCAACGGTTCGCCATTGCCCTGGTCAGGCCCATGGCTTTCGGGTCCAGACCCGGCCCCCAAGCGGATCCAAACCCGGTTGGGGTTATCTATAAATACCAGACCCTCACCCACCTTCAAAGGTAATCAATCTTTACCGTTTAAATCCCTAGTTACTGCTACTCTCTCTCAGAGACTGACTAGATCGTCGGAGGGTCTGCCACCGGGATAAACCCGATGTTTCCAGACCGTCTGCAGGTACACGAGGCAAGGCCAACCGAGCCGACCCTTCAGTGCTGGAGCGAGCCTCCAGCTCACCGTCTGTTACCGAGCTCTTCCCGCCTTACAAATTGAGTCCGAACTCACACCTGGTGCATCCACACTCTCTCCAAAAACAAACCGCATCAATTCCGGAATATTTTTACTTCAGAGAACAAAGTACCTCAATGATGAGATGTTTGGCGAAGAAGTTTCAGGGAACAAAGTTCTTCCTCTTCACTGCATGCAATCTTTCAGTTATCAGTTGAAATAGCCAAATAGATGTCTATCCTGTACTTAATTCGACAATAACCAACTTTGGATGACTGAAGTATCTTCGAGGTTAACTTGCCACGGAAATATCCGAACTTCTTGAAAGTAATATGGGAATATTAGGTGACTTGAGAAGTCACCTGAAAAAAAGGGGAATATCAAGTTGCTAATAAAGCTTTTTGGCAAATTTTTCGGTGGGTTAAATTTCACCAGCCCGCTTCCGTCGTTATGGCAAAGGTTGTTAAATCATGGGTGAATTTAACTTTTTTTGTCCATTCAGAACTCGAGGGTTAGCGCTAGACAAAATTATCCTAGACTTTGTTCTGCCAATGAGCAAGAGGCCGGAGTTTTGAGTCCTGCTTGTTCCAATTTCATATCGATATAAAAGGGAGTACATGCAGTGTGCGTAGTAGTATCTTATTCAAGATAATTGCCGTCAAAGCCAAACTAAACCCAACGAAAAGCACGAATAACGCCCAAAATACGGAAGTCCACACCAGATCCTCACATCTCCCAAACCCAACATTCAATCTCTCTCCATGGAATCCAAGCACACAACATATTGGATGAAATGCTGAAGCTCTGGCCAACCCGTGCTAATGCCCGACCGTCATACCCGTCCGGTAACTCTAAAGCCCAGGTTCTGTATGTGCACACAAAAAAGTTTGAGGAAATGCCTCTTATCGCTTGCATGCTAAGTGTTTGATGATATTTCTCATTCACATTATGCTGTTGTGTTATGTTTATGATTTCATCGTATACAATGAGATGTTTCACCCATTGTATGCTCCTAATAACTACTAACCTATGCTCACTCTCGTCGACGATACTCTTCAGTATTTACTATGCTTTACATTGTCCTTCAGCGTAATGTAAATATTGACTTGATACTCTTCAGTATTTACTATGCTTTACATTGTCCTTCAGTATAATGTAGAAATTGACTTGGGCATCGGAGGGGATTCAGATTCTATATTATACAAGTCGCTAACCTAGGAAGCATGGGTACTTCCAAATAACCCACATTTCTGTGTCTGGTTTGTATCGGGTGCTAATACTCCTTGGGTACTCCCGGGTGCGTACCTGAGGAGTATCCAATTTCTTAATCCGTATTTGCAACTTTTGGACACAATTATGTTTAGATAAATGTTTGGGGTCCTAGTATAATTTCAAAATTTTGATGTTTCAAGTTATGCTAAAACACAAAATAAGTATACCCAGTGTTTTGATAGTTAGGTTATCATTTTTTTTCCCAAAAAAATACTCATAATTATAATGTATCCTTAATATCTAATACTTTAATGAGAGAGTTGAGGTTATGTTGTTCACAAACAACTCAATTTGTAGATGTAGACAAACTGACTTACGTGCATCATCTGTGCTTAACTAATAAAGAATTTGAGATTGATAAAGGGAGGTCTAACTGTCTAAGGTTGGAGGCCAGACTACGTCGTAGTGTTTATTTTATTTGCTATTGCTAGTAGATTTCCTCTCTTGATGATGATCTAGTTTTTAAGCACTAGTTAATTTAAGGTTGTAAAAAATGTAGGCACTCTGTTTTTTTTTAATGCAATGTAGACACCCTGTTTCTGTTGTTTTATTTGTATAAATTGGTGCTTGATCAATTCAATTAGTTAAGGTTGTGCATAATATCTGAGAGAAGGAAACCCATAAAGGGACTGACATCGACAAATAGGCTGTATGCACTTTGGGGGAATGAGTTGAAAGGAAGGGAAAGTTGCACTCTAAAAGAAAAGAAGAGAGGAACCAAAATTTATGAAAAGGAAGACCGCAAAAAATGCAATAACCTAAAAGTAGAAAGCGGCCCTTTGTGAATATATAAAACCAAGGGGTCTTTCTGCATATTGTTTAACACAAAAAAGGAAAACATAAAAGAAAGTGCTCGATGTGAAGCGGAAACTTTGCCAAAAATTTTAGTAAATTTAATTTAGTGAGACTTCAGTTAGTAGTTTTACAATTATAATCGGGAAGAAAATGTCACTAATGTGCTCAAGTGTGGGTAACCCGGGCTTAGGGCTTCTTATGAGTTCAAGTAATCCGGGCTTGGGGCGTTGTAATTGGTAAGGTTTTTAACTTGAAGAAAGTTCGGTGTGCAGGTTATGTATCACCGTTGGTCTATAAATACCATGGCTCAGTTCTTCATCGACAACAAGCACAACAAAAAATACACATTGTAGACCACCATCTAATGGTCTAATTTTCAAACCTACCATAGGATGTTTGAAACATATGAAACAAACTTATTCTATCAATTTAATGATTCGAAAGTTCAAGCCACAAACAAAATGCCTACTTGAGCAGCACACAGTTATCTTATATCAAAAGAGTACAATTTCTCAACTCCCTTGAGCACTCACTCTGCCAGCATGAACACTGGTTTGATCTTTTTGAAGCTTTTCTCGGAGGCATCACAAATGATATACATCCACAAGGTTATGTTGCTTGGTCAAGCTGGGATGTCAGGAACTATATTTTTGCAAATAGTGAGCCCTTGCTTATATGAATTTCACAGCAAGTTTCCAATGGCTTCAGATTTTATCATCCACTTTTACAGTTAACCATAAATGGTTGTAATCTGCATGTTTTAATTTGGATTGGAGGTCTTGATCTTCGTCAGGAATAACCTTGACGGGAAAAAAATATAGAACTCTTGAAGGAAGTACATTAGACATTAGAAGAAGGAAAAGGAAGAAGTAAATTCATTCAAACACGACAGGGAAATAACTCGTTTAAGAAAGGAAAAAAAAAGAAAAAAAACCCAGCACACTCCAAGTAACAAGTCGCAGCCACAAATCATAGTCGATACAAGGTGGATCTGAGGCCACTATTACTGCACACAGTCCTGCAATTTTATCAAACCAAAGTACAAAATACAAACAAGGATAATCTGCGGCCACTACTACCGCACCCAGTCGCACCCAGTCCACATCAAACCTAGGTCGATAGCAACTTAATAACTAACCAACAACTGAAATGAGAACACAACCATCCTCCAAGGACACGCTCCACGCATTATTCCGCAGCCTCTGCTTCTTTCTCACTCAAGCAGCACGCGCGCGCGCACACACAAAAACTGGTGAATTATACAACAAAATTAATTTGTCAGGGTTGTTTTTTATTATCATATACGGTGGGGCCTAAGACTCACTGCGCGTCATTAAAAAGACTTTAATAAAACATACAATCAAAGTAAGGAAAATGATGTTCATATCACCCTGGTCCATGAGCCTCATTCCTCATCAAAAGAGAGAACCCATCCCATACAAGATAGTATTTGTCAGGGTTGTTGAAAACGCTACAGACTATATATAGTAACTGGAAACATCAACGAAACCTAAGAGCATCTGTAGTCGTTGAAAGTTAAAATTTGGCCAGACGGTGTATAATCTTTTGTCTCAAAAATTTTAAAAAAAAAATAATAATAATAATAATTTGGCACAAAAGGACAAAAAAAAAAAAAAACCCTCCAAAAGTGAGGGACGGTGGGATTATACACCGTCCCTACACTTTTGTCTTTAGCCAAATGTGTAGGACGGTGTATAATCACACGTCCGACACTTTTATTTTTTTTTAATCGATTGCGACGGAAGATAATCTACCGTCCGATACAAAAAAAAATTTAAGCAACGAAAGATAATATTTCGCCCGATCGAAAAATTTTAAACGACGATGGATAATCTATCGTCCGGCTATATTTTGGCAATTACCATTTCGATTGCCAAATATAGTCGGGTACTGTAGCAGCCAAATCCATTTTTTGGGTATTTGGCCAACGACTACAGGGGTATTTTTTCCAAATTTTGGAAAATTTGGGGATATGGCAAGGGACTACAGATGCTCTAAGCCAGCTCTTCAATTTTTTGGCTAATCAGCTATAGCTCTTTAAGCAATATTAAGATATTTTAATGTGATGTATTTTCCATACATTTCCAGATTTCCTTATGTTGTGGGAATATTTTTGGGGCTTGATTATCTTCACTCTAAAAATCCACATAAATTTTTTTTCTTCTATGGTTTCCTTAATTACTGAAGTCTTTGGTAGTTTGAGTTATTGACACATAGACTTTTTAGTTTCCATGCTTCAATATTTGACTCAAACTAATTTGCTTAGTTATAAACTTATAAACTATGTCCCTAGTTTTAAACAACAAATTAAAAAGCAGATTTCTAATAATAGAGACTGTAGCCAGTTTATTTCAAACAACACAACAGAACAAGCGCTTCTTTAAGAAAAAAAAGGAAGAAGAAAAGAACAGAACAAGCATATTTTGGCTAACAAGCAAAGATAGAAACATAATTAGATTCAACATGCATGAATACAAAAATAACAAAGTGTACCTGAGTCCGTTAGGTGTAGGATATGTAACCAGTTGGCGAAGGTCCACAAATCCTTCCATAAGGGGAATCCTCGTCGACATGGATATGCATGATGATGGGGCGCTCAATCACCGTCCAATAGCATTGGTAGCCGCTGGGGAATTCGACCAAATCCCCTTCATTAACCTCCACAAATTCGCCCCTGTGCTTCCCATCCGGCCCTGGGTATGCTCTAATCTTTCCTTTTAGCATATAGTATTTCTCTGTCTGGCTGAATTGCCATTTGAACTGGCGGTATTGTTTCATTTCCCACCTAGTCATCATCAGAAGTAATGAATGAGATTGTGTCGTATTTAAGTAACAAGTTGAGAAGCACCTATTTAGAAATGTAGAGAAAAGAAAAAGGTTTACTTGGGCCAGTCTCTAGCACCGATTTCTTGGATTCTGGACTCGGGTATATTCTTCTCAACTTTCATCCTCAACTTGGGGAATTCTAGACTTGTGAAATTCTGCTTCCAGTAACTTGCACTCGGCCTGCTTGAACTTGCCATGCTGCTTCTGCTTCTTCTTTTTGGTTCTTGTTTTTATTTTATCTTTTTCCGCTACAATCTCTTTTCTGCTTGTGGCCGATGAAGAACTTCTTGGAAAAATATTGAGAAAAATGATTTCTAAAATATAATTAATTATTTATTTAGTTTTGAACAAGTTAATCTTCTTATTATTTATGGTCAAACTAGCCGTTGTAGCTAGTTATGACTCATGAGTTTGCCATTAATAATTCTTAACATGAAATGCCGCACAAGGTCGCACAAGGTCGGAAATAAATTCTTTAGGGCAGTGCTACTACACACCTATTGTTAGGAAAACAAGCGATACAACGACCCCACTTGTTAAGAAATTAGCGGAACTCTTTCCTTTCGAGGATCTTGTTGAGTTATTCGATGCAATCAAGACAAACCATCAAGCACATAGGAGATCACACCAAACACACCAAAGCACATAAATTTGTCCCGGTTGAGGCTTTCGCCTTAATCCGGGGGAGAATAAACCCGAGATGTTATTCAACTAGAGAAAATACAAGAATATTACAATTCTCACCACGACCATCTCTCAAGCATCACCAGCAAGTACTAGTTGTTTACAATTGGAGAAACTCCAATAACAACAATATATAGAGATTTAAAGAAACCCTAAGTCGATATCTTGATACAATAGTCATTGGATATTACTGAAGAGATAACCCTACGATAAGAGCCACACAATCTAACTAGAAGACGAAGTTGGGCTTCTCTCGAATCAGCCGTACCCGAACCCAAAACCTATCAGCGCCGCAAACGGTCGGCTGTCCAACAAGACCGGTCGACCGTCCTCCTCGTGGGAAGATCCTGTACAGGTTACGGTCAACCGCATCTCAAGGTCGGTCGATCGCAACCTGCTATTACTGCTGCTGCTTGCTTTTTCCCGCTTTATCTACAACTAAATCGATTCTTCTATCGTCTCATCGTTTTCGTATCTAACATAGTATGTAAGACATAAACCCAACAATCTCCACATTGGATTGCATACTTTGAATTCACGCTTGTGTGATTTAAAACCTTCTAGACTCTTTTATTCTTCTCTTGCAAACAACTTTGTTCTATGGCTTCCTTTGCTAGTTGAATCTACCTCCACCTGTTTTCTCACGCTGTATGCCCCCCTCAAGGGCATACTCTAGTAGCTGTAATCATGGAGGTGTCACCCTCCACACGAACTCCACCTACATCAAGGCTCTCTCCACCTTCCGAAGATATTCGAACGTCGTAGTCTCGCTCGAATGATTCTAGTGACGGTATACTAGATAGTGCTTTAGGAACATAAGGTTTCGAAACACTTGCGCAAGTTTTCACATTCCCACAAAGTTTGTAGAGGTTGTGCTCAACACCCCTCTTTCCCTTCATCAACTTGCAACAACTTTTTCAAATTGATCGAACTCCACCTGGATCTGTATACCTGTAGTCCCGTGCTTCTAGAGTTCTCATGGATAAAATGCTCTGCTTCATCAAAGGAATATGCATGTCCTCCTCTAGTGTCTCTTCCCTTCCGTTTGTCTTCTTAAACTCTACTGTTCTCTCACCCCTTACTTCAAAAATCTTGTCAACCTTTGTTCTTACACAACGACATGATGCAAACTTATAAGTATGAACTAGTGATGGCAATCGGGTCGGGTTGACCCGCGACCCGCCCACTCTAACCCGACCCGCAATTAAGCGGTTCGGGTCCGGGTCAAACCCGCGGGTCGATCCGGGTCGCCAAATTTGTAAACTCAACCCGCTCGACCCGACCCGCGAACCAGATGACCAAGTCAAACCCGCCCGCCAACCCGCGTGTTTCGATCCATTGAATTTTTGGATTTGACCCATGGTTTGACTCGTTTGGATTTTTTTGATTTTTTTAAAAAAAAATTTGTTGTTTATTTTTATATATTTTTTTTCCACAAAAATATATGTATATATGTATATATATACAACAAATATATATGTATATATGTATATAAAGATATGTTAAAATATTTCAAAATTTTATAAAAATGAGTGTAAACATCAAAATTAATTGAAAACTACCCACTACTCAATTAGACAACCCCCGCCCCAGCTATTTATAGCCAACTCCACCTCCTCACTTCCCAATGTGGGAATAAAAGTTTTCAAAGTTTAGAATCCAAATATATTTAGTCCTACATTGGTGAGATGAGAGAGGTGAATATGTGAAGTTGGCTATAGATAGCTAGAGTGTGGTGGGCTAATTGAGTAGTGTGTAGTGAGCTATTAATTTTGTTATTCACACTCATTTCATATAAATTTAAAATATTAACCAACTTATTAAAAAAAAAAACCAACTCGGGCCAACCCGCGACCCGGTCCGACTCGAAACGGGTTCGACCCTAACTGGTTTCGCGGCTCAATTGGGTCACGATTTCCAAATTTGAACCCTGCTCGGCCAAGCCCGGTTAAGCTTTCGACCTTGCCTGAACCCGCCCAAAGTTGGGTCCAACCCACGCGGGTTCAACCTGACCCGGCCCGGTCGTCCCAAATGCCATCACTAGTATGAACCATTACTTCACAAACCTTATCAATCTTCGTTCTCACATAACGATATGATGCAAACGTGTAAGTAGAAACCATCTCCCTATCGGAGCAATCTTGAGAAGAATTAACCGAATCAAAAGAACAACCGGAATCCACATCTAAAGAACTTAAAATAAAAGTACTGTTTAAGCCACCACATGATTCAGCTACACTGAATTTGGTGCCCTTCTGACTCAACTGCTTACAACAGTCTCATATGTAATGTCCAATCCCTTTGCACTTGTGGCCACGAACCTTACCCCTACATACACTTTTCCTTCCATTCGAAGTACAATCCACCTCCAAGAAAATCACAGAAGTTGACACCGATCTCTGACTCTCCTTCCTAACTGCATCCTCATCTAGCACAGTTATCATGGTGGATGAATTTGGTGGTGAATTTATCAAGATGAAAGAATTTATATCATCTGCGTTGAATGCCCTCAGTTTAAATAACTCCATATTGAACTCCACTGTATGATCTAGAAATGCAGTACTTTCCGTCATTGAGTAACCCTACAACTTTCCTTTTTGGTGTATCCGACCCTATAATGACGATCTCGAGTAGTCAGTTCTGAATCTTGTCCAAAGACACGTCGTGCTTCTCCTATACCTGACTTAGTTCGCCGATGACATATGGATTAAACCCAAGAATTCTGAATAAATCTCCTCCCAATTCTCCTGCTTTGTGCCGATTGGTCTCTCTTTATCTTCTTCTAAACTAGATTCAAGTCCTGTTGAACCAATGCTTCATGCATGTCCTCCTTCAAGAGATCAAAGTTGATCTTACCTTCAAACTGCTTGATCTTCGTGCCTGATCTGCCATCTTCTCCAAGGAACTCGAACAAACCCACGAACTTGAATAGCTTTGATACCAATTGTTAGGAAAACAAGTGATACAACGACACCATTTGTTAGGAAATTAGCGGAACTCTTCCTTTTTGAGGATCCTGTTGAGTTATTTGATTCAATCAATACAAACCACCAAGCACATAAGAGATCACACCAAACACACCAAAGCACACAAATTTGTCTCTGTTGGGGCTTTCACCTTAATCAGGGGCGAGAAGAAACTAGAGATGTTATTCAACTAGAGAAAATACAAGAATATTACAATTCTCACAACGACACTCTCTCAAGCCTCACTAGCAAGTATTAGTTGTTTACAGTTGAAGAAACTCTCAAACTCTCTTCAATGAAGTACTATCTCTCTTGGCCCTCAACGGAGGCCAATAACAACAATATAATGAGATCTAGAAAAACCCTAAGTTGATATCTTGATATAATAGTCATTGGATATTACTAAAGAGATAACCCTATGATAAGAGCCACACGATCTAACTTGAAGACGAAGTTGGGCTTCTCACGAATCAGCCAGACTCGAACCCAAAATCTATCAGCACGGCAAACGGTCGACTGTTCAACAAGACCAGTCAACCGTCCTCATCGCGGGAAGATCCTGTACAAGTGATGGTAGACCGCACCTCAAGGTCGGTCGACCGCAACCTGCCACTATTGCTATTGCTGACTGTTTCCTTCTCTATCTTCAACCATATCGATTCTTCTTGTTGGTGTATGCCCTAGAGGTCAGTTGTGTATCGACATTACTAGTTTACATTGTATCATGACATTTATTTCATATTTAGGTATTTCATTTGTTGTGTTATTTATTGTGAATTAAATGAAAATAATGAAGTCCTTAGAATAGTATGTTCAATGTCATGAAATATCAAGTGCATAACTTGATTGTGAGATCCTGTTGGCTGAAATCAGAATATTGTTCTTAAATATCTCTAGTCAAGTGTTATTGTGAATTAGGACAATGATAATACATAGAGACTAGTGTGTGCGTAGACTAATGACCATTCTCACAGGTCATGGATAAGAGATATCAAGTCTTCACATAAGTACATATTAAAGGAATAATGTACTGGACTGACCCACCATGAGAACGATGCATGGATCGTTACGTGAGTGTCATAAGCGGTTCTCACAGTAACCATGGTGTACGTTGTTCTTAGACTTGAAGTCACTATGGTTTCCTACATGAGAAGTTATATGTTTTAATGCTCTCAAATGTTGTCTGTAATAAAGTGATCATAAAGTCAACTATTGGATATACTACAATCATGTGGAGGGATGTGAGTGACTTAGATAGGATTTGTCTCTCTTAAATAACATGAGCAATATTTACGAGCTCCTTGATTGAGTGAGATTGCAAAATACATAGCCGTGATCAAATGAGTCAATATGAGATATTGATCCCATTTGTTTTAGTAAGTCTACTCTGACATCAAGAAACCAAATATTGAACTATACAAGGGTGACACGCTCTATACCTTATGGCCAATTAATATATCTGGACAAAGGGACTAGACTACATGGTAACATTGGTCACGGATAGGTTATGTCAAATCACTGACATTCCCGTTACTTGAGTAGCAGTCATGTATTGCTAGATACTGCTCACTGTTTGTAATACTAGAATATGATTTTAGTATTACTATCAACGTAATGGAAACCTACAGGGTCACACACTTAGAATGAATCGAAATTGTGATTTAAATTTAATTAGGGACCCTCCTGATATTGGTTGGACATTTAATTAGATTAAATGAGCCGACTAAAGTTTAAAGACCCACACACGAATCTGACCTAGGTTAGATTATGAGCCCAACAATCTCATTGCTCTCTTAGAGTTGATTTTCTGCACCTATATATATAATATGTATCTGTGAAAAGGTGACACGTGAAAAACCCTAGCTGTCATAGAAAGTTAGAGAGAGAGAGAGATCATGAGGAGGAGCATCATCTTCCCGCAGCTAGCACTACGTCTGAGGGAGAGCCATTTTTTCGTTCCGTTCATGTGGATACCGTAGAGGCACCGCAATATTGCAGTGTTGTGATCGGCATAGTATGTAGACATTAGATCCATCTTTAAGGTATAACTCCTAAACACGATTTATAGTTTTCGAATGGATTCATGACTATGTTTCGATAATTTTGTAATTTTTCCGCTGTGTATTTAATCTGTGATTAACTTCGAAACCTAACACTTATATCGTCTCATCGTCTTTGTATCCAACATAGTATGCATGACATAAACCCAATCCCTATCCTGAGGCCAGTAACAATATTACTTTAATTAATTTTTTATGTAATAATAATAATTCTTTCCTCCAATTTATTCTTTCATGAGATAAGTATGCCGAAGTTGCCCCCCACCCCATGAGATAAGTCTGCCGAAGTTAAGAAAAACACATACATTGCAAACAAAAGAGTTTCTCTCTCTAGAAAAGTCTAGAGAAAGAAACTAACCCCCAAATCCCCTAAAAGCAAACCCTAGATCTGAGAATAGTCTGGGGCGGCGGCTAGGGCCCGTCGCCGCCGCCCCGTCATCCCTCCTCTCCACTCATTCTCCCCCCCACGGTGGTTCTTCGACGGCGTTGCCCCCCCCCCCGTAGCGATCCATCGCTATTAGCACCCTCCCGTCGCTGGCCGGCTCTGGAGCCAAGTCCCCTTCCTCGAGCGTCCTTGTCGAACGACGTGCCGCTCCAGCCATGTCGTGCTCCAGCCACGTCGTTCCTCGGCGTGCCAGGCGGACGAGTCCTAGCGTCGGTCTGGGTTCCGATTGTGGCAGTGTGGAGATGGGGCTCACACTTTGAGATGGAGGTGGATTGGTGCTGCTATGGTCTTGGCTGAGTCGGTAGCGGGAGGTAATTTAGTGAGGGGTTGGAGGAGCTGTCTGGGTTGGTTGTGTCCTTTGCCTTACGGTTCCTTCGCCATCACCACCATGTCCACGCTCTCGGGGCCGATTACAGTATTCTGCAGCCATGATTTCGGTCTCCAGGGTTGGTGTAGTCGGCGTAGTAGTCCGGGTTTGTGTTGATGTAAATGCCAAAGTCAGCGGGTGGAGTTTGTTCCCCGTTATGCTGGAGTTAGTTTGCCAGCAAGAGACGGTGGTTGGATTTGTTGTCCTGGAGGTCGCGTGGGGATAGATGGAGGGAGTTTCTGGGTGGAGAGTTTTTTGATGGAGTTTGAATTTCAATTTAGAGTTTTGAAACTCAAATTACATCTGGGAGGTGATGAGCATGTGCGGGGGCTTTCATCTGGGCTCTTGATCGAGAGTTAGAGGTCAGGTTGAGTTGCTTTATTTTGTCCTTCATTGAATGATCGATGGTGATGTTACTAATTCTCACCGATGCGGTGTCCGATTTTGTCAACATTGTTGGGATGATGTGCGAGTCGTCGATATGGTGGATGATGTACGAGCTGTGACAGTTGTGATAGATGTGCAAGCTGGCGCCGATATGGTTGATGTGCGAGTCGTCGCTAGTTTGGGAGGTTGAGTGAGGTTGTCGCTGGTGAGAGTGATGTCAGTCGTTGCAGGTCTGCTGGTGGTCAAGTCGTCACATAGACGGTGTTCGGGCTAGCCATCAGCGACGACGCGAACGGAACATCGGCTACCATGGTGGTGAAGGAGCTGAGCATTTCAGACTAGAGAAGTGACAAGTCGTCACTGAATAGGCGGAGTGGTAAGTCGTTATCAGAATTGTGACTGGGCAAGTCGTTTTCGGTATGTTTTTCTGATTAGGTGTCACCGAATGGGGTAGAAAAGTCGTTGCTGGAGTGGTGTTTAAGTTAGACGTTGTCTGAAGGTGCATGGGCAAGTTGTCACTATGGTTGGTGCTCGATGAGTCGGTATCTGATTGCTCAATAGAAATCTGCATGCGTCACATCTGATAAGAGGGAGAACAGAGTACAGGTGGTACCGTCTATTAGTTTAGCTAGGAGATGGACTAGTTAATGTTGTACGGTTAACTGTGTTATTGTTCTCTGTGGTTCTGTTCTAGGAACAGATAGAGGTTATTTTTTTTTTGTAATACTTGTTTCGTTAATATTTTATTAATGAAGCGGTGACGCGGTCACCTTTTCTCAAGAAAAAAAAAAGTATGCCGAAATTTGAATTTCTTCAGTTGGTTGCATAAATTAATGATTTCAACATTGAGACTCATTTGCAATAGCTTGAATTTCTGTAGTTAATCTGCTAAGAGCATCCACAGTCGTTTTTCTCATTTGCCAAAATATGGCAGCTACAGTAATAGCATATAGGGGAGTATCGTGCAGTCGTCGTTTCTTAAATTTTTCTCATTTGGCTTTTACATATTAAAAGACCAAATTACCCCTTTCTTTAATATTCGTCCAATATAGATTGAAGGGCAATTTGGGGAAAAAAACCCAAAAAAGGAAAAAAAAAAAAAAAAAAAGGTAAAAACCCCTTGGACGGGGTATCATCTCCCGGACGGGAGATGATTCCCCGTCTGAGGAGTTTTTCCCAAAAAAAATATATTTTAAAAGGGAAGGACGGGGTATGATTCCCCGTCCGACCCTTTTTTAAATAAAAAAAAATTAATAATCCTACGACGGTATATGATTTCCCGTCTCAGTCGATTAAAAAATATTAAAATCCTTCAGACGGGGTATGATTCCCCGTCTTCTATAATTTGAGAATTCTTATTTCGTTTCTCAAATTTGAGAAACAGATTTGAAAGAAATGAGAAAAATGGCATATATAGCAAACGATTGCAGCGCATCGTTTGCTATAATATGGCAAAATGGGAGATATAGAAAACGACTGTCGACGCTCTAATATGAAGTTCTTTCGAACGACTGGATGTTTGGCAAAGAGATTCTGTTAAGGGATCTAATTTCATAATTGTTCAAGCGAAATCATTGTAATTATTCTTTCTAATATATTGGTTTTCAACTCAAAAAAAATGAAGGTTGTACTTTTTTTTGAAGGAAAGAGAAGATTGTACTTTATAAACAAAGATCCGTTAATCTAAGAAATATGGAATTGGATATCACAATGAGAATTGTAGCACAAGTAGTTCATTCTTCTCAGACGTGCTTACCCAACCCAATAGAATTATAGGCTCTGTTTTAGAACAGAACTCTAAATTGTTTGATTTTCGTCATAAACCAGGCAGGCAAAACCTAGCCACATCCTAACATTCATTCAACCGCTTCTCATAAAAATCGACATGTACACAAAAGTTTTCCATTGAACTTCCTGTTAAGAAATTATGATGATCTTGTTGAGTCTTTGACACAATTAACACAAACCACCAAATAAGACTAGATCACACCAAACACACAGCACACAAGAGTTGTCCCGTTTGGGGCTTTCGCCTTAATCCAGGGGAGAAAGAACCGAGATATTATTCAACTAGAGAAGATACAAGAATCTTACAATTCTCACAACGACGCTCTTTCAAGCCCAATGGAACTTGATGCTGCTTACAATGGGGAACTCTCTCACCATCTCAGATGAAGTACTCTCTTCTTCTATTTGGCACTCAATAGAATCATCATTGATCTATGAGCCGTTACAATTGTTCATATAGATCTAGAGACAAACCCTAAGTTGATATCTTGTTACAATAGCCATTGAATAGTACATAAGAGATAACCCTACGATAGGAGCCACACGATCTAACTTGAAAAACAAGTTGGGCTTCTCACGAATCACTAAAACCCGACCCAAATATCCATCAGCGCCGCGACCGGTCGACCTCCACCCAAGGGACGGTCAACCGTCCCCCTCTCAGAGACTTCTGCACCCTATGACCGGTCGACCGCAACTTCTGCAACTACAGCTGCTGACTGTTTTCTTGCCTCCACTCCGTTTTCAATCGCCTTTGTCTCTCCATCGTCTTATCATCTTCGTATCCAATCTCATCTGAAGACATAAACCCAACACTTCCTATATCTCTAAAGTCTATTTTATACTAGATGTCGAACATTCTCTCTAGTTTTGACTGCCTGCAGGATGCTTCTTGACTCGAAGATATAATCAAGAAAAAAACACACATTAGTTTCAGTGAAACGGGGAGTCAAATGCATGAGTTATGAGACCGATCCATGAGAAAGACACCAGAGTTTATGGCAGTTATGCAACCTAAAGATACACAGTGTAGACCACCATCTAATGGCCTTATTTTGAAGCCTACCCTACGATGGTATGAAACATATAGAAACAAACTTATTCTATCAATATAATGGTGATCTTATTTTGAAGCCTACCCTTAAGATAGTCTGAAACATATGAAACAAACTTATTCTATCAATTTAATGGTTTAAAAATTCAAGTGTCAGACAAAATGCCTATTTTAGAGCAGACACAGTATCTTCTATCAAAAGCTTATAATTCAAAGTCCCAAGCAATGAGCAAGTTCGGAGTGTTGGAATTAATTTTTTGCAGTTTTTCCGGGCCGGATTCCGGCAGGCTCCGGCCACCGGCGGCGCCGGAAAATGAGTGGATTGCGATCCTCTCGATGAGTACTATTTCGTAGTATACTCACTTGCCAAAAACGAATTCCGTATGAATGAGAAATGTTGGTCCAAAGTTGGGTACTTGAAATGTACTAACTTGGCAACTTGGAGAAAATGGATAGTCTCATATCAGAAATTGGGAAAGATTTTTTCTAGTATATATACTAGAAAACTGGTCTAAAGGGCGTGGCCCGGGGGTTACCACTAATGTGTAGTGGAGAGAGGACTTAGCCAAGCCCGGCCCGGCCCGGCCCGACCCGGCTTGGCTTGGTTTGGTTTGGTTTGGTTTGGTTTGGTCTGGCTTAGCTTAATTTTTGTTTTGCCCAGACAGAAAACTTTTTCCCTACTAAACTGATAAGACTTTTCAGATTCAGTAACTGGTACCCATTACTCTGTAACAGCAGAGTAATGGCTCACCAGTTATGAATCTGAAGGGTCTCCATTACTCTGCTGTTACAGAGCAATGGCATTTAAAGAGTCTCTAGTCTCCAATTTTCTTCTATAAAATCTAGACAGAGCCTGTTATACAGTACAGAGTTTTTTTTTCATCATTCTTCTTCTTCTTTTTCTTCTTCTTCTTCTTCTCTGTGTCAGTGTCAACTGAGAGTACAACACAGACAACAGTTCGCTGAATCTCTGAAGCAAGGGTGCTGCTCTTCAGAGAAGGTACAGTTGTATCCTGGAAAGCAATTCGCCGGCCACCGTCACACTACGGGGCGAATTTTGCTTTAAAGAGAGAGATTATCAGTATCGACTCTGTGCAAAGTCTTCAATTTACTGTTTTATTTCCTGTATTTCATTTCTTTGCGATTTCTGTTGGAATTTTCTCTTATTTATAAATTCGAGTTCTAACAATCTTAAAGCAGAATTTTTTCCTCACTGATTCTAACAGTTTTGTGAAGTTTATTTACAGGTGCAATTATCGATTCGGAAAAAACAACTAACGAGTTCTGTTACTTTGCTGTTTCAGATAACAACATGGAGAACACACCAAGTGATATTGCCAGTGGGCTTATCAGTACCGAAACACCGGTGACCCAAAATGTGACTGCACAATCGGTTGCGGCACATTCGGTTGTTCTGCCCACACACATAACCGTGGAAGAAAAATCGGAGAAGTTCAATGGAACTGGATTCAAAAAGTGGCAAGGGAAGATGCAGTTCTACCTGACCAGATTGAAGCTGGACAGATTCCTCTCTGAATTTGCCTCGATGCTGGCGCCAATGGATGTACACTCCGTTGCTGTAGTTGATGCGTGGACTCAGGGCGACTACCTCTGCAGGAACTACATCCTCAATGGCTTGGTAGACCCCCTGTACAACTTCTACTGTGTCTTCAAGACATCCAAACTCCTGTGGGGGACCTTGGAAAAGAAGTACAAAACAGAAGACGCCGGGTCCAAGAAATTTGTTGTCGGCAAATTTCTGGACTACAAGATGATTGACTCCAAAACTGTGGTGAGTCAAGTCCAAGAACTGCAGGTTATAATGCACGACATTGCTGCAGAGAATATGACGCTGTGCGAACCATTCCAGGTTGCAGCATTCATCAAAAAACTTCCACCTGTATGGAAAGACTTCAAGAACTACCTCAAACACAAGCGAAAGGAGATGTCTCTTGAAGACCTCATTGTCAGATTGCGGATCGAAGAAGAGAATCGCAAGGCTGACAGGTCCTATGGAAATCAGTCCATAGAAAAGGCCAATGTGGTGGAGCACGAACAGAAGGGCAAGAAGAGGAAGTTTCTGCCACAGGCCTCAAACAAAAAACCTCTTGCAAAGAGATTTGCTGGGAAATGCCACAAGTGTGGTAAGCTGGGACACAAAATTTCTGAGTGCCGCAGCAAGGACAGTAATCGTTCAGGAACAGGACATGTAAAAGGGAATGAAAAATTCCACGCACACATAGCTGAGAACTTGTCCACTGGTCTCTCTGACCTGGACCTCTGTGCTGTAGTATCAGAGGTAAATCTTGTGGGGAGCAATCCTCATGAATGGTGGTACAATACTGGGGCCACCAAGCATATCTGCTCGGACAAGGAAATGTTCACCTTATACCAGAAGTGCAACAAAGATGAACAGCTGTTCATGGGAAACTCTTCCACCTCCAAAATTGAAGGAACAGGGAAGATAGTGCTGAAAATGACTTCAGGCAAAGAGCTAACAGTCACAAATGTGCTGCATGTTCCAGACATTAGAAAGAACTTGATATCAGGTTCTTTGCTAAGCAAGAATGGATTTAAGGTTGTTCTTGTTTCTGATAATTTTGTACTGTCTAAAAATGGGGTATACTTGGGTAAAGGATATGTAAAGGATGGACTGTTCAAGTTTAATGTAATAACAGTCATCCCTAAAACTATTGTTCCTGCTGTTCCCAAAGTTAATAAAATAACTCCTATTGCCTATGTTATTGAGTCTTCCTCTGTTTGGCATGAAAGACTAGGCCATGTTAATGTCAATTCTATGCGTAGATTAATTAACATGAATCTGCTACCAAAATTCAAGGTAGATAATTCAGAAAAATGTGAAGTTTGCACGGAGACCAAACTCACTAAAACTCCATTACGTTCTGTAGAAAGAAACACAGAAACACTAGGTCTAATTCACACGGATCTGTGTGATTTAAAATATGTGCAGACCAGAGGTGGCAAAAAGTACTTTGTGAGTTTCATAGACGATTGCACAAAATTCTGTTATGTATATTTGTTACATAGCAAAAATGAGGCTTTGGATAAATTCAAAGAATATAAACTTGAGGTTGAGAATCAACTTGGCAAAACGATTAAAATCGTTAAAAGTGATAGAGTAGGAGAATATGATGCACTATTTAACATGTTCTGCTCAGAACATGGAATAGTTCATCAGATAACTGCTCCTTACTCACCCGAATCAAACGGTACTGCCGAACGCAAGAACCGAACTCTAAAGGAGATGATGAATGCCTTGTTGTTTAATTCTGGCTTACCCCAAAACATGTGGGGGGAAGCGTTGCTGACTGCCAACTACATTCTCAACAAAATACCTCACAAGAAAACTGGCAAGACACCATACGAACTGTGGAAAGGTAACTTACCTTCGTATAAATACCTCAAAGTGTGGGGGTGTCTAGCAAAAGTGGCAGTACCTAACCCGAAACAGGTCACCATCGGACCTAAGACTATTGATTGCATATTCATAGGCTATGCACACAACAGTAGTACATATCGGTTCTTAGTATACAAATCGGATATACCGGATATCCATGTGAATACAATAATGGAATCAAGGAATGCTTCCTTCTTTGAACACGCGTTTCGGTGCAAGGATACTACGTACCTCAAACGTACACGTGAACAAGGGAATGCAAGCACTTCAGTTGATGAACCAGAACATGATACTGATGAGCCTAGACGAAGTAAATGGGCTAGAACATCAAAATCATTTGGTCTTGACTTCGTGACGGCCTTTCTGTTAGAGAATGAGCCCAGAACTTTCAAGGAAGCCATGTCTATGCCTGATGCTCCTATGTGAAAGGAAGCAATTAAAAGTGAAATAGACTCCATTATGCAAAATCATACATGGGAGTTAGTCGACTTGCCTTCTGGATGTAAAGCTCTAGGATGCAAATGGATTTTTAAACAAAAATTGAAACTAGATGGTTCAATAGAGAAGCATAAGGCAAGACTTGTGGTACAAGAATTCAGGCAAAAGGAAGGCCTAGATTTCTTTGATACATATTCCCCAGTTACAAGAATAACATCCATAAGAATGTTGATAGCTATTGCAGCTCTACGTAACCTGGAAATACATCAAATGGATGTTAAAACTACATTTCTAAATGAGAACTTAGAAGAAGAAATATACATGAAACAACCTGAGGGTTACGTAGTTCCTGGACAGGAAAACAAGGTGTGCAGACTTGTAAAATCTCTGTACGGCCTGAAAAAAGCTCCAAAGCAGTGGCATGCAAAATTTGACAATGTTATGATATCAAATGGTGTCAAAATAAATGAATGCGATAAGTGTATCTACATCAAAGATACTCCAAATGGATATATTCTGGTCTGTCTGTACGTAGACGACATGCTCAGTATTGAAAGCAATAACGACATTATCAAACAAACTAAGAGCATGCTTAGTGGCATGTTTGACATGAAAGATTTGGGAGTTGCAGATGTCATACTAGGAATCAAAGTTTCCAGAATATCTGAGGGGATTACTTTGTCTCAAGCTCATTATGCTGATAAAGTACTTGAAAGATTCAAGAATTACTCCAATGGGACAGCAAAAAGTCCCGTCGATCCAAGTCTTCACTTGTTCAAAAACACAGGCGAAAGCATATTACAACTAGAATATGCACGTGTAATCGGTAGTCTGATGTACCTAACAAATTGTACAAGACCGGACCTAGCACATTCGGTAAATGTACTAAGCCGATACACGAGTAATTCAGGACGAAGTCACTAGAAAGGAATAGCTAGAGTATTGAACTACTTGCGACATACTCAGAGTTATCCGCTGCATTACACCAGATATCCAGCAGTACTGGAAGGCGACAATGATGCCAACTGGATATCGGACTCCAAGAACTCAAAATCCACAAGTGGATATGTCTTCACACTTGGTGGTGCAGCTGTGTCATGAAAATCCTCTAAACAAACGCTATTGGCCAGATTCACCATGGAATCTGAGTTTATTGTTTTAGACAAAGCGGCAGAGGAAGCAGAATGGCTTCGAAACTTTTTAGAGGATATTCCTATGTGGGAAAAACCAGTGCCTGCCTTATGTGTACACTGTGACAGCCAATCGGCTATAGCACGGGTACTGAGTTGTATGTATAATGGTAAGTCTCGCCATATCAGAAGGCGACACAAAACCATTAGACAATTGCTCTCAAATGGAATAATCTCTATAGAATATATAAAATCGGCTGATAACCTAGCAGATCCATTTACTAAAGGTCTGTCGCGAGAGCAGGTTGTGAGATCATCAAGAGGAATGAGTTTAAAGCCTATGACAAAAGAGGATACTTGATGGAAACCCTACCTAGGAATTGGAGATCCCAAGATCTAGGTTCAAAGGGACAACTAAATCTTGTTGAATTGACGGAAGCACTGAGAGATTAAAATCTCATACCCATTCTTAGGATGATAAAACAGTGCTGCCTGCAAAGAGTTAGGATAAGCTTGGCTTTTAATGATTCCCATAGCTTTCAAATAAAAGTGGGGTATAGCAGGATACTCTTTATGGGCAATTACCTTGTGAGTGTGAAATGAGGCCGTTTCTAGGAGAATGAAGAGAGGCTACATTCTCCAAGTTCACTCACGATTAACCAAGGATGTTCAAGGCCAAAATGAACACAACAAGAGAACTTAGTTCTGTGAGGAGATGAAACTGTGTGATAGTTATTGTCTAGGTTCACATCAAAGCCCGGGTAGTTCAAGACATCATGATCACTACCTGGTCAAGTGAATCCGATAGCTAATTACTAAGGGTGGTTCAAAGTTAAAAAATTACTACCATTCCTGATGCAGTGATTTTCCGATTGTACTCTCAGAGTCTTTCTGACATGTTTTTGTTTTTCTGTCGTGTCTGGATTACATGGTCTGGTAATTTCCATTCATGTGGGGTATTGTTGGAATTAATTTTTTGCAGTTTTTTCGGACTGGATTCCGGCAGGCTCCGACCACCGGCGGCGCCGGAAAATGAGTGGATTGCGATCCTTTCGACGAGTACTATTCCATAGTATACTCACTTGCCAAAAACGAATTCCGTATGAATGAGAAATATTGGTCCAAAGTTGGGTACTTGAAATGTACTAACTTGGCAACTTGGAGAAAATGGATAGTCCCATATCAAAAATTGGGAAAGATTTTTTCTAGTATATATACTAGAAAACTGGTCTAAAGGCGTGGCCCGGGGGTTACCACTAACGTGTAGTGGAGAGATGACTTAGCCAAAATGACAAACACACACGCGTGCCCGACCCGGCCCGGTTTGGCTTGGTTTGGTTTGGTTTGGCTTAATTTTTGTTTTTTTTTGTTTTGCCCAGACATAAAACTTTCCCCCTACTAAACTGATAAGGCTTTTCAGATTCAGTAACTGGTGCCCATTACTCTGTAACAGCAGAGTAATGGCTCACCAGTTATGAATCTGAAGGGTCTCCATTACTCTGCTGTTACAGAGTAATGGCATTTAAAGAGTCTCTAGTCTCCAATTTTCTTCTATAAAATCCAGACAGAGCCTGTTATACAGTACATAGTTTTTTTTCATCATTCTTCTTCTTCTTCTTCTTCTTCTTCTTCTTCTTCTTCTCTGTGTCAGTGTCAACTGAGAGTACAACACAGACAACAGTTCGCTGAATCTCTGAAGCAAGGGTGCTGCTCTTCAGAGAAGTTACAGTTGTATCTTGGGAAGCAATTCGCCAGCCACCGTCACACTATGGAGCGAATTCTGCTTTAAGGAGAGAGATTATTAGTCTCGACTCTGTGCAAAGTCTTCAATTTACTGTTTTATTTCCTGTATTTCATTTCTTTATGATTTCTGTTGGAATTTTCTCTTATTTATAAATTCAAGTTCTAACACGGATCACCGGCAATTTCCCTACTCCGTTAAGCACTCACTCTGCCAGTAAGAAAACAGATTTGAACTGTTTGAAGCTTTTCTCGGATGCATCACAAATGTGAGAATGATACACACATACACAAGGTGACGTATCTTGATCGAGCTGTAGGAATGAAGAAGATATTTGCAAATAGTCCCTCACATATAGTATGAGTTTCACAGCGAGTGTGAGTATTGTGTAGTGGTAATGTTTGCTATTGAGCAAATCCAATGGCTTCAGATTTTTTTTTATATTCCATTTTTTAAACAAATAACAGACCATAAATGGTTTTAATCTCCATGAGGACCATGGCATTTTGAGTAAAACCAATGATTAATTCAGCAAGATCCTCACTCCTCAGATTGCATCCCAGCATGACATCTAATATATAAAGTTAATTTACCACACTATACAGTTAAACTCGAATAATAAATGGTTAATGCAAACAAAAACACGAATTTTTTCCCATACTGTCCCACTTTTTGAAAGTTTTTCCCAAACTGTCCTACTTTTTTATTTAAATTCCTAAAGTGCCTCACTCGCTTTTTAAAAAACCGAGTTTAGTTAAAACCATATCGATTTTTCAAAAAGCGAGTGTTAGTCTTTGACTTTTCGAAAGACCACACTCGGTTTTCGAAAAAACCGAGTGGGTTTTAACTGAACCCGGATTTTTTTGGAAAACCGAGTGGATTATTTTGGTAAATACTTTCAAAAGTGTGTCAGTTTGATAAATACTTTCAAAAAGTGGGTGATTTTGGTAACAAGTTCCCACCTGTTAGGATAAAGAAATTTATAAAGCACCATCCATTACACTTGGTAGTATAAAAGTAAAACACAAGACAATTATTTTTGAGCCCCTGTTTCGAAAGAACTACCATTCACACCCATCTAGTTACAGATTTAATTAGTAATGTAAGTTTCTAAAATCAGATTGGTTTATACCCTCGTATAGCAATACTAAGGAAAAAATAATAATTTTAAAAACATTAGTATATTTATACATTCTTAATTAGAACTTTAATTTACAACGTATTGGATATAAAGATTAATGGTGTTTCGAAACAGGCTATCCATTGTGATTTATGTACAATGAAAAGGAGTTTCTTTGTGAATTTATTTAAAAACTAGTTGGTTAATAGTTCTCGTTTCTAAAGTCACATTCAGCTAAGAAGTTAATAGACAAGTTTTTTTAATAATCAAAACAGAACTATATTAATATTTATATTGCCTAATTCACAAAATACATTCCTACTAAACCTTAAATAAATAAAATATAATATCATGCATTAAAATTTTTATGGGTTTAGGCTATATCTCTAAATTAACATATATAGACATATATAGTTCAGATTATCCATCGAGTTATAGGACTCGGATCCACAAAGATCTAATAAGAAAATTGATCTATTGTGGAGGATCCTTACCCTAAAATTGTCAAATTCGAATCGGGTTATCAAGATATCAGGTTATGGATACTTTTGTCACCCCTGATTCTAATGTTACTTATTTATATTATGCATTATTTTGTACTTCTCTCTAATAATTAAACAAGTGCTTCATTTTTAACCAAATGTAAAAAAATTAGGACTTATATTTTAGTGGGACCCATATCAAAATCACAATGTGGTTTGAGAGTTTTATGCCCAACAACTTGGCTGCAAACAAACCGAGCTACTCGCGAGCTACTCGGCTCGAGCTAGGTCAAAGCTCAGCTCGAGCTTGGGCTTGCTGTGATTGTAAGGCTAAGCTCGCGAGGTACTCGGCTCGAACTCGTTCAAAGCTCGGCTCGAGAAGAGCTCGAGCTTGAAAATTGAGCTTGATTGCTTAACAAGCTGAGCTCGAGCCTCACGACACTCGGCTCGACTCGATCACTCGGCTCATTTGCAGCCCTAACAACAACCCCTTAATATAATTAGTAATATACACGTAGGATGCACACCTTTTTTTCCCTTAAATTCTTAGTCTTCACAAATTATTTCTAATGGAACTGACTTTTATTTTATATTAATAATATTTTCATAAATAATTATGTTATAAATAACTTTAAAATTTGATGACATTATAATAACCAGCTAATTAATTAGAAATGGATGGTTAATATAACTCTCAGTTAAAAATGTGTAGTTTGAAATTAGATTAACTAAGTTGATTTGTCTCCAAATTATACAACTCCAACTCTGAAGTTATAGTAGTAGATTTTAACAAACATATTGATCCATTGGTATGTTGGATGAATATAATTGACAGAAATAAAGGGAAAAAATCATTAATCTGTCCAAATAAGAGAGGCTTCAATATAATTATTAATCACAGTGCCTTAGAATATTGTTTCTGTGGAAAACTACAGGGTGAGAGAGGACAGTTAATTGTTAGCTGTGAATTTTTTAATATTTTAGTTGATGTATTAATGAATTCCTATGAAGTACAATGGGCATAACTACTTATGGTATTTAACCTTCCAATCAAATATTAGTAAAATTAATTGTTTTTATTGATTATACATATCATAGCAGTCAATATCAATTTGATTTTATATAGGATATCATTATATATCAAATAGAATATTACAATTAGAAGTACTCATAAATTATAATGTTTCTTTCTTGTTAGGATTGATCATGATTCTTTTCTTTTCTGACCCTATCTTCTAAAATGAACTAGTATCAGACACGTGCACACGTGCACGTGAAAAAAATTGAAGGATAATGAAAAGGGTAAGAAGAAAATAATTTCCAAACCGATCCACTTTCGAAAATATTTACAAAGCAGGTCCACTTTCTAAAATATTTACCAAGTTAGTCCATAATTAAAAAGAAAATAATTTTCAAACTGATCCACTTTCGAAAATATTTACCAAACAGGTCTATTTTCGAAAATATTTACCAAAGTAACCCAACCCGTGCAACGCGCGTTGCACGGGTTGGGTTACTGACTAAGGGGTTCTCCCATTATAGTAGTATTATTAGAGATAGGTGTGCTAAATTCTTTAATTATTGTAAGATTTAAATATAATTATTACAGATAATTATAACTCTCCACCTGTTGAACTTGTTATCAAAATGATCCACTTTTTGAAAGTATTAACCAAACTGACCCACTTTCGAAAGTATTTACCAAAATGATCCACTCGGTTTTTCAAAAAATCAAGGTTTAGTTAAAACCAACTCGGTTTTTCGAAAACCGAGTGTGGTCTTTCGAAAAGTCAAAGAATAACACTCGCTTTTTGAAAAACCGAGGTGATTTTAAATAAACTCGGTTTTTCATAAAGCGAGTGAGGCGCTATGAAATTTTTTTTAAAAAATAGGATAGTTTGGAAAAACTTTCAAAAAGTGGGACAGTTTAGGAAAAAATTCTAAAAGCACGTACTAGGAAAGTAATCTACTTTATCAGCTTCGATCGTTCTGAAGAATCTAAGGTTTCACCGCAAGTGGGTCGGACAGATTTGTAGAACATTGTATCTGTTTGGAGACAGATTGAATGAAGTCCGACATTCATTTCGACATTCTGTCGAACACCTTCCTGTCTAGTATATATATAGACATTCCGTCCACGTTCTGATTAAGTTTTTATCAAGAAAGTTACAACTTGTCACAAAGCTAAGTCTCATATTGACTAACTACTTCTCCAAGAAGTCCCCAATTTCTCTCTAGTTTTTACCATGACCAGAAGAAGAAATTTTTTTTTCCCAATTTCTCTTTGGATTATTTAATTTGGTTACAAAATTTAGTTCTTGGTTTGAAAATAATCATTCATTCCAATTAGGGCTTTTCTTTCTTTCGACTAATGAAAATAATACTTGGATGCGGTTGGAAAATTTTAAAGAGAGGTAGTAATAATATGTAATATATGATTAGGGTTTTTCATTCAAGAACAGAACGAAAATATCAAATTAACTGCCAAAATCCGAGAGAATAGCAGCTTTGCTTGCCGGTTTCTCGTTCAACCCGTGTTTTTTTAAACAATGAAAATACAATTTTCCCAAACAACAGGGTCTAAGAGCATCTGTAGTCGGGCTAAAAACTCAAAATTTGGAAAATTTTTAAAAAAACATGCTGTAGTCGTCGTCTAAAAACCCAAAATTTGGGTGTACGAGGTACAGTAGCTGGCCAAATATAGGAGAAGATTTGAGAATAACCAAAATATAGCTAACGATCGATTATACTTCGTCTGTTAAAAATGACGAAGGATTAACCTTCGTCTCTTAGGTTAGACGTACGAATTTGAAGTCAGACGAAGCATTATACTGCGTTTGTTTCATGAAAAAAAAAAAAAAATTTAAATTGACAGACGGTGTATTATACACCGTCTGTAGGCTTAATCTGAAAAAAAAAAAAATAGGAATGCAGTTAATGCACTGTGAGTTTCCTTTTTTTTTTTTTACCAAAGTACAATTACATAAATACCCATCGCAGATCCCTTGCCTTTTATTGACAACGGCTACATACCAAAGTAAATTTTTTTCAACAGACGGGTCATAATGAACCGTCCGATCAAAATGACGGTGCATATTTAACCGTCTATGATTTATTTTAAAAAAAAAAAAATTTAAACAGGGACGGTATATAATTAAGCGTGCGATGGGATTAACGGTTCATATTGAACCATCTGTGAGTTTTTAAAAAAAAAAAAAATTAAGAAGGGACGGAATATAATGAATCGTGCGATGAAAATAACGGTGTATATTGATCCGTCTGTGAGTTTTTTTTTAAAAAAAAAAAATTAAAAGGGACGGAGAATAATGAATCGTGCGATCAAATTAACGGTGTATAATCTTCCGTCCTTCAAAGAAAAACAAACGACAGATCGAATATAGCATTGAACGACTGCAGCAACATTCTTTTTTTCCTATTTCCAAATTGCTATATACCCAAAATTTGGCAACAACGACTACAGATGCTCTAAGAGCATATGTAGTTGTTGGTTATTTTGCCAATTTTTGCAAAATTTGGTAGGGAAAATAAAGTTTTGTAGATGCGGTCAAATACTCAAATTTTGGGTTTGAGAACAACAATAGTCAGCTATATGTGGAAGGAAAAATAGGAATTTTAAAATATCTCTCGCAAAAAATTATTTTTCGTCAGTTCAACTTTTTTCTAAAAAAAGCATCGGACGAAAAGATAATATTTCGTCTCTATTTTTTTAAATCTATCGGACGGTAAATCATTTTCCGTCGCATCAATTTTTTAAACGTTCGATCAAATTTTTTAAAAAAATTTGAGGACGTGAAATCATTCATCGTCCAAATTTTTTTATATTTAATTTTTTTTTTGGGGGATGAGATTTCATCTACCGTCCGTCTATTTTTTAAAAGGCTAAATATAAAAAAAGAACACAAAGTTTTGGGTCAGTTTAAAAAAAGGATACTAAAGTTTTTTTGTTTAAAAAAAAGACACAAAGTTTCAAAAAACTCCACTGGGTTAGTTAGGGTTAGGTTGGGTTATGGTAGGGCTTAAAAAAACCACATTCATCTTTTATTTGTGTTTAAAAAAACATCACTTAACTAATCAGATGTTTAAATAAACCCCTCCGAACTAACCTTAATCCTAACTAATCTAGTGGAGTTTTTTGAAACTTTGTGTCCTATTTTTAAACAAAAAATTCTTAGCGTCCTTTTTTAAAAAACTGGCCCAAAACTTTGTGTCCTTTTTTTATATTTAGCATTTTAAAAATCAAAACTCAAATTTTGGGTTAAAACAACTACAGCTCAAATCCAAATTTCCTTTCAAAGCTAATATCCACAGAACAGATTATCCCAATGTTGGAACAGCTCTTCACTTTGCGGCTTTAAATGGTCATGCTCGTTGCATTCGCCTTCTCCTTGCAGATTATGTGCCGAGCATACCCAATTTTTGGGATGTTACCAGAAGAACTTCTCAAGAAGATTCTTTATCGGATTTTGACGAGGATGCTCTGTCTAATATAGTGAATAGAAGGGCGGATGGTGGTATCACTGCGCGCCTTAAATGGTCATGCAGAAAATGTGCAGTTACTCCTGGATTTAGGGGCTCGTGTAACCAATATCACAGTAGAGGATGGGACAACAATCGATCTCATAGGTGCAGGAAGCACACCTCTTCACTATGCTGCTGGTGGTGGAGATGCTATTTGCTGTCAAGTTCTTATTTCGAGGTGAGCCAGTTTGAGTGCTAAAAATGCTAATGGATGGACCCACTTGATGGTTGCTCGTTCATGGCATAAAAATTGGCTTGAAGGACTCCTTAGCAGACGATCAGAAGGCAGAGTAAAGATTCTTCCTTCTCCATACCTGGCCCTTTCCTTGATGAGCATCATGCAAATTTCCAGAGAATATGGATGGAGAAAGTTGAGAGGGAGGAATTTCCTGAGTGTGAGCTTGGGGACAAGCTCATTTTTAAGGGGGGTGGAGTTGTCAGGGATGCCGGCTGTAGCCCTTCCATCACCGGAGTGAAGCTTATGATCAGCATCGTCATCAATGGTTGCCATGGGTTCAGCTGTAGAGTATCTGTGGTTGTATTGGTGTCTGAGTCTGTAGTGTGTGTTTGTTGTTTGTTTTTACGTGCGCTACGCACTTTGTGTGAATTAGGATATAGCGGGAGAAGCGGGAAGGCAGGGTGTGCTTCACACGTGGTATTTTGAGTCTTTGTCGTTTAGTGTAACCGTTTCACTCCTCCAGCTATATATCCCTGATTTGTAACAAACTGAGAGAAGGAATGAATAAAATCAATATAGTTTCTTCCCCAAATCTCTAATTTCTTCCCCAAATCTTCTCTCTCTCACCCCTAGTTCTTCCAACCTTCCCTCTAATGGCTACTTTCAATACTTTCAAGAAGCGGATCCCTGACAAAGTGGTATCAGAGCCGGCCTTCACCGGTGACTACTCGCGAGACGTAGGTATGTCGACGGTGAGGAAGGGAATTCGATCCATGAATGAGGGGATGCGAGTGATAAATCTGCAATCGAAATTGATGGAGAAGCAACTCGATTCACTCCATGAAAGATTTGAGGCGTCGGCAACCAAAATGGAAGAGAGACTTGAGGCAATGTTAACAAGAATGGAGGTGATGTTGTTCTCAGTGCAGCAACCATTTTCTCATCAAATTCAGCAATCAATCTCTCAATCGGCTCCACATCTAAACCCATCTATTAAGGTATCAAACTCTAATTTCACTCCTTTAAATTCTAGAGTTGAGAGTGATAAGAGAATTCGAAGAAGTGAGAAGTCGGAAGTAGCTCAAAAGATTGATAATCTGGGAGATGGCGATGAAGACAATGACAGTGATGAAGAGTACCACTGTAATTGGTGTTGGAGTTTTTGCTCTTGTCAAAGATACCATTGCAACAAATTTTTTGATTACGATTTGTGTTGTGATTGTTTTGCTAACAATAGATTTGAAGTGGGATTGACTCCACTAGATTTCATCTTTATCGAGGATAATGAGAGAGCTAAGAATTCTATAGTTGTAGATGAAGTGAATGTGAATGATGTGGTTTCTTGTGGAAAGAATAAAGATGGGGTTGTTGTAAATGGTGAAGATTTATTGAGTTTTGAAGCTTAAGTAAAGAGTGTTGAGAAGAATGGTGATGAGACATCCAAGGTGTTTGTTGAAATGCATAAACAAGAAAAGGAGGAGAAGCTTATGATTGAAGTTTCCACAATCTTTGCCTCAATTCTTAATCATTTGCCAAGTGTTTGCAGTAATGTCTCTAAGGCATTTGTTCTCCGATTGAGTTTTCAACGAAATGTCAAGAGGGCGGAGTTTGAATCTCTCAAGGGTGTAGTTGGCAGTGATAAGATTGTGCTCGATGGATGGCCTCCACCTAAATGTGAAAATCACGCAAACCTTGAAGACGGTTATTTAAGGGACACAAGTCATGCACCGTCATCGTTCTCTTTGAAGCAAGAGCCCTATGGAAATTGCTTCGGGAACATGTTCTCAGTCAACAGTTTTGAGGGTGTCAATTCTTTTGGGGCCAGCATTTTATCAGATGGTGTCAGTAGGGCTAAAACACTTGCTCCACCTGGATTTTCTGCTCCGAATAGAACCCCTCCAGGAATCACATCCCAAGATAGAGATGACCTGGTTTTTAATACATGCTCAGGGACTCAGTTGCTGGGGAATTCACTTCAAAATCAGTTTCACGATCATTCTACTGGTGATGTGGAATTTATTGATCCTACAATTCTTGCTATGGGCAAAGGAAGACTACCTCTTGGAGCAAATAATACAGTCTTGGGCTCAAGGTCTCTTCATCCACAGTTCCCCTCTATGGAGAATGACCATCGAATCCAGTTACTGATGCAACAATCTATTTCTTCAACTCAAGACACTAGAATTCCAAATCAAATAGGAGATCGATTCTGGCAATTTGATGGTGCGTATACATCTAGATTTCCATCTCAGATCTCAAGCAGTTTATCTCCATTTAGACAAATATCTCACCAACAACACCCATCACACTTTGTCAATAGTAGCCAGTGGGATGGTGGGACTGACATGGTAATTAGTAATGGCATAGGCGGTGTTGCTGATGTTCTAAGGATCAGCAATTTGGGGATTGATTCACGTGTGAAGGATAGTTGTGAGGATTTTGAGGTGGAGCCAGTAGAAAGTCTGCAGAGTGAGGAGTTTGGTTGTCCTTACTATGTGAAGATTCAGTCTCCTTTTGATGAGGCTGCTTTCTCAAGAGATGCAATGTATGAACAGGCTGAATACATTGAGAGGGAAATGCAAAAAATGGGTGAACAAATCAAATCAATTATGGAGACAATAAAGGCCAAATAGGGAGGTGATCTCAGTGCAGCTGATGGCATGACTCCCATTGATGCTGTTGCCCGGATACTAAATAATCAGCTGAGTTCATTATTGTGGATTGATGAGAAGGCCAATGAATTATCATTCCGTATTAAGAACCTGACTGCTTTAATGCAAGCTTGCCAATTTGGTCACTGGGAGGTTGTTCAGATCCTAATGCCTTTCAAAGCTAATATCCACAGAACAGATTATCCCAATGTTGGAACAGCTCTTCACTTTGCGGCTTTAAATGGTCATGCTCGTTGCATTCGTCTTCTCCTTGCAGATTATGTGCCGAGCATACCCAATTTTTGGGATGTTACCAGAAGAACTTCTCAAGAAGATTCTTTATCGGATTTTGACGAGGATGCTCTGTCTAATATAGCGAATAGAAGGGCGGATGGTGGTATCACTGCCCTTCATATGGCAGCCTTAAATGGTCATGCAAAAAATGTGCAGTTACTCCTGGATTTAGGGGCTCGTGTAACCAATATCACAGTAGAGGATGGGACAACAATCGATCTCATAGGTGCAGGAAGCACACCTCTTCACTATGCTGCTGGTGGTGGAGATGCTATTTGCTGTCAAGTTCTTATTTCGAGGTGAGCCAGTTTGAGTGCTAAAAATGCTAATGGATGGACCCACTTGATGGTTGCTCGTTCATGGCATAAAAATTGGCTCGAAGGACTCCTTAGCAGACGATCAGAAGGCAGAGTAAAGATTCTTCCTTCTCCATACCTGGCCCTTTCCTTGATGAGCATCATGCAAATTTCCAGAGAATATGGATGGAGAAAGTTGAGAGGGAGGAATTTCCTGAGTGTGAGCTTGGGGACAAGCTCATTTTTAAGGGGGGTGGAGTTGTCAGGGATGCCGGCTGTAGCCCTTCCATCACCGGAGTGAAGCTTATGATCAGCATCGTCATCAATGGTTGCCATGGGTTCAGCTGTAGAGTATCTGTGGTTGTATTGGTGTCTGAGTCTGTAGTGTGTGTTTGTTATTTGTTTTTACGTGCGCTACGCACTTTGTGTGAATTGGGATATAGCGGGAGAAGCGGCGGGAAGGCAGGGTGTGCTTCACACATGGTATTTTGAGTCTTTATCGTTTAGTGTAACCGTTTCACTCCTCCAGCTATATATCCCTGATTTGTAACAAACTGAGAGAAGGAATGAATAAAATCAATCTAGTTTCTTCCCCAAATCTCTAATTTCTTCCCCAAATCTTCTCTCTCTCACCCCTAGTTCTTCCAACCTTCGCTCTAATGGCTACTTTCAATACTTTCAAGAAGCGGATCCCTGACAGTTTGTTTTTTTTTTTTTTTTGAAGTGGTCGGAATCTGATTTTTTGGGTGATTCGGGGGTATAAAGAGAGAGAGAGAGAAATGAAGAGATGGAAAGAGGTGGCGTAGATAGAGATCTACACCGAAAAACCCATTATTTATGGTGGTATTCATGAACTGAAGAACTAGCATAGGTATAAATACCCGAAATCTGGATTCGATCCGGACCCGACATTGGACCGGAACCACCCAGCCTATCCGAGTCCGGTTTCGGATCCTAAAATAAAACCCGTTGTACTTTCGGATCTGGGTCCGGGTCTGGGTTCGGGTCCACTCTAAAGAGACCCGACTCGACCCGTACCCTTTAAAAAATCATAAAATCAACATAAAAATAAATATTTTATCCCCATCCATCTCCTCCTTCCTCTTCAATTCTAAATATTCATCTTTCAAACTCAAAACTTTTTTTTTTTATATCCTCTATTTCAAATCCTCCACTCACCGTTTACACTTCCGCTTCTACCCGTTCATAGGACCCGGATCCGGTCCTCATGGGTTCGGATCTGGATCCGGGTAGTGAAGGACCGGACCCGACCCAATAGCAATGCTATGAAGAACGAAATGTTTTTATGTATCATCAGTGCTCTTTTTTCTACGTCATTTCAAATTAGTTCAAATTTTGTTGACATATTAATAAGCAGTTCCAAGTTCCTGTTGATAGTTTTTCCAAGTTCCTGTTGATAGTTTTACTACAAATGTGTTTGTTCGTTTATTTTTGTCTGAGACGTAGATTGATTTTGCCTGCCTCATTTTTTTTTTTTTTTTTTGCTTTTGTTTTTAAGGGAAATATGGAATATGGCCATCAATATTCATTAATCAGAAATTAACAAAACAAACTCCGAGTACTAGACCAAAGTACAAACTATGAACATGAAAAAAAACATGAAGCAACATGACCCGTACAGACAACAAGGGATTCCTCTAACAAATCCTGGAATGTGGGCCAACAAACCGAGAGTCATTAATACTATCGCTGAGGTCCAATGGATGCTATCTCCTCTATTACTATACTGGACCCCATCTTGGGCTCAATCATAGTGTTCGGTCTGTCAAAATTGTTTGTACGTCAATTTAGCTTCGTACACCGTTTTTACGGTAGGTGCACACCCACCTGAAATGGGACAGACAGAATTTTGTTATCCATCGAACCCAGCCTTCTCCTCCTCTCCTCCCACAAACTCACAAACATCACTGATAGCCTTCTCCTCCTCTCCTTCCAGGCCTGCCTCTTTTTTACAGCAACTTATCTCATGTGATAGACACAATCCTAACATTAATGAATTCAACAAATTAGGTCATTTTTGAAGGCAAAATTAGGCTAACAAAAGTTAAGCTAGCTAAAGTTTATTTTAAAAACGAGACGGTTTATCTTACACATCTACTTTATCTTAAAAAATTATATTAACTTCATTTTTTTGGGTGATGTTTGAAAAGCTAACTGAAGTTTAGTTAATTAAGAGGAAATGAGCAAAGTTTAGCAAACCTTAAAAAAATTGAGGATTGAGTAGAGTTGAAATAATTAGAGTAATCTCAACTTTTAAGCTTTACTCCAAAAGGACTCTCATAGAATGCAAACTGCAAAAGGTTTTGCCTGCCTTGCTGTGGTGGGCATGTACTCAAAAAAAATTCCACTGAACTTCCTATTGTTCTAAAATCTGTTTTTACTGGATGTTCAACGTTCTGTGCACTTTTCACTGCCATGGATGCCTCTTGACTCTGAAGAAATCAGGAAAAACGTACAAATTTTGCCTTACTGAAAATGGAGCCAAATGCACAAGTTATGATAGAAAGTCCGACATGTTTATACGCTTATACCAATCCATGAGAAAGATCATAAAAGTTTACGAAAGCTAATACGACCTAAAGATACATATTACAAACCACCATCTAATGGTCTTATTTTCGAAATCTATCACAGGATGTTTGAAATATATGAAGCAAACTTATTCTATCAGTTCAATGGTTTAAAAATTCGGGCCATAACACAAACAAAATGTTAATTGAGGAGCATGCAGTATCTTATATCAAAAGGGTATATATAATTTCAAGTCCCAGACAAGAAGTCAGTTCCGATCCCCGACAACTTCCCAAGCACTCACTTTGCCAGCAAGAAAACTGATTAGATTTCTCTGAACCTTTTCTCGGATGCGAGTGATTACAGGCGTCACAAAATGTGACTATGATACACATCCACAAGGTTAAGTTACTTGATCAGCCTGTAGAAGTCAGGAACTATATATTAGAGAGATTGTAAGTCTATATCCCAGTTTTTGCCCGTTTCATTCCCGTGCTGTTGAAAGGGGAGGCACTTGGACTCATGTGGGGACTTGGACTCTCTTCTCTTAAAGTACCCTTCAAGTAAGCGAATTTTTCCCAAACTGTCCCACTTTCTGAAAATTTTTCCCAAACCGCCCTACCTTTTTTTTTAAATTAAAAAACCATCCCACTCGGTCTTTGAAAGACCGAATGTAGTTAAAACTCACGCGGTCGTTCAAAAATCGAGTCTTACACTTCGAAAAATCGAAGAGTAAGACTCGATCTTTGAAAGACCGCGTGAGTTTTAACTACAAAGACCGAGTGTCGATTGGGTGTGCTATTTCACATCTTTTCTTTCTTCTTCTTCTCTACTTTATTCTTCTTCTCTACTTTCGTCTTCTTCTCTATCTCCCTCAACGAAACCCATCGCCGCCGCCCTAGTTATTCTCTTGGTCGATTTCCCCTCAAATTGATCGATTCACTCTCCAAAACCGAGTCTTCTCTCATCGTTACTCGATTTCCCCCATCTTTTTCCCAAATTGGAATCTTTCTTTAAACCCTAAAACCCTAAATCCCAATATTTTAGATCTCGTTTAATTTCGTCTTCGGAGGGGGAAGATCTTGGTTGAAGGATCTAGAAGTACTCTACATTGTCACTATCAAGTTTTGGAATCTCCTACTCGAACGGTATATTTAACAAGATTTTGCTAAGCAAATTTTGTGTTAATTCTGGATTATTGTGAAGGTGCTTAGTTGAATTTGTGTTATTGTTGACAATGTAGAGTAGCAAATGCCAATTGTTGTTGACAATGTAGAGTAGCAAATGTTGTTCATTTTAGTTCTAATTAGAAAATGAAAAAAAACAAGTAGAGTAGCAAATGACATTGTTATATAGCAATTGTTGTTAATGTTGGTTTTGATATCTAGGTTATGTGTAGTTAATAATAATTTTGTTGAAGTTGTAGGATTTGTATTTTATTGTAAATGGCATGCACAATGGAGAACATGGAAGAAGGAGAAAGTAGTAGACCTCCACGTGGCGATGGAGCACGTACTCGCGGTGGACGTGGTCGTGGTCGTGCTCGTACCGAGGGTACTAATGTAAGTAATTAATTGTTGATTCTAATAGAATTATATGAAATTTCGGTCTATTGATGTAAATGTTATTGTTATGTAGGTTCAAATCAATCCAAATGAGGCGGGCACTTCTTCTTCAGTCCCTTCATCATCGTATATCCCTTCTGGAGGCCCAGGACCCCTCGACCCTTCACTCCTCAGTCTTCAACCATTGCATCGATCGCAGATGTGTGGAACGGTGAGTCTACGGAGTGCCGCTTTAGGACTGGTCATCCACTACCTATGCACCCACGGATACACGAGATACTAAGAGACTGTGGGTTCTACGGTATTGACAGGATGAGCTCCATCAAGTGCGATCGATCTCTTTTGGAAGCACTTCTTGAAAGATGGAGGCCTGAGACACACTCCTTTCACCAGCCAGTTGGGAAGATGATAGTGACTCTGCAGGACTTTTTCATAATTACCGGGCTTCAAATCGATGGAGAGGCAGTCACAGGTACAATGGACTTCGACTCGGTTTATGTAGTCGAGGAGTACTTAGGTGTCGAAGTTGAAGCCAGTGCGATTAATGGTAAATTTATTCGTTTGAAGTGGTTGAAGGACGCCTTTAAGAATAAATTGAATGTAGGTTCAACTGCGGCGGAGGTGGAGTGCTATTGTAGGGCCTACATTCTCACGCTATTCAGCACTGTATTGTTTCCAAATTTGTCAGGAAATAGCATCTCGTTGATGTTCTTGCCACTAATCACCGAACTAGGAAACGTTAGCCGTTACAGTTGGGGTAGTGTCGTACTGTCATCATTGTACCGGAGTTTGTGTTTGGCCAGTATACGTTCGGTGCAGATAAATAGGCCTATGATTTTAGTTCAAATCTGGAGTTGAGAGCGCATTCACGTCGGTCGGCCCGTAGTACGGATCCAATGTCCGCACGAGATACATCTTTCCGATGATGTGGACATGCTACCTCTTATCGGTATTTACTGGACCGACAAACTTACATGGATAGCCAACCCCAATAGGTGCTTAACGTACTACCGCGATGAGTTGGATAGGTTGACAGCTGATTGTGTCGTGTGGCTTCCTTACACGGAGGATCGTATACTTCGACTACCACCTAATTACACGTACAGGCATGATTTGTGGCTCACGAAAGCACCTTTAATCAACTTTGGGGCTGTCGAGTTCTACTACCCCGATAGAGTGCTACGCCAGTTTGGTCTTCACCAAAGAATTCCGGTTGCTGAGCCATTCAATGCGGAGATGCACAATATTACAGGAATGGGTTGAACCCCCGGACACAATTGGGCCGCTTGCTTCGCTACGTATGTTCAGAGATATAATGTACACCGGTTCGATGAAACCATCGGTGACATTCTTCCGTTTGACCTCTCGGTGCATGGGGGCGTACATGGGTTGGTACGAGAGAGTGACTAGACGGTATATCTCTCCGACGTTGCAGATTCCTGCTGGAGTGGTAGTCCCGATCCGTCGACCAAAAACCGAACCAGCAGATCAACATTCCATGAAGTTGCCGATGTACCAACCAAAGGGATCCACTGTTCGGAAATTTGTAAGTTTTAAAGTTTCGTTTTATTTTTTTAAGTTTATATAAAAATTTGTTTTTATATATGTATGTGTATATGTAAGTACCATAATCTTTCAACTTTTCATGATTGTCAGTTGAGCCAGACTTGGGCCATTGAAAAGAAATGTGCAACTTTGTTGAATAGCAACGTCACCGATCAAACGAAGAAAACCATACGGGAGATGATTACATGTTGCCGTGTACAAGCTGATCTTGTGGGCGAGGGAGCAACATTAGATGCAATACTAAGGACTCCCACGCATCGAACGAGCGGCCGTTCTGGTCTCCGACGAAAGAGAGTTATTCGAAGGCCCCCACCTCAACCTTAAAGCGAATCAGAATACGAAGAACAAGCAGGGGCTGAGATTGAAGGGGATGGGATACAACAAAAAGTTGGGGGTGAGACTCAAGAAGAGAAGAATATCCCGTTGTCTGTTCTCACATAGGCTACTCCACAACGTGGTAGAAGACAATGAAGACCCACTAGCTTCTTCACACCCGACCCTTGATTTTTGTGACCATGTAGGAATTCAGGTGCATTTAAGCGTTAGTTTAATTTTGTTGATTTTTGACACTGTAATTTATGAGTTAGTTGATTCATATCTGTAATGCAGGTTCGGTAAAAGTTATTTGAACAGAACAAGATGAGGGAAGCGCTTGAAGACATCACCTTTTTTGAGTTATCTAGTCCATAATGCATGTTATCTTTTGATGTTAGTTTGAGTTATATGTTAGCTTGATGTTAGTTTGATGTTGTAATATTTTGAGTTAGCTTGATATTGTAATATTTTAAGTTAGTTTGATGTTGTAATATTTTGAGTTAGCTTGAGATTATTAGCTTGAGATTGTTGTTGTAAAATAAGAGATGTTTGAGATATTTATGAGATGTTTATGAGATGTTGGAGATGTTTCTTGAGATGTTTATGAGATGTTTGAGCTTGTGGAGAAGTTGTTTGAACCAAATGTGGAGTGCATTGAACTTAAATGTGGAAATGAATGTGGAAGTGATTGAAAATTTGTTGAAACTGTATGTAAGCTTGATCTTAGCGAATGTAAAGGGAAAATGCATGTTCTAAACTGAAATGGTGAAATTGAAGCCTAGACTCGGTCTTTGAAAGACCGAGTTTAGTATTAACATACACGGTCTTAAATGCAACATTCTCATATTACTGATTCGTGCATAGTGATATGGCTAAAATTGGGGTTAAATCGGGACCGTCCAGATCGATCACGAATCCTGAAGCACGGGGGTAAAAAGGTAATTTCACATACAGATGGATCCAAAACGGGTATTGGGCCTCCTTCTCACAGAACCAACCACCCGCGAATAGATCCACTTCAATTGGGTACGGGTCCCGACCCGATACAAGCCCAATCCACCAAGAAGAGAATCAGGCCACTGATTTGGTCAAATCAATAAACCTGATTAGCTCTCACCAGGGAATCAAGGCCTAACTTCCCAAAACAGAATAGGAGGATTTTTCTCCTATTTGTTAGGCAGGAAATTAGGCCCCAAATCGTTCCAAAGGCGACTATAAATACAACCCCTCTACCACCGAGACCAGGTTAATCACTCTTTCACCACTTAAGCTCTTTCTTAATCTTTTCCTGATTACTGACAAGAGCGTCGGAGGGTGCGTCGCCAGAATCAACCCTGGTGTTTCGCACTTCCTTGCAGGTCGTGCCAGGAGCAAGAAGGCCGAGTCAATCGTTCAGGTGTTTCCCGGACTCACAAATTCTATCTGTTTACCCCCACACCGAAATCAGCGGTAACAGATTGGCGCCGTCTGTGGGAAACCACCACACGAACGACTTCAGCTTCTCCTTCCTCGCCTTCCATCGCCATGCCTCCGAAGAAGAACAGATCCAGAGGATCCAACCGGGCAGCCAACCCCGCCGACCCTACGGAGGATACCCCCGTCAATCCAATTCCCCAATCTGGGCTTCCTCCGCCGGCCCAACCGGTCCAACCTCCTCATCCTCAACAACAACCCAACAATGGTCCCGCCGGTCCCAACGGCCAGAAGCTGAAGCAGCCCATCCAGGACCATGTCTCGGTCCGTAACGGGTCCTCGGACTCGATGGCCTCTCATAACCCCGACCTCGGCTTCACGCTCCAGAACCGCCAGAAGGAGAACGACCTCCGCACGCACCTTGACGAGAGGCGGGCCCGAGCGGGAGCCTCCCGACAGCGTCAGGGTGAGCGGTCACCTCGTCGCCGAGACAGGCGGAGATCTCCGTACCGGAGAGGCCGAGCGGCATCTCCCGAACACCGAAGGAGGAGGCCGCGTTCCCCCGAGGATCGGCATCGTCCGAGGGACCATGAGGTACCTATCAGCCGGGCCGAGTTCCTCCAGTTTCAGGAGACCGTACTGCAGGCCCTGAACGCCCGTGCCAACAACCAAAACCCCCCGAGGATCCCAACACCCCCTCGGATTCCCAGTCCTCACCGCCGGTCACGAAGTCCTCTCCAGGCTCCCAGTCGTCAGCAACAGTACAGTCCCCGCCGATCCGAGGGGTACCGGCGCCGAAGTCCACGCTCTCCCTCTTATGAGGAAGAGTCCGAAGAGTCATACGGTTACCGGCGAGGGGACGATGCCTTTGATTGCCGCCTCCATGAGGTGGAGAGGCGCATTGTCCGTATGGACCGAGAAGAGGAGTCCAGAGCAGGGACTGTTCGCCCGAACAGACCGCCCTTCTCTCGGACAATCATGGAAGCTCGCATACCGAGGGGTTTCAAACCTCCGCAGTTTGAAACGTACTCAGGCGAGTCCGACCCAGTGGATCACGTCGAGAGTTTTAAGACTCTGATGCTGATCCACCAAGTCTCCGACGCCATACTCTGCAGGACCTTCCCGGCCACCCTTCGGGGTTCGGCTCGGGAATGGTATTCCAGGCTTGCCCCCGCCTCCATCTTTTCATTTGAGCAGTTTGAGACACTGTTCATAACTCACTTTGTGAGCAGCCGACGGGCCGAGAAGACGAGTCTCTCCCTCCTGAACCTCCGGCAGGAAAGGGGAGAGAAGCTGCGGGACTATGTGAAGAGGTTCACTGCAGAAGTCAGGTCGATCGCCTCCTTAGACCAATCCGTGGCGACAGTGGCGTTCCAGTCGAACGTCCTCAACTCCAACCTCCGCTCGTCCCTAGCAAAGAAGCCGCCTACCAACTTCGCCGACCTCCTACTGAGGTGCGAGAAATACATCCGAGCCGAGGAGGCCGAGTCCCTCCCGAACTTCGGAGGACCCTCCTCCGGCTCGAAGAGGAAGGCAACGGAGGAAGAGGGGGCCAAGAAGACAATGAAGGACGGAGGCGGCCAGCGTCGTCCTCCCCCCAGGTTCGAGAAATTCACGCCCCTCACAACTAATGTCTCCACTATCCTCATGGAGGTAGAGAAGGAGGGGGTCCTCCCTCCAGCCCCGAGGATGCACAAACCGGCGAAGAGAAGGGACAAAGACAAGTGGTGTCGGTATCACCGAGACCACGGGCACGAGACGAATGACTGTCGGGCTTTGAGAGATAAGATCGAAGCCCTCATCCGAAGGGGGCAATTGGCGAAGTTCGTGAAGGCCAACGATCGGACAGATCGGAACTCTCCCCCCCTCGGGGGGCTAACAAGCGCTCTGAGCGGCGCGAAGTAACACCTGAGTTCGAAGAAGAAAGGGTTCTGCATATGATCCACGGGGGCCCCATGGGCGGCTCCTCTAATACGTCTCGGAAAGCCTTCGTCCGAGAGGTGAACTCGGTCCACAGTGCTCCTCCACCCAAGGGCTTCGGTGTGCCCGTGTCCTTCTCCGACGCCGATCTCGAAGGAGTCCGAACCCCTCACTGTGATGCCCTCGTCATCGACCTCCGCATGGCCAACTTCAAGGTGCAGAGGATTTTGGTTGACAACGGGAGTTCGGTCAACATTCTATTCCTCTCGGCCTTCCAGGGCCTCCAGCTGTCCCGAGACCGTCTCAAGCCGGCCGGATATACTCTACACGGGTTCACGGGGGTCCCGGTAACCGTCGAAGGGGTGATAACCCTTGACGTTACGGCGGGGAGCACCCCTACTACCCGGACCGAGCCCATGGACTTCATGGTCGTTGACATCCCGGCAGCATACAATGTCATCCTCGGCCGCCCCGGCCTAGCCGCTCTTGAGGCTGTCCCCTCGGCATACCACTTGAAGATGAAGTTCCCCACTCGGTCGGGGGTAGGGGAAGTCAGGGGAAGCCAGAAAACAGCTCGGAAGTGCTACATGACTTCCACCGGGGGACCAGTGCTCTCGCTCGAGACACTCGAGATCCCCGAGCCGAAGGCTCGCCCAACGTCCGAGCCAGCGGACGAGTTAGAAGAAGTACTCTTCTCCGACGAGGATCCGAGCCGAAAATTCCTCGTCAGCAAGTCCTTGCCGACCGTGCTATTCTCCGACCTGGTGAGATGCATCCGGGGTAACCGCGACCTATTTGCTTGGTCGGCCGCGGATATGCCCGGCATCTCCGAAGACTTGCTCGTCCACCGCCTAAGCGTCGAGCCGTGGTGCAAACCGGTTCAGCAGAAGAGGCGAAAGTTCGCTCCCGAGCGACAGCAGGCAATCAAGGAGGAAGTGGATAAGCTGCTGAAGGCCAAGTTCATCCAGGAGGTGAATTATCCCGAGTGGCTGTCGAATGTTGTGATGGTCAAGAAGTCCAACGGCTCCTGGAGGATATGCATCGACTTCACCGACCTCAACAAAGCGTGTCCGAAGGATCTCTTCCCTCTCCCGAACATCGACACCCTAATCGACGCCACCTCGGGCCATGAGCTCCTCAGCTTCATGGATGCCTTCTCGGGCTACAACCAAATCCGGATGTTCCCTCCGGACATCCCGAAGACCTCCTTCGTCACCGACCAAGGCCTCTACTGCTACCGAGTAATGCCGTTCGGTTTGAAGAACGCGGGCGCCACCTACCAGCGCCTCGTCAACAAGGTCTTTCAGCATCAGATCGGCCGAAACATGGAGGTGTACGTTGACGACATGCTCGTCAAGAGCATCCGCGGCACCGACCATGTAGCCGACCTCCAAGAGGCTTTCGGCGTGTTGAGGAAGTACAACATGCGGCTAAAGCCGAACAAGTGTGCGTTCGGAGTCTCCTCGGGCAAGTTCCTCGGTTTCATGGTGAGCCAGCGGGGGATTGAAGCTAACCCCGAAAAGATCAAAGCCATATTAGACATGGGCCCGCCTCGGAACGTCAAAGAGGTGCAGAAGCTCACCGGTCGGCTCGCAGCCATTGGTCGGTTCCTCTCCAAATCAGGGTAAAAGTGCCTTCCCTTCTTCAAAGCGCTCCGAGGCGCTAAGGGATTCGAATGGGGCGAGGCACAGCAAGCATCGTTCGACCAGCTGAAAGCCTATCTGGCGAACCCCCCTCTGCTCAGTAAGCCGGTCCCAGGCGAGCCTCTCTTCCTCTACTTGGCAGCCTCCGAGCAGTCCCTGAGCGCTGTCCTGGTCAGAGAAGAGGACCGGACCCAGAGGCCTATTTACTACGTGAGCAAGGTACTTCGGGATGCCGAGCTCCGTTATCCGAGGATAGAAAAGATAGCCTACGCCCTCGTCATGGCAGCAAGAAAGCTTCGGCCCTACTTCCAATCTCATTCAGTCATCGTCCTCACCGATCAACCGCTAAAGCAGATCCTCCACAAGCCAGAGACCTCGGGTCGGCTAATGAATGGTCCGTAGAACTGAGTCAGCACGACATCACTTATCAGCCTCGGACGGCAATTAAGGCTCAGGCTCTCGCCGACTTCATTGTAGAGAGCACCATCCCTGAGGTCGGCCACGTCCCAAATGGGCCCCCCATTTGGACAGTCTTCGTGGACGGGTCCTCTTGCAGTGAAGGAAGCGGCGCCGGGATTATCTTAAACGGCCCTGACAACTTCGTCTTGCAGTATGCGATCCGCCTGAACTTCAAGGCTTCGAACAACGAGGCGGAATACGAGGCCCTCATAGCTGGCCTCGGACTCGCACGAAGTGCTGGGGCGCAGCGCCTTCGGGTTCACAGTGACTCCCAACTAGTTGTGAATCAGATCTTGGGCGAGTACGAGGCCCGGGATGAGCGAATGGCTAAGTACCTCGCCAAGGTCCGGGGTCTGATGGGTCGGTTCGAAGAAGCCATCATCCAGTGTGTCCCTCGGGAGGAGAACTCACAGGCCGATGCTCTCTCCAAATTGGCTTCGTCTTTTCTGCAGGGTCTTGAACAGACCGTGCTGATCGAAGTCCTCTCCAAACCGAGCATCGAAGACGAGACGCCTAGCTCGATGGAGACATTGCCGGTCACGCTGCAGGACAATTGGATGAAACCACTGGTGGAATTCTTAAGGGATGGAGTTCTGCCTCAAGATCCCAAAGAAGCACGCCGAGTTAGAACCCGAGCCGAGCGCTATGTCTTAATCGAGGGCATCCTATACAAGCGCTCCTTCTCCCAAATAGACGGCCGACCATATCTACGATGCCTCTCTCCGGATCAGGCCGAATATGCCCTACGGGAGCTTCATGAAGGGATCGGCGGGGCACACTCGGGATTTAGGTCCCTGGCACGAAAAGCTCTGAATTATGGGTACTTCTGGCCGACGCTTCTCCAAGACGCCGAGCGACACGTTCGGCAGTGCGGCTCCTGCCAGAAACACTCCAGCATCCGACGCCTCCCTCAAGCCAACCTCACCTCCCTATCGAGCCCTATCCCCTTCGCGATGTGGGGAATGGACCTGATAGGGCCTTTCCCTCCAGCTCCTGGTCAGCTCAAGTTTTTAGTCGTAGCTATCGACTACTTCTCGAAGTGGGTCGAGGCCGAGCCCCTCGCCACGATAACCGAGAACAAAGTGGTGCAGTTCTTCTGGAAGAACATTATATGCAGATTCGGCGTCCCGCGCGTCCTCGTGACAGATAATGGGACCCAGTTCACTGGCTCAGCATTCCGAACCCTGTGCGACGACCTCGTCATTCAACAGCGTTTCTCGTCCGTCTCGCACCCCCAGTCGAACGGACAAGCCGAGAACGCTAATAAGCAGATCCTTGCGGGGCTCAAGAAGAGGTTGGACAAGTGCTCCAAAGGACAGTGGGTCGACCAACTCCCTAATGTGTTGTGGAACTACCGCACAAGCAAGCGGACGCCCACTGGAGAGTCCCCTTTCAGCCTTACTTATGGGGCCGAGGCCGTAATACCCCTTGAGGTCGGAATTCCTTCCCCTCGGCTCATCGCCTATGACGAAGCGCAGAATGCCAGGGAACTCAGAGGAAACTTGGACCTGATAGATGAACTGAGGGAAAGGACATCGATTCGGCAGCAAAATTACAGAAGGAGAGTCGAGCTAGCCTACAACAAGAAAGTCCGGCCCGCCAACCTCGAGCAAGGAGATCTGGTGTTGAGAAAGCTAGCCATATCCCTCCCCAGTCAGAAGGGCAAGCTAGCTCCGAATTGGGAAGGGCCGTACCGGGTCACAAAAGTTGTTCGGCCTGGGGCATATCGACTTAAGGACATGGACGGTAGAGAGCTCCCGAGGACCTGGAATGCCGATCACCTCCTGAAATACCAAGAGAGCGCCCCGGCGCCTCTCTAAGTAATCCGAGGTGTCGCGCCATTCCTCTCCTTTAACTTGTAACCTGTTCTATGAATTCCACTATGTAAAACGGTTCGCCGTCAAATATCAAATAAAGGAAGCTCCATTTTGTTTTTGAATTTGCCTGTTTTTTCCTCCCCTCTTACTATACCAATAGCTCGGAGTCCAACACTCGGCTCGACTTTACCTCCTCGGTTCGTCTTCGGACGAACCAGGGGTAGATCGCCGTTCGGAATTGCTCCCACAGCCGTTGAACTATACCGATGGTTCGGAGTCCAACACTCGGCTCGACTTTACCTCCTCGGTTCGTCTCCGGACGAACCAGGGGTAGATCGCCGTTCGGAATTGCTCCCACAGCCGTTGAACGACACCGATGGTTCGGAGTCCAACACTCGGCTCGACTTTACCTCCTCGGTTCGTCTCCGGACGAACCAGGGATAGATCACCGTTCGGAATTGCTCCCACAGCCGTTGAACGACACCGATGGTTCGGAGTCCAACACTCGGCTCGACTTTACCTCCTCGGTTCGTCTCCGGACGAACCAGGGGTAGATCGCCGTTCGGAATTGCTCCCACAGCCGTTGGACTATGCCTAAGGTCCGGAACATGTATCCCGACCACTCTTGACCGTCCGAAGGCAAACACATCCGGTCGGCATCCGAGCAAGTGCCTTCCCGAACTGGTAAACGGGGAAAACACACTTCCCCCTCAACTTTCGTGCGTGATCTGGATCAGACGGCTCAGATCGCGCCACTCGCGCAAAACGACAAGATAACGTTTTCTTGGAAAACGAGCCACCTCGAGAACGGCGGCCCGTCCTTCGAAAGAGGTCCACACCCCGGGTCCGGACCATGGCCGTCGACGCTACTGTCTTGTTGCCCCCCACCCCTCACACCCCTTCGGAGCAGTGAGGGATGGGGAAACAACAAGACAGCGGGGCGACCGCCCGTCCTTCCGAGAAGGCCCATCCCTCGGATCCGGACTACGGTAGTCACCACTCTTGCCTTATTCTCCTCCGCTCCCGACACCCACTTAGGGACCGTCCGGAACGGGAGAAGAAAAAGGTAAGAGAGCGACCACCCGTCCTTCGGAGATAACTCATCCCCCGAGTGCGGACTACGGTCGTCACCACTACTACCTCGTTCCCCCTCGCTCCCGACATCCACTTTGGGGCCGTCAGGAACAAAGGGAAAACCAGGCAGAAGAGCGACCACCACTCCGAACTTCAAGAGAGAAGCTACCCAAGGCAGATGCCTCCGAGGTCTGGAACTCAATTTGGTTGTGACGAAAATGACAAAAGGAGTGGGGTACTTATAGCCTGCCTCCTATAACCAGCCATTACTACCCTCGGAAATTGAAGCGCCGCGTTTTAATTGAGGGAATTAATGATCCCCGGAAGTCGAAACGCCACGCATTAATCAAAGGAATTATTCTTAATGACCTGGGGAAGGGGAATGCCGCACAAACCCCGAGAGTCATTAATACCCTCGGAAGCGAGATCGCCTCCGAACAGATAGCGCCACGACGCTGCCGAACCCCCATACCTTCGGTCGGCTGCCGAGCAGAGGCCTTCCCGAACTGGTAAATGAAGAAAAAAAGGCACCGAGCTATCTCAGCCGTCGGATCTCTCAGAAATTCACGCTCCCAATGGCGAACGGCTCAGATTGCGCCACGTGCGCTAGAAGACAAGATAGCGTTTTCTTGGGAACCGTTCCCGTCTCGAGATGCGTGCCAACATCCAACGGCCCAGATTACGCCACGTCACTCAAGCCTTCGGTCGGCTGCCGAACCCCCCATGCCTTCGGTCGGCTGCCGAGCAGAGGCCTTCCCGAACTGGTAAACGGAGAAAAACGCTGCCGAGCAGCAGCAGCCGTCAGATCTTTCCGAAGTTCGCGCCCATCTGCGATCAGCGGCCCAGATCGAGCCACGCCATAAATCGGTATTTAAATCATTTTTTATCTATTTAATTTGTTTTATTTGTTTAAAAATTGCGAGAAAATTGTTAAAAGTTCGGGAAAATTAGCCAAAAATTCTGGAAAGTAATTGAGATTTAGGGGGCACATTTTCGAGCCCTTCAACGAACAATTATCGCCCAGAATGTACGGCTAAGGCCCCCGAATGATTAGCAAACGCGTCGCAAAGTTAAACAAGTAGTCCGAAAAAATAGATAAAAACTCTTGAATACCCGATGTGACCAGAGAACTGACAGCGGCATCAAAAGTTGCCTCACTACCCCCTTTCTTGATTCGAAATCCCACGTCTGGACTCCAATACAACTCCATCAGCCACTAAAACAGCTAAACTACTCCTCAAAGTCTGATCACACTCAGTCTTTAGGAGTGGGGGGCTCGTGATATGGCTAAAATTGGGGTTAAATCGGGACCGTCCAGATCGATCACGAATCCTGAAGCACGGGGGTAAAAAGGTAATTTCACATACAGATGGATCCAAAACGGGTATTGGGCCTCCTTCTCACAGAACCAACCACCCGCGAATAGATCCACTTCAATTGGGTACGGGTCCCGACCCGATACAAGCCCAATCCACCAAGAAGAGAATCAGGCCACTGATTTGGTCAAATCAATAAACCTGATTAGCTCTCACCAGGGAATCAAGGCCTAACTTCCCAAAACAGAATAGGAGGATTTTTCTCCTATTTGTTAGGCAGGAAATTAGGCCCCAAATCGTTCCAAAGGCGACTATAAATACAACCCCTCTACCACCGAGACCAGGTTAATCACTCTTTCACCACTTAAGCTCTTTCTTAATCTTTTCCTGATTACTGACAAGAGCGTCGGAGGGTGCGTCGCCGGAATCAACCCCGGTGTTTCGCACTTCCTTGCAGGTCGTGCCAGGAGCAAGAAGGCCGAGTCAATCGTTCAGGTGTTTCCCGGACTCACAAATTCTATCTGTTTACCCCCACACCGAAATCAGCGGTAACACATAGTTTTTAAAGAAAAAAGTAGACGTGTAGTTAGTTGTAACCACTTACTTTTTGTAAGTGGGCCAATAACAGGGAGTTACAAACGGAGTTGTACATTTGGAGTGATATACCATAATTTCTCAGGTATTAATTCGGTGTTGTAAATTAATGGAGACGATGCTAGAAAGTAAAAGAGACAAGAGAATAGAGAATAATTTGTATTTAAATAATTTCATTTTCTTTTTTTTAGCACTCCCAAATGATTCATCTAAAGGCTTATTTATAGGCTTACAAAAGAAGTTGAAAGGACAAACATGGAGTAAATGGTGAGTGGAGAACATGGAGATCATGGGGTTAGTGGAGAAAATGGGATAATGGAGAGACATTCATATTAATTGATTTTCAACACTCCCCCTTGAATGTCTCGTAATTGTGGATAAGAATATGCCTCGATACTGCCTCATTAAAAACCTGACCAAGAAAATCCAATGGGACAAAACATGATGAAGGGAAAAAGAGTGCAGTGCATATCTTTTCTCCCCCTGAAAAGATCATCCTTTTAGATCATTCAAACGACGCATCCCAATCATGTTTACCATATTTTTAAATGATGTCGTGGGTAGAGCCTTAGTGAACAAATCTGCTGGATTCTCACTTGACTATCTGCTGAACACTTATTTCACCATTTTGTTGAAGATCATGAGTGAAGAAGAACTTTGGTGAGATATGCTTCGTTTTATCACCTTTGATGTAGCCATCCTTTAGCTGAGCTATGCATGCTGTATTATCTTCAAATAAGGTTGTGGGGATATCTTTATCGACTGAAAGGCCACACGTTCCCCGGATATATTGAGATATCGACCTCAACCAAACACATTCATGACTTGCCTCGTGGATTGCCAATATTTCTGCATGATTAGTTGGAGTTGCTACTAGTGTTTGCTTTGTAGAACGCCATGAAATTGCTTGTCCTCCGCAGGTGAACACATATCCTGATTGAGATCGGGCTTTATGTGGATCAGATAAATATCCTGTACCTGCATACCCAATTAAATCTGATTTGGACAGGTTAGAATAATACAAGCCCATATCCATGGTCCCTCGAAGATATCTAAATATATGTTTCACACCATTCCAATGTCTTCGAGTTGGTGAGGAACTATATCTTGCCAATAAATTTACAGCAAAAGATATATCAGGATGTGTATTGTTAGGAAGATACATCAATGCTCCAATGGCACTAAGATATGGTACTTTAGGACCAATTAGTTCTTCATGTTCCTCACGAGGTCTAAACACATCTTTATTAACATCTAATGACCTCACTACCATGGGAGTACTTAAGGGATGAGCTTTATCCATGTAAAACATTTGAAGTACTTTTTCCAGATAAGTGGATTGATGCAAGAAAATCCCATCTTTCAAATGTTCAATTTGAAGACCTAAACAATATCTTGTTTTTCCAAGGTCTTTCATTTCAAATTCTCTCTTTAAACATTGCATGGCTTGTAATATCTCTTCAGGAGTTCCGATGATATTTAAATCATCAACATAAACAACAATTATAACAAATTTTGATCCTAAGCCTTTTATGAACACACATGGGCATATAGGATCATTATTATAACCCTCTTTTATTAAAAATTCACTCAGACGGTTATACCACATCCGTCCTGATTATTTTAATCCATATAATGCTTTGTTTAACTTAACTGAGTAAATTTTCTGAGAATTATCATTATGTGCTTCTGGCACTTTAAATCCTTCAGGGATTTTCATATATATATCATGGTCTAACGAACCATACAAATAGGCCGTGACCACATCCATGAGACGTATTTCAAGTCTTTCATGCACTGCCAGACATATCAAATATCGAAATATTATTGTATCCACCACAGGAGAATATGTCTCTTCATAATCAACACCAGGCATCTGGGTAAAACCTTGTGCGACAAGTCGTGCTTTATACCTAGTAATCTCATTTCGTTCACTTTTTTTTCGTACAAATACCCATTTATAGCCTACTGGTTTGATCTCTTTTGGTGTTCGGACTACAGATCCAAAAACTCCTCGTTTTTCAAACGAGTCTAATTCAGACGTAATTGCCTCTTTCCATTTTGGCCAATCATTTCTATTTCTACACTCTTCCACAGAGGTAGGTTCATGATCCTCGTTTTCATTTATGATATCGCGCGCTATATTATATACAAAAATGTTGTCGACAATTATATTATTCCGGTCCCATCTTCTTCCCGTAATGACATAGTTAATCGAGATCTCTTCATTTTCATTAATTTCAGGTACCTGATTCTCTTCATTATTAACTATGTCAATGGTCTCTTCTGAAGAGACATCCTTGATTTGACAATCATGGTTATTTGCTCCTTTTCTTTTTCGAGGATATTTATCTTTGGAACCAAGTGGTCTACCGCGCTTCAAACATGTCTTAGACTCACTAGCAATTATAGGTTGTCCTTCAGGGACATCAATTTTGATAGGAGCATTTACAGCTGGAATGTGAGATTTTATTATTCTTTTGTGGTCAGTAAATGCGTCTGGCAGTTAATTTGCAATACCTTGCAAATGAATTATCCTTTGAACTTCTAATTCACTTTCTTTTGTTCGAGGATCTAAACATTTCAATGATAATTCATTCTATAAAATCTCTTTTTCCAACTGTTTATTATCTCCCCCTAATGTTGGGAATAGTGATTCATCAAAGCGACAATCTGCAAACCTTGCAGTAAACAAATCTCCAGTTGTCGGTTCAATATACTTGATTATAGATGGAGATTCATACCCAACATATATTCCCGTCCTCCTTTGAGGTCCCATTTTTGTGCGTTGTGGTGGATTAATTGAGACATATACCGCACATCTGAAAATTCGTAAATGGGAAATATTTGGTTCCTGACCATGAACCAATTGTAAGGGAGAATTATCATTCTAACTGCTTGGACGAATGCGTATAAGTTGTGCTGCATGTAAAACAGCATGTCCCCAGGCCCAAACGAGGAGATTTGATTTCATAAGCATTGGTCTAGCAATCCATTGGATTCGTTTTATAAATGATTCTGCCAAACCATTTTGAGTGTGAACATAGGCTACTGGATGTTCTACTTTTATCCCAATTGACATACAATAATTCATAAAAGATTGGGATGTAAATTAACCAGCATTATCAAGACGAATTGTCTTTATCGGATAATCAGGAAAATGTGCCCGCAACCGAATTATTTGTGCAAGTAATCTTGCAAAAGCCAAATTACAAGATGATAATAAACACACATGTGACCATCGAGTTGATGCGTCAAGTAGAACCATAAAATACCGAAACGGTCCACATGGGGGATGAATCGGACCACATATATCACCATGAATTCGTTCTAAAAATGACAGTGATTCGTTCTTTATTTTGGCTGGTGAGGGCCTTGTAATTAACTTTCCTTTGGAACAAGCAATACAAGGAAATTCATGGGATTGAAAAATCTTCTGGTTTTTCAATGAATGACCACATGATTTCTCGATAATTTTCCGCATCATCGTTGAACCAGGATGACCTAATCGATCATGCCAAACCTTAAATATATCTGTAAATTTCATATTTATTGTATTATATGATTCAACTATTCTTATAGTTGTATAATACAATCCAGATGAGAAAGCTGGTAATTTTTCTAACACACACTTTTTGCCCATCATATTTGAGGTAATACAAAGATATTCAATACTTCTTTCATTCATAGTCTCAATATGATATTCATTTAGACGAATATCTTTAAAACTTAATAAGTTTCTTTGAGACTTAGGCGAAAATAATGCATTTTCAATTATGAATTTTGTGCCTTCTGGCATTATAAAATTTGCTCTTCCGGAGCCTTCAATTATCTTTGCATAGCCTGATATGGTATTGACATGTGCTTGATCATTTCTCAGATTAGAAAAATATTTCTTATCTTTAAGAATGGTGTGGGTAGTAGCACTGTCTGCAAGACATATATCCCCAACTTGGATCTTGGATTGATACATATTCATAATCTAGATAAAGAAAGGAAAAAAATGTGAATAAATGAACTTGAAAGCAATATAAAGCATATAATAATAATGAAGAATGACATTAATTTGAAAATAAAATTAAGCTAAAGAAAAACTTTAACAAAACTGAAACAAACTGAAATAAAACATAGTTCATAGCAAACTTAAACATAGAAACAAAATAACAAGCTGAAAGAAACTTCAAATATCATAAGCATCTTGATCACTTCTGGTCACTTCCATCTTCAGGATGGATAAGGAAATCAGCTGCATCCAGGTGCATCAAATCATCGAGGCCTTCGGTGAGATCATTGGAGTCGTCAGCAATGAAATTTGCTTCAACATTCTTTCCTTTGTTCTTCAACGACTCTTGATGAAGATCAACAAAATGCTTAGGAATACGACAAGTACGTGACCAATGGCCTTGCATCCCGCATCAGTGACAGATGCTTTCCTTCATCTTCTTATTCATGCCACCATCATTGTTTCCTCGTGATTCATCCCTAACATTGTGGTTACTTCGACCACCGGGAAAATAACCTCTTCCTTTTCCTCGTCCACGTCCACATCCACGGCCTCGGCCACGCCCACGACCACGATTATTATTGAATGCTATCACATTCACTTCAGGGAATGGAGCAGAGCCAGTAGGACGAGACTCATAATTTTTCATCAATAACTCATTATTTTGCTCAGCAACAAGAAGACAAGATATCAAATCTCCGTATTTTGTAAAACCCTTTTCACGGTATTGTTGTTGCAAGAGCACATTAGATGCATGAAACGTGGATACCGTTTTTTCCATCATATCAGAATCAGTAACAGTTTCACCACATAATTTCATTTGTGAACTGATTCGAAAAATAGCCGAGTTATACTCACTAACAGCTTTAAAATCTTGAAAACGGAGATGCATCTAGTCGTAACGTGCTTTCGGAAGAATCACAGTTTTCTGATGATCATACCTCTCTTTCAGTGATTTCCAAAGATCTGCAGGATCTTTGACCGTGAGGTATTCAACTTTCAACCCCTCATGAAGGTGATGGCGAAGAAATATCATTGCCTTCGCCTTATCTTGGTTGGATGTTTCTTTTGATTCATCAATTGTCTCTTTGAGACCTTTAGCATCCAAATGGATCTCCGCATTCAACACCCACGACAAATAATTCTTGCCGGTAATATCAAGAGCTTCAAATTCATGCTTGACAAGGTTCGACATGATGAAACTATATGTATATATAAAAAAAAAATGTAATTAGAAAAAAAAATATGTAGATCAAACTATAACTTTTCTGATACACAAGATCCAAATGAATGGCGAGTGTAGAGCATACTTAGTTATATATAGTGACCTTAATATTATAATATGAGTATAAAAAAATGCTATAACTTTTCTGATACACAAGATCCAAATGAATGGCAAGTGTAGAGCATACTTAGTTATAGTGACCTTAATATTATAATATGAGTATAAAAAAAATATCTCGAATAGTTGAAGTAGAGCCTGGTGCTGATAACGTGTTATAAAATAATGGAGACGATGCTAGAAAGTAAAAGAGACAAGAGAATAGAGTATAATTTGTATTCAAATGATTTCCTTTTCTTTTTTTTAGCACTCCCAAATGATTCATCTAAAGACCTATTTATAGACTTACAAAAGAAGTTGAAAGGACAAATATGGAGTAAATGGTGAGTGGAGAACATGGAGATCATGGGGTTAGTGGAGAAAATGAGATAATGGAGAGACATTCATATTAATTGATTTTTAACATTTGGATTAATTTAAAAGAATAAAAAATAAAAAAACAAAAGTACTATTTTTAGGTAAACCCCATGTTATTGGGTGCTTGCATGAATATCGATTTGTGAGGTTAATTTGTAATTTCAGAATTCGATAGGACCCTCTGTACAAAACTAAAGATTGTTTGTGTGTGTTTTCCACAGAGTATTAACAATCATATGTGCTAATCACATGTTTTCCAATACGGAGTCACCAACTTTGAATTTCTATGTAAGAAAAAGTAGGCCCAATTTGTTTAAAACATATTTCTTTACTTCCTAAACTAAGATATTTTAAAACTGTGTTTCTCAAAATCAATTGTAACTTTTGTGGTGTTCAGTTGTGGGTTGGTTTGGTTCGAGACTGGGCGCCTGTTGTGCCTTTCCTTTGTCTAGTCTCTGATTTTTTGGTGGTTGTGCTTGTACGTCTTACTGCTTTGTGTATAGGTTCTTTTACCTATATTGTTCTTTTGCTTACTCTGTGGCTGTCTCTTTGATGCGAACTGCGACGTCCTCTGTAACCCAACAAATTCTCAGTTCTTCTTTTTCCTTCAGTTGGATTATGAGGATGGACATTTGGGAGTCCAGTCATCTTTGGTATTTCTTTCCTATGGTGCGAATGTTTTAAATTTCGGCCTGATGGTTGTGGTTGTTTTATTTTTTGTTCTTTACTTTGTTCCGATTTTACTCCTTTTGCTGTGGCATGGGATTGCCTGCCTTACTTAGTGTGGGGCAGCGCTCTCTTTCTGTGCTAACTTTGGTGTGGATTTATCGTTCAGGGGAGTGGTGTCTTCGCTCTATTTTTGTTCCGATGGTATGGGTTGGCCCAGCTCTAATCTCGAGTTGTTTCAGCCTCTCCATATGCTCTGCCCTGTTTTCGCTGGTCATCAGCTCTGTTGGTGAGCTTCAAAGTCTTCTGCTGTTCGGAGCTTTCCCGGTTGACGTTAGGTGCCTGTCTCAGCTCGACCGCAGTGTTGTCTGTGTGGTGTCTGTAGGGTGTCCAGCTTTCGTCTGGCTTTGGTCTGTCGCAATCTCCTTCGGCATAGAGCTCTTCTCTGTGTTTAGGGTGTTTGGTCGTTCGACTATTTCTGTGTGTCCGCTGACACATCAGCAAAGCTCTCATTTGTTAGGTGGTCTATCGGTGGTTCTGTTGCTGTTGTTGCTCTTGTTATTTTACCACTTGTAAAATTGTGCGATGTACTTACTTTTGTTATTAATATATCTGGTTTGAGTCTCTCGACTCTATTCACGTTATCTCAAAAAAAACTTCAGTCTCTGGAACAATTAATCTTTCTTATGGGAAAAAACAGGGATGGCAGTAAGGCCGGGCTAGCCTGGGCCCGGCCCGCTCGGTCCTCGATCTAGCCCGCCACCCCCAAACTTGAGCTGAATCAGGGCCAACCCGTCCAACCAACCTGGGCCGGTCCGGTCCGCCATTTCCCCCCAAAAAACCAAATTCGGCCCGGTTCACTCAGACCCGGGACCGGGTTGAACCGGCCAGCGGGTAGACCGTTGGATTTTTTTTTTCCAGGATTTTTTTTACTTTTCTTTCCGGTATGTCTAAAGATTTGCTAACCATATCGGTGTCAACCGTTGCATCAGAAAATGTTTTATCTCTTGCTGGCAGAATTATGAGCCCGAATATGAATTGCTTGACATCAAATAATTTCGATATGTTAGTATGCGCTGAAGATTGGATGAGCGCGGAAGAGATGACCCAAGATTTATATGAAGTACACAATGGCTCAACAAGTAGCGACGAATGAACATCTAGTACAATGAAGTTTGGATAATGTACCCTAAATATTTGAAAATTTTAAGGGGATGATATTCTATATTTAGGTTAAGTAAAAGTGCACGACAATAGTCCACTGCCTTCTTTTCAATATAAATAAAGGTCGTCTCGATCTCTAAATAATGTTCCCATCATATTGTAAAGTTGATAAAATTTGTATGAAATGTTACTAATCTATTTGATTGTATATTAAACTTTGTAATTCATAAAAACAATTTAATTTATGAATATCTTTTTTTATCTATGTATTCTTGATAATTCCTAACAATTTTTCTTTTTCTTTGTCTTTGTAAAAAAAATCGAAAAAAATCGACACGGCCTGCACTGGCCCGGCCCCCGAGCCAGGGGCCAAGGGTCAGGTCCGGGCCAGCATTTCACCTCATCTGGCCCGGCCCGGCCCAGTCCACCAATTTTGTTAGTCCAGCACGCAAAAGCCCGACACAGGTAAAAACTTGCGAGTTCCGACCCAGCCCGGTCTACCAGGCCCGAATGCCACCCCTAGAAAAAAAAAACGACAACAACAACTACTAGTTTTAGTTTTAGTTTTGATTATTTTCTTTCCTTTAATTATAAAACAAACAACGACTGATTCACGCTCCAAATACTTGAATCATAATAGCATCACACGCATCATGCTTCCTCTGTGGGCATTTTCGATCAATTTTTTTTAAAAAAAAACTACTCTTTTATTCCACAAACTAACTTTGACATGTGTGCAAGAGTTTCCAAGATTTAACCTCAAATTAAATTTCTTCCGGGAAAATTAATTTTCTTCCTACATCTTGAACAAATGGGATTTGTTTTATTTCTTTTCAAATTGAAATTTAGTCAGTTGGCAAGAAATTCTATGGTAAATTTCAGGTATATCAAATACTTGGATGAACTTTAGTACTTAATTTACATTTGTTGCACTGTATTATAAATTTATTGGACATGCTCTGAGACTAGTAGTACCCTTATAAATCTTTTACTACATGTGAAACATCAACAATTTATAGTGGAATTCTTTTTGTTTTAAATTAAAGGAGAATATAGATGATCGAACAACTTAGAGCATCTGTATTTGTTTGCCATTTACCTATTTTCTGAAAAAAATGAGAAAAAATTGCTGTAGTTGTTGGCATTTATCTATTTTTTCGGTCTGACGTGAACAGTGTTTGGCTAAATATAAGAGACGAAATGGCTTTTGCCAAAATATAGTTAACGATGGATAATCTTTCGTCCGTTTCATGTGACGAAAGATTATCTTTCGTCGAAGACGTCGGACGAAAAATGAAACACCGTCCTTACATATTCGTAGCTCAAATATTGTCGGACGAAAGATAATATATCGTCGGAGAGAAATTTTTTCCATCGGACGAGGAATTATTTTTCATCCGTTATTTTATTTTATTTTATTATTTTTTTTAAAAATACGGTTAGACGGGAAATGATTTTCCGTTCGTGCCTTTTTTATTATAAAAAAAAACCCAATCAGACGAGGGATCCGTCGATTTGAAAATAACCACCTTGGGCTCAGACGGTAGGTAATCTCCCGTCCAAGGCCCTTGTGCTGTGTTTTTTTTAAAATGGAATAAGCCTATATAGTGCTGTGTATGGGGATAAATTAGGGAGTAATTAGGATTATATTAATAGTTAATAGTTAATTATGATTATATTAATAGTTAATTAAGATTAAATTAATGAGTTATTTAATGAAAATATTCTTGGACGGGAAATCATTTCACGGCCAAATTTTTTTTGTTCTTCTTGCAACACGCAATCTTTGGCCGTCTGACTAAATTTTGACTTTAAACGACTATAGCCGAAAACTAAAATTTCTATTTCTATTTTTATTTGTATTTGTCAAATACTCAAAATTTGGATGTCAACGGCTACAGATGCTCTTACTGGGTAATTTCCATTTTATACTCGCAAGTAACAATGAATTGGAATAGATCGAACAAAATTTCCAGAAGGAATGATTGTGCCAAAGATAAGTCGAGCTGTAGTCAGCTGGGCTAATAAGGCCAGCAGCGCCCAGCCCATTTCATAGGGTTACTTTTGTTTTTAATTTTTATTTAATGTATTGATTATTATAAATCCCTCTTCATATCCTCACTTCCAACACAAGCCAGGCTGGTTGACTTGAACATGAAGTGATGTAGTCAAAAGCCTAATCTCACTTTATAAATTATACATTACTAATCTAATGACCTGCTGCTAATTCATTTTCTATTAAAACAATTTTTTAATTTAAATGCATGCATTTGATTCTCTTCGGAATCATCGCTATACCGTTCAACCGGTAACTTTCAATCAAAATAGTGTCGATCGGCTAATGGATGTTCGTCAAAAACAAGGAGGCAGGAAAGAGTAAAGCTTATATATATAGCGATGATGAACCACAGAGTAGTTTTTCCTTATATATCATGAAAAACTTATTTAGTTAATTATGGTTGTATTGTTCAAGCGCTTATTCTGAAATAGTTGATATATGTAATGAGCTGATGAGTAACTTGAGAAGAAGTAGTATCAAATGACAAGTATATCAGAAATAGATTAAGAAAAGAACTAGTGATCTTGTACAGATTGCACAGTCTAAAATAATTTTAAGGAACTAATAAAATTATATAGAACTTCAAAAAAAATGTTAGGAAATTGGGAGAAACTTATGAATATCATCTCTTACCTTAATTACTAAAATCTTCATCATCATCCTCCTCAGATAAGCAAATAATTTAGAGAATCACTGTCAAACCATAACGTCTTTCAATTGAATATTACTAAAGCTGCTAGAGGCAGGAGCGGTGTGGGGGGTGGGGCATCGAGAGCCGCGAGCGGCGTGTGTGTGTGTTTGGGGAGGGGAGGGGGGGGGGGGGAGCGGCAAGAGGTAGGGAGCGCCGGGGGTAGGAGATGGAGGTGGGTTTGAGAAGAGCCATGAAATTTTGTGAGATTGGGAAAGTGAGAGGGGAAGAGAATGTGTTGAGGGATTCAGATTTTAATTTTATTTTTTAAAAATAAAATTGTGCATAATGTATTGTTAGTTAAATAGGAATTTCTACTTTTCATCTTCCTTCTCTATTTCAATATAGAAAAGGTAAAATAAAGAAAGGAAAGAGGGAGGTAAACTCTCTCTTCTAATAGCATAAGATATAGATATAATATCAAATATACTATAACGAACTAACAAACCGGCCCTTGATTTATACCCTTTATAATAGAAGTATAATACTATTATACTCGTTGTCTATTTGTTTTACCAAAATAAAAGATACTTTTTGTTAATTTGTTTCAAATTTCAAAAAAGAGAAATTGTCTAGAGCATACATAGCTTGTCATTAACCTTAACCAAAATTATATAGCACTTGTGCCCTAGGAGAATGTAATAAGGATATAAGAATTTTGTCAGCAATGTACGTACGTACAAGAAGAGGTTGTTCAGTTTAATTAGTTTGTGTGAATGACGCTAGGCTTTTACCCCTAATCATTAATTTGCCGTGTACAACCATTCACATGCGTTTCACTTTGAATATGTACATAGACCCTTTATTGGTTAACTCGATTACCAACTAATTAAACAAATATGTAATGAATAAGTTATATATCATAGGAGAGCGAACACTGTCGTTTGCCAAATATCGATAAAATGGATATTTGGCAAACGAGAACGTGCTGCACTCATTTGTCAAATATCCATTTTATCGATAAATCGCTACAGTCGTGTGCTATAAATGAAAATCGATTTGAGAATTATTCATATTTGAACGACAGCACTTCGAGTGCCGTCGCACCCAAAAAAAAATAATTTGCCACGTCGGACGGCACCCTTGAAACAATTTTTTTTTTTTCAATTAAAATACACCCCCTCCCATCGGACGGCACATGAAGTGCCGTCCTTTGAAAAAAAATATATAAAATTCCAGCCCAAATTCCTCGGACGGCACATGAAGTGCCGTCCGGAGGTTTTTGTAATTTTCGATTTTTTTTTCGATTTTTTAATTTTTTTTGCAATTTCTGAAATGTTTTTGTAATTTTTGTAATTACTGAAATATTTTTGTAATTTTCGGAAAAGTGGAAAATGGCAAAAAAAATTCACTCATCTCTTGGGCGGCACTTCATGTGCCGTCCGTCCTTTAGGGCTTGATTTTTTTTTTTTTTTTTCCTTCTCCGACGGCACTTCATGTGCCGTCCCTCCAATATAGCTAAAATATAGCTTTAAATGAGTGCAGCAAAACTGCAATTCTTATTTCTATTTATCCATATATCCATATTTTTACATTTAACGACTACAGATGCTCTTACAAAGGAGATGATTCTACGTCACAAGTTCGTACAGAAAGAGTGAATCGCAATCAAATTGAATCGAAAGATGAAGTGCATTTGATCTCTCTCAATATATACAACATTTCTCATAAGTCTACTTCACATGCTCAACCTCAAACTATGGCAGCTCTACAGATTTTAGATACACTAATATCAACTATTTTATGTGCTAAATATAAGTAGGTTTACTCAGCTTAGTTTATTTAATTTGTGCGTTGTTGGCTAACCACTGGTCTTGATTCATGCGAGATGGAATATCATCATTATTGTTCATTAATTAAGAAGAGTGGGCTAATTATGCAAATCCCAATATATTGGAATTATTTACCAAATTAACCCACTTTTTGAAAGTATCTACCAATCGGACCCAATATCAAAAGTATTTACCAAAATGACCCACTTGCTATCTCAATTAGGGAGCGTAGGCTTCTTGCTTTCTCTTCAACTTGGTTGTGAAACTGACAAAAAATGTAAGGCAAAGACTCGTTGTCCGAGCTATCTCAAACAGCGAGTGTGGTATCGCACACTCGCTGTTTGAGACAGCGAGTGTCAGACAGTGAGTGTCGCTATAATCAAACTCGCTTTCTCATCTCTTGACTTCTCCGTCAATCTATCCACTCTCCCAACTCTCAAAACCCAAATCCAAAAGATGGTTTCTTGATTATTATTTCCCCCCTATCTTTTATAATAAGAGTTGTTTTAAAATTAAATTGAACTAAAAAAAGGCCAAAAGGTTGTAATGAAGAGCCTAAATCAAATGAATGAAGGTCCTTGAATACATTTTCCCCTATTAAAAAAATAGACATGATCATGCAGGACCCTAAATGTGCTCGAGTTCCACCCAGAATTAGAGAGCTTTAATTATGAGATGCGTGCATGTGATGAGAGGAACCTCTCTCTATTAATGTCATGGAATGCCCCATATGCATGCCTCCTCTCGACCTCCAAATTTCCAACACTCGCTAACTGAGATAGCGAGTGTATTGGCTTGAAGAAAAAAAATCATTGGGTTTAGATTCGCTATCTCAGTTAGCGTGTGTTTGTACCACACTCGCTAACAGAGATAGCGAATGTATTGGCTTGAAGAAAAATATAGTTTGATTTAGACTCGCTATCTCAGTTAGCGAGTGTGTAGCGAGTTTATTGGCTTGAAGAAAATTACCATTGGGTTTAGACTCGTTCTTTCAGTTAGCGAGTGTGGTACAAAAACACTCGCTAACTGAGATAGCGAGTCTAAATCCAATGATTTTTTTCTTCAAGTCAATACACTCGCTATCTCCGTTGATAGCGAGTGTGGTACAAACACACTCGCTAACTGAGATAGCGAGTCTAAACTTAGTATTTTTCTTCATTTTTTCTCCAAAATATGAAGAAACACATGACCATACATTCGCTATCTCAATTAGCGAGTGTATTTGTACCACACTCGCTAACTGAGATAGCGAGTGGGTCGTTTTGGTAAATACATTAGAAAGTGGATTGGTTTGGTAAATACTTTTAAAAAGTGGGTTATTTTGGTAAACAATTCAATGTATTGAGGATTCATCGGACCATTGCTTGTAATTTTGGTAAGGATGTCAACATCTAACATATCTGAGAAAGACGGTGGGAAGAAAAAAAAAAGTTCTTCATAGGCACCAATGCATGATCTTCGATCTGGAATCTCTAAGATATCATGTACAGAAGGTGTGCATCTCAAAGTCAAAGCAAACCAACCCCAGTTCCCATGGATAATGAACATGCTTAGATAACCCAAACATTTTTGCAGCCAACATCTAACATTAATTTCTGAGAAAAATAGCAGAGAAAAGAAAACGAAAAAAAATCGCCACAAACACCTATGCATAATCTTTTGGATTCTCTGAGATATCATGTCCAGATTGTGGATCTCAAATCGAATCAAAGCAGAGTAACCCTTGTTCGATCAGATGGACAATGTCATGTTTAGATATAGAGTAATGCTACATCCACTACCAATTTCACTATATTTTTCTTCACTACCTTAGGTGGTACATTCCAATAGGTAGGAAAAGATAGAGTAGGTGGGGGAACTCTCCAATAGAAGTATGCCACCTAAGGTAGTGAAGAGAAATGTAGTGAAATTGGTAGTGGCTAAAGCATTACTCTTAGATATATAACCTAAACATCTTCGAAGCTGACCTGTTTCTAAATTATGTATGTAATCTCAATTAACACATATAAGTTACTAATGATGTTTACCAATCAGTCTTTTATTTGGCATGCTCATTGCACATTTGCACATACTTTGAATCCAGCTAGTATGCATGAACTAATTAATGGTAGGTAGGTATTTCTTGTGAGATGGCTGTGTTGCAGACAGAGGAATCAAGCAAACTGCAGAGACTGTTGGAAGAAAGTTACCAAGGGCAAGGGACATATGCTTCAAAATTAAGTAGATCCAAAATTGAAAGTTCTCTAAAAAAGTAGAGCCATAAGTAAAAATTGTAAGGTTGTAGCTCGTTGGACCACTATTTATAGACCAGTTGAAGACTCAGGAATTGGTAAATTTTTTTTTTTAAATTTAAAAAAATAAAATGACCGAGGTCATCAGTTTCATTAATGATTGATTAACGAAAACAAAGACTACCCATCATTACAAAATAAACCTAAGCCGATCTAATACAAGCTAGAGGTCATCAGGGAATTGGTAGTTGATTCACCCAAAGCTCAAACACAAAGCTTTGGCTGTTTTCCACTGGCCTAGTTAGCTAGAACTAATTAACTTGAACTAGAGATTTGCAAACTTTTGTTGTATAACAGCGCGCGGCATAGCAGTTTGAGGTTCAACCATCCTTGCATCAAGTTACAAATTTTCTACCCTACGTATGTTATGTTATGACCCAAATTGCTTTTAGGGCCCATTGGACTTAGTATCTTCATATATGTAATACTTAGAATCAAATGAATACTAATCAACATTTTTGCCCTAATCCTCTCCTCTCTACACAGCCGACATCATCTTCTTCTTCCTCTCTTCCATCTTCTCAAACCCTAACAATCCACAACCCATTCAAATCCTAACAAACTGGTATCAGAGCCAACACCTCCTCTTCTCCCGATCCCTACTCCCGACCACACTTCCGACGACATCAGACCAGACCCTATCGACCGATCAGATCGCCCCAGATCAGTCCCGATCTTTTCAGTCACCGTCGTCCAGTCCAGATCTCTCCGGTGGTGTTTCCTTCGTCCAGATCTGGTTGCTGATTGATTCCGGATATCAAGAAGGTTCCTTCGGTTGCTGGTTGATTCCTTCGTCCAGATCTCTCCGGTGGTGATTACTTCGTCTGAGTGTTGGAGGAGAAGGATATCAAGAAGGTTTGATTGTTTTTGTGATTTGAGTAATCAATTTTGGGGGAGAAATTTTTTGGTGTTTTGTTGATTTGGGTTCAAGAAATTTGTATGGATATGTCGGGGAAGTATGATATTGAGAAGTATGATGGGAAGACGAGTTTTGCATTATGGCAAGTACGTATGGCAGCGATTTTGTCGAGCCAAGGCGTTAAGGATGCCATTTTTGGTCGAGAAAAGTTGATTGATGCGGTGCCGGATAAGAAATGGAGAGAGATGGATGATAAAGCGCTCTCTATTATCCAATTATGCTTGAGCGATTCGACATTGCAAGAGGTCCTATCGGAGAAGACCGCTAAAGCTTTGTGGGAGAAGTTGGAGAACATCTACATGAAGAAGTCCCTCACCAATCGACTGCGGTTGAAGTTGCGCTTCTACACTCTTCGCATGGTTGAAGGTACATCAATTTCCGATCATATTACGGAGTTTGCATCTATTTTGAATGATTTAAGTAAGATTGATGTTAAGGTGGAGGATGAGGACCAAGTCCTTTTGTTATTATGCTCATTGCCCGCATCATACAAGGCTTTTAGAGACATGTTGATTTATAGTAGAGATAAAATTTCTCTAGAGGATGTTAAGAGCAATTTGCAAGCCAAGTTGCACATTGATAGTGAGATGACCAATAATGAGAAAGGGAGCCAAGGTGTTGGTTTAGTTGTTGATCGAGGTAGGTCATGGGACCGAAACTCGAGAGATACAAGGACCCGTTCGAAGTCTAGGCACAAGAATTTGACGTGCAACTATTGTAAGAAGAAGGGACACATTAAGGCCGATTGTTTCAAGCTCAAAAATAAACAAAAGGCGGATAGTAAAGGTTCTTCTTCGGAGGAGGCCAATGTGGCCGAATGTGACACGGTTGATACTCTTTGTGTGACAGATACTAATGTTGATGATATGCATTGTTGGGTGATGGATACGGGTGCTTCGCAACACATGACTCCGAATAGAGATTGGTTTGAGACTTATGAGCCTACGGATGGTAAGGTTCTCATGGGGAACAACAATATGTGTAAGGTTGCCGGGATTGGTTCGGTGACAATTAAGTTCCATGATGGAAAGGTCCGAAGGTTGACGGGTGTGAGGCATATACCCGATTTGTCTAAGAATTTGATTTCTTTGGGGTCTCTCGAAGAAAAGGGGTGTAAGTTCCAAAGTGAAGGTGGAGTCCTCAGAGTCTCTAAAGGGGCTCTCACAATCATGAAGGCGAAGAGAATTGGAACTCTTTATTTCTTACAAGGTTCCACGGTCACGGGCTCGGCTGCCATTGCACGTTCGGGTACTATGTCAGATGAGGAGACTACTAGGCTTTGGCATATGAGATTGGGGCATATGAGCGAGCGAGGGATGACCATTTTGAGCAAGAGAGGCTTGTTGTGTGGCCAATGCACGGGCAACTTGGAGTTTTGTGAGCATTGTGTATTTGGCAAGCATAAGAGGTTGAGCTTCTCCACGGCCATTCATTCGACCAAGGGAACACTTGACTACATCCATTCGGATCTTTGGGGACCTTCTCGTGAGCCTTCCAAAGGTAATGGTTCTCGTTATATGCTTACTTTCATTGATGATTTCTCAAGGAAGGTTTGGGTTTATTTCTTGAAAGAGAAAAGTGATGTGTTTAGCACCTTCAAAGAATGGAAGTCACTTTTGGAGAACCAAACAGGAAGGAAAGTTAAGAGGTTGAGAACCGATAACGGTTTGGAGTTTTGCAACCGTGAGTTTGACAATTTTTGCAAGACTAAGGGATTGTTCGGCACAAGACGGTGGTCAACACTCCACAACAAAATGGTGTTGCAGAAAGGATGAATAGGACACTACTTGAACGGTCTAGAAGTATGATTTCAAATGCGGGTTTGGGTAAGGAGTTTTGGGCGGAAGCCATTAACACATCCTGCTATTTGGTGAATCGATCTCCTACCACTTCAATTGAGTTGAAGACACCCGAAGAAGTGTGGTCGGGTAAGACGGCCGATTATTCGAATTTGAGGGTGTTTGGTTGTCCCGCTTATGTGCATGTGAATGAAGAAAAGTTGGAGCCTAGATCGAAGAAGTGTATTTTTGTTGGGTATCCCAGAAATGTGAAGGGGTATAAGTTGTGGTGTCCCGAATCATCCAAGTTCCTCATTTCAAGAGATGTCATTTTCAATGAGTCGGCCATGTTGAAGGCAAATGATGTTGCACCCGAGCCGACTATTAAGGAGAATGAGAAGGTTGAGAAGAAGGTGGAGTTTGAGGTGCCGGTCCAAGAAGGTGATGATTTGATCTCACATGATGGTGTCAATTTGGAGGAAGCCCAAGAAGAGGTACAACCATATGCATTGGCAAGGGACCGAGCTAGAAGAGAAACAAGACCACCTACGAGGTATGGATACTCCGATTTTGCTTATTGTTTGGCAATTGCAGAGGATGTGGAGTATTGTGAGCCATCTTCCTACAGAGAAGCTATTTCTTCTAAAGATGCGGCCAATTGGGTTGCCGTTATGAATGAAGAGTTACAATCTTTGCAACAAAATGAGACTTGGTCTCTTGTGAAGCCTCCCAGTGGTAAGAGGATTGTGGGTTGCAAGTGGGTGTTTAAGAGGAAGATTGATGGCTCAAATCCCGCGGATTTTCGATACAAGGCAAGGCTAGTGGCTAAAGGGTATAGTCAAGTCCAAGGTGTGGACTTCAATGATGTGTTCTCTCCCGTAGTTAAGCACACCTCCATTCGAGTTTTGCTCTCTTTGGTGGCAATGAAGGATTTGGAATTGGAACAAATGGATGTGAAAACTGCCTTCTTGCATGGTGATTTGGAGGAGCAGATTTACATGAGCCAACCGGAGGGTTTTGAGGTTGCGGAAAAGGAGGACCGTGTGTGTCTTTTGAAGAAGTCCCTTTATGGCCTTAAGCAATCACCGCGGCATTGGTATAAGAAGTTTGACTCATTCATGGTGAGTATTAATTTCCATCGTTCCAATTTTGATAGTTGTGTTTATTTGAAGAAGTTGGATGGTGGGGATTTCATTTACTTGTTGCTCTATGTGGATGACATGCTGATTGCATCCTCAAACTTGAAAGAAGTTAGAAGGTTGAAAGAGCAACTAAGTTCGGCATTTGAGATGAAAGATTTGGGGGCTGCCAAAAGGATTCTCGGGATGGAGATCACAAGGGACAGGTCCAAGAGAAAGTTATTTCTTTCACAAAAGAGCTTTGCCGAGAAAGTGCTACGCCGTTTTGGCATGGAGAAAGCGAAAGTTGTTTCAACACCTCTTGCGGCGCATTTCAAGCTTTCGGCCGCTTTAAGCCCAAAATCCGATGATGAGAAGAAATATATGGAAAAGGTTCCATATTCGAGTGCAGTTGGGAGTCTCATGTACTTGATGGTGTGCACTCGACCAGACATTGCTCAAGCCGTTAGTATGGTAAGTAGATATCTCTCTTGTCCGGGGAAAGGGCATTGGGAAGCAGTGAAGTGGATCTTCCGCTATTTGAGAGGTACTATTGATGCTTGCTTGGAGTTTGGTAATGGCAAGAAACTGACGGGCTTTGTGGATGCGGATTTTGCGGGTGATTTGGACAAGAGACGTTCCTTGACGGGTTATGTTTTTACCCTTGGAGATTGTGCAATTAGTTGGAAGTCTACACTTCAAGCCACCGTTGCACTCTCAAGCACTGAGGCCGAATATATGGCAATTACTGAGGCTATTAAGGAGGCTATTTGGCTCAAGGCGTTTGTTGGTGAGATGTCTTCACTTGAGGGTCCTGTTGTGGTGTTTTGTGACAACCAAAGTGCGATTCATTTGACTAAGGACCACATGTACCATGAGAAGACGAAGCACATTGACATTCGATACCATTTTGTTCGAGATGTGATATCGGAAGGCAAGGTTGCCGTGAAGAAGATTGGTACCGAATCGAATCCGGCCGATATGCTCACAAAGCCTCTTCCAATTGCAAAGTTCAAGATTTGTTCAAGTTTGATGTCGGTTTGTTTCTAGCTAGTTTGAGCTAGTTTTGTTTCTAGCATGTTGCTAGTTTGTTTTAGGTTATGTTGGTTTTATGTTTTAGTTTGTTTTAGATGCAATTTGGTTCAAGGTGAAGATTGTTATGTTATGACCCAAATTGCTCTTAGGGCCCATTGGGCTTAGTATCTTCATATATGTAATACTTAGAATCAAATGAATACTAATCAACATTTTTGCCCTAATCCTCTCCTCTCTACACAGCCGACATCATCTTCTTCTTCCTCTCTTCCATCTTCTCAAACCCTAACAATCCACAACCCATTCAAATCCTAACAACGTACATGTATATATGTTCGTCTAATTGTTTGTGCTATTGTTTATTTATTCTTCTGGGTTTTGGTTTACAAATAAGGGGCTTTCTCTTGGTCTCAGAGCAATCTATATAATAAATTACAAAGAAAGCTATCAAGTGGCTCACAATCAATTCTCCCTAAAATCAAAGGCCTAGATCAACCTCACAAAACATATTTTCCCTCCAAAATTTTAAACTCCAAAACCAAATTTTTTCCCCCAAAACTAAAAACTTATTACTTTATTACTATCTCTCTCTTCTCTCTTCACTTTTTCATATTTCTCTCCTTCTCTCTCTCCCTATCTCTCTCTCCCATTCTTTCTATATTTACTTAAAAATTTAGATTTTCAGAATTTTAATGTTTTTTTTTCACATGTTATGTTGACAATAGTAAATATATCTTTAACTTCACACTTAAAGTTCTAAGAAGTTAGATTTTATATCCCCATTTATAATTATCTTTCAACAAATACTAAGGAAAACATGGACTTTTATTTACAACTAATTATTGTCATACTATTCAAACTTGAGCTACATAATTGTCATTTTACTGTTTACAGGCTTTTCGTATTTTGTATCGTTTCGAAGACGTGCCGTAGGCACGTGTCCACGGGCAAATCTAGTTCAACTTTAAATCTCATAGATAAGTCATTAAATGCGGAGTAAAAAGAAAATCTTGCAACCAACAATTCAGGTTTTAGCCCTTGCAAATTGATTAAAAATATATTGTATGATATTTGTTGTATGACTAGGTTTGCCCGTTGACACGTGCCTACGGCACGTCTTCGGAACGGTACATCTTATTTGATCATATAAAATAATTTTGGAGGTCCAGCAAATTAATTGAAGTATCAAACATAGAGCAAAAAACATATTATATGATTTTTTTTATTTTTTTTGAATTATTTTTAAAGTTCTTAAATTTTAAATTTTTTAAATTTTTTAAATTTATAAAATTTATAAAATTTTTATTATCTAATTTTTTGAATAGAAGAGAGAGGGAGAGAAGGAGAGGAAAAAATAAATAAATAAATAAATACAGGAGTTGTTTTGGGTGAGGGATTTGAATTTGAGTTTTGGGGGAGAACTTTTGGGGGAAAAATATGTTTTGTAGGGTTAGATCTGTGCCTTTGATTTTTGGGAAGATTGAAGGAAAACCACTTGATAGCTTTCTTTGTGTTTTATTATATAGATATGCGAATAAACTCAACACTCAATCGAGTATCGAAATTCACTTAGGGGTCTTCAGATTGATGTAAATATAAAGAAATTATGGAAAATTAGTTTCCATGTGTTTTTCATATTTGAATAAAGAGAAAAAATAGTGGAAAACTTTTCCACCGCGTTTTTCTTTATTTTTTTTTTCTTTCCCACCAGATGATGTAATATGCCATTTTCTTTTTGAAAGTTTTCTCCATAAAAAGCGTTGAATACATTGAAAAACTCGTTTGATACCTTTTGTATTTATTATTTTTAGTTTATATTATATTTCTTTCTTTTTTCAACAAATTATTTCTTTAACTCAAACAAAGTTTTAATCGGAAATGTTTTTTCAGTACAACAACTAAACATGTCTAATGAATATAAATTTTCCTCGAAAATCAGTTTTTCTATGTATTTCAATTTTTACATCAATCCAAACATCCCTTCAATTCCTTTGTCCATAACAATATTGTAATTAGATAATATAAACTTGTGCCTTGTAACCATTTACATCTCAGTCAGGGGTGGAGCCAGTAGGGGGATAGCGGGGACAAATTGTTAGAGAATTTTCCACTCTACATGAGCTTATTGAGTCTTCGACACGATCAATGTAAACCAAAAAGTAAATACTAAATCGCATCAATCACACAAAGCACACAAAAATTATCCTGATTGGAGCTTTTGCTTTACTCCAGAGAAAGAAAAAACTAAGATGTTATTCAACTAGAGAAAATATAAGAATATTACAATTCTCACTACGATACTCTCTCAAGCCTAATTGGAACTATTTGTTGTTTACAATGTAGAAGTCTCTCACCTTTCAGATAAAGTACTATATTCTTCTATTCAGCACTCAATAGAATCATATCGTTCTTGAAGCTGTTACAATTGATTATATAGAGATCTAAAGAAACCCTAGTTTGATACACTTAATACATTAACCATTCGATGTATCCTGAAGAGATAACAATACGTTGAGGGCCGTACGATCTAACTTGAAGACGAAGTTGAGCTTCACATGAGTCTCCAAGACTCGACCCAAAACCACATCAGCGCGCAAGACGATCGACTGCACAAGTTGCGGTCGACCACAGTCATCAAAACTCCAACCCGAGGGAGTGATTGTCGACTGTCCACCTCTCTGTTGGCTGTTGCTGACCGCTTCTTCTCTTTCTTCAATTATTTGCTTCGATTTTATCTTATCACTTCATTGTTTTCTCATCGAACATGTGTATGTAAGACATATAAACCCAACAGTCTCCACCTTGGATTACATACTCATGAATTCATACCTGTGTGATTTAAACTCTTCTAGATTCTTTCATCTCCGCTTTGTAAATAACCTGGTTCTATGGCTTCTTCTGCTAGTTGAATCCACATCCACCTATTTTCCTCCAATCGTATTCCCCTTCAAGGGCACATCCCAGTAGATGTTATCATGGAGGTGTCACATCCCACATGAAACTCCACCTACCCCAAGGCTCTCTCCACATTCCAATGGTATTCAAACATTGCAGTCTTGCTCTGGTGATTCTAGTGATGACTTACTGGATGATACTTTAGGAACAATGAGCTTCTAATCACGCAGCCGAGTTTTCCTGATCCTAAAAAGCTGGTAGAAGTTGTGCTAATCCTGCCCAATTCTCCTCTTACCCTTCATCACCTTACGACGACTCTCTCAAACTGTCAAAATTCCTCATCGAGCTGTGTATCTGCAGCCCCGAGAATCAAGAGTCCCCAAGGATATCAGATTCCACTGAAGTACTGGAATATGCACGACCTCTTCTAGTGTGAACCATTTACCATCTGACATATCTAATTTAACCGTTCCTTCACCCACCACTTCAAAAATGTCATCAGTCTCTGTTCTCACACTACAGTCTGTTGTAGACTTGTAAGTAGAAAACTTCTCTCTCTCGGAGCAAATATGAGAATAACTCCATGAATCAAGATACTAAATCGAATCAACATCTGGAGAACTTGAAACAAGAAGACATAAATCAAAATTACCGGATTCACCTGAATCAGTAGCACTGGATATGTTGGCTTAATCACCTCTGTAGTAGCACTCTTGTGACTCAGCCACTTGCGACAGTCTCTCTTGTAATGCCCAATTTTCCTACAATAGTGGTAATTGTTCTTACCCTTGTGTGCTCTATCCCTTTCAATTGAATTATCACCATCCACCGCCAAACAACCTGTAGAAATTGTAACACCCCGTAATTTGAAATATATATAGATAGCTTAATGGCATAATGGTAAATTATATGAAAAGGAGGGGGGCCCACAGTGTGGAAAAAACGGTAGAGATTGCTGCCTTGTGGGGTGACATCATGCTGACGTCACCCATAGGGGGCCCACCTTGCTGTGTAAAAGCAACTGCTGGGTGCTGTCTCCTTTGCTCTCTGATGATGTGGCGTGGGGCCCGGCTCTTGGGGGCTTCGGCTGTTACATGCAAGAGAGAGAGAGAGAGGGAGTTTGTGAATAGTCCCATATCGGTAGTATACAAAAAATAATTAACTATAAATATAATAGCCTATGATCAAGAGTCACCAATCCGGTTAACCACCTTTTGAGAGGCAGCATGTGGTGGGTAGTTGTACTATAATATAAATAAATTGTATAAATTTTCTGAGCTAGAGGCAGAGGCGTTACAGAAATAGATACTTTTGGGTCTCCTTCCTTAGTTCATCTTCTTTGAAACCTTTAATCACCTCGGCTACTGTAAGTATCTCCTTAACAGTTTTTTCATGTAGCATGTTAGTTATCAAGTGATCATAAGAAATTTGCAATGAATATATCAAGTTGAACGCTTTATCATCTTCATTAAGATTACCAACGTTAATCGCCTTCAATTCAGATATGACCTTATTGAACTCCACATTGTGATCTTGAAGAGGGGTAACTTCCTTCATTGAGAAACGAAACAACATCCTTTTCCAGTTTATTTGATCCAACAATGACGATCTCGAGTAGTTAGATTTGAGTCTCACTCATAGACTCGCCGCATTTTTTTCCTCAAGGATATTACACTGAACTTCGTCCGCCAATTGCAGCCGGATTGAACTCAAGATCTTCAAACAAATCTCATCTCACTTTCTCATGCTTCATGTTGGTTGGCTTCTTTTCTTCTCAATCTGAACCAATACATCGTACATGTCCAACGTCCATAGTTTAAAGTTGATCTTATCGTCAAACTGCTTGATTTTGTTTTTTGATTTGTCATCTTCTCCAAGAAAGTCGAACAAACCCATGAACCTGATGTTCCGATACCACTTATTAGGGAATTATTCCCTCTAGAGGATCTTGTTGAGTCTTCAACACGATCAATGCAAACCACCAAGCAAATACTAGATCACACCAACCACACAAAGTACACAAGAATTGTCCCAGTTGGGACTTTCGCCTTAATCCAGGGGAGAAAGAACCGTGATGTTATTCAAATAGAGAAACTACAAGAATATTACAATTCTCACCACGACCATCTCTCAAACCTAACTGGAACTACTTGCTCTTTACATTAGAGAAATCTCTCACCTTTTAGAAGAAGTTCTCTATTCTTCTATTGGACACTCAATAAAATTATATCGTTCTTGGAGTCGTTACAATTGATTATATAGAGATCTAGAGAAACCCTGATTTGATACACTTGATACATTAACCATCCGATGTATACTGAAGAGATAAATATATGTTGAGAGCCGTACGATCTAACTTGAAGACGAAGTTGGGTTTCACACGAATCTCCAAGACTCGACCCAAAACCGCATCAGTGGGCAAGACGGTCGACTGCACAAGTTGCGGTCGACCACAATCATCAAAACTCCAACCCGAGGGGGGTGACATTCGACTTCCACCTCTCTGTTGGATGTTGCTGCTGCTGACTGCTTCTGCTATTTCTTCAACTATTCGATCGTCTTCTCATCTAACATGTGTATGCAAGACATATAAACCCAACACAAATGACCCCGAAATTCTTTTCAAAACTTCCGAGTTTATGGTAATTATCTGTATCAATCCCTATTATAAGATATTTTGAGACCCCCCAAATAAAAAAAATTCAAAATTAAGTCCCTAATTCTTTTCATTATATTCCCTATTTAGAAAATATCATTTTATTTACTAATTTGACCTCCAATATTTAAAATATTATTATGAGAACTACTCTTTCAGTAAATTTTTAGTTTAAATTGGCTAAAAGTAAAAGAAAGCTTAAGCTTTACTCTTACTCGCTCATCCACCCATCTCTATCCGCTTATTTTGACAATTACCCTTTACTTAGTGATCCACCCTTTTAGAGTTGTAGTCTATAGAACATTGTCATTTTTTGTTTAAATGGATAGGGTTGTTGACTGCAGTGGCGGAGCTATGTGGACCCCCTTAAAGTTATTAAATTTTTTAAAAACCCCCCTTAAATCTGTTAAATTTTATAGTTTGGTCCGCCTAAAACTTGTGAAAAAAATTCCTATATATTTTTATATAGCCATAGTATTTTTTCTTGGCCCCCTTGACAAAATTGTTCTGGCTTCGTCCCTGATTGACCGTAATCTTTGGAATATTGAATCTAGTTGTTGAAATATAATTCTTATATCTTAATTTATAGAAATATGAGTTTTATTGTTAAATTATTTAGTATGATTCAATAAATTTAATTTTTTTTTTATCAATTTTTTATTTTAAAATTTATTATTTCAGACCACGACTTTATCGACGTTGAAAAATAAATCAGACCCTCATTTTGAAATATTTGGCTCTAACACCCCTAAAAATCTCAAATAATAGTTAAGTAAACTCATCAATGTGAATCTCTAATCTCTAATATTATAATGGGAGAAGGCCTTAGTGTCATTTGTCAATCTACCAGCACGTGCATCAAACGTGCAAAACTAATATGAAGAAGGTCTCAAGTTCGAGTCCTCAACATGTCAGTTTTTTTACTTTAATTTTTTTTTTATATTTAACATGCATCACATGTGTAAATTACTATCCATCTATCTATCTATAATATAATATATTTACTTACTATTTATTGAAAGAGTTTGTCACAAATAAACAATTTTAAATATTTTTTATCACAAAAGAAATACTATACTTTTGTCACCAAACAAATAGGTGCAACGCACATACAATTCCAAATCTATTTTCAACACGTGAATCGCATGTACACATCATTATTTTTTCCTTCTTAATTTTTAAAAAAAAATTAAAAAAAATTTGTGTATCGCCCGTTCAACTCAATTTTTATAATGAGTTATATGTATCGCATGTTTAACTCCAATTCTTTATCAAAATGTGCATCGCACCTGAAAAATACTAGTACAACATAAACGTTCAACACAGTGAAAATAATGAAATACTTGTCTCGAAGTGTAAACCATGCAATTGCTTTGAGAGCAATCAAATACTAATATCAAACATTACGGAAACGACTATTAATGTAATCATATTCCTCGGGATCGTTTATCCATTTAAACTAATCAAAATAATCATTACAATAATCGGGCGTCCCCAAAGTCCTACTCGCTCTCATGCAGTTCACTTCACTTATACGTAAGTTCCCCAGCTTTTTAATCCCACCCAACGCCGCAGCTGCCGGCGTCAACTTTTTTGAACCCTAATATATAACCCCATCCCACGTCCAAATTCCAAGATCTAGTTACAATTCTCTCAGTATTTCATTAATTATATTATTTGGAACGAGGATTGGTTAGGGTTTATGGCATCATCGTCGTCTTCGTCGAGCACCGGAGTTCCTCCAGGTTTCCGGTTCCATCCAACCGACGAGGAGCTGCTTCTGTACTACTTGAAGAAGAAGGTGTCTTTGGAGAAGTTTGATCTTGACGTGATTAGGGAGGTGGATTTGAATAAGATTGAGCCATGGGACTTGCAAGGTATACGTATATATATACATAATTTATTTATGTAGGTTCATAAATATATATTGGTAATATTTATGTACATTTTTATTAATTTAGTTATTGATTTGAGTAAGAGCTATATAATTGTAGTGAAACTATGATGATCACATACATATTTTTGTTTGTGTTTAATCAAATTGAATTGACAATTAGAGAAGGACTCTCTTATAAATAAATTTGAAATTGCACCAAAATCCAGAAATATTCAAAAAAAAAATCCAGAAGAATAAAAGAATTTACGGGACCTAACAATTCTGTTCATAAATTGCTAGATGTACAACATAGCTCATAGTTTTGATTTGCTTGGTTCCTTCGAAATTTGCAAATTAACAAGTGACTGCATAAAAGTTCCCCTAAAAAAAGAACTGAAGCCTAAAAATGGTAAAAGAATTGTAGAATCTTCAACCCTTCCAAACACAAAAAAATTGTACTTTCAAAATATTAGAATACAAGTGTAAATTTCCGCTCGATATCTATAGCTATAGCTATATATAATGAGGGAGTTGGAGTTGTAATTTGTCAACACACACGGTGCAACTTTAACTCTCTCATGAGTTACAACAAAAACAAACAAACAATCAAAATTCCACATATTTAAACGTTGTAACGCACGTGCAAAAAAAATTCAATATTTTTTTAACATCAAACAAACACAAATATTGCACGTGCAACTCCAATTTTACTTATGAACACGTGCATCGCACGTATAAATCATAGCTTTTTCTTCAAAATATTTTTACCAATTACGTGCAATGCACGTCCAACTCCAAAATTATTTCTTAACACGTACATCGCACGTGAAAATTCTCCAACTCTTATCAAACGTGCATTGAATCGTGAAAAACACTAGTAATAAAATGAAGAATAAGCTCTATAAATAAGGACTGAGAGAGTTACCACTTGCACTGCATGTATAGAAATAATTACACAGCCATCAAACATCTTCTATATAAGTGAATCAATTAATAGAGTTGAAATGCATTTGCAACAAATTAGTAATTCGAGATGCAGATTGCTTTTGAGCTAAGACGTACTACTGTTTTTTTATTAGCCATATATCCAAAACCTGAAGGAAAAAAATAATTTTTATTTGCAACATGTGTTGCAATTCAAGAACAATCTTTCGAGTTAGACTTGCAACTACTTAATTAATTATAACCGCAGGTAATTACTCTGGTCACTTTTACTAAAACTAGTATAATCCTGTGCAAACACATAATTTTTCAAAAATAAGAAAATAAGTAAACTATTTTCAAAAAATCCATTTAATAATATCTAGTACACAATTTTTGAGGTTTGATTAAGACATATAATTCTAATTCAAAATTTGAATGGAGAAATAAATGGGGGATGCCTTCTACTTTTGCTCAACTTTTTTTGTTTTAAAAAAAAACGGAGAAAGATCCTAGAACAAAAATAATCTTAGCGTAATATATTGTATAGATACTTACGTAGACTTCACCCGATTATAAATACATCACCTATTTTATTTGATCAAATTAAAATTAAGCTAGCATATTGTAGTTACATCTTGCAATTGTTTAGAAAAAGGTAACATGATCTATATAGTGATGAGTGAAGTTATTAATTAGGTCCCTCTTGCATGTATCACACCAATAATAAAGCCCACCCTTTCTCTTTCTACTATGCATATGCTTACTAATCTACAACCATCGCAACTATCTTAGCTCCACAATTATGCCCTCAAATTAATAACCTACATACAAGTACGGAGTACCTAGCAAAAGATAATAAGTTTATTCTACACACAAGTAATTAAAAAGAAGAAGTACTTGTTCATGCTAAACTCACTCCTTAGCTCTTTGTTATAGTATGCTCTTAATTTATCTAGATCTCTTTTTTTGCAGAGAGATGCAGGATTGGAGCCACACCACAAAACGAGTGGTACTTTTTCAGCCACAAGGACCGAAAGTACCCGACAGGTTCTAGGACCAACCGAGCCACCAACGCTGGCTTCTGGAAAGCCACAGGCCGCGACAAGTGTATCCGAAGCACCTACAAGAAAATCGGAATGCGCAAAACCCTCGTTTTTTATCGGGGTCGTGCTCCTCATGGCCAGAAGACTGACTGGATCATGCACGAGTTCCGCTTGGAGGAGTCAGAAGATGATCAAGATGGAGGCAGTGTAATCCATTGATTCTCTGACTTTTAGATATTCCTTCCAATTTTCTCTCAAAATGATTCATAATTCCCAGTAACTAGTATATATATATATATATATATTTTAATAAGAAAAATCATACCAGAACAAAATTGATGTATTGGAAAATAAAACGTACCTTTTGTGAAAAAAAAAATCCTTAATATAAAGGAGAAGCTAATTAACTTGATATTAAATCAGTGTGAAGAATATTGCCAAATGTGAGAATTAAAGAATTTTTTCTACTTCTCAATTGTATATTTGGATTTCCAGAACATCATAATATCCCCCACACACACGTATATATATATATATATATATATAGACACACACATACATCTTTCATGCTAGTATACTATTTTGTCTTCCGAAGTCTTTTCCTTTTTTCTTTTTCAAGACTACCAAATGATTGAGTATTTTCATTTTTAAAATGAGGGGGGGGGAGGGGAGGGTTGGTTCTAAAAAGTACTAGTCGAGGGTTTAATTAATACTAGAAAGCTTCACAAATAAAGAGTTGGTGTTAAACGTGAAATGTATATAAGTAATGTATATAAGTAGCTAGTAATTAACACGCACGATGAATATTTTAGTTTAAAAAAAATTGGAGTTGAATGTGCAATACTCGTTAGTTTTAAAAGATATTGAAGATTTTTTTTTTTGATTTGCACGTGTTAATAAATAGAGTTGGAGTTGTATGTGTAGTGTCCGGGTTTGTTTGATGAGAAAATGGTGTGTTATTTAAAAAATTTGGAGTTAAACGGGTAATACACGTAATTCCTAAAAAAAATTAAATAAAAACTTTGAAAATTTTGATTTGCTCGTACGATGTACGTGTTAATAAATATAGATAAATGAAGATAGAGGTGCGCGTGCGATGCACGAGTTTGTTTGGTGAAAAAAATATTTAAAAATGTTTATTTGTTTGAAAGTTTGAAAAGTTTAATTTGCACGTGTATATACGTGTTAATAAATGGAGATGGAGGTGTCCGTGCAATGCACAGATTTGTTTGATGACAAAATTATAATAAATTTTTTTTTGTTTGTTTGTTTAAACCCAGCTCTGCCATTAATATAGTAGAGATAAAGTATAGTCAAAGTAGCAAATAGTTTGATAGGTGAAGGTTTAAAGTGAACAAAACAAATCAATAATTAAAGTAATTGGTAGAAATATTCAAAAAGTAAGAGTGTAGTACATTTTATAAAAAAAATTGACAAACGGTGAAATATAGTTACTATGTTTTATTAAACAAAGCATTACAGTTTATCCACTTTAAAAAAATAAAATTTGTGAGCAGTTTATCATTTGTTTCTTATACTACAGGACGACGGATGGGTCATCTGTCGAGTTTTCAAAAAGAAGTGTTTCTTCAAAACTGGAGGCAGCGAAGGCAGCAGCAGCTCAAGCCAGAACAACCGAGAAACCAACAACTACATCACTACCACTTCCGCTACCAACACTGACGGACTATACATGCACAACCAATCTCAAAGTTTTCACCACCAATTACTCCCCTCGGCCCAGCCCGCAAACCTGTACAGGCCAGAAGTGGGCCTGACCTATACATCAAACCCCTACTCCCAAATCCAGGTCCAAGACCTCCTTCCCCGTCCACCGTACGATTTCACCGTTTTGCCTCACGATTCGTCCTCCGGTCAGATCCACCATCAACAACCAGGGAGAGATGCCAGTGACTGGGCCATGATTGATACCAGCATGGACCAGAATCAGAATCAGAATCTATTGGAGGCCCACCAACAACCACAGAGAGGTGAAGAGATGGATTTATGGGGGTATGGCAAGTAATTATACATGGAATAATTTGGGGTTTAGTTATTATTGACCCACCCATTTATGTAATTTTACATTGACAATTTTATACACATTTTATAAATTGTTATTATTATCATTGTTGTTGTTCATTTGTTCTTATTGTTAATATGAGATTTGTGCGTAACTTCTACTGCTTGTGTATTCGAATCTCTCAATTCAATGTGTCTTTCGAGTTGTGCAGTGTTTGTCGAAAATGTTCGAAAGACATGGGTTTCAAGCCCATAGCTCAATTGCGATCTTTGATAGTTTGATAATCATTTTCATTTGGATACTTCCCATTCTCTTCATGTTTTGTCTTATAAACTCGAGATTTCTCCAATTTCAGTTCAGTATTAGAAGGAATATATATTGTTGCTGCTGATTTCTGGTGTGGGAGCAAACAGATGAATTTGTGGATTCTTGAAGAAAACAATAATACAAACTTGTTGACCTTCACTAACGTGTTGACTTGTTTCTCGCAGCTACCGCGAACCTGCATAGAGTTCGATACACCGGGATGGATCATAATCAGGAAGATTATGAAAGAGCTTTATGTGAAAAAAGATTGATTGGGGGGAGAGGGTATTTATAGTCGCCTTAGGGACCCGTTTCGAGATAAGGATAAATCTTTACTTTCCGGTATTTATAATCAGGAAGATGTAGAGTTCAAATCATTTCATAGCGATAACCATGAATTTGAATTACTCTTTATCCATATGGGTTGGTTTGTAACGGGTTGCTACCTATACCCAGTGTGACAGATCCGTTTATGAATTATTGGGCTTTAAAGAAAGACTCAGTTCCCATTTCAGACCCGTTTGTAGGTGAAATTACCGTTTTACCCCTGAGAGATTTAAGATTCGCGCCCGATTTGAACGGTCCCAATTTGATTCGACTGTAATGGTGGAGAGGTTGGAGCTCGGCAGGGGAGCTCGGTGTAGGAGACGCTCGGCAAGGAAGATGGAGTTCGAAGGCGGAGGAGTTTGGAAGGTGGCGAAGCCATGGTGGTGGCGTTCAGTTGTGTCTCGACGAAGCTCTGAGCTTCGGTTGTGTTGTGGAGTTCGGCGAAGGTTGACGAAGTAGGGAGCTCTGGAGCTCGATGGAGCTCTTCGGTGTTGGGCGAAGGTGATGGAGAGTTGGCAATCAAGGCGAAGAGCTCGGCATCGGGGAGAGCTCGTGAAGAGGAGCTTCGGAGACGACCGAGGGGAGCTCTTCGGGAAAGCTCTGGGCTCGACGAGGTGTTGATGGAGGGGAGCTCGATGAAAGAGGGTTCGGAGTTTGGTCATGTGGAGGTGATGCGTTGGGGACAGTGGCATGGAGGTTGAGCTCGGCGGGACTTCGAGTCGAAGGAGGAGAGCTTGACGTTTTGGGTTTTGGCGCTCAAACTCAGAAGGAGAAGAAGGAGAGGAGAGAGGAAGGTTGCGGGTCTCTAACGGGTCCGAACCCGACCTGTTAATCCTTTAGTATATTTTCCCCATTTTCCTTCTTCTCTTTTGTTTGTTTGTTCGGAGAATTTGTGGCCGATGATATTGAACGAATACGAATTTTGAGGCGGAGTTTTTTTCCCAATTCCCAGTTCGGTAGCACGTTTGCTCGGATTTCGGATCCGAGCAACGTGGCAAGATCTGAGCTGTCGAGCTGGATTAAACTCACATCTGGAGGCAGATTTGATCGGTTTTGGATCCGAAGGACGTGGCGAGATCGGTTTTGGAACGACGAGTTTAGTTGTTGAGTCAACGAGCATAAATACTTTGACAACTGTCATTTTTCTACAAATAGTTTTAAAAAGTGGCATATAAAAAAAATTCACATCTTTCACACTTTCTCCTCCATCCCCAGTAGGGAGGCATGGACTTCCAGACTCCTTGATACAGATGATACATTCCTCAATACAGGTGCCACCCATCTTCAAATAGAACATTTTATAGTAGTATCTTGTAACTATTTTTATAAAATCCTGTGGTTCTTCAAGAATCCTTTCATGCATTATGTTCGATATCAAGGAAAGGCAATTCTAGCTTTATCCCAAAAAAAATGCCCTTAAGAGCATTCACAGTGGTTTCTTATTTTTGGCAAATTGTCATTTTATAGCAAACAGATCGCTGCAGTGGTTTTCTATTTTGCCATTTTTTAGCAAATATGCTATATTCGTTTCTCATATATGAGAAACAGAATAGCGATTCTCAAATTTTGAAAGACGCTACAACATATACCGTCCGGTATATGTTATACCGTCCCATTTATTATTATTATTATTTTAAAGTGGGTCGGACAGTATAACATATACCGTCCGGTATATGTTATACCGTCCCTTTTTTTTATTTTTTATTTTTCAATTTTTTTCTCAATCCAACGGTCAGATTTTGTTTTAAAAAAAAAAAAATGTTGAACGATATAACATATACCGGCTGACAATTTGTAGTTAATATAGTTAATAGGTTTAGTGGGTAAGTTTAGGTGCAGTTAGATAGTTTAATAGGTTTAGTGGGTAGGTTTAGTTATTATTATATTATTTAATTTATTAAATTAATATAGGTTAATAGTTAATAAGTAATTAAGTTTAGTGGATTTATTTTTAAACGATGAGACGGTATAACATATACCGTCGCTCGCTTATTTCAAATGAGACGGGAAATGTTCTACCGTCCCGCGTAATATTTTCTAAAAAATGAGAAGCATATAGCAAACGACCACTGCAGCAAACGATGCTATTTGCTACTACTGTAGCTGTCATTTTTTAACATATGAGAAACACGACTGTGGATGCTCTAACGTTACAAATATGAGATTATGTTAATAAACTAGATTTGCCCGTGGGCACGTGCCTACGGCACGTCTTCGGAACGATACAACACACGAAAAACTTTGTAAACAGTAAAACAACAATTATGTAGTTCAAGTTTGAATAGTATGATAATAATTAGTTGTAAATAAAAGTCCGTGTTTCTATTAGTATATGTCGAAAAATAATTATAAATGAGGGTGCAAAATCCAGCTTCTTAGAACTTTAAGTATGGTAAAATATGAAATTTAACTGTTGAAGAGATATTTGCTATTTTCAATATAACATGTGCAATAAAAAAAACATAAAAATTCTGAAAATTTTACAAACCTAAAATCTTAAAATCTAAATTTCTAAGTAAATAAAAAAAGAATGAGAGAGAGAGGGAGAGAGAGAAAGAGAGAAATATGAAAAAGTGAAGAGAGAGGAGAGAGATAGTAATAAAGTAATGAGTTTTTTAGTTTTGGGGGAAAAAATTTAATTTTGGGGTTTGAAATTTTGGAGGGAAAAATAGGTTTTGTGAGAATCAATCTAGGCCATTGATTTTAGGGGAGATTGAATGAGAGCCACTTGATAGCTTTCTTTGTAATTTATTATATAGATATCACATGACATTCCACCTTTTCTTCCCCAAAAAAAAAGGGGAAAAAAAAACGATAAATATCACATCACTAGATTGAAAATAGAAAATTCAACTCAAATACCAAAACCAATGATTGAATAAAACGACCACCCCTCTCCCTCCCTCCCTCCCTCCCTCCTCCTCTTAAATAAACCTCATTTTGAAACTAAATCCCTCATCGACGGTATTATAGTTGTTGATCTGCATTTTGCAACTGCAGCTGAGGTGTGAATGGACCCGCATTTCCCAACAGTGGCAACTTTATATTTATCATTTTTTTTTTGAAATTATATTGCCACAGTTTGCAGTTGCGGCAAGGATATGACTTAGGGTTTTTTCGCGGTCCGAGTTCTTAAATTTAAAGATCTGATCATATTACAAGAAAAAATAAAGCAGAAATAGAAACCTAAGGAAATTTCAGAGAAAAAAAAATTGAACTAAAAAAAAAATTTTAAATAATAATTACCACAAAGATGAATCTTAACAGATTTTATTAGTTAATTGAACATGTCTGTTTAGATTTTAAGGATTAAAAAATGGAGTAACTTATTTAAATCAACTTCTTGTATGTATGTGTAGAGAAATATTTAAGAGAGGTTGGAGCTCTCAATAAGATAGGAGAGCTCAATGCTCTACTTCGTCATGGAGACATCTTTAGCCGATCCGAACTATTCATTTCGCTAGAAATGTTTAAACTAGTTTAAGAATGCTGAATCAAGTCTTTTGAAATTCGTTTGTCCTTACAACTAAATCATTACGAAATTATACGATCAAAATATCTTTATTTTTTGTAATGATATGATGTAAGGACAAACAAAGTTCACAGACTTGATTTCACATAGTTAGACTATGTTAAGTATTTAGAACAAGATGAACGATTCAGATTTTTTATAGGGTGGATCCACCATCTCTCTCTCTCTCTCTCTCTCTCTCTCTCTCTCTCTCTCTATATATATATATATATATATATATATATATATATATATATAATGTCGCATTCCGAATTACCGAACCCGAATGTACCACAACCTAAATCAGTGATCCGTCTAATCCTACCCCTTGTGTGCGTATCATCAAGGTAGCATATTGCATCCCGGTATCCGTACCACGTATCATATCATTACGCACTATGAACCTGCTAACACTAGCTGGTGTTAGAACTTGAATTTTATAAATATGGAAATTACTAACTGTTGCCGCTAAATTTGGTGTGGGGGCGAACAGATGAATTTGTGGATTCTTAGGAAAACTAAATAGTAAACCTGTATACCTGTTCCGTCGGTCTTCGATCGTCGATCCCGTCGTAGACCTGCAAAAAGTGCGAGACACCGGGGTTGTTCCCGGCGACGCACCCTCCGACGCTCAAGTCAGTAATCTGAAAAGACTATGAAAGAGCGCAAAAACTGGTGAAAGATTGATTACCTCTTAATGGAGATGGATGGGGGGTATTTATAGGCGTCTTAGGGAATAGTTTAGGAATGTAATCCTCGTGATCTGATATGGAATATTCCCCCGTAAACAGATTAGGAATGTGATCTGATAAGGTATATTCCCTGTAATCAGATAAGGAATTTAATCCCCAAACCCCAGTGAAGAGATAGATGTACATCAGGGCCGTTGATCAAGATTAATCAGGAGCCCTAATTTTATCTTGTTGGATCGGGTGTGCAGCGGTCAAAGACTCGCACCCTCTTGTTGGTGGACCCATTCGTGGGTTATTGGGTCCTTGGGGAGAAGACCCAATACCCATTTTGGACCCTTTTGTAGGGGAAATTACCGTTTTACCCATGGGTTTCAAGATTCGTGCCTGATTTGGATGGTTCCGATTAAACCCCATTTTTAGCCATATCACGAGCCCCCCACTCCTAAAGGCTAAATTTGATCGGCCTTTGAGGAGTAGTTTAACTGTTTTTTAATGGCTAGCGGAGTTGTATCGGAGTTCAAATGGAGGGTTTGCGAATCTTGAGGGAGGTAGTGTGGTGATTCCTTATGATCGGGTGGTGTTCTTGTGTGCATATCTTCTCAGCTTTGTAATCTCTCGGTGAATAGTTCGGTCGTTTCCCTTTGTTGAGAGTCGCGCTTCCCGGCGTCAGAACTCCGACCCTTCCCAGAGCTCGACGACTAGGATGTCGAGGCCAGAGATTGGTTCGGCAATTCTTTCCGAGGGAGAGAGGGACCTCGGCGTGGTCGCGAGCCTAGAGAGGGGGCTCGTCGGAGTCCGAAGGCCAGATTTCCACGTGCAGGGGGTCGGTACTAAGGGCGTCTGGCAGTCAACGTCGACCTTAGGCCCATAATACGGTCGATGCCAAGAACGCTCGGAGCGGGTGCCGAACTCACGTCCGTAATACGGTCGGTGTCAAGAACGCTCGGCAGCCGGTGCCGAGGCTTGAGACTTAGAAATTTTTTGGAGATCTTGACCGCCGAACTCAAGCCCGTAATACGGTCGGTGGCAAGAATGCTCGGAGCGGGTGCCGAACTCACGCCCGTAATATGGTCGGTATCAAGAACGCTCGGCAGCCGGTGCCGAGGCTTGAGACTTAGAAATTTTTGGAGATCTTGACTGCCGAACTCAAGCCCGTAATACGTTCGATGGCAAGAACGCTCGGAGCGCGGTGCCGAACTCACGCCCGTAATACAGTCGGTGTCAAGAACGCTCGGCAGCCGGTGCCGAGCCTTGAGACTTAGAAATTTTTGGAGATCTTGACTGCCGAACTCAAGCCCGTAATACGGTCGGTGGCAAGAACGCTCGGAGCGGGTGCCGAACTCACGCCCGTAATACGGTCGGTGTCAAAAACGCTCGGCAGCCGGTGCCGAGGCTTGAGACTTAGAAATTTTTGGAGATCTTGACTGCCGAACTCAAGCCCGTAATACGGTCGGTGGCAAGAACGCTCGGAGCGGGTGCCGAACTCACGCCCGTAATACGGTCGGTGGCAGGAACGCTCGGCGCTGGTGCCGAGGCTTGAGACTTAGAATTTTTTTGGAGATCTTGACTGCCGAACTCATGCCCGTAATACGGTCGGTGGCAAGAACGCTCGGAGCGGGTGCCGAACTCACGCCCGTAATACGGTCGGTGTCAAGAACGCTCGGCAGCCGGTGCCGAGGCTTGAGACTTAGAAATTTTTTGGAGATCTTGACTGCCGAACTCATGCCCGTAATACGGTCGGTGGCAAGAACGCTCGGAGCGGGTGCCGAACTCACGCCCGTAATACGGTCGGTGTCAAGAACGCTCGGCAGCCGGTGCCGAGGCTTGAGACTTGTTGATTTCGACCGAGCAGAGGAAGTTGAAAGAGTTTTTGCTCTCCTCGAAAAAGTTTTGGGAGTCTGCCGAACTCATGCCCGTAATACGGTCGGTGTCAAGAACGCTCGGCAGCTGGTGCCGAGGTTTGAGATTCGACGGTTCTGACGGATGTGACGGCCTCTGGGTTTCTGACAGATGTGACGTCCATTAATGCTGCGTCCCCTGGGCTTCTGTTGATGCGACTGTCATTAATGAGCCGTTCGGCCAGGCGTGGCAAACAAGGCGACGGTTGGAGTCGCCTTTTGTCGTTTTGTGGAGGTGGGCCTGTGGTAAAAGCCCATTAGCCTCGATTGACGCGCTGGCTCTCTATAAAACCCCCACCCCCTCTTCATTTTTCACTTTTCAACTCTTCGCTCTGTTGTTTTCGTTTGAGGTTGCTAGAGCTCCAGGTGATAGCTGACCTTTTTCCGGCGAGCTTCCGACGACATCTCCGTTCAAGGTAACTTATATTTTAGTCTCTAATCATGTCTGCCTCCGTCTCCTCTTCTTCTTCCGAGCCCTCCCTTGAAGTCACCGAGGCTCCGACCTCTAGCCGGACTCACAAAAGCAAGAAGGTGTTCGGCAAAGATTCTGTTGTGGTGGAGCCGAAGCGCATGGAGGAGTTCGGTAGATTACCGGGGCCGCTGACTGGGCTTCACAGGGTTCGGGAACTTCCGGAGGAAGACGCCGAACGCATTGTGTATGGGAGGGCCCGGTCGTTCGAGGAGAATACGGCGAGGGAGACGACAGAGGCCGACGAGACGGTGTCGATCCTCAGCGAAGATGACTTGGGAGTGATCCGGGGTTGCTTTCAGATCCCGGAGGAGTACGAGCTTATGTTGCCGGGTCCCGGGGTTAGGGCCAACTCGCCGATGCCGGTGAGCGTGTGTTGCTGGCCGGTCGACGCCTTTATCGCCGGGGCTCGACTGCCCCTCCATCCGTTCGCGGTTGCTGTATTAAGCTGGTTCGGGGTCAGCCCCATCCAGCTTATGCCGAACGCATGGAGAGTGATAAACGGCTTCGTACTACACTGCCAAGCCGCTGGGATTCGGCCGGAGCTGAACGTGCTTCGGACCATCTACCAGCTACATCAAGGGAATAGGTCGGCGTACCGGTACTACTTGACCCCGAGGCACGGAGGCAGGCTGGTTGTGTGCCCTGATTCCATCAAGTATTGGTGCGAGAAATACCTTCTGGTGCGTAGTTCGGAGGCCTGGCCCATCCCCGTTAGCTGGGTGGAGGGTGTGCCGAAGAAGGTGAAGGCGCTGCCGACACTTCGGCCCGAAGATGAGGAGGCTGTACGGGTACTCCTGGGTCGGCCGAAGCTTGACTGGAAGGATCTGACCGAGGACGTCCTGTTTAAGGGAGGGCTCGTTCATGCCGATCCCAGTACGCGGCTCCCTTTATTCATTATCGTTGTTTTACTTCTTGCGCTTCATTTTTCATGACTTGCTCCGAACTAATCAACTTGTCTTATGGTGCAGAGTCTATGGATTATCAGACGGTGTTGGCACTGAGGGCAGGCCTCGGCAACAAGGCCCCGAAGAAGAGGAAGAGGGTGGTCTCCAAGTTGCCGACGGCGAAGGCTCCGAAGGTTACCGAGGTGACCGAGGAGGTGGAGATCCTGGAGAGCCCGGCTCCTGATGGCGTGGTCGCCTCGACGTCGACTAGGGTCGGCGAGTTTCCCATCGCCGCAGCCCTCAATATGGCGACGCCGCCGCTGACGAGGGAGGCAGAGGTCCTTCTGACCGAGGCTCACAAGAGGATCCACGTTCCGGACTGGCAAGTTCGGAAGCATGATGGGTTCCTCGGCAATTCCTTGGCGAGCTTGGAGGCCGTCAAGCACCTCGCCACGCCGAAGGACCGGGCGGCCATGGAGGCCGGACGGGAGGGAGACGACGTGATCGAGATAGCTCGCTCGGCGGTGTCGGTGAGCGTCGGATCTATCCCCCCCCTTTTTATGCCGAACCCCTTAAGTTGTAATTTTTATGACTTCCTTGCCTTCTAATCGCAGATCGTCGTCCATTTTGGGCACCTTACCGAGAGGCTGGCGGCCCAGGAGAAAGAGATGAAGAAGGAGTCCGACCAAGCTCGGAAGGAGAAGGCCCAGTTAAGGAACGAGCTCGACAAGCTCGAGCTGAATTTCGAGGCGAAGGCGGCGAGGGTTGCCTATCTCGAGGACAGGGTCAAGACGCTGGAGGACAATCTTCTTCAGCAGAAGGAGGAGGCGGCCAGGCAGTTGGCGGAGGCTGCCGAGGCCAAAGCGGCGGCGGTGAAGCAGGCGGAGGATGCGGCCCTGGAGAAGGCGCAAAGCTTCCTCGCCCAGAACATGGCCAAGGCTTTCGCCGATGCTCTCGCCCGGGTGACGGAGGCCTACCCCACCGTGGACTGCTCGGGTTGGAGGTTGTTCCCGGGGCACGTTGAAGGCTTCGACCCCGAATCGGAGGGGGAAGAAGAAGAAGAGGAGGAGAGGGGTGACGACGAGCCTGCGTCCGACCCCAACGCCGGAGTTCAGGGGTCGGTGGTCACCCCCTTGGCGACGGTGGCCCCTTCGGAGGCGTCTTCCCCGAACACCTCTCACCGCCCCGGGAAAGAGGTCGCGCCCTGACTCCGTTTGTTTGTTTTTTTTTTTCTATTTTGTTTGTTTCTGAAGTGTAATGCCTAATAGCAGACTGGCCACCGCTACCTTTTTGAAATGAATGAAAAACACAACTTTTTGGGCTCGATTTCGTGTCTTTGTACGTTGACTGTTGAGTGCTCGAGCATTTGTTCGAGAGAACCCCGGAAGTCTGGGACTTAGACAACATCTGAATTTTTGCTGTTTGCTTGCGTTTCTTTTCAGCTTGTTGTGGTAGCCCAAGATGTCGAGTGCACAGGCTCGGATGACAAGGTTCGCGCCAAGGCAGGCCTCGGGGCGACGAGGCTAGGTCTGGCGAGGTGTAGGGAGCGACTTTACGAAGTCGAACTTGGACTGCGCCGAGCCGAGAGTGAGCGAAGCCAGCTTCAGCTCATCTTGGGGCAGCGGGACAGCGACATTCGACGTCTGGAAGGCAGGATTGCCGAGATGACCCCCTCGGGCGAGGGCGAGGGTTCGCCGGCAGCCTTCACCAGCAGTCTTCGGACCAAGTGCTTTCGCCACACGTTGTCAAAGGTTACGGCGGAGAGGGACAATCTGCTTTCGAAGATCCAGCACTTGCAAACTGTGGAGACGGAGCTTCGGACGGAAGGGGCGGAGCTGACGACTAAGGTGGTCCAGCTTACGGCTGAACGGGATGAATTAGCGGCCGAGGTCGATGTGTTGAAGAGAGCCACGGTGGACAGGAGCATCGAAGTCACTCATCTTCGCCACCTCATCGCGAGCCACGCAGGTGTTCCGAACTTGGCAGTACCTGTCTGCTTCGAGGTCGAGGTGAAAGATGACTCACTTAGGGGTCGGATTTCCGAACTGGAGGCGGAGGTGGCTCGCCTCAAACCTCGTTCGGGGCCAATTAATGTGAAGAGCACTTCGTGTACCCGAGCGGAGAGCGAGCGTGGCATCACTTTTTACGAGATGGCGACCCGTGCGGCTCTCGGCCATCCGAGCCCGGGGGACGCGCAGAGTTCAGTGGCAGTGTCGTCGAGTGGTGCATCCGTCGGCGTAGCTGCCAGGAGTAGTGCTGAGGATACGTCACAACTCGCCGGCCTGGGGCAGACCTCTGGAGGAAAACGTCGCCGACCTCAGGTGTCTTTGAACAGAAATATCCCTGCGCCTCGGAGGCATTGACGATCATTTTTCTTCTTCCCCCTCTTTCCTTTTTTTTTTGAACTCTTTGTATTCAGCCAAGTGTAACGGGTCGGATAGCCGATCCTTGCTTCTCAATGCTTTGTAATCATGGTGCGTGTAAGAGTTGTTTTTTAATAAAATCGGAGTTGACTCGCCCGTTGCGTGTTGTTACAGTTGTCCCATTCTTAGTTTAGTCGTGGAGTTGGCTTTAGTGATTCGGTCGGAGCCGAGGTTCTAAACTTAGAAATTTTTTGGGAGATCTTGACCGCCGAACTCAAGCCCGTAATACGGTCGGTGGCAAGAATGCTCGGAGCGGGTGCCGAACTCAGGCCCGTAATACGGTCGGTGTCAAGAATGCTCGGCAGCTGGTACCGAGGCCTGAGACTTAGAACTTTTTTGGAGATCTTGACCGCCGAACTCAAGCCCGTAATACGGTCGGTGGCAAGAACGCTCGGAGCGGGTGCCGAACTCACGCCCGTAATACGGTCGGTGTCAAGAACGATCGGCAGCTGGTGCCGAGGCTTGAGACTTGGAAAATTTTTTGGAGACCTTGACTGCCGAACTCAAGCCCGTAATACGGTCGGTGGCAAGAACGCTCGGCGCGGCTGCCGAACTCACGCTCGTAATACGGTCGGTGTCAAGAACGCTCGGCAATCGGGTGTTGGACTCAGTACCATTCAACGGCTGTGGGAGTAGTTCCGAATGGCGAGCTACTTCTAGTTTGCTTAGGAGCGAACTTGCGAAGTAGAATCGAGCCAAGTGTTGGACTCCGGAACCATTGTTAGATTAAGGGTTGTGGGAGCATTTTCGAACGGCGAACTACCCCTAGTTCGCTTAGGAGCGAACTTGCGAAGTAGAATCGAACCGAGTGTTGGACTCCGAACCATTCAACGGCTGTGGGAGCAGTTCCGAATGGCGAGCTACTTCTAGTTCGTTTAGGAGCGAACTCGCGAAGTAGAATCGAGCCAAGTGTTGGACTCCGAACCATTCAACGGCTGTGGGAGCAGTTCCGAATGGCGAGCTACTTCTAGTTTGCTTAGGAGCGAACTTGCGAAGTAGAATCGAGCCAAGTGTTGGACTCCGGAACCATTGTCAGTTTAAGGATTGTGGGAGCAATTCCGAATGGCGAACTACCTCTAGCTCACTTAGGAGAAAACTTGCGGAGTAGGGTCGAACCAAGTGTTGGACTCCAAACCATTCAACGGCTGTGGGAGCAGTTCCGAATGGCGAGCTACTTCTAGTTCGCTTAGGAGCGAACTTGCGAAGTAGAATCGAGCCAAGTGTTGGACTCTGGAACCATTGTCAGTTTAAGGATTGTGGGAGCAATTTCGAATGGCGAACTACCCCTAGCTCACTTAGAAGCGAACTTGTGGAGTAGGGTCGAACCAAGTGTTGGACTCCGAACCATTCAACGGCTGTGGGAGCAGTTCCGAATGGCGAGCTACTTCTAGTTCGCTTAGGAGCGAACTTGCGAAGTAGAATCGAGCCAAGTGTTGGACTCCGGAACCATTGTCAGTTTAAGGATTGTGGGAGCAATTCCGAATGGCGAACTACCCCTAGCTCACTTAGGAGCGAACTTGCGGAGTAGGGTCGAACCAAGTGTTGGACTCCGAATCATTCAACGGCTGTGGGAGCAGTTCCGAATGGCGAGCTACTTCTAGTTCGCTTAGGGGCGAACTTGCGAAGTAGAATCGAGCCAAGCGTTGGACTCCGGAACCATTGTCAGTTTAAGGATTGTGGGAGCAATTCCGAATGGCGAACTACCCCTAGCTCACTTAGGAGCGAACTTGCAGAGTAGGGTCGAACCAAGTGTTGGACTCCGAACCATTCAACGGCTGTGGGAGCAGTTCCGAATGGCGAGCTACTTCTAGTTCGCTTAGGAGCGAACTTGCGAAGTAGAATCGAGCCAAGTGTTGGACTCCAGAACCATTGTCAGTTTAAGGATTGTGGGAGCAATTCCGAATGGCGAACTACCCCTAGCTCACTTAGGAGCGAACTTGCGGAGTAGGGTCGAACCAAGTGTTGGACTCCGAACCATTCAACGGCTGTGGGAGTAGTTCCGAATGGCGAGCTACTTCTAGTTCGCTTAGGAGCGAACTTGCGAAGTAGAATCGAGCCAAGTGTTGGACTCCGAAACCATTGTTAGATTAAAGAGTTAAAAGCAGAGAGATGTAATAGCAGTGAGAATATGAAAAAATAAACCTTATTTATTAATATCTAATGGTCGGCTGCTTCTAAAGTTGCTAGCCGTTATTACAATAAAAGGAAAAATCACTACTAGTAGAAGGAGGGGAATGGTTTGACATCTCGAGTTACTTAGAGAGGCGTAGTCGCCTTCTCTTGGTATTTTAAAAGATGGTCGGCATTCCAAGTCCTGGGAATTTCCCTGCCTTCGAGATCTTCTAGCTTGTACGCACCGGGGCGGATCACTTTTGAGATTTTGTACGGTCCCTCCCAATTCGGGGCCAGCTTGCTTTTCTGTCTGGGGAACGAGATGGCCAACTTTCGGAGGACTAGGTCCCCTTCTTTGAGGTCCGTTGGGCGGACCTTTTTGTTGTATGCTAGTTCGATCCTCCTTCGGTAAGCTTGCTGGCGTATGGCGGCTCTCTCTCGGATTTCATCTATCAGATCTAGGCTTGCTCTGAGCTCTCTAGCGTTCTGCTCTTCTTCATAAGCTATCAGACGAGGAGAGGGTATCCCGACTTCTAGGGGGATGATGGCCTCGGCCCCATAGGTGAGATTAAATGGGCTCTCGCCTGTTGGGGTCCGCTTGGTGGTGCGGTGATTCCAGAGCACGTTCGGCAGCTGATCGACCCACAGTCCTTTGGAACACTTGTCTAATCTCTTCTTGATGCCCGAAAGAATCTGTCGGTTGGCATTCTCGGCCTGGCCATTCGACTGAGGATGGGAGATGGAGGAGAATCGGTGTTGTATGGAGAGGTCCTCACATAAAGCTCGGAAGGTGGCTCCAGTAAACTGTGTCCCATTATCCGTGACTATGACTCGGGGAACGCCGAACCGGCAAATCACATTTTTCCAGAAGAATTGAACGACCCTATGCTCGGTGATTGTAGCCAGAGGCTCGGCTTCTATCCACTTCGAGAAATAGTTGACCGCCACGACTAGGAACTTTAGCTGTCCGGGGGCTGGTGGAAATGGCCCTAGTAAATCCATCCCTCACATAGCGAAGGGGATCGGACTTGATAGGGAGGCGAGCGGTGCTTGTGGAAGGCGTCGGATGTCGGAATACTTTTGACAGGAACTGCACTGCCGAACGTGTCGTTCGGCGTCCCGTAGGAGAGTGGGCCAGTAATACCCGTAGTTCAACACTTTGCGCGCCAGGGCTCTGGAGCCAGAATGGGCTCCGCCGATGCCCTCATGGAGTTCTTGCAGGGCGTAATCGGCTTGGCTGGGGGAAAGGCACCTTAGGTAAGGCCGACCGTCTACCTGGGTGAAGATGCGCTTATATAGGGTGTCTTCGATCAATGTATAACGCTCGGCTCGGGTCCTGATTCTTCTTGCTTCCCTCGGATCTTCGGGGAGGAGTCCGTCCTTTAGAAATTCGACGAGGGGCTTCATCCAATTGTCTTCGAGGAGGACGGGCAATGTTTCAACGGAGTCAGGCGCCTCGTCCTCTATGCCCGGCTTCAGGAGGACTTCTATCAATACGGTCTGTTCCAGACCTTGAAGGGAAGAGGAGACTAACTTGGAAAGAGCGTCGGCCTGAGCATTTTCTTCTCTTGGGATCCTTCGGATGAGGGCCTCCTCAAATAGTGCCATGAGGCTTCTGACTTTGGCCAAGTATTTAACCATTCTATCATCGCGGGCTTCATACTCGCCGAGGACCTGATTGACGATCAACTGAGAGTCACTGAAGATCTGTAGCCGCTGTGCCTCTGCATTTCGGGCCATTCGAAGACCGGCTATTAGCGCCTCGTATTCGGCCTCGTTGTTCGAGGCTTTGAAGTTTATACGGAGGGAGTATTGGAGGATGAAGTTGTCTGGGCCTGCCAGGATGACCCCTGCCCTGCTTCCCTCATTGCAAGAGGACCCGTCAACATAGACCGACCAGACGGGTGGTCCCTTCACTGTTTGGCTGGACTCGGGGATTGTAGTTTCAACTATGAATTCGGCCAGTGCCTGTGCTTTGATCGCGGTCCGAGGCTGATAAGTTATATCATGTTGGCTTAGCTCAATCGACCACTTCATGAGGCGACCGGAAGTCTCGGGCTTGTGAAGGACCTGTTTCAGCGGCTGGTCGGTAAGGACGACCACCGAATGGGACTGAAAGTAGGGTCGAAGCTTTCTCGCGGCCATTATCAGGACGTAGGCCATTTTCTCGATCTTCGGGTACCGGAGCTCGGCGTCCCGAAGTATTTTGCTGACGTAGTAGATGGGCTTCTGAGCCCTTTCTTCTTCTCTGACTAAGACCGCACTAAGTGTCTGTTCGGAAGCTGCCAGGTAGAGGTAGAGTGGTTCGCCAGGTATTGGTTTGCTGAGAAGAGGTGGATTGACGAGGTATGCTTTAAGCTGGTCGAATGAGTCCTGTTGCTGCTGCCCCCATTCAAACCCTTTAGCCCCCCTGAGGGCTTTGAAGAACGGGAGGCACTTCTCCCCGGACTTCGACAGAAAGCGCCCTATGGCGGCTAAGCGACCTGTCAACCTTTGAACTTCCTTGACATTTCTAGGAGGGGCCATGTCCAATATGGCCTTGATCTTTTTCGGATTTGCTTCAATTCCTCGTTGGCTAACCATGAAGCCGAGGAACTTTCCTGATGAGACGCCGAACGCACACTTGTTCGGGTTGAGTCTCATATTGTGCTTTCTTAGGACGTCGAAGGCCTCCTGAAGGTCGGCCACATGATCAACTCCTCGGATGCTCTTTACAAGCATATCATCGACGTACACTTCCATGTTCCGGCCGATCTGGGCCTGGAAGACCTTGTTGATGAGGCGTTGGTATGTCGCCCCTGCGTTCTTTAGGCCGAATGACATGACTCTGTAGCAATAAAGGCCTTGGTCGGTCACAAAAGATGTCTTCGGGATATCCGGGGGGAACATTCTTATCTAATTGTAACCCGAGAAAGCATCCATGAAGCTGAGGAGCTCATGTCCCGAGGTTGCGTCAATCAGAGTGTCAATGCTCGGCAGAGGGAAGGGATCTTTGGGGCAGGCCTTGTTGAGGTCGGTGAAATCAATGCAAATTCTCCAAGTCCCATTGGACTTCTTCACCATTACTACGTTAGACAACCACTCGGGGTAGTTTACCTCCTGTATAAATCGGGCCTTCAACAACTTGTCTACCTCTTCTTTGATAGCGAGCTGACGCTCGGGGGCGAACTTGCGCCTCTTTTGCTGAACCGGTTTGGACCCCGGATCGATGCTCAGGCGGTGGACTAAGAGTTCTTCGAAGATGCCGGGCATGTCCACTGCGGACCATGCGAAGAGGTCTTGATTGGTTCGGATGCATTTCACAATATCCGAGTATAGGGCGGATGGGAGGGTCTTGCTTACGAAGAACTTGCGGGTCGGTTCTTGCTCAGAGAAGAGCACCTCCTCCAGTTCATCCACCGGCTCGGAGGTCGGTCTTGCAGTGTCTTGAGGAATTTCCAGAGTCTCTAAGGAGAGGACGGGCCCAAGGGTTGAGGTCATGTAGCACTTTCGGGCCTGCTCCTGATTGCCCCTTACTTCCCCGACCCCGGACCGGGTGGGAAACTTCATCTTAAGATGGTATGCTGAGGGGACTGCTTCCAGAGCTGCGAGGCCGGGCCGACCCAAAATGACGTTGTAGGCGGCGGGAACATCCACCACCATGAAGTCCATTGGCTCTGTTCGGGTGGTAGGAGTTTGACCGGCAGTTACATCGAGGGTGATCACCCCTTCAATAGTTACCGGAACCCCCGTGAACCCATGGAGAGTGTAGCTGGCGGGCTTGAGTCTGTCTCTAGAGAGCTTTAGGCCTTGAAAAGCGGAGAGGAAGAGGATGTTGACGGAACTGCCGTTGTCTACTAAGATCCTCTCCACCTTGAAATTTGCCATGTGGAGGCTAATGACGAGTGCGTCACAATGTGGGGTGCGAACCCCTTCTAGATCTTCGTCGGAGAACGTGACTGGCACTCCGAGGCCTTTGGGAGGAGGAGTGGCTCGGACCGAGTTGACTTCTCTAATAAATGCTTTTCGAGAGGAGTTCGAGGAGCCCCCCATTGGGCCCCCGTGAATGAGGTGGAGGACTCGCTCTTCCTCGAAGTCTGGCGTCTCTTCTCGTTCCGGACGCTTGTTAGCCCCCCGAGGCGGGGGAGGAAGTTCGGCTCGGTCCTTTCTTACAAACTTCGTCAGTTGCCCCCTCTGGATAAGGGCTTCGATCTCGTTTCTCAGAGTACGGTAATCGTTAGTGTCATGCCCATGGTCCCGGTGATAACGGCACCATTTCTCTTTATCTCTTCTCTTGGCGGGGGTGTTCATCTTGGGAGCTGGAGGCAAGACCCCTTCTTTTTCAACTTCCATGAAGATGGCGGAGATGTTAGTGGTGAGGGGAGTGAACTTCTCAAATCTAGGGGGAGGTCGGCGTTGGCCGGCATTATCCTTCTGGAGCTTCTTGGCTCCTTCCTCTTCCGTTCCCTTCCTCTTAAACCCGGAGGTAGAGCCCTCCCAATTGGGTTGTTGTTCGGCCTCTTCGGCCCGGATATACTTTTCTGTGCGAAGGAGTAGGTCGGAAAAGTCATGTGGTGGCTTCTTGGCGAGGGAGGAGCGGAGGTTGGAATTGAGGACATTGGATTGGAATGCTGCGGTAGCAACTGACTGGTCGAGGGATGCAATAGACCTGGCTTCAGCTGTAAACCTCTTCACATAATCTCTCAATTTCTCCCCCTTCTTCTGGTGGAGGTGTAACAGCGAGATGCTGGTCTTCTCAGTTCTTCGGCTGCTTATAAAATGGGTGACGAAGAGGGTCTCGAACTGCTCGAAGGAGAATATTGAGGCTGGGGCAAGGCGAGAGTACCATTCTCGAGCTGGGCCCTTGAGAGTTGCAGGAAAAGTTTTGCAGAGGAGGGCATCGGAGGCTTGATGGAGGAGCATCAAAGTTTTAAAACTTTCGATGTGGTCAACTGGATCGGTCTCTCCGGTATAGTTCTCAAATTGGGGAGGCTTGAAACTGAACGGCACAGGTGCATCCACTATGGTTCGGGAGAAGGGGGTCGGCTAGGACGCAGGGTTCTTCCCCTAAGCTCCTCTTCTCGGTTTATTTGACCCAGGCGCCTTTCTACTTCATGAAGACGGCGATTCATGGTGTCATCTCTCCGACGGTAATCTGCCGATCCTCGGGACTCGTCTTCGTAGGAGGGAGAGCGAGGGCTGCGGCGATGGTAACTTCGGGAACGATGAGGACTTGGGGTACGCCGGGAGTTGGTTGGTGCAGGACGAGGAGAGGGGGACCGTCGGCGAGGGCTTCGGACCGGAGGAGGGGATGGGGCCTTCGGCTCATTAGGGTTTTGACGGAGGTTGAGAGCCTGTTGTACCATTGCTTGGAATTGCTGGAACTCGGCGCGAGTGATTGGTGCCTCATTGTTCCTGGGCTGTTGCCGACCTGTGGGGGAGTACCTCCTACGGTAATGGTCGGGGGACTCTTTCCTCACTCTTTGGACGAGAGACCTATGGTACCGGCGGCGAGGAGACCGCTCGCCCGGATAGTGCTGGCGGGAGGCTCCCTCTCGGGCCCGCTTTTCTTCCAGATGGCGGCGGAGATCATCCTCCTTCTGGCGATTAGGAGCGGCGTTGTGGCGACCAGAGGCTCGGGGGTGATGGGAGGCCATAGAGTCCGTAGAAGTGTTGTGGACGGAGACTTGTTGGTGAAGAGGCTGTTTCTGAGGGTTAGGATCCTTTGGATGCTGACCAGGAGGGGGAAGGTTGTGTTGGAGCGGGTCCTCCGCGGTAGGGGGAAGCTGCTCTTGTTGTTGAACGGGATTCTGGGGGATTTCTTGCTGCTGATCAGGGTTGGGTACTCGGTTGGACCCCCTTGACCTGACCTTCCGAGGTGCCATGGCTGGAGAAGATCTGTTCACCGTGAAGAGGAGAGATTTCTATTCGTTAGTTTCCCACAGACGGCGCCAATCTGTTGCCGCTAAATTTGGTGTGGGGGCGAACAGATGAATTTGTGGATTCTTAGGGAAACTGAATAGTAAACCTGTATACCTGTTCCGTCGGTCTTCGATCGTCGATCCCGCCGTAGACCTGCAAAAAGTGCGAGACACCGGGGTTGTTCCCGGCGACGCACCCTCCGACGCTCAAGTCAGTAATCTGAAAAGACTATGAAAGAGCGCAAAAACTGGTGAAAGATTGATTACCTCTTAATGGAGATGGATGGGGGGTATTTATAGGCGTCTTAGGGAATAGTTTAGGAATGTAATCCTCGTGATCTGATATGGAATATTCCCCCGTAAACAGATTAGGAATGTGATCTGATAAGGTATATTCCCTGTAATCAGATAAGGAATTTAATCCCCAAACTCCAGTGAAGAGATAGATGTACATCAGGGCCGTTGATCAAGATTAATCAGGGGCCCTAATTTTATCTTGTTGGATCGGGTGTGCAGCGGTCAAAGACTCGCACCCTATTGTTGGTGGACCCATTCGTGGGTTATTGGGTCCTTGGGGAGAAGACCCAATACCCATTTTGGACCCTTTTGTAGGGGAAATTACTGTTTTACCCCTGGGTTTCAAGATTCGTGCCTGATTTGGATGGTTCCGATTAAACCCCATTTTTAGCCATATCACTAACAATAATTGTGAAGAACAGAAATTACAGGAATAAAAGATAACAAACCAAAAGCTTTATACAGAGTCGAGATTAAAATCTCTCTCCTTAAAGCAAAATTCGCCCCGTGGTGTGACGGTGGCTGGCGAATTGCCTCCCAGGATACAACTGTATACCTTTCCCTGAGGAGCATCACCCAAACTCCAGAGATTTCAGCGAACAGTGCTATGATGTACTCTCAGTTTTTGACACAGAGGAGAAGAAGAAGAAGTATAATTCGGATTATCAAAATCTGTATCACTAGTAGACATGATACAATAGTCTTATAGGAGAAATGGAGACTGTTGGGAGGCCCATTACTCTGTAATAGCAGAGTAATGGTCCATTATTCTGCAACAGCAGAGTAATGGTTCAGATCCATAACTGATGAGCCATTACTGTGCTATTACAGAGTAATGGTATCAGTTATCGAATGTGAAGAGCCTCACCAGTGTTCTGGGGGAGAAAAAATTTGACTGGGGAAAAAAATATAGGTCAGGCCAGGCCGAGGCCGGGGTCGAAGCCGGGCCGGGTGCGCGCACGCGTGTGTTTGTCATTTTGGCTGAGTCCTTTCTCCACTACACATTAGTGGTAACCCCCGGGCCACGCCCTTTAGTACAATTTTCTAGTATATATACTAGAAAAAATCTTTCCCAATTTTCGATATGGGACTATCCATTTTCTCCAAGTTTTCAAGTTAGTACATTTCAAGTATCCAACTTTGGACCAACATTTCTCATTCATACGGAATTCGTTTTTGACAAATGAGTACACCACGGAATAGTACTCGACGAGAGGATTGCAATCCACTCATTTTTCGGCATTGCCGGTGGCCGGAGCCCGCCGGAATCCGGCCCAGAAAACTGCAAAAATTAATTCCAACATTTTCCCACATGAATGGAAATTACCAGACTATGTAATCCAGACAAGACATAAAAAAACATGACAGAAAAGATATGACAGAAAAACTCTGAGAGTACAATCGGAAAATCACTGCATCAGGAATGATAGTAATTTTTTAACTTTGAACCACCTTTAGTAAGTAGCTATTGGATTCACTTAACCAGGTAGTGAATATGATGTCTTGAACTACCCAGACTTTGATGTGAACCTAGACAATAACTATCACACAGTTTCATCTCCTCACAGAACTAAGTTCTCTTGTTGTGTTCATTTTGGCCTTGAACAGCCCTGATTAATCGTGAGTGAACTTGGAGAATGTAGCCTCTCTTCATTCTCCTAGAAACGGCCCCATTTCACACTCACAAGGTGATTGCCCATAAAGAGTATCCTGCTATACCCCACTTTTATTTCGAAGCTATGGGAATCATTAAAAGCCAAGCTTATCCTAACTCTTTGCAGGCAGCATTGTTTTATCATCCTAAGAGTGGATATGAGATTTTAATCTCTCAGTGCTCCCGTCGATTCAACAAGATTTAGTTGTTCCTTTGAACCTAGATCTTGGGATCTCCAATTCCTAGGTAGGGTTTCCATCAAGTATCCTCTTTCGTCATAGGCTTTAGACTCATTCCTCTTGATGATCCCACAACCTGCTCTCGCGACAGACCTTTAGTAAATGGATCCGCTAGGTTGTCGGCCAATTTTATATACTCTATAGAGATTACTCCATTTGAAAGCAGTTGTCTAATGATTTTGTGTCGCCTTCTGATATGACAAGACTTACCATTATAGATACAACTCAGTGCCCGTGCATAGCCGATTGGCTGTCACAGTGTACACATAAAGCAGACACTAGTTTTTCCCACATAGGAATATCCTCTAAAAAGTTTCGAAGCCATTCTGCTTCCTCTGCCACTTTGTCTAAAACAATAAACTCAGATTCCATGGTGGATCTGGCCAATAACGTTTGTTTAGAGGATTTCCATGACACAGCTGCACCACCAAGTGTGAAGACATATCTACTTGTGGATTTTGAGTTCTTGGAGTCCGATATCCAGTTGGCATTGTTGTAGCCTTCTAGTACTGCTAGGTATCTGGTGTAGTGCAGCGCATAACTCTGAGTATGTCACAGGTAGTTCAATACTCTAGTTATTCCTTTCCAGTGACTTCGTCCTGGATTACTTGTGTAGCGGCTCAGTATATTTACGCAATGTGCCAAGTCCGATCTTGTACAATTTGTTAAGTACATCAGACTACAAATTACACGTGCATATTCCAATTGTGATATGCTTTCACCTGTATTTTTGAATAAGTGAAGACTGGGATCCACAGGACTCTTGGCAGTTCCATTCGAGTAATTCTTGAACCTTTCAAGAACTTTCTCAACATAATGAGCTTGAGACAAAGTAATTCCATCAGACGTCCTGCAAACTTTGATTTCTAGTATGACGTCTGTAACTCCCAAGTCTTTCATATCAAACTTGCCACTAAGCATGATCTTAGTTTGTTTGATAATGCCATTATTACTTCCAATAATGAGCATGTCGTTTACATACAGACACATCAGAATGTATCCATTTGGAGTATCTTTGATGTAAATACACTTATCACATTCATTTATTTTGAAGTCATTTGACATCATAACATTGTCAAATTTTGCATGCCACTGCTTTGGAGTTTGTTTCAGTCCGTACAGGGATTTTACAAGCCTGCACACCTTGTTTTCCTATCTAAGAACTACGTAACCCTCAGGTTGTTTCATATGTATTTCTTCTTCTAAGTCTCTATTTAGAAATGCAGTTTTAACATCCATTTGATGTATTTCCAGGTTACGTAGAGCTGCAATAGCTATCAACATTCTTATGAAAGTTATTCCTGTAACTGGAGAATATGTATCAAAGAAGTCTAGGCCTTCCTTTTGCCAAAATTCCTGTACCACAAGTTTCGCCTTATACTTCTCTATTGAACTATCTGGTTTCAATTTTTGTTTGAAAATCCATTTGCATCTTAGAGCTTTACATCCAGAAGGCAAATTGACTAACTCCCATGTATGATTCTGCATAATGGAGTCTATTTCACTTTTGATTGCTTCCTTCCATATAGGAGCATCAGGCATAAACATGACTTCTTTGAAAGTTCTGGGCTCATTCTCTAGCAGAAAGGCCGTTACAAAGTCAGGACCAAATGATTTTGATATTCTAGCCCGTTTACTTCGTCTAGGCTCATCATTATCATGTTCTGGTTCATCGACTGAAGTGCTTGCATTCCCTTGTTCACGTGTACGTTTAGGATACGTAGTATCCTTGCATGGAAACACATGTTGAAAGAAGGAAGCATTCCTTGATTCTATTATTGTATTCACATGGATATCCGGTATATCTGATTTGTATACCAAGAACCGATATGCACTACTGTTGTGTGCATAGCCTACGAATATGCAATCAATCATCTTAGGTCGGATGGTGACCTGTTTTGGGTTAGGTACTGCCACTTTTGCTAGACATCCCCATACTTTGAAGTATTTATACGAAGGTACGCTACCTTTCTATAGTTCGTATGGCGTCCTGTCGGTTTTCTTGTGAGGTATTTTATTGAGAATATAGTTGGCAGTTAGCAATGCTCCCCCCCACATGTTTTGGGGTAAGCCAGAATTCAACAACAAGGCATTCATCATCTCCTTTAGAGTTTGGTTCTTGCGCTCGGCAGTACCATTTGTTCAGATGAGTAAGGAGCAGTTGTCTGATGAACTATTCCATGTTCAGAGCAGAACATATTAAATGGTGCATCATATTCTCCTCCTTTATCACTCCTAACGATTTTAATCGTTTTGCCAAGTTGATTCTCAACCTCAAGTTTATATTCTTTGAATTTATCCAAAGCCTCATTTTTGCTATGTAACAAGTATACATAACAGAATTTTGTGCAATCGTATATGAATGTCACAAAGTACTTTTTACCACCTCTCGTCTGCATGTATTTTAAATCACACAGATCCGTGTGAATTAGACCTAGAGTTTCTGTATTTCTTTCTACAGAACGTGATGGAGTTTTAGTGAGTTTGGCCTCCGTGCAAACTTCACATTTTTCGGTGTTATCTACCTTAAATTTAGGTAGAAAATTCATCTTAATTAATCTACGCATAGAATTGACATTAACATGGCCTAGTCTTCCATGCCAAACAGAAGAAGACTCAACAGCATAGGCAATAGGAGTTATTTCATTAACATTGGGAACAACAGGAACAATAGTTTTAGGAATGACTGTCATTACATTAAACTTGAACATTCCATCCTTTACATATCCTTTACCCAAGTTCACTCCATTCTTAGACAATACAAAATTATCAGAAATAAGAACAACCTTAAATCCATTCTTACTTAGCAAAGAACCTGATATCAAGTTCTTTCTAATATCTGGAACATGTAACACATTTGTAAGTGTTAGTTTCTTGCCTGAAGTCATCTTCAACACTATCTTCCTTGTTCCTGCAATTTTGGAGGTGGAAGAGTTACCCATGAACAGCTGTTCGTCCTTGTTGCACTTCTGGTATGAAGTGAACATCTCCTTGTCCAAGCAGATATGCTTGGTGGCCCCAGTATCATACCACCATTCACGAGGATTGCTCTCCACAAGATTTACCTCTAATACTACAGCACAGAGGTCCAGGTCAGAGAGACCAGTGGACAAGTTCTCAGCTATGTGTGCGTGGGATTTTTCATTCCCTTTTGCATGTCCAGTTTCTGCACGATTGTTGTCCTTGCTGCGACACTCAAAAATTTTGTTCCCCAGCTTACCACACTTGTGGCATTTCCCAACAAACCTCTTTGCAGGAGGCTTTTTGTTTGAGGCATGTGGCAAGAACTTTCATTTCTTGCCCTTCTCTTCGTGCTCCACCACGTTGGCCTTTTCTATGGACTGATTTCCCTAGGACCTGTTAGCCTTGCGATTCTTCTCTTCGATCCGCAACCTGACAATGAGGTCTTCAAGAGACATCTCCTTTCGCTTGTGCTTGAGGTAGTTCTTGAAGTCTTTCCATCCAGGTGGAAGCTTTTCGATGAACGCTGCAACCTGGAATGGTTCGCACAACGTCATGTTCTCTGCAGTGATTTCATGCACTTTGACCTGCAGTTCCTGGACTCGACTCACAACAGTTTTGGAGTCAATCATCTTGTAGTCCAGAAATTTGCCGACTACAAACTTCTTGGACCCGGCGTCTTCTGTTTTGTACTTCTTTTCCAAAGACCCCCACAGAAGTTTGGACGTCTTGAAAACATAGTAGACATTGTACATGGGGTCTACCAAGCCATTCAGGATGTAGTTCCTACAGAGGTAGTCGCCCTGAGTCCACGCATCAACCGTAGCAACGGAGTGTGCATCCATCGGGGCAGATTCAGTAAGAAACCTGTCCAGCTTCAAGGTGGTCAGGTAGAACTGCATCTTCCCTTGCCACTTCTTGAATCCAGTTCCATTGGACTTCTCCGGTTTTTCTTCCATGGTTATATGTGTGGGCAGAATGACCGAATGTGCTGCAACCGATTGTGTAGTCACATTTTGGGTCATCGGTGTTTCGGTACTGATAAGCCCACTGGCAATATCATTCTGTGTGTTCTCCATGTTATTTCTGAAACAGTTGGAACAAAACTGTTAGTTGTTGTTTTTTCCGAATTGATAACAGTACCTGTCGATATGGCTAAAAATAGAGTTAAATCGGAACCGTCCAAATCGGGCACGAATCTTAAAGCTCGGGGGTAAAATGGTAATTTCACCTACAAACGGGTCTGAAATGGGTACCGAGGCTTTTTTTCAAAGACCCAATAACCCACGAACGAATCCATCGCAACTGGGTGCGGGTTCCAACCCGGATGAAACCCGGTCTAACTGGATAGAATTAGGGTTTATGATTATACTTAATCAACGGCCCTGATTCCTTATATCCATCCACTGGAAAGTAGGGATTTATCCCGAAACTGGTCCCTAAGACAGCTATAAATACCCCCCATCCCCCACTATTAACAGGTAATCAATCTCTTGCCAATCAAAGCTCATTCATAATCTTTTTGATTACTGACTTGAGCGTCGGAGGGTGCGTCGCCGGGATCAACCCCGATGTTTCGCACTTTTTGCAGGTCAACGGTGAGAGATCACGGTCAAACTCCGGTGGAAAGGTTTCATGTTTGACTATTCAACATCCCAAGAATCCACAAATCTATCTGTTTGCCCTCTCACCGATTTCAGTGGTAACAGATTGGCATTATCTGTGGGAACACGAATAGCACCCCATCCTCTTCCCTCGGTTAAGATTACCTCCAGCCATGCCTCCAAGGAAACTGAGATCCAGAGGGTCCCACCGTGGGCCCACTCCTCCTCAGCCGCAACAGGAGGCTCCCCTCCAAACCGTCCAGCAGTAGGGACAACCCCCTCCTCAGCCTGATCAGCCTTTGTAGCAGGAACAACCTCCTCTTCAGAATCTTCAACACCAGCGGGCTCCAGCCGGGCCCCAGAACACCGGTCTTGGGACCTTTCGTCCTCCTCCTCAGAAGCAACTCCTTCACCGTGACCACGTCTCCGTACATAACCCTTCAACCGATTCAATGGCATCTCACAACCCCCGGCCTTCTGAAGACCTCCGCAACATCCTTATCAACCGGTAGAAAGAAGAGGATCTTCGCCGCCGTTTGGATGAAAGGCGGGCCCGTGAGGGAGCCACCCGCTCAGAACATCCAAATGAGCGATCTTCTCATCGCCGAGATCACAGGAGGTCTCCCCTTCATAGGAGGCAGAGAGAATTCCCTGAGTACCATCGAAGAAGACATCGTTCTCCTGCTGGTCGGCAGCCCCAGAGGGATGAGAACGGACCTATCACCCAAGCCGAATTCCAAGAGTTCTAGGCTACAATCCTGCAGGCCCTTAATCTCCGACCGAACAACAACAACAATGCTGAGAGGGTCCCCACTCCTCCTCCAGTCCAAAGTCCTCGCCTCGGTCCCTAACTCCTCCTCAGGCTCCGAGCCACTGCCATCACATCCCTAGTCCTCACCATTCCCCTAGCTACCATCTCCGAACTCCACGCTCCCCTTCGTACGAAGATGAGTCCAGAGGCTCTCCAGGGTACCGTCGAAGGGATGATACAGTATACCGCCGTCTCCACAAGATGGAGAGGCGCCTCGGCCAACTGGATAGGGAAGAAGAACTAAGAGGAAGGACCCTCCGTCCGAGCAGACCCCCATTTTCTCGAACCTTCATGGAGGCACCCGTCCCCGCAAACTTCGAGCCCCCACAGTTCGAGATATATCTGGGGGAGTCAGACCCCATCGATCACATCGAAAGTTTCAAAACTCTCATGTTGATCCACCAAGCTTCCATGCTCTACTGTGCAAAACCTTCCTGACCACTCTCAAGGGTCTAGCTCGGGAATGGTACTCCTGCCTCGCCCCATCCTCCATATTCTCCTTTGAACAATTTGAGACCCTCTTCGTCACCCACTTCGTGAGCAGCCGCCGAATCGAGAAGACTAGTATTTCACTACTCTTCCTGAATCAGAAGAAGGGTGAGAAACTAAGAGATTATGTCAAGCAGTTTACCGTGGAAGCCCAATCCATTGCCTCCCTCGACCAATCGGTCGCTGCAGCCGCCTTCCAGTCCAATATCCTCAACTCCAACCTCTGGTCCTCCCTAGCCAAAAAGCCCCCACGAGACTTCTCCGACATTCTTCTCAGAAGCGAGAAGTATATCCGGGCAGAGGAAGCTGAACATCACCCCACTTTCGAGGGGTCTTCCTCCGGAACCAAGAGAAAGGCAGCCGAAGATGAAGGAGCTAAGAAGCTCCAGAAGGACAACGTGGGTCAGTGCCACCCGCCTCCCAGATTTGAGAAGTTTACCCCTCTCAACACCAATGTTTCAACTATCCTCATGGAAATCGAGAAAGAAGGAGTCCTGCCTCCTGCCCCGAAGATGAACTCCCTCAGGAAGAAGAGAGACAAGGAGAAGTGGTGCTGATATCATCGGGATCACGGCCACGACACCAATGACTGTCGGTCCCTGAAGAATGAAATTGAAGCCCTCATTCAGAGAGGGCAGCTGTCCAAGTTTGTGAGAAAGGACCGAATTGATCTTCTTCCTCCCCTAAGGGGGGCTAACAAGCATCCCGAGAGGCACGACGAGACTCCAGAGTTTGAAGAAGAATGCATCTTGCACTTCATCTATGGAGGTCCAATGGGAGGAACCTCCAACTCTTCTCGAAAGGCCTTCATCCTGGAGGTCAATTCAGTGCACAACATACCCCATCCCAAAGGCCTCGGAGTCCCGGTTACTTTCTCGGATGAAGATCTAGAGGGTGTTCGAACACCCCACTGTGACGCCTTCGTAATTAACCTCCACATGGCTAATTTCCAAAGTGGAGAGGATTTTGGTGGATAATGGCAGTTCTGTCAATATCCTCTTCCTAGCTACCTTCCGAGGACTCAAGTTATCGCGGGACAGGCTCAAGCTCATAGACTATACGCTCCATGGGTTCACAGGAGTGTCAGTGACTATCGAAGGAGTGATCACCATAGACGTAACCGCTGGCAAAACTCCTACTACCCGGACGGAGCCAATGGATTTCATGGTCGTCGACATCCCAGTTGCTTACAATGTGATTCTAGGCCGACATGGTCTTGCTACTTTAGAGGCCATCCCCCCGGCTTATCATCTCAAAATGAAGTTCCCCACCAAGGCAGCAGTGGGGAAAGTAAGGGGTAGTCAGGAGATGGTCCGCAAGTGTTACATGACCTCCACCGTGGGACCTGTCCTTTCCCTCGAGACTCTCGAGATTCCCTAAGGGAACACCCAGCCTATGTCCGAACCAGTAGACGAGCTGGAGGAAGTGATCTTTTCAGAGCAAGATCCGAACTGCAAGTTCTTCATCAGTAGGACCCTCCCCTCTGCCCTCTGCACCGACATAGTCCAATGCATCAGGAAGAACCATGACCTCTTTGCTTGGTCGGCTGCCGACATGCCAGGAATTTTGGAAGACCTCCTCGTCCACCACCTAAGTGTTGCTTCGGGGTCCAAACCGGTCCAACAGAAGAGGCGCAAATTCGCCCCTGAGCGCCAACAGGGCATCAAGGAAGAAGTGGACAAGCTCCTCAAAGCCCGGTTTATACAAGAAGTCAACTATCCCGAGTGGCTCTCTAATATTGTTATGGTCAAGAAGGCCAACGGGAGTTGGAGGATTTGCATTGACTTTACGGATTTGAACAAGACATGCCCTAAGGATCCTTTCCCTCTCCCCAGCATAGATACCTTAATCGACGCTACTTCGGGTCATGAGCTGCTGAGCTTCATGGATGCCTTCTCTGGATACAACCAGATCAGAATGTTCTCCCCGGACATCCCGAAAACCTCCTTCATCACTGATCATGGTCTCTATTGCTATCGAGTGATGCCCTTCGGGCTCAAAAATACCGGTGCCACCTACCAGCACCTCATCAACAAGGTTTTCCAGAATCAGATCGGCCAAAACATGGAAGTGTACATCGATGATATGCTAGTGAAAAATATTCACGGGTCCGACCATGTCGCCGACCTACAAGAAGCCTTCGACGTGTTGAGGAAGCATGATATGAGACTAAACCCGAACAAGTGTGCATTCGGAGTGTCGTCTGGCAAGTTCCTGGGCTTCATGGTCAGTCAGAGGGGGATTGAAGCCAACCCCTAAAAGATCAAAGCCATACTGGATATGGCCCCTCCTAAAAGTGTGAAAGAGGTTCAAAAGCTTACAGGACGTCTCGCAGCCATAGGGCGTTTCCTGTCTAAGTCAGGAGAGAAGTGTCTTCCTTTCTTCAAAGCCCTCAGGGGGGCTAAGGGCTTCGAGTGGGGCCAACAACAGTAAGAATTATTCGACCAACTGAAAGCCTATCTGGTCAACCCCCACTCCTCAGCAAGCCTATTCCTAGGGAAACACTCTACCTCTACCTCGCTGCCTCCGAGCAGACCCTCAGCGCTGTCTTAGTGAGGGAAGAAGATAAGGCTCAGAAGCCTATCTATTATGTGAGCAAGGTTCTCAGAGATGCTGAGCTCCGCTATCCGAGACTGGAAAAGATAGCCTATGCCTTGGTAATGGCAGCCAGGAAGCTCTGCCCCTATTTTCAATCCCATTCGGTGGTCGTTCTTACCGACCAGCCGCTCAAACAAGTCCTGCACAAGCCCGAGACCTTCGGGCGTCTAATGAAGTGGTCGATCGAGCTGAGTCAGCATGACATATCTTATCAGCCTCAGACCACTATCAAAGCTCAAGCTCTGGCTGAGTTTATCGTAGAAAGCACCATCCCGGAAGTGAGTCAAGCCGCAAATGGGCCGCCCATCTGGACATTATATGTAGACAGGTTTTCTTGCGCCGAAGGGAGCGGAGCCGGAGTCATTCTGGCAGGCCCAGATGACTTCATTCTCTAATACTCCTTCCACATCAAGTTTAAAGCAACCAATAACAAAGCTGAGTATGAGGCCCTGATAGCAGGCCTGGGTATGACTCGTAAGGTAGGGGCACAGCGTATCCGAATATTCAGTGACTCGCAGCTAGTCATGAATCAGGTCTTAGGAGAGTATGAGGCACGAGACGACTGAATGGCTAAGTACCTAGCCAAGGTCCGAAGTCTCCTGGAGTCGTTTGAAGAGGCACAAATCCAGTAGATCCCTCCAGAAGAAAACTCCCAAGCAGATGCCCTCTCCAAATTGGCCTCCTCCTCACTCCAATGTCTCGAGCAAACCGTCCTAATCGAAGTACTCCTAAGACCAAGCATAGAAGAAGAACCCCCAACTCGATGCAGTCGCTGCCCGTCCAACTCCGGGACAACTGGATGAAGCCTTTGATAGAATTCCTTAGGGATGGGACCCTTCCCCAAGATCCAAAATAGGCCCGTCGAATCCGAACGAGAGCAAAGCGGTAAACCCTTATTGAAGGAGTCCTGTACAAACGCTCCTATACCCAAGTAGATGGCAGACCCTACTTGAGATGCCTCTCCCCGGAAGAAGCCTCATACGCCCTGCAAGAACTCCATGAAGGCATAGGCGGCGCCCACTCGGGATCAAGGTCCCTCGCCAGGAAAGTTTTAAACTACGGGTATTTTTGGCCTACACTACTTCGAGATGCCGAGCAACACGTCCGGCAATGCGGCCCTTGTCAGCAGTTCTCCAACATCCGTCGCCTATCCCAAGCACAACTCACATCTCTCTCAAGCTCGATTCCCTTCGCAATGTGGGGGATGGACTTGCTAGGTCCATTTTCGCCAGCTCCGGGCCAGCTCAAGTTCCTAGTCATGGCGATCGACTACTTCTCTAAGTGGATCGAGGCCGAACCTCTGGCCACAATTACTGAGAACAAAGTGCTGCAGTTCTTCTGGAGAAATGTAATCTGTAGGTTCGGCGTACCTCGGGTCCTAATAATAGATAATGGAATACAATTTACAGGAGCAGCGTTCAGATTTTTGTGTGAAGACCTCGGCATTTAGCAATGCTTCTCCTCCGTCTCCCATCCTCAGTCCAATGGTCAAGTAGAGAATGCCAACAGGCAGATCCTCTCCGGCATCAAGAAGAGATTAGATAAGGCCGCCAAAGGCTTATGGGCAGAACAACTTCCTAACGTATTGTGGAACTACCGCACTACGAAATGGATCCCCACAGGAGAGTCGTCCTTCAATCTCACCTATGGGTCCGAGGCTGTGATCCCTTTAGAAGTTGGTCTGCCATCCCCTCGCCTTATTGCTTATGATGAAGAGCAGAACGCCAGAGATCTCCGAGCAAATTTGGACCTGATTGACGAGCTTCGTGAGAGAGCTTCAATTCGCCAGCAAAATTATCGTAAAAGAATAGAGCAGGCCTATAACAAAAGAGTCCGTCCCACGGATCTCAAAGAAGAGGACTTAGTCCTCAGAAAGTTAGCTATCTCGTTCCCCAGCCAAAAGAGTAAGCTAGCTCCGAATTGAAAAGGACCGTACAAAGTTTCCAAAGTAGTCCGCCCCAGAGCGTATCGTCTTGAAGATCTTGAAGGCAGAGAGATACCTAGAACTTGGAATGCCGACCATTTACTGAAGTACTAAGAGAGCGCCTGAACGCCTCTCCGAGTACCTTCAAATGTCGAGCCATTCCTGTCTTTTTATTTGTACTTTGCTTCTTTATGTTCCCATTGTAATAACGGCTTGCACTTAGAAGCAGCCGATTAGCAGTTATCAATAAAGAACTTCTTTTCCCTCATATTTCTCTTGTGATTATTTTGTCTCTCTGTTTAGGACCTTTAATGATGCATATTCAAACAACGTGTTCAGAGTTCAAAACTTGGCTCAAACGACGTGTTCGCCATTCGGAATTGCTCCCACAACCGTTGAAACTTACTCAAACGACGTGTTCGGAGTCCAAAACTTGGCTCGATTCGGCTTCGCAAGCTCGCTCTTAAGCGAGCTAGAAGTGGTTCGCCATTCGAAATTGCTCCCACAACCATTGAAACTTACTCAAACGACATGTTCGGAGTATAAAACTTGGCTCGATTCCGCTTCGCAAGCTCGCTCTTAAGCGAGTTAGAAGTGCTTCGTCATTCGGAATTGCTCCCACAACCGTTGAAACTTACTCAAATGACGAGTTCGGAGTCCAAAACTTGGTTCGATTCCGCTTCGCAAGCATGCTTCTAAGTGAGCTAGAAGTGGTTCGCCATTCGGAATTGCTCCCACAACCATTGGAATCCGCTCTGGCAAAGAATGCAGAGCTCAAAGCTTGGCTCCGCTTCTACTCCTTGCTCTTAAGCAAGTTACAAGTTACAAGTACGTACTCAACAAATAACCAGTGTCAACTGAATACGCCAACACACAAACTCAAAGGAGTAAAACAAGCTTTCACTTCTATAAAAGTTTAAAGTACAAAGAAACTCAAGTTACAAGACCAAGCTACTCTCATCTACGACGAGTTACAAAATTCGAAAAGCTATAATTACAACAACTCGCTCAACGCTTCTTCGGGATAGGAATGCTTCGGTTTAAAAACACCTGGGGATGGCACCGCCTAACCTCGGAGCTCGTCTCCAGACCAGCAAACTGAGATGCCCCTTTAGTAATGCCCCTGACAGTGTCCCCAACAGATGCTCCTCTCGACGAAGCGACCACACCACTTTGAGCGTCGACCGGGCTCTGCCTAGCAGCAGGCGAGCGAGTCGCAAGCTCATAAAACAAGATTCCCCACCCCTCTCACCCTCTTTACGAGTGAACGACGTACTTCTGACATTAATTCATTCAGGTCGGGGTTTGAGCCGAGCAACTTCCTCCTCGAGCTCGACAATTCGATCCTTCAGAGTGTTTTCGTTCGCGGATATGTTAAAGCGAGGAAGCTGAGCAGAGCCTGCAGTATCGGAGCTGTCGACGATAATTCGACGGAGATGAGTGACTTCGATACTTTTGTCGACCGTAACTCTCATCAACCCGTCGACCTCCGCCGTCAACTCGTCGCGCTTGACCATCAACTTTCCCACCGCCGTCGTTAATTCTTCTTCCTCCGCCAAAAGCTCTTCTTCTACTATCTTCAAGTGGTGAACCTCGGCCAGCAATTCGCCTTTCTCCTCCGTAACATCAAATAGCACCTTCCGAAGCAACTCTACCTCACCCTCGAGATGAACCTCGCGAGCTCGTTTCCTTAGTTTCTCTAACTCGGAAAGACACTCCGCCAGCGTCACCTTAAGATGATCTAGCTCCAACTCGCTCTTGAGAAAACACTCTCGACTGCGAGAGAGGGACAACTTCGTTGCTTTTAAGTCAACCCAAAGACAAGAGGCTTCAGCTGCTGAACTCGACTCGACGACCTGAAAAGCGAAAACATATCAACACAAAGAACCAAAAAGTGTTTTCAACACTTAGCAAAATCTTCAGTAACAAGGGGTTCGCGACGCTATGCTCAACACTTAGTCAAATTTCAAGACAGTTATTTTCAGAAAAATTTCGAATCAAGACACACCCCAACACATGGTCGAAGAAAGCAAAATTTCATTTATACCAAAAAAGCGGTGGCCAGTCCGCTACAAGGCAATACATGAAGAACAAAAAATATACAAAAGCAAAAAGGATCAAGGGGCCACCTTGAGCGACAGCTCGGTGACGGGCACCTCGGTAGACTGCTCCTCATCCTCTGCCGCTCCGGCTCGGGGGTCAGCCACGACCTCGTCATCCCCTCCCCCCACCACCACGGTCTCGGGGTCGGCAGGAGCATCGTCACCGTGCGGCTTGTCCCCTTCCTTTCCTTCAGATTCTTCCTCGGCTTCAGGGTCTTCCTCGACGACCGGACCCCACAGGCTGTACCCCGACCTATCGAAGCCGGGGACCCGAGCCTCGACGTGCTCGAGTGCAGTGGCGTAATATTGCTCCATGTTGGCCGCCATATGCTTCTTAGCCTCGGCCTCAATCTCTATCCTCGCCGCCTCCACAGCCTCATTCTTTTGCCGCTTCGCTGCCTCCAAGGCCCTCGTCGCTTCGGCCCTCTCCTTGGCTGCTTTGGCGACCTCCGAAGCGAGCTTCTCCCTCGCTTGCGCCAGAGCCGCCTCGAGGTCGGCGACCTGGGCCGCCAAAGCATCCGAGCAGCGCTGCTCCGCCTCAAACTGCTTCATGGCCCTCGCCCTCTCCGCTCTGTCTTTATCACAAGCGGCCTTCAGCTCCTTCTCTTCCTCAGCATACTGCTCGAAAAGGTGGCTGAAGTGGCATGTGGCCTGCAAGAAGAAGCAGTTAGACGCATCAAAAGCCAAACTAAAGACTTAGAAAATCTTCTAGAAAATATCGAAAACAACTGTGAAAACTTACCGACATAAGCGACCGAGCTATTTCTAGGGCATCGTGGCCCGTCGTCCCCGCCTTTAGAGCGGCTCGGTCCTTCGGGGTCGGGAGATGGCAAAGAGCCTGCATACTCATTGCCGAGTCCCCTAAGAAGCCATCATCGCTCATCACCCGCCAATCGGAGACGAACAACTTCTTGTGGGCCTCGATCAGTATGACCTCGGCCTGCTCGGTCAGAGGTGGGGCCTTGAGCACCAGTGCTGTCGAGACGGAGAAGCAATCGCCCGAAGGAGCAGAGGGGGTCGGCCGAACAACGCCAATAGCCGAGGACGATCGCCGAGGAGAAGTGGGGACGACGGTTCCGACCACGGCCGAAGGAGCCTTGGTAGGTCAGCGAGAAGTGGGGCCAGTGCTCGTCCTCTTCCTCTTCTTGGCGTCGGTGGCCTTATTTCATTCAGCCATCATCGCCTTGAAGTCCATATTAGGAGCCTCTGTCGAGAAAAAGAAATCAAGTTAGAAAAAACAAAGGAATTAAAGAAAAGTAAACAAGGGAAAAGAGATGTCCGGAGCGTACTCGGGTCGATCAGACTAAGGCCCGACCCGTGAAGCACCTCCTCAGTCATATCCCTCCAACTCAACATCGGAAGTCCGATCAGCTTCGTCGCCACCTCTGCCTCGGTCGAGGTTAACACCGGCTCGGCCTTGGCATACTTCGGCACGTCCTCCTTCCACTGGGAAGGGAAGTCGCACGCCGAGGGGCCCTTAATCAGAAAGAACTTTCCCTTCCACGACTTTATCAAGTCGGGGTTCTCTATCAGCTTGATGCCTTTCCAAGGCAACAGATAGTAACGGGGCTCAGTCTTACTCATCCTGTTGATCCGATACAAATCCCGGAGGATGACGAGCTGCGGCTCCACCTTTGCTGTTCGGCATTAGAGTAGAAATCCGAGCACATGTCGCCATGTTTTCGGCATGAACTGAATAGGGCTCAGCCCATACCACCGGAGAACTTCGGTCACGAAGGGATGCAGGGGAAAACGCAGTTCAGCGTTCAAAGCATCGTAGGCGAAGACGCAAGTATCTGGCGTGAAGGCTGTGCACGCTCGCACCCCGGGACCAAGGAGAATCAGGGTGTACTCCGGGGGAATGGCAAAGCCCTTTCGAGTCCGAAGTAGATCTCGCTCGGTTAGAACCGAGGGGATATCGTCCACCTCGGTAATCTCCTTCGGATCATTCTCCTTGTAGGTTTCCGAGCGACCGTAGACAGACTTAGTTAGCAGCTCGCCACTGTACTACCTTATCACCCCATGGTCGGACAACACGGTCGGCATCCGACCCATCTTGCCCGCCTGCCTCACGGTCTCCACCACTGTCTCAACGATCGACGATCGAGCCACTACCTTCCTCTTCTCCTCGGCCGTAGACGACCCTACTATCTCCTTCCCCTTCCGTCTGCTCACCACTTCTCTCCCTTCCTCATCGCTCCGACCCCCCGAGGAAGATGCCTCACTACCTTAGGATACTCGTGACATCTCGTAGAATATATATATAAGGTTAAATAAACTGACCTTGATGTGACGTTTACGGTTGGAAAAACTTTGCCAAAAATCTTTTGGCCTTCGCGACAGCTAGCACAACCGCCTTTGAGCTGAAATGGCCGCTAGCAGAGCAACTCGAGAGCAAGAGTAAGTTTTAAGAAGTTAAAAGTGAAAGAATGAGATAAGAAGTGAGGGGGGTGAGAACTTATAGCCAAAGAGGCGACTGTCGGGCTTTTGTAACGCTTGGGGGCCCATTAAAGAAGGCTAAACGACGGAATAAAGAGAAGCAACGATTGCGGCGGTTCGGCCTTGACCACACAGCTCAATGGCTCATCATGAGCCGAGCCACCGAGGCACTCTGCCGAGCTACCGGGGCACCGACCTCCACATTGGGAGAAAAAATGCCGCCGAGTAACTCCTACCGTCAGATTGTGTCAAAATTCGTGTCGAAACATGATGAGCGACTCAGATCACGCCACGCCCACAAAATGACAAGATAACGTTTTCTCGTGATCTGAACCCCTAACCTCGTGATTCGCGCCATGATGGACGCCTCCGATCCAGACACGTGGCTCAACAACTCGTCATGAGTCGAGTCACCGAGGCACTCTGCCGAGCTACCGGGGCACCGACCTCCACATTTGGAGAAAAATGCCGCCGACAACTCCTACCGTCAGATTGTCTCAAAATTCGTGTCGAAACATGATGAGCGACTCAGATCATGCCACGCCCACAAAACGACAAGATAACGTTTTCTCGTGATCTGAACTCCAAACCTCGTGATTCGCACCATGATGGACGCCCCCGATCCAGACACATGGCTCAACAGCTCGTCATGAGCCGAGCCACCGAGGCATTCTGCCGAGCTACCGGGACACCGACCTCCACATTTGGAGAAAAATGCCGCCGAGCAACTCCTACCGTCAGATTGTCTCAAAATTCGTGTCGAAACATGATGAGCGACTCAGATCACGCCACGCCCACAAAACGACAAGATAACATTTTCTCGTGATCTGAAGCCCTAACCTCGAGATCCGGAAAACTGCAAAAATTAATTCCAACAGCTGGTCCATATGCCAACTATGGAATTATCTTCCTAAAGTGGGGCTCATTAAATGGAAAAACTCGAATAAAATTCGGCATCCCTCAATTGCTTGAAAACCTTCAGCTAGATCGATCATTTTCTTTTCTTATATCACCCTAGCTATCCACTTGTGTTTTAATCCATTACAGTTTTACAAGTTTAATCCTTTTAAGTATGGATAGGTAGGCTTGAACCTGGGCCTTCCAACAACCTATGACACTCCTATTCATTGTCTAGGCAGAGCCTGTTGCCATGTGGAATAATCTTGCAAGCTTATTTAATCTTGCAAGTTTTATTTTTTTTTTAATTTCTGTTTTTAAAAATAAATAAAGATGGCACGAGAAATGTCATCGGAATCATAAAAATAACCTACACAGTTACATTAAATAACAGTTACAACAACACATATTAGATGAAAGTACATAATTTCAAAATACATAAGAATTCAAATACAATCAAACGGAATCCAATCACTGACGATAAGTGCCAACAACCGTCACCCCAAAAGAGACTAAATGTCTTAACCCGAACGTCCCCACCAACATAAGGATGTGTAGACAGGACAAGACTCCAATTAGTAATTGCCGTTTCCAGTAGCACCATCATCTATTGGGAATTGGGGTTCCGTACAAGCTTTCTTCCTAGCACCTGGGATGGAGATCCCTGAAAAAGTCAGAGAAAAAATCTTATAAATCAATTGAACAAAATTACAAGAGTGATATCTAAAACACAAATCATTTCTATCAAGCCAAATGATCCATAAAGAGGTTGTCACTAAGCAGTCCCACTCCTTTTGTCTCTCAGGAACAACCTCACGGTCTCTAAATTCACCCTGTAAATGCAAAATACTCTTGGGGTAACTATAAAGGCCGAAGCCACAAAGGTGGAAACCTCAAATTCTTCTATTGTTGATGCACTTGAAAAAGAGATGACTGATGGATTCAGACCTATACCCACATCTAGGACACCCAACCACCATAACCAATCCTTTCTTAGCAAGATTATCCCTAGTTAAGATCACCTCTTTGAGGACCAACCATATAAAGGCCTAGAACTTGTGCGGGATGCTCACATTTTCAAATAATCATATTCTCGACACTTATCACCCCTCGTCACAGAGCGAGAAGTACATGGAGTTAATCGAGAATTGCCCATTAGGTGCAAGATGCCAACCCCTCTCATCCTTATAGTTCTCATCGATTCTCGCTCTCACTTCTAGGAAGGTGTAGAGAGGATCACAACTAATTTGATTAGTTACCACGCATAAAGAAGACATACTAATGTACCACGAGGATCTGACCCAATAATCAGCCACCAAGGCAAATTTGTTATGGGCAAGCTCAAATAGTTCGGGGAAAAGTGAAGCCAACGTAGTGGGACCTGTCCACATGTCTAACAAGAATTTGGTGTTATCCCCTCTCCCCACCCTACTTGTGGAGTGACTGTGAAATAGATCTCCCACCTTATCGATCCCTTTCCAAAATGGGGAAATACAGCAAGGATGTTGACCCCCTCCAAACTTGAAACGTCCTACTTGGGGGGGATCCTCTCTGTTACCCTTCCATAGGAAATTTCTACGAATTTTATCAATCTTGTTGATAACCCAGGGAAGGAATTCATAGATTGACATCTAATAGATAGGTAGATTAGAGAGAATTGTGTTAATGAGAGTAATCCTACCCTAGAGCGAGAGATGTTTCTTCTTCCAACCGGGAAGACGTTTCTCAATTCTTTCAAGAGTACATTCCAATCACTACGAATGAGCTGGCCAGGTCGCAAAGGGACTCCCAAATACAAGGGCGGATCCAATGGGGGGCTGGGGTATGCTACAGCCCCCCCAACATTTGACAATTTCTTTGTAAATTTTAATTTTTTTTGGGTATATTAGTGTGGGATGTATGCTTCAGCCCCCCAAAATATTTTTTAAAGCCCACCTCAAATATTTTTTAAAGCCCACCTCATATATATTTGAGCCTTCTATTTATTTTTTTGGGCTCAAGTCCAACTCTATTCTATCTAGTATCTATAACAACTTTACTTCTCTAGTATCTATAACAACTTTATATATTTTTTGCATGTTACTTTGTGTGATTTTTTTTTTCAGCCCTCCTCACTTTTCAATTCTGGATCCGCCCCTGCCCAAATATTTGATGGGGAACTTTCCTACTTTGCAGTCCAAAACATTATCCCTGGGACTTACCCCTCGATTTGAGTCTTCTGCTGCACGACTCTAATATTTCTGCACCTGCTCGAATGGTAGGATCGGTACCTAAAAGGTGGGGAACGTCAGTAATTCTACTGACGCAATGCTGATAAGAAACAACGATCTCCAATTAGCAACCACAAACCTTCCTGAATGGAAAAAGAAACGTGCATTCTAATTTCCTAGTGTTCGTGTATGCCATGATCTAACAACTAAATGCACTAGTCACATGCCTTATTCTAATGCAAGCAAGACTCTGGGACTCTGGATCTGCATGCATCCCATACTACATACTTTCCAGATCAATGCATGTCATGGCCTAATCTAATGCACAAACAAAGAATGCACACGCTGCACCTACTCTATTGCAATTCATTTGGAAACGTATGCATCCCATACTACATACTTTCCCAAAATAAACTTCAATGGAAACGTATGCATCCCATACTACATACTTTCCAAAGAGTTCACATCTCTTAAATGCAGGATTCAATCCCTCACCATGCATACTCTTGTACTCATCCTGTTCTCAATAGATTTACCGTATCTGAGGATGTTGTAGTTATTCGTTCTTGTCTGTTACTACAGTCACTATAGTGGTTGACGCGTTTACCACTTAGTACCCGCACACGGACTTCACTCAAAAGCCGTGACAAACATTCTGGTACAAACCATGTACCCATGACGTCAAGATAATATATACATAAAAACAACTCCCACGTGCATAGGAACACGACAGCCTCGAGGGTGAAATCCACCTATCCGATAGGAGTTTCTCTCCCCATTCCTTACCCCAACTCTTTTAGGAATTAATAGATCGAGATACGAGACCCGTGAACTCAAAACCTGAGAACCAAATCTGTATCCTTATGACAAGAAAAGTACAACACCCGACTATGGTCTGCTAGTACTAATGCAATTTTCATATCTAACACATCACTCTAATCTAAGACTCACTCTAATCATTCAGGTAAATAAATGGTTTCTTTCACAATTCTGCCTATCGACTCGCAGTCCCGGCGACATAATTCTTGCTCGCCACTTCCCCTAGCTTGGATTCGTCCATCACCACGACCCGCGTTCACCCTTAACTGGCATGAACACAATTTGACAGCACCAATCGACGTCCAATGCCTCGGCAGAAGTTCTAATCTTAGAGTCGATAAACGTAGGGTATCACCCTACCCATGTGACTAACTTGAGTCACACATCCTCAATAGGAGTCAAACACCAACAAGACCAGTAAAATAACCTCAATCATCCTAAATAGCAAGTTATCAACCCTTATTTGCAAGAGGGGGAAGATTCTCCCAACACTTAGTCAAAAACCATGACTAAACCAAACTATGATGTTTCTGCCTGAAACTTATAAAGGTCATAACTCCCACAATACAACTCAAATTTGGATGTTCTAGCCTAATATGGAAAGCTAAGAACCTAGGCTATAACTCTCTAGTTGATCATCACCTCAAATTCAATAATCTCATTGCTCAAAATAGCCTCACAAACCTCAGCCTGTGTACTTCCTATACACTGGCTACACCTTATCGATAGCATAAAACTCTCTACCCGCTCATCGGAATGATACAAATCCAGGTTCTATGGAAAGATGTGAACGTCCTCTACAACTTTCTAGTTAATCATCAATCCAAATTGTTTCATTTGAATATTGTAAAATAGTCATCTCTCTGAGGTGTACAGAACCACACATATTGCACTACACAAACAGAGCCTATAGCTAAAAATCTGGGTTCTGTCCCAACTTGAAAAAATCATATCTATTATTCTACTTACAGGAATTTTTTGACATAGGGCTTTTTGGAAAGCTCAAGATGTCTACTAAAACTCCCTAGTGTATACTTCCTCACATTCTGCTCTTACAAAGCCATAAAGATACCATCTTATCATGATGTCAATACTGACTAAGTTATGCACAGTACTCACTTAAATATTCATAATAAATCACATGCATAACCAATGTTCATAAAATTTGCATTTCCAGAAACTAGACATCATCATGTATAACATGCAAAAAAGATCACATCCAGATTCCAAGTATTCAATGAGTTCTATCCATTACAATCAGGTATAAAAGCTCTACTGTTCTTTAGTCACTATCTTTAATACTCTTATTTAATTAATTTTGAACATACATCCAATGTCGTCCAAATAATTTCAATATTTTTCTGTAGAGTCTATATTCATGCATAATAACATGGTAAAACTTTTAGGATTAGATCATTTATCAATTAGTTCCAAGAATTTCCACAAGTTCAGTTCTACAATAGACAGAACCAGTCTCTGCCTTACGACTCGGTCATCAAAATTGGTTTGATTAAAATACCAAATAATATCAGAAAAATCCGAAATAAATCATTTGGCTTCTAGACATGCATAAGATCATTCTGTAAAAGTTTCATGATCAAATTCCGTTTATATTGCTCTCTGGAAATTCAGAAATATAGCATGTAGATTGTGTTTTTCAGTTTCAGTTTCAGATTTTAAACAAACAATTCTTAATCAATCATCCCGTACTATTACTCATTTCATGCAAGAAATCAAACAAGAAGAACAAGAACAAAGTTTAGAGAACTCCTCACCCTTGAGTGTAGTTGAGAAGAAGAGAATAGCTTGGCCTTCCTCCTTGATTCCTCTACAAAGCTCTTGATTTTTCTTTTTTTCTTGCCTTCTTTCACTCTCTCCTTCTCACCTTTTTTTCTTCTGAAAATTTCAGAACTGAATGATTGTGTTTGATTGTTCGAGTAATGTTACATCCACTATCAATTTCACTATATTTCTCTTTACTATCTTAGGTGGCACACAAAAATAGGTAGGGGAAGATAGAATAGGTGGGGAAACTCTCCAATAGGAGTAGGACATCTAAGATAGTGAACATAATAATAGTGAAATTGATAGTAGATGGAGCATTACTCTTGTTTGTTCTATTCCCATGTAGTTTGGTTTTCATCGTCATAATTGTTCATGTGGGAGGGAGGAACTCACATTTCAATTATTTCACTTTAGTCTAAAATCGATTAATATATTTCCCACTTAGAAGTGGAAATCCTCGAGTCTTTTCATCACATGGAGATATTCTCCTTCATTTATCACCACATTATTGAAGACATCTTTTCTCCTAGGATTTTCCTCCTTTTATTTTCTCTTGAAAAGGAAAGAAGGGCACTTTTATGATGTTCTCATTTTCAGGACCGGCCCCGAGTTCACTTGAGCCCAAGGTGAACTTCCCACATAGGCTCCATACATAACTTTTATAATAAAAAATTGGTAATATATATATATTTTTTTGCTACAACTCTGAAATAACCAACATTTTTAATTTTTTTGCCTCTCTGGCCTCTACCTTGGGGCCGGCCCTGCTCATTTCCCCCCTCCCCGTTCCGTTTGATTAAGGAAAGAAACTAAAATAATGAATAAGAACTTTAAGAATATTTCAACCAAAAAGATGTAAAACATGGTATTTGCAAATAAGTCTAGTATTTGTTGTGGTAATTAATCGACACAGTTTTGTTATCGTCCGTTAAAAGTATTTGAGTAGTTTTTTTTTGAAGAAAAAGTATTTGAGTAGTTGAAACAATTTTCTGCGCAAAAATACCACAGATCATGGAAAAATTAGTTTAGGCCCCTCACCGTATCGTGATTTCCTTCCTATCAGCTTCCTTGACTTTGTTTTATACACTTTAAATTCTCTCACCGCCCAACACGAATTTTTTGCCGTACTAGGCCACTATTTGATATTATTTGCGTTTTTAGGCCAGGTCCCAAACTATTAGCATTCGTGGGCTAGCCACTGCCACGTCAGCAGCGGCCGCTATTGAGAATAGCGGCCTCTTCATACCCACCAAATTTGTACTCCCACACTTGGTAGATTACGGAGGGATTGGGCTGAGTATGTGTAAAGGAGGTCGCTAATGGCACTAGCGGGCGCCTCCAACTGAGGTCGCTATTCCCAATAGCGACCTCAGATGTGTCCCTAATTGCTTTTAAGATACGACTACCCCACTGTTTCTCATTATTCTTCTATCGCTATTCCCCAAATAGCGATCTCTCCGCTCTCTCCCAAAAACCCAAAAACCCAAAACCCTAACTCTCTAATTTCTCCCCCAAAATTCCATTAATCCAAGTTTCTTACTTATCCACTCGACCTCTCTCCTCACACTTCGTCGAAATCACTCTCCTCACTTACGGATTTTGGAAATCCCCAAATCATATCCAATCCCCAAAACTATTCAAGGTATGCCTAGTATAGTATTGTGATGGTTGATTGTTGGTGTTGGTTACATTTATTTTTCACTTGTTGTTAATAATGTGACCCAAATTGATTGTTTGTTTATTGGTAAATTTTTGAGGAATTGGATACATAGTGAGGAATACTTAGTTTTGAATACTAAGTTAGGATATGTAGGAGTAATTTGAAAAGCTATGCTTAAGCAGAAACTAGGAAGCAATCTGCTTTATTTTATCTATTTGGCTGTAGTTTTAGAAGTCAATCTGTTTCAAAAATTATTTAAACAAACTCCCTGAAAACTTTTAATATTTAAAAATTTGTAATAAAACAACATACACATTACATGGATTTTTATTTTTGCTAATCAACATTACATGCGTTATATGCACGAAATAAACCATAGACAAACATTTTTCTACTACTGCAATTTACATAACATGAAATAAATAGCAAAGCTTCACCAATTCTTATACTTGACATTAAACATGCTGTTGACCAAATATTCTGATACATAATCAGAGATCATGTAAGATCCATAGTTAAAAAAATATTAGAGTTTAGTGCAAATGAGAATATGAAAGAAATTAATTTTCAATCTGCTTCAGAATTTACATTAATAACTATGCAAAGGCTCATCCTAAATTATACACAAACTTCATGAACAAGGGAAACAGTTAATATATGGAATACTGGTAGATTGTAAGAACTTGTAGTAATTTGTTTAAGATTGCGTGTTCACTTTGAAGTGTGGTAACATTATCGCCATTCATGATCAATTTTTGTGTTATGTTTCATCTCAGAATAACATCCATGATCATTCCTTGTTTGAGTATCTTGTTTTTATTTATTTGTGTTGGTTGAATGAGTAATTCTTTGATGACATATGAACATTCTCAACAACGATCTTAACAGACTTACTTGTTTGCTTATACTTTGATAGGTAATCTACGCAAATATGGTAAGAATGATGGGAGCGGGATCAAGGAGTGCTAGGCCCGGAGTATGAACTATTAATTTGTCATGTTTAAATAGTATATGTCTTCCTATGGAGTTTTCACTAAACATAGTATATTTTATCCTCAGGGTGGCCAAGGCGATGTCCCGTCCTCGTCTGCACCACCTGGGCAAGCTAGTTCGTCTCATGCTGCAGTTGGAGGACCAGGCCCTCATGATCCGACAGTATTGATGTTGCAGCAGACACATAGATCCCAACGGGTGTGGGACGGTACATCTCGAGAATGTAGTTTCCGCACCCACGAGACATTGCCTATGCATCCCCTGACACACCAACTCCTTGCTCAGGCTGGTTTCTATGGGCTAGGTCTGATAGAAAAAATCAAGCTCGACAGACAACTACTAACAGCCTTACTCGAGCAATGGAGGCCGGAAACACATACGTTTCATCTTAGCGTGGGAGAGATGACCGTCATACTTCAGGATATCGCCGTTATCTCAGGACTACCAGTTGATGGATTCGTGGTCACAGGAACCATGGCCTTCAATAAGGAACAACTTGTGGCGGACTTTCTTGGTCGGATGGCGGATGATAGTACATTTGATGGAGTTTCAATTCGATTAAGGTTGTTGAAGAAAACATTTAAAAATTTTCTAACCAACAATTCCAACCAATATGACATCGAATGCTACACTCGGGCTTACCTGATGACAGTTTTTGGAGGTGTTCTCTTTCCCAACTCCACTGGAGACGTTGTGCCTATAATGTATTTGCCACTTATCGGTGATTTGATAAGAGTTCGGCAATACAGTTGGGGTAGTGCAGCGCTAGCTTCCTTATACAGGAGTCTTTATAATGGAGCATTGATGGCGAAAGAGATGACTGGTCCGATGTTGCTACTCCAGATATGGTGTTGGGAACACTTGCACTTAGGTAGACCTCGCATCACCCGGCAATCAGAGGGGTGGATAAAGGACGCAACGAATGCCAACATGCTGGCTCCCATAGCAGTTTATTGGTCGGGGGGACATACGTGGAGAGATAACCCACGTGGGGTGGTAACCTACTACAGAGATGAGCTGGATATGTTGCGCGAGGAGTTTGTTGTTTGGGAACCATACACCAACAACCGATTGCAAAGGTTACCTCCCATCTGCACCGAACGTAGGCTTCTTTGGTTGACCAGAGCACAACTTGTCAATTTCAGTATCGTTGAGATGTACTTTCCCGACCGTGTGCTTCGCCAATTTGGACTTCAACAAGACATCCCTGCACCACGATCATATGACACTCTCCTGCACAGGGTGAAAGGGGTTGGTCGTGTCCCAGACCATGACTAGGCTTCCCATCATCAAGTTCATGTGAATGCTTGGAATGAGTGGAGGAATGATACCGTTATAACAGGCATTCCTCCATATGATGGATCACTCCAAGCGGCGTACCTGTCTTGGTATCAACGAATTACCCGTCTGTATGTCGCGCCTTGTACATCAGTACCTACCGATGTCCTTCTTCCTATACCCAATGCCGAGGTCGAACCCGCACCCGCCCATTCCTCTTTGCAAGCCATGTACCAACCTAAGGCATCTTCAAGCCGGAAAATTGTATGATAAATCCTTTGTTTGTTTCTTGATTATCATATTATTTTGGCATTACTTATGTATATTTGTTTCTTATTTAATTGATTAGTCCATATTAGATTCTCATTCAATTTTGTATTTGTTTTGCAGATTGACCAAGTCTGGGTTGTAGCACGGAAATGCAAACAAGTGCTTGGCAGTAATATTGCTCAAGCCGCAAAGAATCTTGCATGCGAGATTCTCGCCCCGTGTCGTTTGGCTATCGAGGAGGTTGGTGAGGTTACCCGATTTGACGCAATGTTGTCATCACCCATCCCCCAGACATCAACCCGTCAACAAAGGAAGAAGAAGAAGTCAACACGAGCAAGCCAACGTGCCGAAGAACGTCTCCCAGTGCAAACGGAAGAACCTGTGCAAGTACCAGAACCTGAGCAAGTTATTCACGAGCAAATACTAGAACTTGTGCAACAATCTATTGAGCATACACAGCATTCACATGAAATTGAGGAAGAAATTCCGGACGAGATGCTAATTTTCCAAATTACACAAGTCAGTCGTCCACGAAGGACTGTGCGTAAAAGAAGGAAGCCCAATTTGTATACACCTTCGTAGCTTTCAAGCCGTATTGGAGATTCCAATCTAATATTAACGTAGTTAGTTGTTTCATGTTTTGAACCACGTTCATGCTTACTTTCATCCGTAATGTTATTATCATCACTTGTTATAGTGTTAACGTATAAGTTGTGGACCACTATTATGCTAAATTTGGTTGTCTAAGCTTGTTATTTGGTTGTTTAATGTTGACATATTTTAAGTAAATATTTATGTTGCATTTGGACTTGGTTGGAATCCTGGAGCTGAATTTGATGTGGAATTGAAGTGTGCAAAATATGTTTGGATTGAAATGTATAAGTGAATGGCCTATAAGTGCATATTTGGGTACAACACCATTGTATAGAGGGAAGTGATAATTGTATAACTTGTAGTCTTGGATGTTTATACTAAGGCTGTGATTACCAATCGCGACCACAGGTATGATAGGACGTGAATGGCATTAGCGATTATGCTGTTTGCCAAATCAGCTTTCCTCTGTGAATATGACTCATAATACCCTACCACTGTGGCCGCGATTGGCACTAGCGGCCACAGTAGTTAGTCATTTTGAGTCAGATTCACAGAGGAGAAGTTTTTTTGGACTTCTCCTCTGTGAATCTGAGTCAAAATAGCCTAGTACTGTGGCCGCGATTGGCATTAGCGGCCACAGTAGTAGGCCATTTTCATTGAGATTCACAGAGAAGAAGTTTTTTAAGACTTCTCCTCTGTGAATATGACTCATAATAGCCTACCACTGTGGTCGCGATTGGCACTAGCGGCCACAGTAGTTAGTCATTTTTGAGTCAGATTCACAGAGAAGTTTTTTGAAAACTTATTCTCTGTGAATCTGAGTCAAAAGTGCCTACTACTGTGGCCGTGATTGGCATTAGCAGCCACAGTAGTAGGCCATTTTCGGTGAGATTCACAGAGAAGAAGTTTTTTAAGACTTCTCCTCTGTGAATATGACTCATAATAGCCTACCACTGTGGCCGCGATTGGCACCAGCGGCCACACTAGCTAGTCATTTTTAGTCAGATTCACAGAGGAGAAGTTTTTTGAAAACTTCTCCTCTGTGAATCTGAGTCAAAATAGCCTACTACTGTGACCGCGATTGGCATTAGCGGCCACAGTAGTAGGCCATTTTCGGTGAGATTCATAGAGAAGAAGTTTTTTAAGACTTCTCCTCTGTGAATATGACTCATATTAGCCTACCATTGTGGCCGTGATTGGCTCTAGCGGCCACAGTAGTTAGTCATTTTTGAGTCAGATTCACAGAGGAGAAGTTTTTTGAAAACTTCTTCTCTGTGAAACTCACTCAAAATGGGTAACTACTGTGGCCGCTAATGGCAATCGCGGCCACAGTAGTAAGCTATTTTGAGTCATATTTACAGAGGATAAGTCATTTTGGCAAACAACATAATCGCTAATGTCAATAGCGACCTATAATAGCTGTGGTCGCGATTGGCAATCGCGACCTTAGTATAAACATCCAAGAGTACAAATTATAAAATGATCACTTCCCTCTATACAATTTTTGTATCCCCAAATTAACAGTCACAAACCTTCAGTTGCTACTTCAGATGAAAGTTCAAATACATTTCAACTCCACATTTACATTCCACTGATTCAGCATTATATTCACCTGTCATTATATTCAGCATTATATTCAGCATTACATTCCACATTTACATTTCAACCTGCGATAGTCTTCAGTTCCAAATCAAAATCTATATATAACTAGTCTTCTATACAACAAGATTCCCTTACATAAAAAAAAGAACATCAAAACTAGTTTGCGATCCTATACATAAAAAATAAACATCAAAATTTATACAATATAAGGAAATCAGTCGACTACCAAAATTTATACATCAAAATTCGACTACCAAAATTTCAAGTACAAAGTCCATTACCCCCTACTTAATATTGTCCATATTTACGGTCATCAGTTGATAGACGACATATCTGCAGTGCTTCTCGGACTGTACGCACCACGACACCGTGCAACCCTTCCTCTTCCGCGTTTACTAGTTGCATTCAATCTCTCATCCTGTATTGTAAAAAAAATTGAATAATTTAAATGTACATTTAATTAACAATTCAAAACAACTGCATGGTGTTTAATATGATAAAATGCTACACCAAATAGTCGATACTACCTACGACGTACTAGTGCCACCGGATGTTTTCCTCTTCGTACATCGATGTTTATTATGTCCTGTTTGTCTGCATTCGGAACAAGTTATCCTTGTAGCTGCTCCGTCTGTCACATCCATGTCATTCTGAATCCGCGTAGATCTAGGTCTACCCTTCCGACATCTTCTTAGTGTGTCATCCGCTTTCAGTGTTGGTCCCAATTGAGCAGGCCAGTATGCTTCATCTTGAATTGGATTGAAAGTTGGCAGCCAAGTGCGTAATAAGCAATTTGTAGAATAGAAAGGGTCAACATAAGGCCGGTAATCCAAAGCCGTAGATGCACAAGCGGCCAAAGCATGAGAACAAGACATATGGTAAAGCTGGAATTTTTGGCAGGTACAAGTACGGGCTCCTAAGTCGACAGTATGCAGGTTCCCACCCCTTTGCTAGTTTCTTTCAAATCTGATATCGGTTTTAACTTGAAATACACCGGGGCTATGATGGAACATTATAGCCTCGTGTAAGTTAGCTCTCTCTCGTCGTTTATCAAGAAGAGCTTCAACACATGGAGACCAATTTTTCCCATCATTTATCATTTTCTGTGCCGCCTGACGACGTTCAGTGAAGTAACTATTAAGACGGTAGAATATCATCTCAACAATAGCGGTAACGGGCAAGCTACGTACCCCCTTCAACACAGAATTAAATACTTCACTACCATTCATAGTCATGATGCCGTATCGACGACCTCCATCTGCCGCTAGTGCCCACTTCTCTATTGGTTTCTCCTTCAGCCAATTAGTCGCCTCGACCTTCACCGACTCAATCTCTATCATTCCTTTTTGTAGCTTTTTTGGCTGATTTTGACATGACACTACCTTCATCTTGTTCCTCAACTCCTTGTTACCAAAATTTGAAAAAAAATTCGTAGAAAAATGCCGCATACAGTAACGGTGATAGGCATGTGGCTCATTCCAAGATCCGTTTTGCAACTCCATGCACGAGAGAATACCGACATGACGATCGGAGATTACGCATAACCCTTGATGGTCTGTTACGTAGTATCGAATACAACTCATGAACCAAGTTCAACTTTCTGTACTTTCTGCATATACTATGGCAAAGGCAAATGGAAATAGCCGATCACTAGCATCAGGGGCTACCGCTATCAGTAAACATCCCTTATATTTACCATACAAATGTGTACCATCAATACTTATTACCGGTCTGCAAGACTTAAATCCTTTTATCGAAGCTGCAAAACTCCAGAAAACTCTCTTGATTGTCTCCTCACCTGGGCCGGCCGGAACTTTATCCCATTTAACATATGTACCGGGATTTGAAGCTTGCAGTGCTGATAATAGAAGAGGAAACTTCGTATATGCTTCCGCAAACCCACCATAGAGCCTCTCAATAGCTCTTTGTTTCCATCGCCATGCCTTGTTGTAAGAAATCTTATAATTGACGTCTTTCAACACTATCTCAATGATCGTCTTTGGCGTTATCCCTATTTGTGCCCTCACAACATTCAAAATTAAATTTGAAACTAATTTGGAGTCAACTTTCCTGTGATCCTGTGTCAATGTTGGATTGATGCAGGTATGAGAACCTCCTAATTTCGTCACAACAAAGTGAGTCTGTCTAGTTGGAATTATTGCACGAAATCTCCATGGACAGGCTGGCTGTACCACATTGGGATGTGCTAATTGTTCCGATATTGTTCTAACCCTTGGTGCCATTTTACATTTAACGTCAAATATGGTTTTGTTTGACCTGACCGTGACATACTCTCGATTTTCCTTGATGGAGAAAATTTTCACGGCATTTATCACATCATCTTTGCTTGTGAATTTCTGGCCAATGTACAAGTCACGTGGGTCGGATGATCTGGATGACTCTTCACCAAAGTGGTATACTCTAACAATGTTACCAAATTCCACCTGTCCAATATCATGAACGGTTGATGAAACCAATCGGGTCGTTGGGACAGCCCGTTCCACATTTTGTTGCAAATCATTAACGACGTTTGCTACATTAACGTCAGGATTCGCATCATGAACGTGCATCTTCATCTTCACCGTCCTCTACATCTTCCACCTCTTCTTCATGTTCTTCATCTTCTATTAGGTCATTGTTAACCAAAGCATGCTCGAAGGTTTCAATAATATTTTCATTTTCGACGAGATTGCGTATGAAAATGGAAGGAATTAGGATTTCATCTTCTGCAAGACTAAATGTACTTTGAGTTGTCAATATGTCACCATGTGGAGGAGACAAGTTGACACTCAACTGTATCGGATCATTGGGAATCATCTGAGAGGTCTGTACTTCAGGTATTGGAGTTGACACACGACCAACTTGTGGACTACGTATGTGAATCTTGGTTTGCTCTATATATAATTCCATTACAGACCAACTACTGTATGGATCAAGAGACCTTGCTATCATAGCAACTAATGAGTCATCATCAACTATAGGTACTGACATAAAAATAGGGCTTCCTTTGCCTTTTCCAGCTGCATACCTAGCTTTAATTTGAACACTCCATTCACCTTTATCCCATTTAGTAGGGATGGCGAACGGGTCGAGTGGGCCGGGCCGGGCCCAACCCGTAAGGGTTGGCATGTACACTTAGCTGGTCCGGGCCGGGTTGCACTCTTATCCGGGCCGGGCCGGGCCGGGTTGAAGGTTCGTTTGGGTGGCCCGCCCAACCCAGGTTGCCCAACCCGTGAACCCTTTAGGGTTCAATCCGGGTTGGGCCGGGTCGACCCGCGGGTTGGCCTGTTTAATATTTTTTATTTTTTATTTTATTTTATTTTTTTGTAGCTTAAATTAAAATAATAATAATAATTATAATACTAAGTAAGTAATAATACTAATAAACAATAAAAATCGTAATAATAATAATAAGATTGAAAGAGACAAAGAGTGAAATTGACAACAAATTTTGAAATATTATTCATATGAATTTAAGTTATACAATTTTAACAATTTATAACGAAATGAAGAATTCAATTCACAAATAAGTTTTATACAATAACATATTTCTTGTATACAATTTTAATTGAGTACAAGTTTTCTAATTTGACATAACAAGTAAAGCTATTGTTGTTGTTGTTGTTGTTGTTGTTCTTCGGGCGAGTTGTTCCAACTTGTGGAACTTGATAGTGCTTTTCCTTGCGTCCTATCTTCAGCCTTCAGCCAGTCTTCTGTGCAAACGAGTATCTCTAATGCCTCGGGCTTCAACCGATTCCTGTAATCAGATAGAACCCTGCCACTTGTAGAAAATGCACTCTCAGAAGCAACTGTAGAGACAGAAGGAGTTAGTAAATCTTTAGCCATAATTGACAGAATACTAAAAGTGTGTTCATGTTCTTTCCACCATTGTAAAATATCTAGTGGAGAAGTAAAAGGCTCAGAATCTTGTTGGTTATACCAATTTAATTCATTTGGTTGATTAGTCCTAGGTTTTTTAGATTGAATTTGTTCAAGTAAACTAAATAATCTATCACCAATTCTATTTTTACCCTTACCTTTAGAACTACTAGAAGAAGAACTAACTACAGAAGTTGTACTACTAGAAGCAAAATGTCTATCATAATAATCATACAAGTTATTTAACGTAGATTCAAACTGAACTAAAAAAGTAGCGCAATCAATTGTTAATTCTACATTTACCTCTAAATATCCAAAAAACATTTCTATCAAATTCTTCGTACCTTCTAATTTGATACGAGGATCCATAACAGTAGCAACACAAAACAACATAGGAGGAGGAAAATAATACTTCAAAATTTTTTGAAATGCAGGTTTTACAATCTCACTAACATGGGTATCATTTAACATTTCGTTAAATGTTTGCATCATGCTAACTAATTCAATAAAAATGCTACTAGAAGTAAATTCATATATTTTTGAAAATTTTAAAGTTGCGGTTTTAAAAGGTTCTAAAAATTTCAATAAAGATTCGGCAAAAAACCAATCGGGGGGAGTCATTTCAAAATTAGACATATATTTTGCGATACAAAAATCATTTACAACTGCTTTATAATCGATGACAACATTTAGTAAATCAAAAGTAGAATTCCATCGGTGTCTAACATCCTTTGGAAATTTTCTAAAAGGAACATTTCTAACCCTACACCAAGCTTTCCATTCTTGTAAAATGCTTGGACTTAATGCAATGAAATGTACACAATTTTTAATTTTAACTATATATGGATCAGCTATTCTTAATGCATCTTGAACACATAAATTTATAATATGACATGCACATCTAACATGAAAAATATTGTCAAATGGAGGGTTTAATACAGATTTTAAAGTAGTAATTGCTACATTGTTGTTAGATGCATTATCAAAACTAATAGCCATAATTTTATCGCGAATATGAAAAACATCACAAATTTCTATAATACGGTTTGCTATTTCAGCACCATTATGGGGATACGGCAACACCGCAAGTGATATGATTCTTTTTTGAAAAATCCAATCATTGTCGATCTAATGACAAGTTATTCCCATCGTTGGAATATTGTTGACACCCGTCCAACAATCCGAAGTTAAACTAACCCTACAAGTTAAACTCCATAAAATTGCAATCAACGCGTCCTTCATTCAACATACATTTTAAAACAATCCGATTTGCAAGTATTTCTCGGAATTCTTTTAAAATGAGGGTTTAAGGCCGTTTGATTAAAATTTTCCAAATTCCTACTCTCGGGATAGGAAAATGGTAACTCTTCCTTAATGACTAATCGGGCCATTTCCCGACGAACAAGTTCGGGATCATAAGGGTGGCTATCTACTTGACCGGTCCTAGGGTTGATTTTTTGTTGGCCTTGTATTTGATCAAGAAGTTCTTTATGATTATGTTGGATGTGCCTACTAATTGTACCGGTGCCGTCACCCCTCTTGAATTTGTATATTTTACTACATGTTTTACACACTTTCAAACCTATACCCAGAGTATGTTCGTCCGGGATATAATCATAAAACTTATGCCAATCGCTAGTTTTTCCTCTACTTTTCCTACTACTACGGGGTTGTGTGGTTTCGGTTTGTTGTTGTTGTTCTTCTTCTTCTAATTGTATGTCACCTACAACATCGTCGTGTGTACCCCATTGTTCCATAGTAGGATCAATGTAATCTTGGGCGGGCTCACTAGTTGGGACAATTGGTGGCCTACGTGAAGAGGAGGAGGAATCTTGTCCGCTACGACCGCTACCGCGTGATCTAGACATAATGTAGTAATGTGCTAAAGTAAAGTATGTAAAAAAAATATACAATGTAGGAGCGGTAAATTATACAAAAAAAATCTAAAAAACAAGAGGGTTGAGATAGAGAAGTTCAAAAAAACGAACAATAATTTTAACTACAACGCAAAAAAAAATTAACGAGAGAGATAGAGATATTTTGATACCGTTCACCGTGGAATACGCGTATGTAAAAAAACCGTTAAAATAAGAATAGAATAGAAAAGATGGAGGAGCGCCTTGCCGATTCCGCAATTGAAGAGTTGAGAAGAGGTTGAAGTAGATTTGACGAGGGTTGAAGAGAGTTGAAGACGTTGAATTTTGATTCCGATACGACCGAAATTCGATCGTGTATATGCCTCCTTGTTCTTTGTTTGATGAATACTACAATTGTTCAAAAAATCTTTACAAAGGATGTATAATAGTAGAGAGAGTAAGAGAGTGAGGTGTGATTTTTTATGAAAATTTTGGGGATATTTATAGGCTAAATATGTTGGAAAAAAAAACCAAAAAAAACCCCAATGGCTCAAAGAGCCGTTCCAAACGGCTCTGTCCCAGACAGAGCACACCAGCAGCGAAACGGGCGGAATTTCGACCGTTTGACCCGCGGGTCAACGGTCGACCCGTCACGGGTCGAACGGGTCGGAACCCGCGGGTCGCCCTGTGGGTTGGCGGGTTAAATTCGCGAGTTGGGCCGGGTTCGTGGGCCGGGTTTCGCGAGTTCAATTCACGTAAATTGCGACCTGGGTCGACCCGGTACTGTTCACCGGGTTCGACCCGAACCCGCGAAGCAAATAACCGGGCCGGGTTGGCGGGCCGAGTTGCGGGTGGGTCGCCGGTTGACCCGGCCCAGTTGCCATCCCTACCATTTAGTTACTTTGTATACCTTATCTACCAATTCTTGCATTTTTATATTTCGATTGGTCCAAACTATCACCGGTTGTACACCTTTATAGCAAAATCCTACTTTCCAGTCTTCAACTATTTCCCCCCCATAATACAACCAAATTGGAATTTTAAAGTCCATACCTATACATTAGTACACAAATTTGGATTCAATATACAATCGTGAACAAAATTTTTTAATTGATATTAACAAATATAAAGCATGGCATTTAACCATTTCATATAAATATGTGTGTGTGTGTGTGTGTGTGTGTGTGTGTGTGTTATATTCATAATAGCATAGTCAAAGTGAACACACTTGTTATGCTCATCACCCTTACATAGTCACATGCACAAGCTATCTTCATACTGAGAGACATAAAGAACCAAATACGGTAATCTTGAGAGGGGAGAAATCTATATAAGTATGTGGCTATGCACAAGATATCTCCTAACACTTCATCTCCTCACACAATTGTGAAGTGTCTTTCACAAAAACAGTAGAAGCCATCTCCAACAAATTCATCTTTATTTCAATTGTGCATGTTACTATATATGTATCATATTTCATCTTTATTTCAATCTCCACACAATTCATCTTTATTTCAAATGTGAAGTGTCACATCATAAAATGAGTTGTAATTGTAACCAACACCCACAATCAACCGTTCAACAATCAATTTGGGTCGTATTTTTGGGTCTACTTGTAACTCTAATACATTCAAAACTAAGTATTCCTCACTATGTATCCAATTCCTCAAAAATTTACCAATAAACAAACAATCAATTTGGGTCACATTATTAACAACAAGTGAAAAATAAATGTAACCAACACCAACAATCAACCATCACAATACTATACTAGGCATACCTCGAATAGTTTTGGGGATTGGATATGATTTGGGGATTTCCAAAATCCGTAGTGAGGAGAGTGATTTCGACGAAGTGTGAGGAGAGAGGTCGGGTGGATAAGTAAGAAACTTGGATTAATGGAATTTTGGGGGAGAAATTAGGGAGTTAGGATTTTGGGTTTTTGGGAGAGGGCGGAGAGGTCGTTATTTGGGGAATAGCGATAGAAGAATAAAGAGAAACAGTGGGGTAGTCGTAACTTAAAAGCAATTAGGTGCCCATCTGAGGTCGCTATTGGGAATAGCGACCTCAGTTAGAGGCGCCCGCTAGTGCCATTAGCGATCTCCTTTACACATACTCAGCCCAATCCCCCCGTAATCTACCAAGTATGGGAGCACAAATTTAGTGGGTATGAAGAGGCCGCTAATCTCAATACCGGCCGTTGCTGACGTGGCAGTGGCTAGCCCACGAACGCTAATAGTTTGGGACCTGGCCTAAAAATGCAAATAGTATCAAAAAGTGGCCTAGTAGGGCAAAAAATTCGCCCAACACACTGTGAACAACTCTTTCCTCCATAAAACACATCCAAAAATATTTTATGGACGGAAACATTCTGCATTCATTATTTCCATCAGATGTGGGGAGTGCAAGTAGTGGGCGGCTATCATTGATACAAGAAGGGATCGGAATCGGAATCTGAATCTGGATATGAATCTGAATCCAATGGGGGGCCCGGGCCCATCGACAGCATTGGGGAAGGGAGATGGATTTGTGGGGGTATGCAAAACAATTTTACATTGACAATCTATACGCACGATTAATTGTTATTATTATTAATGTTAATATGGTATTTGTAACTGCTACTTTTATTTATACACATAATGTGCTTGTTGAAATGCTTCAAAGAGAGTTTTATTATCATATTGATGTGTGTACTTCACTTCACCTTTTCTTTGTGTTGTCGTAAAAGATTGAGTCTTCATCCACTTCGATCAGTATAAGATGATTAGTAGCAGTATAAGATGATTGGTAGAGACCTGTAGGGTGCAGTTCTTACTATATGATTAATTGTAGTATATATACCTGTTGATTGTTCGCTACAATTGATACTAGTGATGTGTTTATCATAGTGTGTCTCTATGCACTCAAAATTCGTAGTTAGATATGTCTACCAATCTTAAACAAGTGTGCCCCGTACAGTGCTGGTTCATTCAGTTTGAGAAATCCTAGATTTTCAGTGTATAATCCATCATCTTGGCCAATGAACACTTCCACGTAAGGCATTAATTATCAAATCTATTGGTACACTTTATAATGAACATAATATTATTAAAAGGAGCATCAACATGGGATACATGGAATTCAAAAGGGATATGAAAGATGAAGTCATGGACATTGAGTAATAATCATAGTAGAACTCCAAAAATAACAGGACAGAATAATAGTAGAAGTCTATAGAATCAAAGACAATCCGACATAATCAGAGAGTAAAATTTATTTTAAGTAGAATTAGCTTTGGCTTCATAGCCGAGATGAAGGGCAGTTTGATCTTGATGATGGACATAGTGGTGTGCAGCCTCGAGCATGTTGACGGGGTAGTAGTTCCTGGGGTACTCCAACATCGGAAGAGTTCCGTACTCAGGCCCAGGTTGCACTATGCTGACTTGGTTGGCTCTCTCATTTTCTGCAATCTGATAATCAAGTATATACGAGAAGCAGTGAGTACAAAGTCTGTACAACATCTGGATAAAGTATTTTTTTCAGACAGCTCAGACAGATAATTGAAAAATTAACCAGTTGGTTCTGAAAGATAATTAGCAAGTACACTCTGCACGATAATAATTATAACTAGTGTTACATTCATTTATTTTATCAATTTAGAAATTAATTGCATATTTTGGGTAGTAAACTCAATTCATTCTAATATTCTTCTCCAGAAAGGGGATGCAACAAAAACATTGATGGAAGACTGAATACCATGATCTTCGCGTTTTACAAAACTTATAATCCATAATTTAATACTAGAGATAGAATCATATTTTTCATTAGTGATGCTTTTCAACTGTATGATTGCTTGCATGCATTGTATTAAAGTTTTGTGATACTGTGAGATGATGAATTTTGTTTCCTCTCAGACTATAATTTTTTTTCTACGGTACGTGTGAAAGATGAAATTGTGTTATGTTTAAGCTATCAGTCAGGTCACAAATTGTGTTATGTTTATGCTTACCAGCTAAATTTTGGTAGCTAGTGAATTTCAACATTCAATGATTATAGGGAGGGTATATGCATAGAATGCAGCTTATCAGTCTTACCAAGTTTAACTAAAATCATTACCTTGAACTAACACTTATATTAAACTTCTGACAGGAAAATCTGAAGTCAGAACATTATGGATATATGAATCTGGTGGATACCCTTAACTAAACAACAAAGGATCAAGTAAAACTTGGGTTTCCTATATATGGAGTCATTCGTTATGCAACTGTAAGTCGCTGAGTCTTGCAACTACTCTCTTTTATAAGCTATGTATATAAAGATTCTACTCTTTTGCATGTGAACATTAAAGAATTATATTTGGAAATGATCACAACAAATAAGTCTTAGAAGTTAAGATAGACATCTAAATACTCTTTGTGCTCTCTTTATTATTTGTGACATTTGTATGAATCTTTGAATTAGAAATGCCTTACCGTAGCTCTGAGGTACAAATTATCATTTTGAAGTTCCACTTCCTGCACACACAGGCAATATACACTTGGACAGATTAGTTAAGGCCAGGAGAAAACTGAGGGAGTCACTACAATAAAAATGAGCTACCCCGGCATTTCTATCCCGGCGTTTGGTAGAAGTGCTGGGGTAGAACTCGGTATTAAAAAAATGCAAAATGTCCCCTCCTACCCCGGCGTGTTCTAACTACGCCGGGGTAGATTTGGGCCGGTAAGGGGAATAAAACACTTTAAATTTTCATATTCCGTACCCCAAAATTTCATTTCCCCTCCCCCAAAATTTTTGCGCTCTCTCTCCCGCTCACTAACCCAAGCCCCCACTTGCAGTCGCCGTACCCCGCCGTCGTCGACTACCGCCTAGTGTCGCCATGACCCCCGTGCCCCCCCACGTCGTCGTGCCCCCGACCATCCTAGCCCCCACGTCTCCCTCTCACAAACCCTAACCCCGACCACCATGCCCCCACGTTGTCGTCGCCATTCCCACACCATCACTCCGATCACCGTCATCTTCCTATCTCTCTCTCAAACCCTAGGTATGTTGTTGAGAATTTGATGATTGGTTAATTTGCGAATTTGAGAATTAGGGATTGTTAGAAGAATAATTAGGGTTTGTGGAATTGGGGGGAAATTATGGTTTGTTTTCAGAAAATTTCAGAAAATCTAAACAGAAATAGTCTTGACAAAAAGTTTGATAGCCAAAGAGAACAAGGTTACAATGGAGAGCAAAAGAGAGAGAGAGAGAGACTCATGGTATCGAGAACGGATCACTTATATGCACTGGTCTGGTCACGGTAGTTGTTTGTTGTTGCTGTGACATTCCTTGGCACTTTTATGACATGACACACTGAGCTGTTATTACTAATGTCGCTTGGTACCATAGCATGGAAGAAAATTGCCCAACTGTGCTACATTTTGCTAATTGGTCATGGACAGCTTACTTTCTCTACTACTCTCTTAGTAGTATGAAAGAAGTAGACATACACTTAGAAGTGCTCATTATTGCATGACTAAATTATATCACTAACAATAGCAACGGATAAATTCTCTATATTACCTCAAAGGAACATACATAGCTTCAGGAAGAAAGAATGCATCTGCATCAAGATGGTGAGACTTCTGTTCCTAGCTTCAGATCATACACATTGAACAACTTGTGCACAAATTTCTTTAACAATAATTTATGGTGTTCATATAATGACATAAAATTCTGTATAATTATATCTTTTTAACCATTGATCCATATCCAAAATACAATTGAAAGAATGTGTAAATCGATACTACTTCGTTACATATAACCAGTTTATCGAAATTAAAATGTTTTTTTGGTGTTCAGTGTACTTGATCTGATTATGGTTGAAATTGTTTAGGTGGATGAATGCATCAGCATAATATTTCAGGGCTGGTTTTGAGGTCGATGTTGAGGTCTTAAAGGATCCTAATGTACTCTGTTGGGACTCACCCGATTTTACTAATGTATTCCACCTTCAGGTTGCTCATTTATTCAAATTGACTGGCGTATCAAGTCTCAAGCAAGCCAAATTCATCAGGTATCATGGGTTGCATCTTTACTCTTGAACATGTGCAAGTGAAGAAGTATCATGTGATGTTGTAAATGTTTTGGTTCTATAAGCCAAATCTCTTATCTTTACATGCATTTATATGTAGCATATACTATTCTGTATAGACTACGGATGCACTTTTAGATGGAAGGAACAAATCTTGAGACAATGACCGAAAGGGTGGGAAGAAGGGAGGGGGCAGAATACTAAACAATCTAACTATATTAACACATCGTACTTATATAGTTAAATATAAGTACATTTAAAAGAATGCGAGGCAGTTGTAGTAGTTTTACGATTTGTAATCGTTGTTTTATGCATTAGAATATTTCTGAGATTTTAGAATATTTTGAGATTTGTATCAAGATTTATTTTGAACCTGTATATAGGCCTTGAGATTAATGAGAAGATATGTCATTCTTGATTAAAAAATTATTCTGTTGAGTTTTGTTCTTCGTCTATCTTTTTGTGTGATATAATTGAGATCCAATTTTAAGGTTTGTGATAAACTCTAAAACTAGCCCAAATCCAACACAAATTCCTAACCCTAATCCAACACAAATTCCTAACCCTAATCCCCATATTAATTAAACCCTAATTTAAATCCTCTCTCTCCCCTCCTTCTTCCTCAATCCTGAACCCATCGACTGCCCCACCACAACCCCCGAGCACCTCGACCTCGTCGTCGACCCCTCTCCTTCTCGTCGCCCCTTTGCACCCCGCACCTCCATCATCTTCCTCACACCACCACAACCCGTCGACGACTCTGCTACTACCCGTCGACGCCAGCCCCCAACTCCAAAACCCTAATTCCCAAATTCCTCAGCTTCGAAATCCTACCCTTCGAGCCCCTGTAGCCGCGACCATCGACACCGACAACTCCACCAGTCGGCACCGCGACTCATCGCATCGCCATCGACTGCTGCACCCTGTCTGCCGCCTCGTCAGCCGTCACCAAAGCCCCTCGTCGTCGCCGGAAAACCCCACCATCTGAGATCTACACTAGTTGCTTCGAACCCCGGTATACTCTTTTCATTTTTAAATATTTGTGTTATACTACCTTATCATCTCAATTACATTATTTAATTTATCTGCCGTCCACAAATAATGAGAGTGAGTATTTCTACTTGCTAATTAGAGCACAAATCAATATTGCATCTTTTACTTGCTAGAACGCTTAGGGATATAATTATTGGTTGTTAGAAGTGAATTGTTAATTGGGCTTGTTAAACTTAATTCAATTCTTGAAAATCTATCGAACCGATTAACTGTTTTAAATTCTAACTTGATTCGCATTACATGTTGGTAAAATTAATCCTTTAGAATTCTTGTAAATTTTCTATTTATGATTATATTTTACATCATGGTATGCACCCTTATGTACTCGAACATTTTGTCCAAGGTTTCTAAAGATACACAACTTTGTTCTTTGGGATATGCTCTGATTTTGATAAACTTTGTTTATCTATTTTAAAATAGATTTTAGAACCGTTTCCATTATGATATCCTATTAGGCTTCACAACCTACTTCAGTTTTTACTAGTGTTTACTAGTTTTTTTTAAATTTAATTTGAAGGAGGTAAAAACAGCGACTGGCACATGTATATGAATGTAAGACTGCAAGAAAAACTACTCTCCCTGCAGACACCATTTGTCCACTTATTACTGATGCATATCCTTCTTGTGTGCGTTTAGTACTGTTTATTTGAGAATCCTTGAATTGTGATATTAGTCTTATTGTTGCTGGTTATACAATGTAAGCTTGACATAGCTGTGGACCTCTTAAAGTTTTGATGCTTGTGTACTATGTGCAGTTGATTAGGAATATCTGTAAGAATGGTTGGAGATATTGGATAGAAGATCATTCTACAGAGAAAGTAAGTAATACTTCTTTTCTATATCCTTTCTGCTAAATTGTTTCAAACCATTTTTTCCCATCCTGAATACATGTTAAATCAGTGTTCTAAATGGCGTCTGCCTCGGACGCCTAGGCGGCGTCTAGGCGCTCAGATGGAGGAGAATGAACCGCCTTTGCATTAGGCGGTGGTCTAGGCTGTTAGAGGCGATTAGGCGGCCATCTTGTTGAGTATGCGTCCGTGGCGCCGATCAGGCGTCCGCCTGATGTCCAACGCCCAGGCGTTTATTATTTTTTAAAATTTTAAATACTATAAAATAACACAAACAAAAGAAAACTACTATTAATCTATTAATATGTTATATACTATGTATGGATCTTAAATATAAGAGTGGACAACTATTATCCGAACCGACCAATCCAATCCGAACCAACCGGTTTTTAACCGAACCAATTGGGGGTTTGGGTTGGTCCGGTTCTTGATCTTCAAAAACCAACTGGACCGGTTCGGTTGTTGGATGAGGCTTTCAAATAACCGATGAAACCGAACCGAGCATACCTCTATGCATATGTCCATAAAAAATATAGTTTTCCTTTAATTTCTTGAATATACAAAGTCATTTCTCATTTTCTTGGAGATACAAACAGTCTTCTTTAATTGTTTAATACAAACCGAGTAGTTGTTCTACCTATGTTTTGATTTTCCATAATCCTGTGTGTTATTTTGTTAAGAAAGGCTTGTTTTACAGTGTGGCCCAGCTTAATAGAATTATAAAGTTGATGTAACATTTAGTAGTTACTTTAATCAAATCAAACAAAAATTGTTTTCTAAATCTTTTTTTATTGTACCTGAAATTCAATTAGCTATGGTTATTGATGTTTCTTTTATGATAATAAACTAAGATTACAGAAGTATGCAAGTGAAAAAGCAGTTTATCTCACCCATTTAAAAGTCATCATCTCAAATAATTAATGCAAAATTTATTAACAACTTGTGGTTTTATGAATCTTCATTTTAAATTCATTTATGAATAACAAATAGCAGGTTGTTTCATAAGTTTGATTGAAGTTGATCTTTTAAATTTCAACAAAATTATGAATGATGTTGAAGGTGAAAAGTCACACGCCAAACCGACCATCCAATCCAATCCAATCCAATCCATGCTTAATCGGCTTGGATGGAAGTCGATCCAATCAAGGTTTGGATTGGTTGCAGTTGAAAAAAATTAAAAAACTGATTTTTTTTGGATCGGTGGTGGATAGTCCATATTAGGTCGGATACCAACTGATGCCCACCCCTACTTAAATAGTAGTGGAATTGTTTTTACTTTTTTTAGTATTATTTGTGATGAACTGCACATATTACACATATTACATATATTAAAATAACACATGTTACACATATTACATCTATTGGTATATTGCACATATTACAATTGGACAATTATTTTTTTTTAATTGCACATATTACACATTAATTGCACGAAGAAGTTTTTTTAATGCATAAACACCCTTTAATTACATATTACACAAGAATATGATGAATATTTGCAATTAGATTGCATAATTATACTTACGATTAAAGAATAGGGGCTGAAATTAACTAAATCGGCAAAATAAATTCAACCGTCTAGGCGCTGCCTAGGCGCTAGGTGCTGCCTAGGCGCTAGGCGCTCTTTGACCAAACCGCCACCGCCTAATGCCGTTTACAACCTTGTGTTTAATTATTGGAAAAGTTGATTCTAGGAGCTGTGTTTTTAGAAGTATTGCTATTTTTGAATATCTGTTTAAGAAGTATTGCTAATTAGCTGAGTCTGTATAGAAACATGTTTAAACTTTAAACATCATAAAGTTATTTATTCACCAAACCTACGTGATATCCAAAGAAAACCTGCTATTAAGGATGATAACACCTTATTAAGGATGAAAATCTGTTATTCGATATAGTTCTTGATGAGGACATCGGTTCAAGACGATTCAGACGTTTCTATCAGCGCAGACATCGTCGAGGACAACTGCTTATTTAGTTTAGGATTTTATTTCAGTATCATATTTGTTTCTGGCAATTATAGCCATATGTAATCTTTTTGTTGTATTTTTAGATTTTGAAAATATTGTGAGATTTGTATCTTGATTTGTTTTGAGTCTATATATAGACCTTGAGATTAATGAGAAAGATATGATATTCC